>OY979698.1:78733745-79333745 GCA_963855945.1 Thereva nobilitata | reverse complement strand
GCTTTCTAATCTAAACCTATTTCTTAATTGGGGGCACAAGAATCGTGTTGTACGAACAACTGCCCAACTTGGCCAAACAACTTGACCTGTTCTCCCCGTCGTTTTAGTGGATGGTCTGGATATAATCGTTTATCCATTTTTTAATATCCTAGACGTAAATTAACTGAGCATTTGCGACGGAATGGCTATACATATTCCAAATCGTGAAAATAGCTTCCTAATTTTTGGGATTTCTTAAGATGTGCAAACTCCGTCCGATAAAGCAGCATGTGTCATAGCAGGAATGACCTCCATTGATATTCTGGCGGCGGAGAGTAGGAGATTGTACGACCCGGAATGTGCAAGGCGGAGCCCAAGGCAGTGAGACGGATTCTGGCCCGCGACCAGTCCATTCCAGTATGGCGTAATAGGTCGGACGAGTCTACTAGGGGCCGACAGACTCATAGACTCACACCAAATGTGGAGCAGTGGGTTATAACTATGAGGGAACATGGAGAAGTGAATTACTACGTCACGCAGTTCCTGACTGGGCGTGAAGGTTATAGGGCATACCTTCATTGCTTAATTTTGGACAGCATGTCCAACATTTACAAAATGTAATCGGTTTTACCATAACTCAGTTGTGTAGCTCAGCTACGTCGCCGCGACTTAGAGACAGGAAGAAGAGGTCACGAATCCGCGAAGGACTATAAGCCGATTAGTGAGTGGCTCCCACTTCTGCCACTCGGTAGATGTGACATGTGACTTTACTGGCCGCAGCGCAGCATGCTTTACTCAGAGGTAGGTCCACTGAGACAGCTTTGCATGATATCGTGGAAAATATCGAAAGGAGCTTACATTAATAGCATACTACAAAAGCTAGACAGAAGCGGAGCTAAAGTAGTTGACCTAATGGTGTCAGGAATATTTCTAACCGGGATTTGTGAAGTTATGCAAGGATGGCTGAATAAAGTTGGCAGCTGGGCAGCATGCTGTGGCAGTCATCCCGGGAAAAACTGATCGGGAGAACGAAAATTCCAAGGTTCAACCTCGCCAGGATAGATGGTCTTATTCTCACTCTATCGTTTAGATTGAAATTTCTGGGTCTAATCCTAGATCCAAAACTCAATTGGAAGTCGAACATGGAGGAAAACGTAAAGAAAGCTTTCTACACCTCTATAAAAAGACCGTCGACCTTCAATCCAAAGATGTACATAATGATCCTGTGGATGTACACAGGCGTTGTTAGTTCTATCCTCACGTACGCTTTGCTGGTATTGTGGCCAACGCTAAGCAGGACCTATAATATCATAAAGTTGATTAGGGTCCTGAGAGCGACAGAAATAGGTTCAACAGGGCCATGAGAATGTCCTTGATTTTCCTTACTTGTACTCTCTCTTCAAATCTCGTGCAGTGCCCTTAGACTGGGGAATGCGGGGCTTGGACCTCAAAGCCCTACGATCATAGCAACAACTTGAACGTCAGGAAGCACTTCTCTCTCGAAGTAACCTCAAGAAGAGAATGGAGAAACAGAGATTTTCTGAGTAAATTCAGAGGATTCGAAGGAAACACTTTTTCACTTCCTGTGTAAATGCCGTCAAGTTACGTTCTGGAAGACTTAAAAGTGATCTTCAGACTTGAGGTAAGATCACTGATAAGCTTCCTAAACTACACAGGATTGCTTTAGGCATCCGCCACAGCCGACCAAACAACCACCGAACTATCGAGGTTTTTCGAGGTTGTGGCATCAAAAATTCGCGCCAAAATGCTAATTGGCCTGCCGATTACACTGGACGTTGCCCTTCACCTAACCTAACCTAACGACGTAGAAGTTCGATTTTGAATAGAATAACTTGGCTGTAGTACAATCTTTCACAGTTAATATTTCCGAATTTTCGTACAACATCCCAGAGTTCAAACGTTTCATCGAGATCTACTCGAGCTCCTTCCATACCCAATTATCTTCTATCCTTCAAACTAAGGTTACTACTATACAACCCACCATAACTTAAACGGCTTCACAGACTGGTAATACAAAAGCTAATCCCTAACCTTGTATTTTAACATAAAAAAAATTAACTTCCATGAGAAATTCCAGGACTAAACCAAAACAATAATAACGCGAAAGTATCCTGCTCCTTTAATATTTATTGTATTGCGAAAGGACAACAACAATTTGCGCAGTTCATATTCATTCTTTTATTTTCTATTCGAGCTACATTATATCCTTTCTCTTTATTAAAGCGAATCCTTTTAAATAAATAAGTGCACGAAGTAATCATTGTCCTGTAAGAGCTATACAAGGACTTTAAGGGGCGCCAGTTACTTCGTTCCCTAGTTCCACATGCATATAATCAGCTGTATACTTACGTTCCACAAATATTGAATTCATTCTACCGAATGAGGGGAGGATGATTGAGAGAGAGAGAGAGAGTGCAGAGGAGAAGGAGGGGAAATTTGCGATTTCAGGATATGGTAGTAAAAGTAGCAGAAAATAAGTACTAGGTTTTGTGGGTTCTTGCAACTGGCTGAAAAAAATATTAATATAGATGTAGATTTTCCTGTAGGAGTAAATTTCTTGTAGGGGTACGAAAATTTGCTCTATTTATTAGTATTGGATTGTATTTGCACAATCACAACACATTCCAATTGTTCATCCACCAATCTTGCGCAGAGAACCAACTTCAGATTTTCGTTCGACTGAACAAAAAAGAAAAAAAATATAGCTACCAGCAGGAATAACAAATCCTTAATATTCTGCAGACGAATAGTTGAAACTTGGCTGTCGTCTAGTGTGAACACGCGGTGGTTCCCATTTTCTAAAGTCCCCGGTTTAGGCCAGCTTTGTGTAGTAGTAATCTCCAGTATTCGGATAAAATTGGTATTTTTTGTTTTTTGGTTGGTAGATGTTTTTTTGTATGGTCGGTATCATACTCTACTTACTATAATCGTACAAACGCTATGCTTTTGCAAAAAAATATTATTTGGCCATGCGTTTTCAAGTGTCCTGCTGATCATTCTAGTGGTATGTGCTATGTGTGTCACGTGAATACTAATTAACCTCCCCCGCCCGTCGGTGTCCCTGTAACACGGTTTTAACCATTTGTTGTGATTATCCCCATAACGAATAAACGGGGAGAAAATATAAGAAGGGTAGTGCTAATGAAAAACGGGTGATTTATGTATTGAAAGAAGTAAAAAAAAATACCGCGGGTTTTTTTTCTTGGTTGGTTAAGATGTAAATTAGTGAAATTTGAGTTTTTTTTGGATACCATCAACAATACACCCACCATTCTTGGTAAAGATAAAAAAAAGAAGTATAAAGTGTATATGTATAGTATAGGGTATATAGAAGCCCCATCAGTATAGCATAAATGGATATAAGATTACCTCCATTAGGTGTAACGTTATTTTTTTGGTGAATAATATATAATTTGTTATTCTTGCTGCTGATGTTGTTGTGCTTTTTATATACATATTTACTATGGTAATCAGCTATTTTCTTAATGGATAAAACATGTTGACGGTAGAACTGGGCCGGTCAGATAAACTGGATACAAATTAACTTCATCCAATTTTTGGAACAGGATGCCTATGTCTAATGGATTTATCTTATTGGTTATCATATTCAGTGCAGCAGAGATTATCTTTGGAGGTATGATTGTTTGATTAAAATTTTTATATTGGAACAATAAACATAAAAATAAAATAGAATAAATGATAAATGTTGGTGTGAATGAAAGTTAAATGATGTATGTAAAACAATTTGTCCTTTCTAACCGATCTACCCGATCCCAGCACTAAGAATATATATCCATGACCAATATTATGAAAGCTATTTTTGTGGGAAATTTTGGGACCAATGCACTAAGATCGTTGCTCCTTAAAAGGATTAACTCAGCGAAAAAAATATACTAACATTTAATGAATGGAAAGACCAAGTCGATTTTTGGGGTTGTTTATATAAATATAATCCCACCGCTGCCACCATTTTTTTTTACAAAATCCTTTCAATGGCATCAAACATTCATCTACTCAGTCCCTTTACCCCAGTCTGCTTGCTTTCTTTCCTCTGCTGCTATTCCGGTCTGCCTGCCTGCCTACTACGCCAGAGATGCCTATTTTTATGCAAATTTAAATTGTTCTTGCGTTTCGTATAAAAAATAAGTAAACAGGATCAAAAATTTTTGTTTTTGATGATGGTCGTGTCGTGGCTTTAGCTAATGGCCTCCTCTTGTACTTCCTGTTGATTTAAGGGACTTAGCGCCTAACATAATTTTTAACTAATTACTTTAAAAGCAACCTCTTCATTTTTTTTATTTACTTTATTATTTTTTCTTCCTCTAAATGTTTATTATCTCTTCTAACAAAATAATTTTTTTTTCTAGTACACGCTATATTATCATCTTTATAAACTGAACAGGACAATGATACAGTAGGAAAAAGTCCTTGTTTTTTTGTTGTTGTTTAATTTGAATACAACAACACCAACAACAACAACATTAAAAGTAAAGAAACAGGGTTTTTTCCCTCCAGTATTTTTTAAGTCAATATACTGCGGGGGACGTGAGAGAATAATATTAAATTTCTGTAATCTCTCATGATATGATGGTGTATGGCCGGAATGAATTTCTCTTTTCATTTTTTTTATTAAGCAAGGTTGAATAATTTTTATCTGTATGATGCCACGGCGCGGAATTGTGAGGTTATGAGAGTTATACGCCCGATATTTTATAAAAACATTTTCAACTTTTCTCTGATGTTAAATTGTATGATTTAATATACATATGTATGTATATGAATATAGTATTATATAGGGGTAGGTTAACCGGGATGTGTGCAGAGAGAGAGATTGTTGGTTGTTTTCTAGCATGAATAATAATTAAAAACAATGAGATATGCGAAGATTGTGTATGTAAAGTTACGTTACGTTACATTACTGGGATTTTGGAATCATCTAGATGTGGTTAGAGATTGTAGAATGTAAATAGGGAGAAGCTACTTTGAATATTAAGTGGGTAAAAGTTGTGTCTTTTAGGTTTTTTTTCTGATTCATGGACTAGGCATGAATTTATAAACAACAGGGTTAAAATATTATCCTTGTGCTCTTTACATAACCAAATTTTAATAATATGCTTGAGCGATTAAGTTTTTTGAGGTCTTTTCTTTCATATTTGTAGTTCTTGTTGATGTATTCACTGAAATTTTCGATCGGTTACTTCTCCCAATCATTCTCAAATATTGGAGTGTAAATACCTCCAATGTTACAATGGCCGCGTTCATACCTCCGGGCAATAAGGAGTGGCTTGTCACGTTAGCAATAGCATAAAGGGCAACAAGTTTTGGTCCTCTGCCCATTGTGAGCCTTGGCCTCCTCAAGAATCTTCTTCTATAATTCTCGGTCTAAGCCAGTTTATTGCCGAGTTATACGTCCAATTTCTTCTTCTTAAGTGTCCATAGCGTAAGGTTTTCGTGGTTATGGGTTGTTAGCCCACATATCCTTATTCTAGTGGAGGAGCTGCATCCAATTCAAACTAAACTGGCCGTTGAGTCAACTAATCTGAAGGGTTTGGTACTATGAGGTTACCTCGGCTATGCAGGAAACCCATATTTACCTACTTTTCCCAAGTCGTGGTGTTGATCGATATTCAAGTTCCTTTTCTCCTCCTTCTTTCTCAACCGGGCTTGGGACCGGCTATGGTTTAGTTCGTTTTGTTAGTTCTCTCCAATTCATTTTTCGCAGTTTTCGTATGCCTTCTAGCACGTCATCGATCCACTTATTTCGCCGTTTCTATGCCACAGCTCATATACCTAAGATTTGGTGGTTACTTAACCGACTATGCGGTGCCTGTTTAAAGCTATTCCGTGGGGTTTAGAAACCATATATGCCTCGACCCTTTGTCTCGAAATCATTTTTAAGTCTTGTAGTAGCTCCGACAAAATTTTACCGCTTTCACCACAATGACTATTCCATTCCACGTCTATCTTTTTCCAGCAACACAATACTAGCCTGCTCGACTCCCTCGCACATTCCATCCATCCAATTGCATTACAGCCCAAATTTACCACATTTCTCCAAGTATGATGGTACCTTGCAGCATGTTTCCAGTTCCGGATGGTGAACATTGTCTGGTCGTCAGCCGTCATACAGTCTATACATCTACTGGTCTATTTCCCGAAATTTCTGCTACCATAAGCCGTTTTGGGATACCATTGTCTCCATCCTGATTATGTGGTCGGCTAGTCTTAGTCTGTTAATTTTTATAAAGGTTGAGAGTTCTGGATCGTCAAAAATTTCATACAACTCGGTGTTGTATCTTCTTCGCCATATTCCATCCTTTCTCGTTGGGCCTATTATGCACCTGAGAACTTTTCTTTCAAACCTGTTGACTTGTTACTCATGTCCTGGGTCATAGTCCAAGTTTCGCTACGATAGTACAGTACTGGTCCTATTACTTTTTGTAGAATGAGAGTTTCGTTTTCTGTGCACAAATCTTGAGTACAGTATTTGTTTTTGGGAATAAACGGCTCCAGTAGTATTCGTTTAGTTATTTATTCCTTTTCTTCGTTTCCTTTTGTAATTGTAGACCGTTTAATCGACTACTTTTAGGTTGTGTTCTTCCCATTCTAAATCTTCCAGCAGACTGTTGCATCACCTTTGTTTTTTCTTCGTTGATGTTCAGGCCTATGGTCTTTGCCGCCTGTTTTAGTTCGGCCCTCGCATACTCGCACACATTCCAGTCGAGTAATTCGTTTATAACTAGAACAACTCGTTTGAGGAACAGCCTCCCACAGTCAGTATTCCCGAACTCATAACCCTCCTTCTCACGCATTTCCCTAACCTATCTTATAGTTTTATATTCGTCGAGCTAACCTTATTACTAGACATGAAGGACTTCGTAGAGTTTCACATGGAAAAAAACCAGCAATATTTCTTCCTTCTATTTAGAAGGTCCATTGTTGTTCCTCTGTTGTAAATAGGCCAAGTCGTCCTAGAGATGGGCCCAAGGGGAGACAATTCAAAAATTCCTAAAAGGAGGATTAATATACGCTGGAAGCTATAAAAGCCAGGCTTAGTGAAAGAAGGTAATTGAAGGTAGTTCTTAATCAACAACAAAGAGAATCATTAAACATCTTCTTCTTCTTAAATGGCGTTACATTCCTTGTGGATTCGGAACTTTTGATGTATCTGCTTCCACGTTTTTGCTAGTTACTTCTCCCAAGGAAACCCATTCCTCCCATGCTGCTTCACAGGTCTCTTTTATGAAGCACGTCCTAAGAATTTCTGTAGTCTACAGAAGGATATTGAACATCAGCTATTTGTAAAGCTCATACAGCCAAACAAATGTTTTAGTCTTGAACCTATGCGAGACTGGAAGGCTTCTGAAAAAGAAATTCCGGAGCGAGATGTATCGCCCACCGCTATGGAACTATAGAGCATTAGCTTGTCAACCGAAAAAAATCAATTCCGGAGAACTCACTTTAAAACTACTCACTGAGAACTTTTTTTAAAACTATCGTCTTCCGAAATTATATAATCCCGTGTTACATTTTTTTTGAAAACCTTTTATTAAACCTTTTTTCCTATTCAACCTCTACTCTCTCATTAGAAAATTCTTTCCTTTTTGATGTGAAACATCTTTGCGCGCGTTGAGAGTAATTTTTCAAGGTTGCAACGCTTGTTGTTATGATTTGCAACGATTCGAAAGCGACGGAAGATCTGTATTGAGGAAGACAGAATAAGATGGAGGTATTAAAAAAAGAGTAACACCAAAGCAAAGTGTTTATATGCGACGAGCCAGAATAACAAACCAAGAATCCTAGAATGGACGAGTTGGTTGAGTGTATGATATTTGACGTTGATATTCCGAAAAAGTCGCAGGTTCAATTCTTGATCGAGGCATTTGAATTTTTTATTTATATTTCAAAGCTTTAATTTAAAATTATGTATTTCCAAAAAGGTATAATAAAGCAATGGGTGCATAAGAGTTAAAAAGGACGTAAAAGGACTCTTACTAATGTTAATTGCACAAAATATTACTGAGACAGTCAATTTCTTAAAGCTACAATAACTTACAAAAATTCAGATGGAGCATTCGGATTTCTTAGAATTCTGTCTGTAGAAGGGCAGAATGCCAGGAAGCTACTATCGATTAATGAAAATGATTATTTCGCTTAATTTACTTGATTTTCTATAAAAATGTTTAATGGGCGGACTTAAATTACTTTTTATCTAAAAATTTGAGTTATGGACTTATGCACTCATGTATAGTACAGTACATACATACCTATATCTGTATTTTTTAGCACAATAATGCGCAAAAGTCAATCTATTGTTTTAATTGTAAGCATATAGCGGCAGCTAAAAATTGAAACATTTTAGTTATCACAACTAATTTTCATTCGTTGCTATAATGTAGGTGCTATAAAAATATTTTATATGAAATTGTTATTTCAAATATTTAAAACAAATCCGATGCTATTTAAATTGTAAGCCAAAATACTTTTGATTTCAAAGAAATATTTCTTAAAATTCCATGCAAATATTACAATTTCAAAACAAATATTCCCTACACCGAACAAAATTGAAAAAGTACTAAATTTTTTAGTAAAATACTAAATGGATGAAGTAACAGTGTTTTCTTAAATAATTGAAAATATATTCTTAAATCCTTTGAAATTTGTATGCAATGTACTTAAGTGTTTCTTAAATTCAAAATTTTGATATAATTACGAATTTTTGAATTTTGGGCAAGGGTAATATATATTTCGAAGGCGATTCCAACACGACCCGACCCTTGGCGCTGATCCTACATTTTAACCATTCGGCTACCAAAGCCTATGGAGCGGAAATAACGAAATCGATAATTATAGTCTTCTGGCTGGATTTATAAGCCTCATCTAAGCGAGAGACTAATTAGGTACTATGTAATACATATATTTGTATGAATAAATTAAAATTTTGAAAAGGCAGTTTGCTACCACGATACACAATTCTCAAGGAAGCGCGTTCGCTATCATTGGGGCTACGTAGACTAGTCATGATTACTATGTTCTAAAACCGAAACCCCTCTCTTCTTAAAAGTCGGTTTTACTACATAGTAATCATGACTAGTCTACGTAGCCCCATTAGTTTATGTGGCTTTGTCACGTGTAACAAGTATCCAAGGACTATGGATTACTACACGTAGGAATGATCTGACCTTTCATCATAGCCGAAGGGCATTAATGGCAATGGTACCACTGTAAACTCAAGTGTTTAGTTGCTAAACACTTAAAGCGTTTAAATCGTTGTAGACGAAATTTAAACACTTAGCGGCGTTTAATGAGTAAACATTTAAGTGTTTAATTAGCAAATGTTTTTGTAGCGTGTTTTTGGTTATGAATAATACAAATTATGTTGATAGAACTATTAATCAATATTATATTAAAACATAATACTATCATTGCAAAAAGTGAAAAAAAAACAAAAAAAAAACAAAAAAAAAAACAAAAAAAAACAAAAAAAAATCCAACCCAAGCGCCGTTTTTCGAAGCGGTCCCCCGACTAAGTACAAACCACTTCCAATATTGCTTGACTTCCGTGATAGAACGAGTTGCGCTTTACTGAATATGCTAAATGGTACCCTTGGCGGGAGTTAGCCTAATTGCGTGAAATATGGGTCGCTCATATTTTTTCGTCTCATCACTGCAAATCTCAGCTTTTGAAAGTGTTTTATTTCAAAACGCTTAAAACGTTTTATTTTGACGTCACCAATTTGATTAACATTGTAGACATTTTTTAAACGCTTAAGTGTTTTAAATGTGTCGAGGATGTTAATCAAATGGGTAACGTCAAAATAAAACGTTCTAAGCGTTTTGAAATAAAACACTTCTAAAACCTCAGATTTGCAGGGATACTGATAATTTTAAATTCCTAATACTTAAGCAGCTTTATGGTTTTATTTTCATATTAACAAAATAACTGTCAACAAATTCGTAAAAAATTCAGGATAAACTAAGTTAAATAAATGAAAACAACAAATGAAGTAAGAAAAGGCCAAAAAATAAAGAATATGTATATTCTAAAATAATTTTGGATGTAATTTTGGTTACTTTTTTTACTTCTGTTTATTACTCAAATAACAACAATTGCATTCTTTTGGCCCTTTTGAAAAAACAATTTAAAAGTTTTTTATCAGATCTCGTAGAGAATTTTGGGACCTTTAATTTAAAAAAAGAAAGAAAAGAAAAAAGAAAGACGTGAACTCGAGATATTTAACTTTTTGTATTTTGGCCAATTGTTAATTAACAAAAATGCATATTTTGAGCTATAATTTGGACTGTATCACTTTGAAACCTATACTATTCATGTGATAAGTTCAAAAATTTTTAAGTTTTATAGAAACTTATTTTCAAGCATTATAGTGTAAGTATTATTAATTGAGTGATTTTTTTTGTTTTTTTTCATAATAACTTCCCTGTTTCTTGAAATTCTAGTTTTTTTGTATGAAAATTAAAATTTACCCGATAAAATTGAATGATTTTATTTTTTTTATTTCTAAAAATAGTACCTCTAAAATGGATCACCCAGGATTTCATTAGAGGCACTTCCCACCCCTAAACACTGTACCGTGTAAAAATAAAACGCTAGAGCGTTTAGTTCCCCATAAGTGTTTTATCATAACTAAGTGTTTAGCTTCCCAAGTGTTTAATTGGCGAATAAGTGTTTTAATTTTAGACACTTGCGCTTAGGTTAGAATTTTTTGGTAAACACCTTACGCGTTTAATTTCTGTTAAATGCTTTAGGTGTTTAAGAATCAAACACTTTAGCGTTTAGATTTTGTGCATTTAACGCTTCTTCTGTTTTAAAAGTAAACATTAAATACTTTATCGTTTAGAAATAAAACACTAGAGCGTTTTATTTCTAAACACCCGCTAAACACTTGGATTTGCAGTGACATTTACGAGACGAATTCCGAAGACTCTCCACAAATGGTTTGGAAACTATTGGCAAACAAATGCTAGATTTTATGCGTCAGAGAAATGGATTATCGATATACACTCTCAATTGCCAGAGTTTTGAAGTCATACCCAGGATCTTACGGTTATTGTTATAAAAAAGTCGAATATCGTTATTCTTACTGAGACTTGGATAAATGAAGTCGAGGATATTAGTGTACCTAACTTCAATTGTGATCTTAAATATAAACGACCGAACGTTCAAGCAGGAGTGGAATCTATCATAATCAACATGAAAGGTGAACATTATCACGCCAAACCCCGAGAGGACTCAACTGCATAAGTCAGTGACGACACCTGTTGGTAATTTTGTATTACTGAGTATAAAACTCTAAATGGGAAAATAATTGTCATTGTAGCTATTTATGTATCTGTTAATCAAAAGCTCTACATTACATATTTTATACATCGCTCATTACTAGTATATAGTAATGTAGGTGGTGCTACTATTGCTAAGAGAGAAAATAAAGTACCACTAGCACTTATTCTTACTAATTATTCAATTTAAAGAAAGATAAAGATCGCCAAAGATGTTTCACATCTTTCACGTGCACTGGGTACACGCGCTATATTTTTTTTATATACAATTTTATGGAATGTGATTATGAATTTACATTTTTGATGTTCACGACAAAGTTCTTTTTCTACGACCTCATTCTTTTTATACTATTCCAATTTTTGAAAATAAAAAAATCAAAAACCAAAATAAGTAAAATAAATGACCACACAAAAAAAATTAAACTAACAAAATCTAACAAAAAAATATGAAAAAATTCCTTGATGATGTAGATTTTTCTGCGTATCGTCGAGCATTGCGTTCATCCCCATAATTCAAATAGCATGGCTCGTGAACCATTGGAATGTTTTCATCTTCAAGCAACGTTTCATTGTCAGTATCACCTCTAATTTTTCTTGCTTCCAACAGTGAATCCCGACCTTTACGGCTGGTAGTGCGCGATATACCGTCCACAATCTTTTTACAGACAAAACACACACTCATTTTACAAGAGCAACGTTTTGACGCTTACACTCTCGAAAACTCGCATAGCAACTCAACTGAAAAATGGACGCTTCTTAGTAACAATAGGACCGCTAACTACGCATTTACTGCCCTATAACTTTGGAACGGTAAGTCGGAGGGAAAAAAATTTAAATAAATGTCGTAGACATTTTTAAGAGGAACAATTTAATGATTTACACTTTTGTAAAAAAACATTTTTTCTGCGCCACCTAGCTTCTGTACATATTTCAATTTGTACAGCATGACCTCTATGACACAAATTGTAGGTAACAATGTCCTCTACGTTTTTTGTTTAATAAACTTTTCTCTAAAATGCGTAGATTCAGAGAAAACCCCTTTTAAAAAAGTTTTTGAGTTTTCCAAAAAACGTCTACTAGAAATTTTACTCAAATTTAGAGTTGAGCTTCTTTTATGCTCCATTAACGATTTATGAAAAATCATCCTTCCAAGAATTAGTGGCGCATCAATATTACATCTGTACTGTACTAAACATACTTTGATGTTTACACAATATTTTTGAGAGTATGTATCTATTTAAGAACACACACACACACAAAAAACACTCTCGATTTACAATTTGCTTATACTTTCAAGAAGCCCATGACACAAATTATTTCTTGTTTTTGTAGCAGAAGCTATAACGATAAATTGCGCAGTACGTACACACACCATACCCCAGCCTAACAATTTTCATTTCCTTATACTCTCTCCAGGAAACTTATAAGATAATAAAATGCCTCAAGATGGCATATAAAGTAGCAAAAATAAATGCCTCAACAATCTGTGCCCTTACTTTTTTGTGTTCTTGTGTTCAGAGAACATAACCTTCTCATATTATTATTCTATTACTTACCTGAGCTTCCAGATAAATCCCAAAGAGATTTTAACCGACCCCCCAAACAATCACCAAAACGTGTACAACGATCATCTGAAGGGAGCCTTTCACATGTTAAGCATATGCTAAAAGATACTTTTAAAAATTGCGAAATCACCAAAAAAATTGCGAAGGAACAAGCTCTTCTAAAAAGAAAAAAAACAGGACGAAATTCCCAGGTGTTCCTGGAAAAAGCGAGTTCATCCTCGAACATGGTTGTATTGTTTGGGAAATCACTACGAACATATAGACAGACTAATCAAGTTCAACGTTTCCTTTTGGATCCTATCCAAGGACGTTAAAGTGCTTAGCACCGAAACAAGGGGAATAATAACGTCGCTTTGTTTAAAGCCCCATCTAGCAGACAACTTTTGAACCCACGAGCAGCAATCAACGTCCCAAAAAGGATGTAAGGAGCGATTTTCATTTGCACATAAATGAGCTCATATCGGCGCACAATGCCGGGGCGCAAGGATGTTCAAGGTTGAAAACTATATTATTCAGCTGGGGGTTGAGTTGAGCAGGGATGGGTCCCGCCAGCCCTGTGAAATGCACGTGGTCCTGTGCGAGTGGGGCCTGCCCTTTTGTGGCTTTGTAAATGCTTGTTTTTTATTTTATTTTTTTTTAAAGTGGTGTGCATTAGCCTCAAACAAAACAGAAAAATAGAATTTTGCAAAACAGAATTAAATTTTAAAACCGAAATAAATTTTTATGCCCCAAAAACATTTTTATAATTGGAAACCGTGAAGGCTGCAGAAGCCAGCTTAGAAGTGGCAGATTGACGTTAAATCCTATCCTCCTCCTTTTTAACCATTTATTTCGGTAGCTTCTGTCTTAAAGGATAAAGGATATACACCATATATGTGTATGTGTGCACACATGCGAATATGTGGTAATATTCAGCTTTTTGGCTCGTTTAATAGGCTTTGCTTATGGATGGGAATTAAGTTAATCTGTTGCGTTCTTGTGTGATCCCCTGTTCATGGAGGAGCATCATTTCGAAAATGGGAAAATTTCCACATTTTAACTCAAAATTATTAACAAAGATTCTGTGCTAAATTATGTAAAATTCTTCATAATTCTTGTGTGGCATAGAAAAATATTGGATGTATGCTACAAAATAAATGCGGTTAACTTGGCTGTGATTAATTTATGTGCGGATCATGGATTTTGTAAATCTTTTATTGTAGAAAGTGGCAGAGGAATGGTCTGAAGATTTATTGGATATAAGGAGATAATGGTGATGTTAAGATGTGTGGGAAGATAATGTATGGCTTACTTGGAAAGGGAGATTTATTTTTTATTTTCACATACGAGGTTGTACTTGTAGAGGGTAATGCTGAAGTGGTTAAAAATGAAAATAGTGGGTTGGGTAATGTTAAATGTAATAATAAAAAAAACCATTTTCATTTAAGAGATTAAGATGTTGACAAGTGTTTTCCATTGACCTTTGTCTGGAGCTATTGAAGCCATCATATCGTAGTAGCCCTTGGTAGGCACCTCGTCGAGTTAACTGCCTAATAATATGGTACCCAAGTTCCGCTTAGATTGAGCCTTGAGTCGGTTGGTTAGCGGAACTCACTTGTTTCAGGAGGTTTAATACTCCGAAAACGCTATCTCCCGCTAACACCGACGGATGCATGTCTGGCTCAGCCAGCGTGCAGGATATCGATTTTGTGAAATCGAAGACCCGATACAAATTTTTTTTGTATTTCGATTTTTGTTACAATGGGCTTCGTACAGATTTCTTCTCTTTGGTGTGAACTCCTACAACAAACAGGAGTTCAAAAGCAAGTTCCTTTAGTACCCTTCAGACCGCTATTAACCGATCTTGTCCTCTCCAGTACCAGACATTGGAAAATACAAGGTTACATATACAAAGGTTGATTCCTGAGCTTAGAACTCCCACATAATGCTACGAATACAAGGTTTGTTAATATGGAAACAACCAAAAATACTAACTTTAATACCAAGTAGAATCATGAGTACGTATAAGGTCGGTTGCGCCTGGGAACCAAACCCGGTTTGTGGTACCTTGTAACAAGATAAGGAAAATGTAACTAACTGTAATTATTGATTGCTAGTCGGGCCCCTGCACAATTGTGCAGAGTATATATTATTTTAATTATCCCAAAGCCCACAGTGGTAATTCCTCAAACCGTAACTTCTTATTTTGGACCATTTCGAACTTGAATTTTACAATCTCTTGAGCACTGTTCAAAAAGGAAGAGTTCTCTCCTGGTTTATTTTTTTAATTACATTAAAACTTCTTTATAAACCAAGTTCTCAGTGACAATTCCTTGAGGGGTACCTTCCTGTTTTAGACCACTTGAAACATCAATTTTCGATCGCTGTATACAACTGACCGTACGTAAAACATGGTTCCGGAAGAAAAGGACCAACATTTTCGAATGTTTGACCTTGTGACTTATTTATTGTGATTCCATACGCTAGGCGCAGAGGAAATTTATGACGCTTGAAATGAAATGGAAGAGCAGGATCGTTTGATGTATCCAAGGAAATTCGTTGGACAAAGTGAATCTTGCCTCTTTGAGATCCTGAAAGACACTCGGCTAGCTAATCTGGTTCGATTACACAAACCATTTTTAATGGTTTCGTAGTAACAAAACTATACAACCTTTTTTTAAATTTAACTTATGTGGGTTCAAAGTATTAAGAAATTCTACTGGAAAGTTTACTTGTGCTTGGTTAAAAAAACTATCGACATCTATTACCAAGGAATCGATTGAATAGTATGGCACTTCTTCCGCGTTCATTCTAGTAAGAACAGATTCATTTATTACACGGACGTGATCATTTTTGGGACATAAAACTGCTCTTTTAGAAATACTAAGGACATCTTGCGTTGTGAAAGTTTCACCAAACCCACCAGTAACAATATTTTTCGAGATAAATTTAGAGAGAATTAAAATACTATGCTGAGTATTTTTAATTCCTTCTGGACATTCAATAGTAGAATTGCCAACGACATTCAACAGTAGAGAACCCAACTTAAAAATCTAAAGCTCTCATAATCAACTAAAGCTCTTATAATCTATAACCTACACCTGAACAATATGTAGATTCCTTGCACAAATCATCTAAGCTGAGTTTTTGCGGTATAAAATTATTACAATAATCTTGAATGGCAGCCTTGAAAAATGCTTTGGGCTGCCTACGAACAGAACCGGTAGAATTAGTAGCATTTTGGCTTTCATTTCCATTCATCACTTGCAATTCATTAGTTTGTCTCGATGCCCTCTTTTTAGCGATTTCTTCGCGATATTGTTCGTAATAATTTATATTTTATGTGCTTCTCTTCATTTTAAAAATCCAAATAACCACAATAAGTCACTTTTGCACAATTATGATTATTGATTATCCCTTATGACGTTTCGAAAGGATTCGACGATTTTTATATATTTCATGCAAGGGCAAGTAAACAAACTCTTTCAAGTTTTCGAAAGGCAAAAACCATGGTACAAATACTTCATAAAAAATGCAAGGAATTATTTTTTCGAGGCTGCATTTACTTATTAGAATAAAAATTTAAATGTTCTTGCAAATAAACAAAACCATTGTAAAACCAAATTAAGGAAGATTGTACTTAATATCAGAAACTTCACTTTGAGTTATCCCATATATTTTATTAAACACCATTATATCCGTTGAATGCATTTAAAAATTAAAATTATTGGTAGCATATATTCTTACCTGGTGTACCATCGTATACCACGCAAAATTGCAATGAAATCGGTGCAGTAGTTTTCACGTGAAAATTTAAAAAGAATTTCTTTCCTAATAAAATTTCATAAATCGGCTACCAGTGACGTCACACCATAAAAGCTCTCCGTAAGAGCATACCTTGGGCAAAACTTTCAAAGCTTTCCATAAGTATAGATGATATATATGCTATTTTCATTTTTTCAATATGGAAACTGAAAAGAGCTTTCCTTGTATAATTATAATATAGATTATTAAGTAGTTAAAAGGCTATTAATATAATGTTACAGATTTTTATTACCAGTTTTCTGGATTCCGGCGATAATAGCTTGGACTATCACAAAATAAATGTTTCGAAGGTTTAATATGTTTCACCCTATAAATTCTTGCATCTTGTTTGCTAAGTCTCTTCTTTCTTTTGGCATTGCGATTCCCGATCAGAATTATTCTATAGGATTTCATTAGAAATTATCTTCTTCCATGGCTCTACCGGTCTCCAGCTTCTTGTCTTGAGGAGTTTTGCTGCATCAGCCTTAGAACCATCTTTCCACCTTGACCGTGGCTTGCCAACTGGTCTTTTCTCATCTGGTAATAGTAATGTGTGCGTTGCCGGCAGCTGTCGGATGGTGAAAAGTTCTTTTCTTACGACTTTTAAATCAAAGACTAATGCATTTTTATTGGCCAAGTTGAAGCAGGTTTTTCAGTGACATTCTTAAATTAGTCTCCTGCATTTATAACTACTTATTATGTACATGGAAATTCTCTTATAACCAAGCAAAAATCAATATATCGATACCCTCATTCTAATACCACGTACGAGAAAAATTCAAATTTTTTTAGGAGGAGCAAAAAACTGCTTTTTATTTCTTCTGCAGTACTTACCGTTATTATATTTTATAGTAGGACCATAGAATTTTGTTTTGTTGTGACTTTTTCTTTCATGGTTTTGCAACTGCTGTGTAGAGAATTGCAAAATTCATAATAATCTTTCACAAAAAAAATTTCCCTAAAAATGCTCATACGTGGTATTAGAATGAGGGATCTTAGCTTCTTTTTGCAATCTTGCTCTCTTTGGCAAAATTCAATTTCCTTTTTTACTGTTCTTGTTCCGTTATACCCACTTTGCTTCACAGGTCTTGTTCCATCAAGATATTTTTTGTGACAGTTAGGCGAGAACCACGGTATACAGAAACAAGGTAATGTAAAAGACTGAATATCGTAGAATATCGTATTAGTGCGACGTCACTCGGCAAGTCTTCCCCATACAAAATCGAAATTGTTGTTGTTGTTTTCTGTATTAACCTTGCCGGGTGACGTCGCCTTTTTCTACGATATTCGCACTTAAGATACGATATTTCGTCTTTTACATTACCTTGTTTCTGTATACCGTGGGCGAGAACTACAATTGGAGCTTTTCTGCCAGCTTGAGCTTTTGGCATATGGAAAACCGCGCATCTGGTCACAATGCCAGCTTCAGATTTTCGGTCAGCCGAAATGCCGATTTTCGGTCAGCTCGAACTTTAAAAAAATTTCTTGATCTGTGCTTCGATAAACGGGGGAGAATGTCGTCGCGTTTTGTCTGCAAAATTTTATTTTATTTACAAGCCAGCCGAAAAGCTGGCAGAAAAGCTCCAATTGTGTCTCGCTCACTGACATATAGATATGTACTGCTAATTGACAACTTTCAATGGCACCATTTTTCTCCAGAAGAGGAAGACCTTTTCTATGTAAACAACAATTTTTTTTCGAATTTAGAGGGAAATAAGTAATAAGATGTATGTTATAGTTGATAGAAATAATTTTCCATCATTATTTTTTCCCTCTGTTTAACGAACTTTTAAAAATAAAGAAAATAGAGAAAGAAGAAAAAACTCTATAGATGTCTAGTTTTTTCTAATTATGTTTATATCGCTGACATGCACTGAACTGTTTTTTATTTTAAAACCGATTAAAGTTCATAGGATTTTGAAGGGGGAACGAGACAACGATAGTTTTTTTGCCACTTTTTGGTATGGGATTTTGCTTATTTAGCAGTCCATATGTATATGTCAGTGGTCTCGCTTTAAAAATCATTGGAGAACTTTATGCTGACTCCATTCGTACATGGGCGCGTTAGTCAATCATCACACTCCAAGTGTTTATGCAGCGTTAGGTCGCGTGCACATTGAACAGCGTTGAGCTGTGAGCGGTGCGCGATGAGCGGTGAGCGGTGCTTAAACACCACGTAACCTAAGCTTAAACAATCTTGATTGTCAGCGGCGGTGGTGAGCGGTGCAATTTAATTGGGGCATTTATTAATTGCAAAATATGTATTTTTTGTCATTTTTATTTAAATATATTAAATTAGTTAGTTAATTTTTACTAGAGATGCGCCGAATATGGGTTCAACCGAATACGAATATTCGGCCGAATATTCGTTCAAAAATGTACCGAACCGAACATTCGGCCGAATTATTCGGTTCATTTTTGGGCTGTGTGGAAATTTACTTTGATAGCGATGAGGGAAGAGGAATTTAAGGCTTCTAGTAAGAAAACCATTAACAATAAGAGATAAATCAAATCCTTTGGAGCTGCCCGGCTTGACGTAACCGAACATTTAATTTTTTCTTAACAATTTAATACATTTATTTCTCTTTAGATTTAGACTATATTTCAGGAACAAAGCAATGTTTGTATTTCTTTTGAATATTTTTGAGGGAGAACTTTGTCGCTTGGTAATTTTATTACCTTCCACGTCTGAAGAGATGATGGACCTAAACCATACAGTATCAGTGAACATTTCGTCCTTACGCCATTCGATATTTCCTGGTTTTTCTCCATAAAGGCAACATGACAATCTAATTGTCTCCTTGTTATTTTAACTGGAGAATATAAGAGCCGTTTTAGACTTTGCGTTTCAGCGCATGTGGCTCAAGAACTTTGTGGATAAAGGGAGAAGTGGGGTGGTAGCTCTCATCATCACCACTTCTCCGTTCATCCAAACGTTCGCGAGGCACATGCGCTGGAGCGCACCGTCTAAAACGGCTCTAAAAATAATTTTAATTCACCCAAAATTTAAAAAAAAATTTCCTACCCTTAGTCTCTTTTTATTTTAAAAAAAAAGTGCGCGTCACTTAAATATTTTCCGTGACAATAAGTGAGAAATGCATCTATAAATGACTTCGGGAATGCCACACTGTCACTTTTGTGACAATTGTCACTGAGGTGGTTATGAGAATACCAAGGTCACATGGTTTGTGATTGAGCACGTAAATGAATCGGTAATTTTTTTAATTTTAGATTGTTTAAATAAATAATTGTTACACAATGTAGCGTTTGTTTCATTTACAAATATGTACTACCTATGTACGGTTCGAGAATCAAGCCTCTTTAACATATGTTAACCTTAAAATAATACTATTTCAATATTCGGTAATTATTCGGCAAACTAACCGAATATTCGGCCGAATACGAACATAAAAAAATACGCCGAACACACCGAATACGAATATTTGGCCGAACATTCGACGCATCTCTAATTTTTACAGTTAATCAAAAATGTAAAAACTACCCTTTCAAACAAAAAAGAAAAAAAGCAAAAAAGTCATTGCGTTACAAAGTTATGCGTGAACAGGACCAAAAAATACCTACGCGTCGAATTGATAACCTCCTCCTTTTTTGAAGTCGGTTAAAAAGTACTTTGCAAAATGATTTCGAATATTTTCCGCTACCCTTTGTGGATGTCCTTAAAGCTCTCAGTTGAAATTAAATTTGCGGAGTAATAACGTTCCATTTCTTGAAAATACTGTAGATCACTACAGCCATCTACTTTTCTTATCACGTTATGCAATAAGTAGGTAACATCTTATTATAGCAATTTTCTTTTCTGGACAAACTTCGTTATCTTTTCCCAAGATGCGCCATTTAGCTCGTAAAATTCCAAGTGCACACTCAATGCATTTTCTAGCAGTTGATGAACGATTATTAAAATTTTCTTTTATGTTGTTTAAGTTTCTCTACGGATATGACCTTAAAAGGTATGGTTTGAGAGGATAGCTATGTCTCATCCCCTTTCAAAACATGAGACGCTTCGATATTGGTTCCAGGTAACTGACAATTAGGCGACAAGTAATTTAAACTTTACTGTAGACATTCGTAAAAAATCAGAAAATTTCTTTAGATTTTGACGATGAACATTGTCAGTCGGCATTTAATTATTATACTTATGGCTAACCTTTTTTTTGTCTTCTTAGCATAAACCTTTTTAAATGTGAATTTTCAAGCAAAAGAACTTGCCTTGCCGCTTTTGACAACATTTTGCACAGACTACTTTCTACATCAGTGGTCTCCAAACTTTTTTGACCGCGTACCCTTTTTAACAAAATAATCATCAATTGTACCCCTTATTAAATATATAGGCAGTTAAGATATCCCGTTTTATATACAGGTGTTAACAATTATTTGCGGTTTTTGGTTTCTCTTAATGTTCATATCTGTTAGTTTAATATGGATATAAAAATTATTTATTTTTTGTTTTCCTTAAAAAAAGAGGGGTTAAAAAAGTTCGCAAAAGTATTGAATATCTCATAAAAAAGAATACAGAATAAACTTCCAACAATATACGTAGTATATATAATATATCTTTACGGTATATACTTAATAAAGTTATTATCGTTGTAATAAACAGGATTATTGTATTATTAAGCGGTTTTAATACTGATTTCAGAATTTTTGGTCTTAAAATTACACAAAAAGAGGTGTAAAAATTAAAAAAAACAGCAAAATGTTAACTTTTTATATGTAGAGATTAGATATATTGTGTTTGTGTGAAAAGTGAAGTGAACGGGAAAAATACAGAAAATCAAGTTATTTTTTTATTTATTTATTTTAAATGTAACAATATATAACCTTGCGGGAAATTTTCAATTATAATTTAATGGGAACAATGTGATTGAATTTCTTGACTAATTTCGGAAAAATCTGGCTTGATTCCCTCTGCTAATGCAATTCGAAGATCTGGTTCTAATTCTAATTTATTTCTGTGTTTGCTTTTAATTGTTGTCATTGCAGAAAATCCTGTTTCACATAGGTACGTAGAACCAAATGGTAAGATTGCATTTGACGCTGTGTGTTTTAAATCCGGATACTCGATTTTCAAACCCATCCACCAATTATGAAGAGATTTTTGTTTATATTCGAATTGTAACATTGTCCTTTCTCTTATATCGATTAATTGTTCTTGAGCTACAATCGGAAGATGATTTATTTTTACATCTTCAGCAAACGGGTTCATGACCCATTTAAAATCTGCCAATACATTAGGAAGATCTGCAAATGGATTACAAAACTCTGACTCTAAATTATTTAAATGTGTAACGATATTTCCTTTAATTTGTTCTGGATTTACTTCATTTTCCGAAGCAAAATCACGTAATGATGGAAACATATCTAAGGATCCATTTTCTAAATTGTCGCTCCACATCACGATTTTCTTTCTAAATGCAGTTACTTTTTCAGCCATTGTTAAGATGTCACCTTTGCCTTGAAGTGATAAATTCAAGATGTTCACTTTTTCAAAAATATCCGCCAAGTAACATACTATCAAAAGCCATTTATCATCATTGAATAGGCCGGAAAACTTGAAACTTTTATCATTGCCCAAAAGAAAAATGCGCAATTCATCCTTTAATTCAACAACTCTTTCTAGGATTTTACCACGAGATAACCAACGAACTTCAGTGTGATATAAGAGACTTGTGTGGCTACTGCCCATTTCGTTGCATAATATTGAAAATATTCTATTATTCAAGGGCCTCGTTTTAACAAAATTAATTACGCTGACAACATCTTGCAGTACACGATTTATCTCTGGCTCCAATTTCTTTGAAGCAATAGCTTGCCGATGGATGATACAGAGTATGAATTTGGTGTAGGGTGCGATTTCAATTACCTTGGCTTTGAACCCTTTCTTTCTTCCAGTTAAAGCAGCTGCTCCATCACTGGTTATACATAAACAATTTTTCCACGATATGTTATTTGTAGCAAAAAAATCATTTACTGCTTTAAAAATATCCGCTCCTGTACATCTTTCTTTTAACGGTTCACAAAAAAGTAGTTCTTCATGTAATTTATCATTAAAAAAATATCTAATATACACCATTAATTGAGCAAAGTTGGCAATATCTGTGCTTTCATCTAATTGTAGAGCAAATTTTCCACATTGAGTGATCTGTTTTAATAATTGTTTTTTTAAATTATCGGCAATAATGTCGATTCGCCTGGCAACGGTATTTGCCGACAAGGGAATAGATTTTAGTTTCTGAGCATATTCCTCTCCGTGAATGATTTCCACCATTTTTATTGCTGCAGGAAGAAGAAGTGTTTCGCCAATTGTGTGAGGCTTTTTATCTTTTGCTATTAAGTAAGAAACCTCAAGAGAGGCGTTTAAACATTTGTCATTAAGTGTAACAAATTTTTCTAGGTGATTAGCTTGAGTATTGCATGTTTTTAAACGCTGTTCAAAAAATTGCAGTGGTTTGTCTTCATGTTCTGAATGTTTTGTTTTTAAATGCCTTGTTAACATTGACGGCTTCATACAACCATTAGAAAGCATTTCATAACATAAAACACATGTAGGACGAGGTTCATCGTTGACTACCTTAACTGTAAAACCCAATTTTAAGAAAGGTGGTTGATAGTTTCGAATCTTATGGCTTAACGTTTTTTTACATTTTGTAGGGCTATTACTGTTGTCTGGTTGCGCACCTGAAGTAGATGCACCGTCAGAATATTCAACCCGCGGCTTCTTTGCGGGCAATGGTTTTAACAATTTATCCATTTATGAAGGGTCTAAACTCAATAGTACTCGTAATTATAACTTTTTCTAATACACACCGCTATCTATCAACAATTCAAATTAAATTCACTTTACGATTGCTTTGCGATGACCATATTAAACTGCTAGGTTTTAATCAAGCGTATTCTGAACTTCGCTAGGATTGATTCCGCTGAATTTTTTTTATATCGGTAGCGTAAAATGTAAGAATATTTCAACGGAATCGATTCCAGCGAAGTTCAGAATAGGCTTGTATAATGCAGAGTCGCCGGTTAAAAAAATTTCGTCCAAAATTTGTTTTTCAGTTAAAAATTTTCTGCGCGCGAGAGAAAATAAAGTAGTATTTTGAAGAGGAATGTGGCGTACCCCCCAGAATTTTCTGCGTACCCCGCGGGGTACGCATACCACACTTTGGAGACCACTGTTCTACATAACCCGAAAATTGCAGCAAACCAATGTGCACACATGTCCACTCACCGCTCATCGCTGTTCAATGTGCACGCGACCTTACTGTCGCAAGCCCCTTTCTTATCTTTCTAGTTAGTTTAGCTTGCACATCTGGTTTCGATAGTCTCGTGGTGCATTGTTCATTCTGTTATCTTGACTACGAAAATTTACATTAATACGTGCAAAGTTTTTCTCTGTCCTCAGAATGAGAATTGTCTTTTCTTCATCCTACAAATATTTGTGGCGCGTTGCAGCCATAATACAGTGCCTATTGTAGATAAGATAGCAGCTTTTCCATAAATTCGACGAACTGAACAAGGCTCATTTTTCATTCTCTATTCGTCCTTCGACATTCCTATCCGTAACGCTCCCTTCGCGCAAACAATTTCAGAGGGTTTTTATGTGAAAGACAGGTGTCTGTCGACGGTTCAATCTACAATTTTGGATAGTAATCTCTGGCGGAAATTATAGTATAGAGGAGAGTTAAAGAGTACGCGTTTTTATGTCACTGACTCTCTTCTAAAACAACAGCAGCAAACTGCTGAAGCCGGTGATCGAATACGCTTATTGTGTTTATAGACAATGGCGTGAGAAAGGTCATGATAGAGGTCATCTAGGCGAGAGAAATGAAAGACGAAGGATTATGCCAAGGAATGGATTCGAACCATGGATCTCTGGAATGGTAGTCTTAGACACAAAGCCCTTCTCAGGTCACAATTATATCTGCTTCGTTATAAATCTGGGAGAAGGCAAGGCAGGGTTTTGTAGAAGTACGAATTGAGAACAGTTCACATAAATTACAAAGGTGAGACTCTCATTCACACCTAAGGTTAGAATTGAGTGCCGAAATTAAATGCTCGATACCCTAGAATGTAATGTGATTATGGCTTACACGGCTGATGTCAAAGCCTTACCACCACCGTGATGAAACAACGAATTATCTGACCTTAGCCAGTTAATTAAGGAAGGTTTTAATATCTGTTGTAAACACAAATATTGGAAACGCTAAAAGGACTGCTTAAGGCTATTCAAAAAATCGATTAGGGCCGCAAAGAAACAATCATGGAGTGCCTGTGCGAATCAGAAGATTATTTCTAAGCAATCCTACCAACCATCTTACGTCAAGCCAGGATACTGTACGTGGGCTTGAGAGAAGCCCTGAAACTTCCAATTCTTGGGTTCCCAACTATGCTCGTTGGTGCGATTTATTATTGGTCTATGTCTGATGCCAATCTACAAAAACTGTTACGAGCCTCGCTCCTGGAAAAGAGTCAAATTGATTTTCTTTCCAAAGGTAGATAGAGGCTGGCACGAACCAGCAAAACAATATGTCCTGAAGACCGTAAAGCATATGCTAGACCTAAACCTATGACATTATATAACAGAAGTCTCCGTTATGAACAGATTGGTTGACACCGAACTGCACGTAGTAGTGCATACGTGGAATACACCTTAGAATATAAACAATTTACCTTCTTGGACTTGGGGGCACTTTCAACAGCATCATCACGAAGGCCGTCAAGGCGGCTTTGGCGGGATTCGAATCTACATTAGTCAGTATGCTGAACATCAGAGTCATCCATAACAGCTTAGGCAAAGTAGAATGATAAAGACTATATACCGAAGCACATTCCTCAGCGAAGTGCTCTCACCGCTGCCACTACAATTAGTGAGGTTATGGAGATAGCTCTTAGAAAGGTTAGCGATTAGTTAAACCGGTGTGGACAGTGGACTATCCGTTAAGCCAAACACTAATACAAAATACTTTTTACCGATAGAACAAAAAATTCCCAAATTCAATCTTCAAATTGTGAAAAATGTACGTGCTTATCGTAAAAAATATTTACCAGACTTCCTCGCTCTCCGGATTTAACGGGACGGACGACTTTTTTCTGTAGGGTTATTTAAAAAGTAAAGTTTATGCCAGCAAGTCGAAGACCATTGAAGAACGAACATATACAGCCGAAATAGCTGCTATAACGCCCGAAATGCTGGCCAATACTATGCAGGATGCCCGAAAAAGAGCTGTCTTTTGCGTATCGAATGGAGGTGGTCATTTACCGACATTGTACTCAAAAAACTGATTTGAAATAAATGGTAGAGAATATCCTAAATAAATCTTACTCATTTGTCAAAATCGGCTAAAAATTGTCAGAGTTATTCAATGTTGAAATACCAAAGGTATATATGGCGCACCCCATACTGCTCATACTGGGAAGCTAGACGACCCAGCTGACTGAATGACATCGAAACACATTAAGGAGCAATAAGTTTTCTTCCCATCGCTAATCCTCCAGAAACACTACAGCCTGCACTGTAAAAAAATATGTAAATTCACAGTGCAAATGTACAGTAAAATTACAAATCGCGATATGAAATAATAATTTCCTACACAATTATTGTAATTTTACTATAAATTTAGTAACTTCACATAATGAAATTCGACGTCTCCAATACTACATAACGTAAATGTTGATTACATGGATGTGACGTATATTTTACACAATGTTGTGTATTTTTCTAAATCGTTTATGTAGGAAAATTACAATATTTCTTAGTATATTTATCAATGTTATGTACTGAAAAAATCCTAACACTTTGTACTGTAATTTTACTAAAGAGGCGTAATTTTAGAACATAAATTTTCAATCGATTTACAAATTGGTTATTGGAATGTAAGGTTTAAATTTTTCCTCTCGTGGATATAATTCACAGGTAACAATGGAATACTAAGCATATATACCCGATTGCTTTTAAGTTAAGGCCAGACCTTTGACTTTGATCAGGGTCTGGGCAGTTCTTGTAACAGCCAAGAAATTTTGATAGGCATTGCCTCACGTACATGCTTAACAAGGCATTGTGAGCAAAATGGTAATTTTTTATGTATAGGGAGTGGGCCTTAACTAAGAATAAAATTTGGCGCTTGGAAATATTTCAGACAGGGCCACGCACATTGGCACAGGGCGGTAATCATCAGCTTTAGGTTTTTCCCTTTTCGTCTCTCTCTCTCTCTCTCTCTCTCTCTCTCTGGTAAAAAGTTGCAGCAAGAGTTTTGGAAATTTACAAAACTATGAAGAGAAAGTTCCAATACTGATTGTATTTTTACATCCCACATATTTATATTTACTACACAGTTGGTAAAAATACGTAAAGTAGATTAGGAATATTCCTAATCATATATATTGCAAATTTACAAAAATGTTTGTGAAAAACTTCCAGTATTTTTTTTGTAAAATTACCACAGAAATTTTTTACAGTGTGCCTAATTTTGCCATTGCCTTCCAGGCAGAGCTACTGGAAATATTCAAGGCCTATTTAGCAACGTAGATGGACTTAAATCATTTAGCCAGTGTAATCTTGTTATAGGATAGTTAAGGGGCTATCAATCTACAGCTGTTAGTGACCAGTGCGCAGTGTACACGAAAAGGAGGACTTCAGGATGTGGGAGTGATCATTTTTTACATGACTGCCCCAAAAAAAGGAGGGTAATGTGTTTAGGTTTTGTGTGGTTATGTACGTTGCTTTGTATCACCATAACTTCTAAACGCCTGAACGGATTTAGATGGCTGGGGTACCGTTAGAATCGTTTAATGAGTCTGAGTAACATAGGCTAGGTTAATTTTTTAAAAAACAATATGGCAGCCATCGGGCGCAATTTACGTCACCCTGTTTTTTTTCTGATTGGGTCAATATGGGTATCAAGCGAAAGGTGAAATTGAGACGATTCCAAATATGTATAACACTTAATAGAATATGTGTTGAATAAATGCGAATTTTATGCTTAAATAAAATTAAATTACTCGAAACGTCTTTTATTACCTGATCACTATGAATGAACATTTAATAGTTAAGCCTAGTAGGCTGTTGAGGAGAAATGAAAATTCCCTATACAAACGCTATTTAACACGACTGCCCCAAAAGGGAGTGTAATGTTTTCAGGATTCATATATGTATGTTTGTATGTTTCTTTGTTTCACCATAATTTCTAAACGCCTGAACGGATTTAGATGGCTGGGGTACCGTTAGAATCGTTTAGTGAGCCCGAGTAACATAGGCTCGGTTAATTTTTAAGAAAACCCGTCAGACCCAATTTACGTCACAACCGATTTATTTTTTTTTCTTCTGATCCGGTCAATATGGGTATCAAATGAAAGGTCTCATTGAGACGATTTTTGCCTAATCTACCAGCGGCTCTAAATTTAGATAGAATAAATAAAACTTCGATAACTTTACTTTGCATTAAAACTATCTCAATAGCTGTAAGTGCTATAATAATAAGAAGTAAGATAAAATCACTTAATAAAAACTACATTGGTTACGAATTATAATCACTAAAATATCATAAAATAAAAAACAAAATAATTAAAAAATTAAAAAACACGACGCCGAATTAAAAAATGAACTAAAAAGTCAAAAACAAGTTTTAAGTACTAATGTAAGACAGAAACAAGGTAGAAGATATTTTATGTATTTTGTTCAGTATCACACAACTATCGTATATGTATAATCTGTATTTTTGCAGTCGGGGTACAAAATGTTACGAGAATAAGTATAATTAAAACTGTACCCCGACTGAAAAAATACAGATTATACCCATACGATAGTTGTGTGAAGGTACGATTCCGAACAAGGCGGCAGACTGCAGACCGCAGACTGCCGACTGCAAAAATCAATGTCAAACCGCAGGCGACACTACTGGTTTGTATGATTTTATATGGATGGAATTCGGAACAGAGCGCCACTCTCGCCTGCAGTCGCGACACGTCTCGACCGCAGACCACATCACTGGTCGAGAACCAGTAGTGTCGCCTTTGTTTAGAATTTTGGGTATTGGGTAAATAATACGGTTTTTCTAAATGCATAAACTAAAGGTCGGCGGGTGAGGAGTTAAATTGCTTGCACCAACTTGTTATATAAACCCCTTTACCTTGTTCTGGTTTTACCTTGTTCTTTTTCTTAGTGCAAAATATGAAGTGTATAGTGCATCGATATCACCTTAAGTTGGTGACGCCCTGCGTTAGCCTGGGGTTCCGGTCTATATGGTCTTGGTCTGATCTACCTGGTATTTGACTTATTCTGAGTTTTAATTACTTAGGACTAACAAGTACCTAAATAAAAAAAATATGAACTAGCTGTTGCTCGCGGCTTGGTCCACGTGAACTGCATAGTCTAATCAATCTACACAAATCCATTTAATAATTCCCATCAGGAAACAAAAAATACGGTTATATAGGAAAAAAATTCTAAAAAAGATAGCGTTTTTGTTTTTGAATTTGGAATGGCGAACCTAAGCTAAAAAATTCCGGAAAGTGAAAAAAACGCCTTTTTGCGAATAACAAAAAAACTTGAGCTCGGATCGAAAAAATATCAAATTATAAAGTTGTAGGTATTCAAATTATCTTTCGATTGATATACATATATAAAGTTATAGACTAGAGCACAAAACATAGAGATAAATGCAAAACACTGTTAAAATTCACGTTTTTTTAATTTGTTAATAACTTTTGTTTAACGCAACTTAGATATTTGTTATTAGACAAAAATATTGCTTCTTGCTAGCTGAAAAAACAGTTTTATTTTTGTTGCAAAATATTGAACATTTTCCTTGAAATTTCACTTTTTGTAAAAAAAGGCATTCTTCTAAAAACGATCCTCTTGGTCTGCGCATTCTTCTAGAATACCGTTCTAGGGCTTAAAATTTTCTTCAAAAATTTTGCATTTTTCTCTATGTTTTGTGCTCTAGCCTATAACTTTATACATGTATATCAATCGAAAGGTAATTTGAATACCTACAACTTTATAATTTGATATTTTTTCGATCCGAGCTCAAGTTTTTTGTTATTCGCAAAAAAAGCGTTTTTTTTCACTTTCCGGAATTTTTTAGGTTAGGTTCGTCATTCCAAATTCAAAAACAAAAAACGCTATCTTTTTTAGAATTTTTTTTCCTATATAACCGTATTTTTTGTTTCCTGTTGGCAATTAATGCTAAATTTACAAAGAGCTATTGTAGATTGATTGGACTAGCAGTTTATAGATATCCTACAGGAGCCGTGTAAAAAGTAAAAGGCGTAAAAAAAAGTATGGCGGGCAAATAGGGGCATGAGATGACAACTGTATTCTAAGGAGTATTAACCATAAAAGAGTTTATAAGTTAAAATGAGATGGATACAGAAGATGCAAAATTGAATCCGTTGAATTAAACCCATTCGACATGTTGTGTTTTTTAACCCTTTGAAGCGACTGCAAGCTTTTTGTCGCCTCGTTCAACATTGGTCCGACCTGGTCTGTGGTTTGCAGTCTGCCGCCTTGTTCGGAATCGTACCTTGATACTTAACAAAATACATAAAATATCTTCTACCTTGTTTTTTAATTATTTTGTTTTTTTACAACTCTCGGTGAACTAAGTGAGTTTATTTAGGCATAAGGGATGCCATCAATGATGACTTGGGTGGAGTACTTGTGTACCTCGTCAAGCAACGACGATGTGGATTTTGAACTGCCAGCCCAGATAAATGAGTTGTATTCGAGGAGGGGCCAAATACTAGGCTTCCAGCCGGAAATAAAGTATTTCTAATGAAGTATATTAACATTACATTCTTATGAAGTATATTAACATTAAGTCTATTTTAATGTATGCGAAATAAACCCCATTGAAAAAATACAACATGTCTACCAAAAAAACAAATATTCAATAAAGTTCCAGAAATCAAGTGAAGCTTAAGGGCATATATCCACTTAAGAAGTAGGAAGATGGAACCAACATCTAGATAAATTTTAAAAGTAAGCATATTTTCGTTAAGGTCTAAACCTAGGCTCCAAATTTCCGCACACTAATATGAAATATCTGTACATTATTCAAAGGACCCAAAACATAATTTTATCTATCCCAAAAGCCCTTACAGGACCGATTTTACACCATCCCCCGTAGAAGAAGAAGGTCTATAGATACACCATCGACCTCTACCCCGACTACTCGAGGAAAAAAAATGGAGAAAATCTCTCTGAGCCGGATAAACACAATTTGCATTAAGGGTTGTGTCCCTTCAAGCTTAAATGGTGTATAAAAATAGAGAAATGAAGTAGTAGAGAGAAGAGTGTGATGGAAGTGAGAGTTTATTTTTCCCTCGTTCTTCTTCGTATTTTATCTCATAATCCATCTTAAAGATAAAACTTTTTATATCCAATTATCTGAAAATATCGAAGCTCTCATCTCGTTACGTGCGGCTAATAAAGGGGAAAAATGGGTGTTTGATATCCACCCCCCAACACAATGGTCAGACTGATACTGATTGAAAGATTAGCATTTTTGTGTTAGAACGAGAGCCGCCTTTATTGCCGTAATGGGCCAAACAGTAATGGCAGAACTAATTTCGTTAATGAGAATTTTCTTTTTAAGATTATTAGATTGCGAAACGCGAGGCGCCCTGGCCTACTGGCCATAAAGGGAAATTATTCGCAAAGTTTACCCAAAAAGTTCAGTGATGGTCATAACCATAAGGCGGAGATGGTAACTACTTAGTGTCACGCGAAATGTGTCGCCACAAGATAAACCACGGATGGCAATGACAGGCTAGTAGCTGGGATATTGTTTATATCCTGTGGGGGAAATAATAAAGAGCCACTCTCCTTCTCAGCGAGGATCCTTACAAGGGCAAAAAGCACATCCTTCCTGTCTTGTATATATCTGATGTCTCCATAAAATTATTGTGGCTTGTCCTGTAAATCAAAGTTTCCTTCAAAAAAAAAAATAAGGGAGCCTCCAAGGATAATAATAATATTGTGTGTGCCCAGAACAAACGAATTGAAAATGCCCCATATGTGCCATCTGAGGTCGTCAACTGGAAGACCGGGTATGGAGGTGAGGACTAGGGAACAGCAACAATAACATACACACCCATTTATACAAGCCCCACCGCCCTTCCTTCGCACCACCATCACATCTAACAACATGTTGCCTTTGGAAGTACCCCATGAGGAAGCTGTGTAGATTGTTTGTTCAGCAACACGGAGAACAGCTGCAATGCGGTGGCTCCCCAACAAAAAGGAGGATGCAGACGAATGAGTCTTGTTTTTGCCTTAAAAGTTCATAGTACACAACAGACTGGAAAACATCCAATTTGGTTGTTTTCGGAGCCCCCCGGGAGGGGCCAAATCGGAGGACCGGGCGAATGTAGTTTTCTTGCGTTAAATGGTAATTTAAAGCTCGGTAAACCTTTCAACTTGCCTTTGCGATATGCCTGACTGGGGCCCTCATCGGCAATCTAGCATTTCCGAGAAGATAAACAAAATGTGGAAACATCAATGGTTGTTGGCTCCCCTTACGAAATATTTTCAAAGCAGGACAAATGATACGCAAATTGTGTCCTTCTACACATGCTTTTATCATAGGCCAAATCGATAGCATTGTTTTTACAAAAAGGGACTCAACACAACATAATCGTGTACCCACACATGTTTGGCTTTATATATACATATACACATAACTTGAACATGTGTGAAATTTCAGTAGTTATCCCAAAAATAGATCTTCTATTTACATAATATGTCCTTAGTGCAGGGGATACCAAGTTTAGAAGTGGGGATAAAATGATTTTAACTGAAAACCATAGAGCTTTAGAAATTGGGCATGAAAGGCTTTACTACTTTACTGAGGGCACTTGTACTTCAGCATAGAGAATGTGTACCAGGCTTGTAGATATTTAATTGCAGGTAACGAGGCTTTTGGACAAAATTGACTACTGCTAGTCAGAGAATTGGAATTAGTGAGGTTAAGAAGTTTTCTATGTAAAGGATTTTATGCATTTAAGGTTGTTGTGCTGTAATGGATTTTCCAGGATTAACTATAATAAATTTTTAATACATATCTTCAATATTAATGCTAGTAAACTGTGTATTATGGACAAATTGTCCTTCAAGTTATGTTATTGGTGGCTTGCACGGACTGCACGGAGGCTGCGAGATGCTGGATCGAGAGGAGCTAAGGGCTACGGAACTACAAACTTAACAAATTTCGGCAGTGATCCCAATAACCACATTCATACCAGAGAGGAATTAGAAGATTTCCAACACGACAAGGACGATGACTTTGTCCTGTACACAGACAGCTCCAAATAAGACTCTGGTGTATGGGCTGGAGTTATCCCTCCCTTCGCTTAAGCTCTAAAAATGCTACCGCCTGCCGAACTTCGCCAGTGCTTTCCAAGCAGACTTTCTAGCAATCTTTCAAGACAAGTCAAGTTAGTCATACCCAAGGCCAAGGGTAATCCTGTTATTAGATAGCCAAGCAAAGTGCCCAATTTGGATGCGGCCAGTAAAACTCAGTATACAACTACATTTAAACGCCCTGTGCGTGAGCCCCCTTCCAAATGCTCTAGCTCATCCCAATTTCTTAGAATTTTGACGACTTTTTATGGTTTTGTAATTTTCTCAGAATTTTTTCTCAGAATTTCTAATAGTTTTTTAGTGGTTGGCGTTTTAAAAATTTTAAATGGGCCTATTCAGACAGTGCATATTCATGGCGCCTAAAACCGGTTTTATAGATGAGAGAGGGAAGGGAGCGGAAGAACTTAACGAAACATTTTTCACGCAAAAGCAAACGCGTGAAAACTGGCACACATATAAAAAGTTACTTCTATCTCTTGCATTATTTAGCTCTGTTTTTCTCTAACAAGTAAATTTCATCTGCAATGCATTTAAAGGTTCCTGTATAGCATTCAAATTTACTACACCTCATTTACGCCCCGTCTGAGTTGCTAGGAGTTGAATAAAACCGGTTTTACTCACCACAATTATGGCAGCGTGTGAATATGCCCAATGGGCCAACGCACACGGCGCATAGTTATGGCACATAAAACCGGTTGTATAGAAGAGAGAGGGAAGGGAAGGAAAGAACTTAACGAAACAATTTTCACGCAAAATCAAAAGCGTGAAAACTAACACATGCATGTTATACTTCTTCTTATGTCAAATCTTCTTCTTTCTGAGCTCAGCTTTTTCCCTCTGAAATTCTTTAATTATTCGCTTTTTGTTCATCAACCTGTTCAAGTGGTCTGAAAATTTTGTTTTTTTGTGAACATATTGAAAAGAGTGATATTAAGAACTTTTTGTGGCGTTTTTCTATTTGTCAACGAAATGAAAGCTATGACAACTAATTTTCTATTTCCTGTAAAGATTCAAGTTACTACACAAGATGCTATTACCCCGTCTGCGTTCCGAGGAGTGTAGTAAAACCGGTTTTATGTGCCATAACTATGATCTGGTGTGCGTTGGCCCAATAACCATAGAAAACGGACGAAATCCTCTGAAAAATGGTTGAAAACGCAAAACTGAAAAACTTCGGAAAACCCTCAACTGAAATATTCTGCGACACCCTAAAAAACTATTGAAAAGTCGTCATGTTGAAACTTCAGAAAACCCGGAGGACTAAAAAACTATTAGAAATTCTGAGAAAAAAGTTGAAAATTACAAGCGATAAAAGTCGTCAAAATTCTGAGGAACTGGGCTGAGCTAGAGCCACAACCTTCTATATTACAAGCCATGAACAAGGAAAATATTGAGAGCGAATTTCCGCTCAATCGGACCACAACTCGGTGAAATCACGTTATGTTGTTAGTGTAATTTGGAGAATTTGGGAGAATTTGGTGGTCCGATTCTCTCAATTGAGATTCTTGTTCATGGCTTGTAAATATAGAAGGTTATGCTAGAGCATTTGAAAGGGGGCTCACGCGCAGGGCGTTTAAATGTAGTTGTATACTGAGTTTTACTGGCCGCATCCAAATTGGGCACTATGTAGCCAAGAGACCATCAAGTCATAAGGCTCGGTCTGTATAAGATCCAAGCTGGTCGAAAACTGCCAGAAGGATCCCTCTTCCTTGATCTGGAGAATTCAGGGTCACAGGAATATTAAGGAAAACCAGAAGACAGATGAATTGGCCAAACTGTCGCCGTCACATCGGTGAAGAATGTATAGAAGCCGTTCCGTTGTGCTTGCTAAAAGGAGACATCTCCAAGTTCTTTCTGTCAGTAGCTTGCTGCAGATGGAGGAGCCTATTATCATACGTTTAGGCTAGGAAGACTTGGCCTTGTTATAGCAATCAGAGATCGTGCGACCTTTTGGGGTTGCCTCTTGAGGACATCGCCTTAACACTTTTTCTGCCGTTGTACAGCTCTGGCCAAAATCAGACGCCACGCCGTGTATGTGGAAACCTCTTCTAAAAGGGCTTACGGGAGGTTTCAAAGGTCGTAATAGGAGACTTGAACTGGTTCCTAAATTTGACTGTTCGGATCTCAATTCTTTTCTAGCAGGCAATATCCTTTCTTACGCAAAAGTCTTTCACGAGTGCGGCTTCAAACGTCAGCATCAATTGCTCAGTTTTTACTGTTATTTGCAAACAGATTCTCCAGAGTTGTATACTCTCACCTGGAGTGTGATGATAACTAAGATAAGTGCGGGTGATTTCAATATTCAAAATGTAAATTTGCCGAGTGGATCAAATGGCATTAGTATTTCTGGCAAAGACACCGAACTCTTTGTAGATACCAATAATCTACATCTAATTCTTGGAGTCCTTGATTTCTTACTATTCATCGAAAGCGGAACACCGCTGATATTGATTGAACTATTGGTATTTGAATCCACTGCTAACTCAGCATTTCTTCTTCTTCTTATTTGATGGCTCTCTACAGCCCAGTTCGAGCCTTGGCCACCATCAGTTTCTACCTCGTCTCTCTGCTCTGCCAAAACAGCACTTACTTTCCATATCAACTTCCCATCCATATCAAACATCTAGAATTACTGGAAGATCAAATGGACTGGTAGTCCGGGGAAATTAGCATTTAAAGGAGACAAAATTCGGAAATGGCTGAAAATTGGTACCCAGCTTCCCAAGGGCGGATCCAGGGGGGGGGGGAGGCCATGGCCCCCCTCGAAAATATTTTTTCAACTTAAAAAACAAGACAGATGAAATAAAAATTAACACTTTTTATTTTGCGATTATGATTTAATTTGCTAAAATCTGTTTTCGTTTTGAGATCATCAAATCTTTGGATTTCGTTTCTTCACATTTACAAATCACAATAAAAATTTACCGACAAATACTTCAAAGTATGATGTTCAACCGTCGATTTTTTTTCGAAGCAAAACGGTCAATGACTTTTTGTATATCTACATTTATATCGCGATGAATGTGCAAAAGAGCTAAACCTAACAGACGATCTTCAGTCATCGTACTGCGCAGCCAAGTTTTGAGACGTCTTTGAAAAACTTCTTTCCGAGGTAGCGTTGCTCGAGGCAAACGATAAAAAAAATCTCTCTACTTTTCTGAATCGCTTCATTTCCCGCTGGGATAATACTGAACTAGTGTCATTTAGAACCCAGCGGGAAATGAAGCGATTCAGAAAAGGTACTGAATCGCTTCCTTTGAAGCAGAGGAGTGCTTCTCTTAGCCTTGCCTTACATTTCTTTTTTAACATTGCCACATTGTCCTAGCGGAGAAGCGATTCAATTGGTTGGCTCGGTTCCCTTATGCCAGTTGGGAAAAAGCTTTTTTTAGATTTGATTTCCTACTGCTATAGTTAAAAGTCTTTATAAATTTTATTTTGCGTTGACGTTCATCCCAGTTCATGGATGAAATGACTCAAAAAAATATTGATTTTCTCTCTCTGGGACAACATTCAGGCGAGGGAGATTCCTTTGGCAGTGACATAAAAGCGATTCTTTTGTGCTTCGGTAGGAAGCACGTCTAATATTTCCCGCTGGGAATGGCGCGTTTTTTGAAACATCATAATATTGATGCAAAAGTTATCATTCAGTGAAAACACTACATTCGTGTAAGAAATTAATGAAAAAAGTCATTAAATAATTTAATAAAATTTATTACGGTAAAAAAATTTGTTTGGGGGGGGGGGTAAAAATATGAATGGCCCCCCTGTAAAAAGTTTCTAGATCCGCCCTTGCAGCTTCCTTGGAACTTTTTAAGAAAACAATTTCGGAATCACAAAAAAAAACATGGCCGCCGGAAATATAGCAGTTTTCCGGTGTTTTCCTTGTATCTCGGTTTCTATACGTCGTACAACCCGGTACAAAGGCCCTAAATGTTGACAATGAAATTCTCTACATTTTTAGTTATTACAAAGATGTTGAGTTTCCAAAAATCAGTTTTTGGTCAAAAAATCAGTAACATGTGATTTTTGCAAAACTTTTCGAAAAGTTTTCGAAAAAATGGCAATTGTGAGATTAGGGTTGGCAATAATCTTTTGTATAAATAGAACAAAAAAAATTTCTCAATACATCCAACTCTCTTTTTACTCGGTCTTTTTATACCCGAATTTGAAATATCGCGGTTCACCAATAAAAACAAATACACTTTTTTTACAAGAATTTTTTGTTCTAGAACGAAAATATTTATAAAATATTTTTAGTTCATATTATCTCCAACTTTTTCCTGGAATTTAATATTAGCTTCAACAAAAAATTCAAAGATTTTTAGCAGCGTATCATTTATGTATATTCGCATTCACAATTCAATGAGGATATCTACACTGGTGTTCTTTCAGGACAGGACAAGAGGGGAATGTACGTAAAACCGGTACAGTTTTTGAGTGATTTTTTTGACAAAAAGTGATATCTCCGGCGGCCATGTTTTTTTTGTGATTCCGAAATTGTTTTCTTAAAAAGTCCCAAGGAAACTGTGGTCCAATTTTCAGCCATTTTGGAATTTTGTCTCCTTTCGTGCGTTTTTTTTTGTTAATTTCCCCGGACTAAAATATGTAATATGGATTTCATTATTCCTTTTTTTGCACGGTTTTTAGGGAAAATATTTAGGGTTTTTTCACGATTTTACACGATTGTTTAAAGTCGTGGAACATATCCCTAAATTTACCATATGTCGCATGTAGTTTTTTACAAGATTTGTTTTGCACGGTTTTCTAAGGAAGGTATCTACCGTGTAAAAAGAGAGTTGGGTGAAATCAGTTTCTGAGTCATTTTTTGACCAAAAACTGATTTTTTGAAGCTTTGACCTTGAATAACTTCGAAAGGGTTAAGTTTTCGAAAAAATGACTAGAGGCAAGCCCCTCGTAAGTACAGGCCTGGAAGCAGACTTTTTGGTTGTGTCTGTGCGAGGCCAAAATCGTCTGACAGTTGTGGAATTAACATGGCCGAAGCCGTACGAAGCAATTTTTTAACTTTGGTTTTGGAATAAAAAGTGGTAAAATATTGTATTTTATCACTTTTTAGTGCACACGGATTATCAGTGATAAGTTATTTAGTGATCTGAGTCCATAAATTAAAAAAAAATTAGTTGTTAAGTGTATTTTAATAGTGTTAATTGATTAGGTGACCATTTTTGTTTACGATCGCGGTGGTTTTTTCGTGTTAATTTAGGGAAAAAGTGTTGAATTTGTGTAGTAATGGAATTAAAAGTGAATTTAAAGTAGTTAAAAATTATTATAGAAGAGTTATTAAAAACATAAGTGCCAGTACTACCACACAACATGAATAACAATAACTTTTTCACTTTTCCTTCACATTTTTCTGCACTTATGTTTTTAATAACTATTCTATAATAATCTTTAATCACTTAAAAAGCACTTTTTATTATATTACTACACAAATTCAACATTTTTTCCCTAAATTAACACGAAAAAACCACCGCGAATGTAAACAAAAATGGTCACTTAATCAATTAACACTCTTAAAATACACTTAACCACTCACTTCATTTTAATTTTTTTTATTAAATCACTAAAGCACTAATCACTGATAATCCATGTGCACCAAAAAGTGATAATATACAATATTTTACCACTTTTTAGTGCAAAAACAAACTTATAAAATTGCTTCGTATGGCTTCGGCCATGTTAATTCCACAACTGTCAGAATATTTTTGGCCTGTTTTCAGCTGTGTTAGTATTAGTTGGACTGGCTGCTTCCAGGCCTGTACTTACGAGGGTCTTGCTAGAGGCAATAACGTTTCGTATTGACTGATCAAAACAAATTTTCGAAAAGAGCAGTTTTTGAGTGATTTTGTGGCCAAAAAGTGATTTTTGATAAATTTGACCTTGAATAATTTCATTGTAAACATTTAGGGCCTTTGTACGGGGTTGTATGACGTATAGAAACCGAGATAAAGGGAAAACACCGGAAAACCGCTATATTTCCGGCGGCCATTTTTTTGGTGATTCCGAAATTGTTTTCTTAAAAAGTTCTAAGGAATCTGTGGACCAATTTTCAGCCATATCCGAATTTTGTCTCCTTTCGTGCGTTTTTTTGCTAATTTGCCCGGACTATGGGGGTTACAGGTTTTTTTTCCAAGCTGTTGGACTGGGACTTGTGCTTCCGAAACAAAACATCTACTGGATCTGTTTCTAACTAATCAACCAAAAAGGTGTTCCGAGGATGTAGACTCACCATTCGGTTACTCAGACCACTATCTAATCAGTGCTAATTTTTAGTATTAGTTTCCTGCCCCTAACCAATATGGTTCTTAAAAGAATTGCTTGGCACTAAAAGAATGCCAACTGGCTGGGATTTGTGTTTCCGTAGTAAGAACACCAACTCTGTTGCTCTCTGTCCAACCAGAGTAGTAATACGAACGGGATTGTGTTTGTTCATTTCGTATTCTCCTAAATCCATATAGTCTAGGCTGAACAGTTGGTTTAATCGGTGTTTGGTTGTGTATCAACGCAATTAAAGCTAGGGCCAATTAGTACATTAACGCCGTTTTAATTCCACTCATTCTCATGACCACTAGGCTTTTTACGGTTTTTAGATCCATTTTGTAGCATTCAAGAATTTTGTCAAGTTCGTTGGATGCTCTGCTTGCACGGCCCTGAGGCAACGAGAATCGGATTGCTGGGCTGGGAAAAATTATGGACACAAAATGGTAAGGCTCACCCGACTACATGACCCCAAAATTCAACTTTAACAAAGGTTTCCATTTTCAAATAGCAATTAGAAGATTTCCAGCCTGACAAGAATTATGATATATGTAGTTTTATAAACAGGCTCGAAATCAGAGTTAGTTTCACGCGCTGGAGTTTTCCGCAGTTAAGTAAATCTTCAAAAAATACTTACTACCGTCTGCCTAATTTTGGTAGTGTCTTCCAGGCAGAACTGGTGACAATCTTCAAAGCCTGTTCAGTGCTGGATCGAAGGCCAAGAGCCAGGATAATCTTGTTATCGAATATCGAAGCAGCTATCAAGGCGCTCTCTTCATTGGTCAGGATGTGTGAGAACACTTTTCAATCGGTACCATGTCATAAGAATATCAAGGGGAACGAGAAGTCTGATAAATTCGCCAGACTGGGAACAGTGGAAGATGTACAGAAGGCACATTCCTTTAAGATGAATCTATTCATTTCGTTTTAAGCCTCAACAGGCCTTCACAGAGGACATAATTCTGTCAGATATCACCTGAATATCATGCGCGCGTGAATACTATCAGGTAGAAACAGACACCCCAGGAAATGTACTTTCCAATTGTGCTGCGCTAGAGCAGTCCCGTAGCGTAGATTCTGCCGCCCGGGGCGAACTGTAAATTTGCCACAACCTAGTTTCGCACACTACAAGTATTTACACAAAGGTGGATACAAAAAGAAAAGTATGGATTCCTCAAGAGTCGAGCGCAAAAAACATGATAGACCAAATAAACATTTGCGATGCCCTGCTGCAATGCAATGAAATCGATCCATTTCTGAAACGTCTCATAAACGACGATGGAAAATGAGTCATATTAGATAATCGGAAAAGCCAAATATCGTAAACAATGGTTGATGAGTCATCACAAGCCTAGATTGATATAAAAAAAAGGTAGATCCCGCGCCATAAAGTAAGGGATGTGAAATTGTGATTACGAATATATAGTATACTAGTTGGGACCCGGCGCGTCTATGCTGCTCCCATAAGCCAATAGTAGTAATCAGGTGATATGAATTTTCATACACAGATGAAGTGTCTCAATGAACCGCTTATTTTCTGTATTTTGGATAGCTGGGACCCGATGCGCCTCGCTGTACCCAACGTTTAAACTTTTAAAATCAATCCAAACCTTAAAAATTCAACTCTTCTTAACCATTAACGAAAAACCAACTATTCCTATAAAAGTTGGAGTCATTAGATTCAAAATACATTTATTTGAACTATGACCAAAATTGCCTGTGTATTCTGTTAAAACCATGAACGTTAAAAGGTTTAAAATTAATGGAAATAGCAGCATCCATCAGCACTCGAAATTCGAGGGCCATTTTCTATAGCTTTTTTTTAATTTAAATCTAGAAGTCTTCAATAACAAAATTTTTCGAGAACAATAAAACAAAATCAAAAAATGAAACAAATATTTTATAGTTGGAAAACGCAATGCCAAACACCAACTTTTATTTTCTCTTATATTGTGAAATAGTGTTCGTCAAAACTTGTGAAATAATTGCAAATATTGAAAATCAAACTATTGGCAATATCTAATGAAAGAACCAATACTTATTTCTGTAAAATTTGTAGACATTAGATTCAATATGCTTTCATATTAAGTGTGACCAAAATTACCTATGCATGTATTATTTTACAAAGCTTGCTGGTAAACTGTGTTTTTGGTTTTGTTTTCCGGCGCGTAAATAAACAAAGATGATGCCTTTCCGACTCGCTGCACCCAACCTTAAGACATTTAAAATTAATCCAAATCTTCAAAATTCAACTCTTCAACAAATATTTATAACCATTAACGAAAAACCAATTATTCCTATAAAAGTTCGAGAGTTTGGATATTGGTTTGTTTGATATTGTATTGATATTGGTAAGTATGTCTTCAGTCATGCCATTCTTGTTTTTTCCAACAAAACCGATGGTTCTGTTGGGTATCATGTCGTCAATATAATTGCGAACAGTTGACGAATGTTATTCGGCGTGGATGCAAATGATGAGTCAGTAAGTGTCAGATCCCAATGATTGTCGTCTTCCAGCAATTTCAACTCGCGACATGCATCTTGAAATGTATTGAATATTTGACCATTGACTGTTTGTAAAAATTCGAAAGACGTTGGTACATTCAGCAACAACAAACGCAAAAAGAAACATTCTCGTTGTTTTGGATGTACTGTGTAAAGTCATCCCAATGTCTTTGCTTCAATACGCGTGCGATAGTTGGATGTGGTTCGCCTTGTCTACGTGGCTTCCATTTTCCATTCCATGTATAATAGCGAGGGACGTCGGTATATAACAATGTTGTTGCGAATTGTCCGAAAATATCAGGTTTTTAGCACAGTGTGAAAAATTCAGTAAGTGTAGTTTTTGGTGGCTGAAAGCTCGTTGGAGAGCACTTCTTCACTGAAATATACACGTTGACCGTTTTCAAGATGTACCGCAATCTGAGGCATAATGCAAAAACTCGACATTTATATATTTTCTTATTAACATTTTATTTAATCGCACCAATTAAAAGCTTTTACGCATTTTTCGGTGGAAGTATATAAAGAACAATGCATGCTAATATTTTACAGGTTTCCCAATCTTCACAAATATTTTTATTTTGTATATAAATTATATGTTTCTTGGCTGGTGTGTTTTTGCGGGCTACGGTAGTTATAGTATACAGTTTATAGTACATAGTATATAGTACACAGTACACTGTACATACTGTACACACTGTACACTCAGTACACTCAATACACTAATTCATACGTTGTCACTCGTAAAAATCGTAGTGCTTTTTTAAAACGGTTTTCTATGTACATGACAATTAAAATTAAATATTTTTTCGCCCCGCCAACTTAAATATAGTCAGTGAAACATTGAAATTCTCTATATTTCGACAACAGCTACTCTTATCTGGACCAAAATTATCCTATCTTTAAATCTGGAACCAACCCTACACATTCCCACATTTTCATTTAAATCTGTTGGGTGGTTTCGGAGATTAGCGTGAACAAACATTGTGACACGTAGTTTTTATATATTAAGACTAGCAAAAACCCGCGTGCGTTGCAACGCCTTTCAATAAAAAAAGATTATATGTGTACAGTCCGCAGTAGGAAAAAGGTTTAATGAAAAAAAGAACAAATCTGCAAAAATTGATTTTCAATGCATATAAAAATTTAGATTACCTACCCAAATTTTTGATAAAATTCGATGTTGCGCGCCTCGTATCGGAAAAATGTTGTACTACCTGCACAACAGAATATATTTTCTCCGCCTAGATTTTGACATGTCGGAGGCATTTGGCGCCCTGTGCAGAATTTCGCCAAGGCGCCCGCAAAATTTTTTTTCCAAAAAAACGCTAGAAAATGTCAACAATCTGGAAAAGTTGGGGCAATTTAAGAAATTTCGAAGCTCTGCGATGACCTGAACGCCCGTTATAGTGCACACATACATCCAAACACACAGGCTAACTTAAAAAAAATAGAAAAAAATCAACTTACTTAGATATTTTTTTACTATGCACAAACTAACAACAAACAAAAACCCGCAATAATGTTATCCTTTGAAGTCTGAGGAAATACTAAAATTTATAGTCAAAAAGTCAAAAACATAAACAAAACTTTCAGCGAATAAATACAATTACTCGCAATGACGTGAATAACTATGGAAATGCTCGGTTATCCTCGGGACGCATGCGCTTCCCTGCATGTATTGCATGAACCCAGCCCGTATCCGCCTGCCACAGCCGTCATTTATTTTAATTCTAATGACACCTTTTACAAATAAAGCAATTTGAAAAGCATAAAAATTGTTATTGTGAGTCAACCATAGAAGATATCCATATGTTATCATGAACTTTTTTTTAGAACTTTTTGAGAGGAACTATTCCACCATACATTATTTTCCTGTAACTTTAACTATTTGCGCAGCACACGTCACGGAAGCTCTAAGAAGTGACAATGAATTCACAATGGTAGCTTATTTTCACAAAATGTTCATAAATTATAGCCTATAACCTTCCCACATAATCCCTCTTTCTGTTGGTGAAAACCGTATGAAAATCCATTCAGTAGTTTCTGAGAATAGCCCGAACATACACAAACTCAGCGCGACGGGGACTTAAATTTATAATATGTAAGGAAGATGAGCTGGTTGTTTGCGTTTTTAAACAAACAGGGTGACGTTCCTCACTTGTCGGGACTTGAGACTCTCACTGAGACTCCCTTATTTTATGGCGCGGGCTCTAATGAGATTGAGGAGATCATCCAGAACACCCACTGCTTCAACTGCAAGGTGGAACAAAAATCAATCGATCATCTCCCCTGAAATTGTCCGGCTCTGCCTAAAATCAGGCCCCGTCCGTTTGGAAACCTGTCTTTATCCTTGGGCTTCGGACGAGGCTCACGCTTTTATCTAACTTATCTATCTTGTAGTTGAAGTGCTTTTATTTTTTTTAATAAGATTTTTTAATAAACCTTTGATGATTTTTATTAAATTTCTGGACCTTAATACGAAACACTCTCTCAAACAAAATATAGAAGCAGCTTTAAGGTCCAAAGAAGATTGTCATGAGTATCACTAGCTTTAATACTCAAGCTCTATTTACCATGTACAAATACTTTTCCTCCTCTGGCGAAAAAAAACTCTTGATTCAAAGTCTCTGTCTCCTTTTAAATATTTCATCAAGAGAAAAAAAATTCCCTTTAACAAATTTACGTAACAGCATAAAACGAGGAAGAAATTTAATATTCTCTACAATACCGTTTACACAAATAAAATTTATCTTAATTATGACGAAAATTTTCCCTCTTTAAAATTCTCAACGAGGCACAGAAAATAATACAGAAAATGTCTCTTTGAAATAAAGAAAGCTTCCTACCAAACATTCCCAGCCAACTTAATGAAAAGTGCCCATGGGTAGTATTCCAGTGACGAAAATTTTATAATTCTTCTTCCGGTAAGAAAAACTTTCTTCTAACAAAAGAAAAAAATATATATAAAACAAAACACAAAAAGAAAAAGAAAGTTAAAAGTAACCATCGGTATTTCCTCCCATTAAATGTTAAGATGGTGAAACACACCAACAACAACAACACACGCACACACCCACTCAAATAAAAATAAGTAAAAGAAAATTGCTGAAAGAGAAAACCCTTTTTCGTCATAACACGGCACTAAATCGTTTCCAGGAAATTCTCGGGTTTGCTAAAAGCACCTTTTACTTATTGTTTGGAAAATAAACTAATTGCAAAAGTTTCTGTGCTTAAAGAGAGCAAAGAAGAGGGAAATAAAAAATTAAAATAGAATGAAATAATTTGAATAGTTTCAAGGAAATTGTTTGTCGTTATTTTTAGTCCTTGGATAATATGTTGATTACGTTGCTACGTACGCTTGTCACAGCAAGCAAGGATGCGGTATAAGCCATAGAAAATGAAGGTAGTATAATGGCCCTTTACCGTTTCAGCTGACAGTTCATCGAGTTATTACGAGGGTTGAGAAGAAGCACAGAGTGAAACCTTTCACCGAAATAATATTATGCAACGCTAATGGAAAATGGAAGCGGCAAACATAAGTGAATTTCCTGTAAGCTTAATATAATTAACGTACATAAAATCCAGCACGATTCCGATTAATCTGCTTCTGATACCTTTCACACTTAAACCTGCGTCACACACGATGCTGTTTTACATTCTCAGTACTTGCTGGTTCATTTTTTCGACAATAAAATGGAAATAACGCCCAGTAAAGCTGCTTCGCTGGGCTTGCACCCCACACTACTACATAGGCATTACAATCGTTACACGAAAATATGGAGAAAAGTGAGTTCCGAGTGTATTATTGAACTCATATTAAAACCGGTTTGAAATTATGGACAAGACTGCGAAGGGCAAACCGGTTTTAATATGATTTCAATAGTACACTCGGAACTCACTTTTCTCCATCATTTTCGTGTAACGATTGTAATGCCTATGTAGTAGTGTGGGGTGCAAGCACAGCGAAGCAGCTTTACTGAGAACGAAAATATGCTTGTGTTAGTGTAATGGACGGTGAAACCAGAAAATGTTTGGGTGAACAAATGATGGAAAATTATGGAAGAAAAGTTGTCTTCCCTGCGACCCCTTGCCTATAAAACCGGTTTTGGTTTTGATGTTATGGAGAAGTGTGCGGAAGGCCTAAAGGTCCATTATACAGGGTGTGTACGCTCGGTTTACAAAGCGGCCGGCTGTGAAGCGGCCTTTACTTTTGAAGTTATAAGCAATGTTTTGGCTTTATTTGGTACTTTTCGACATAAGCTTAGGTGAAAAAGTACTAAAAAAGTACGAAATAGAGCCCGTTTTAGCATTAAAATTGCTTATACATTCTCCAAGCCTTCTAATTTTGGAAAAAAAGTATAGGTTACCTACGTATTTTTTGGAGAAAAAGGTGGTTGAAGTTGAAATTTTAGATCAAAAAAATAGGTAAAAAAACTTTTTAGTTAAATGGTTTTATTTTACATCATAAGCTGTACCAGAAACTAGAAAATAATTAGAACACAAACATGGACCTTCTTGAGATTCTGACGCCTGGTAAGAAATCGTGCAATAGTATCAGTGCTGTCTTCTCATGTCGTATGCCAAGGGGCACTTTGCATCGCTGCGTCAGCGGATTAAGTAATAATGAATCTGGGACTTTTAAGAGACTAAAATAAAAACATGGGGCGCATTTGAAACATATTTTGTGGTGGGCTTGGGAACACCTTTTACGAGACAAGTTGTTCTTATTTAATTATACAGTCGTTTAAAAATAGCGATTTTTAGTGAAATCGAATCGTTATTTCCAAAATCGTACCGCCATTTTGAATTTTCAAATTTTGACCACAGATTCGTCATTTGTGCCTTTAAAAACCCCCCATACCGATACTCAATGGATTCAGAACACATTTGCAAAATTCATCCGACATATTGGCACCGCCATTTTGAATGTTCAAATTTTGACCACAGAATCGTCATTTGTGGTCCTAAAAATCATCGATACCGATTTTCAAAAGATTCAGAACACTTTTGCCAATATCATCCGCCATATTGGCGCCGCCATTTTGAATTTTCAAATTTTGACCACAGATTCGTCATTCGTGCTTATAAAAACCCCTCGATACCGATTTTCAATGGAATCGGAACACAATTGCAAAATTCGTCCGCCATATTTTTTTTTATGTGGAAGACTAGAGCTCAGGGAAAGCCCTTTGCACTGTCGACAATCTATTTTCTTCGTATAGAGTGCAAGGTCGAACAGCAAGCTCTAGTCGATAGATAGTGAAGGGGAAGAGAGAAGTAGGAAGGAACTGTCACAACCACCGCTATCTTCATTTTTTTACAAAATTGTCAGATTGCATTCCCACGGGAACTCAATATGTGTGCAAAGTTTCATAAGAATCGGTTTAGTAGAAGTAGTTGAAAAAGCTGTCGCAAAATTTGAACCAAAAAAAGAAACAAACAAATATACGACGTCAAGCTAAATAAAAGCATTAAAATCCGAAATTTTGACTTTGATGACTCATAACTCTGGAAGCTGGTAGGGTAGAACCTCTACTTCTACAGTTCATGAAAATCGGTCATAGGGTTACAAAAATACAGGGTGATATGCAAAACTCTAAAAAAAAATCCAAACGCCCTAGCGGCTAAACCGTTACGATTTCCCCCACCCCCATACGACTTTTTGTTCGTCTAATCAAAACCTATCAACAGCGGGCCGCTTTGTAAACTTAGCGTATATTAACACCATGCAGACGAGGACAAAGCTTTTCTGTAAGTTTACTGAAAATTCAGGTGGAGCAAGCTTTACATGCAAGCAGAACAGCTTTTGTGTAATAAGTTTCTCAGTAGAAAAAAAGCTTTTAGATATGTCCCTTAACGAGCTTTTCCAAAACATAAAAGCTCTCACATTTCGCTGAGCTTTCATTTTTGTTTAACATTGGATCTCTTTAGACCTAAGTACATGGCAAGCAGGTTTCCGAGGAAAAAAGTTCTGCCGGAAAAATTCTGAGTGCTGCTAAGGAAAGCGAAATTTGAGCGCTGCCAATATGCTCCTAAGAAAGCAAAATTGGAGCTTTAAGAAATTGTATAGGACAAAGAAAAAGGGCAATTATCTAAGTGATAATAAACGGTGCCATTGGCATACTCAATAGACCGGCTCTCGTTCGATTACGGAGCTCAAGCAGCATTGGACGTGGTTAGTATTTTTTGGGGGACCACTTTGATAAAACGACCACTCTCGTGCTTAAAAAGGAAAGGCAATTGCAAAAGGTGAACAAAAAAAAGCTTTTCGACACCAGAACTTATTCACACATCCGTTTTTAAAGGAGCATTAAAAGGAATGCTGTCGTCTGCGGACATGCAATGTTAAAAAATATATAGAACTAGTATGAGGAGGGGAGCGCTGCAAGCTTTTTAAGGAGTATTCTAAAGCAGCGATGGGCGATCTTTAAAGCTTTGAATATGGATACGAATACAGATGACTCGAATATCCAACAAAAAGCATATCAGTCTTAATTAAGACTTCATGCGAGTGGGAGTGCATAAGACTTTGTGCTCATGTGGGAACCAATTTCTATTTGCTATCGTAAATTAGCTACTATTAAAAAATACAATATTGAGCGACACTACAACAGTTTGTACAAAGAATTTAATAAATGCAGCGGAGAAGACTTGATAAGAGTATTAAGCTTTAGAAAGCTTTTACACAAATGCATTTACTTTGCTCTGTTGGTTTGCCCATCGCTGTTCTAAAGGTGAAACCCCAATGTACGCTTGCTTGCTTGAACTTGGTGAGCTTTTCAGAGCTTTTCAGATTGTGCCTTTCTTTGTCGCAGATTGTGCATCTCCTTGTCGCAAACCCGATTCTCTAGGAAAGTTGCTCGAGTTACATCCTCGTATTCTCACTTGTGTTTTACAATCTTTGGTCGTCATTCTGCATAGGTCTATTAATTTTTTCGGGAAACCCATTTCACTCATCTTCTTCCACAACTCTCTTTTATTCAGCAGGTCGTAAGCATTTATATAGTCTGCAAAAAGAAGATGTATATCAATGCTTTCTTCCCAGCATTTTCCACGTATTTTTCTTATTATGAAAATCTGGTCTGTTGTCGATCTATTCGTTCTAAATCCTGCTTGGTAATCGCATACTTTATCTTCCAAATGTGGTTTCAGTCTATTAAATAAAATATGTGAAAGCACTTTGTAGGGTGTGTTCAACAAAGATATTGGTCTGTAGTTTTTGCAGCTCATCAATTCACCTTTTTTATGGACTGGGACTATTGTGCCTAAAAGCCATTCTTCTGGCATCTTGCTGCTTCTCCATAGTTTTACGATGAGGCTATGTAAGACATGGCATAACTTCTCCCCACCATTTTTTAAGATTTCCGGGGGTATGCCATCTGGACCTGGAGCCTTATGATTTTTCAGTTTCGCTATGGCGTTTGCAACTTCTTCTATTGTAGGATCTGGCGTATCATTTTCTGGGTCATCTGTGCTACGGTTGTCTGCTTCTCCCTGTGTTAGTTTTATATTCTCTTTGAAGAAGTCTCTGAAGTATTTCTCCCACACCTCGAGCATGTCATCGATACTACTAGCTGTAGTACTATCTTCTCTTCTTACCATGGTGCAGGTGGGTTTATAACCTTTCTTAATCATGTTGACTTCTTTGTAGAAACTCCTGGCGTCTTTACTAGTGTAGCTTTGCTTAATCCCACTTATTCTATTTCCGAAGTAGTCACGCTTTTTCTTCCTTAATAACTTTTTCGTGTCTCTTCGTACTGCTACATTTTTTCGTGATTTTCTCTGGTCATTCTTGCTAGGTACACCTGTCTTGCCTGGTTTTTTATTTCAACGCTTCTCTTGCATTGATCATCAAACCAGTGCCGCCTTCTTTCTTGGTTTTGTGTGCCTAATACACTGTTGTTTGTCTCTGTAATTTTTTTCTCTTATTGAGTTCCACATCAGGTTCAGATCATTCTCCATTTCCAGACTCCTTGTTATTTCCTCTAGCTTTCCTGTTAACATTATTTCATAGTGTTGTTTTGTTTCTTCATTTCTTAATTTTCCTATATTCCACTTTATTTGTCTATCATTGTTTCTTCTGTCTTGTCGCTAGTTTGTTTGCCCAGCGTTGGGGTAATAATGGGGTAAATATGGTTTCTTACCCATTTTAGCGTCAAAGTCGCCTAATACGATTTTCTTGTCGTAAGAAGGGACTTGGTCATAAGTCACTCTAAGAGTTTCATAGAAGTCATCCAGTGACCAGACTAGCGGAGATAAAACTCTGCCTTGAGGGCAGCCCTCAATAGCCTTGACACTAATGATGGACTTCTCCAGCGTAGACGAAATGTCACCCTCTATAAGCCTGGCATTTATCGATCCAGGAGATCCAGGTAACTGAGAGCCAGGGCTCTAGAAATGTAATCATAGCCAGTCTTATAGAAAGCGATATCGCTGTAAGGATATGAACACTATAAAGCTCAATAGGCTCCAATCGATAGGTGTGGTATGAATGAATAGAAATCTGCTCGGAAAATTCTTTTCAATAGGGTTTATGGATTGCTACAACGAGGTAGACCCCAAACACCTGTGAAAGAATGGCCTAGCCCAAAATGACCAGAGCTTGGAGATGTCAAACTAGATGATAAAAGTTCAGAATCGGGATCGATGGAAGAATTAGCAGATGCACCTTTAGATTTAATAAATAATCTAGAATTGCAGCAACTAAAATCTACTAATGTAACACAAAAAGATATGGCCATGTTGGTCATTTTTTCTAAATTAAATTCTTATCTTACACAAGCATCTATAGCAGCAATAAACCCCGCTCCCTCCCAAAACAATCACCCCATAAAACTTCAAAACCAACCCCTTTTCATTTACTATAAGAGATTACAACAATTTCAAAGAAATGTAATCACAATAACAGCAAATTGATTGAGAGAAATTTTAAAAAAAAAACACATAAAACATCCATTTCGAAAATTCAATACTTTAAGGAGCAGAGTCCTTTCTTCAAGAACAAGGCAAATAAATATTTTTTTAAACAAATGAAATCTCATTCCACAAGGATATAAGTAAGAAGAAAAAAACACGATATTGAATTCGTGAAATGAATTTTCGTGGAAACGTCTTTTCATGGTTAAATGCAAACAAACACAAGAATTACTTCGATGTAATATTTGAAAAAGTAAATATACTAAATGATATTGGATTTTTATTGACGTTCAAAAGATTGTTTTTCGGAAGCAATAAAAAAAAGTGATGAGAAAATATGTATAAATGTATTGCCAGGTACAAGTGGAAGCGTTTGATATTATCACTAAAGAAATACTAATACCTTCACTTACTTCAATTTGTTGCCGTAGTTCAAGTTTAATTTATTTTTGGAATGTGGAACATGAATCATTGACATTGTATATAATGGTATTTTCTTTTGTTGGTATAACTTTAAAGTGAGGGTACCATTTTTCGCAGTTTTCAGTATTTTGCAATGCAAAAATTCAAATTTCAAAAATCAAACTCACGGTAAGTTTTAGCAACCCCAATAACGAACAAAACATGTCCAACAAACTTTTCGCGTAGAAGCCTTCGTTAAGAAATATTTATCAAGAAAAGTAAAGAAACAGGAAATTTCTCGTGAATTTTTCAGTTTTTGGGGTCCCATAAATTTTCCAGGCGTTTTCATGTTTGCGCACCCCGTAGATATTGTTGGGAATGTCATTTCTTACCAATTCCACAAAAAATTTCCGTTATATCACGCCAAAACCACTGGAAATGCTCCAGCGCCTGAACTAATAAGCGTTAGCATAAAATTAATGGCTGGGGCTTTTGACGAGTTTTAATCATTTAAAACAAGGTTGGTGTTTTACTGAATTCAAGTCTCACACTCCTGTGTGCAAAGGCTCGCGTTTGCATGCAGGACCTTTCGATGGTTGTACCATCCTTGTCCCAAAACAAACAAAATATATGTAATAAGTCTTAAATAATTTATTTATTGTTTAATTTTTAGAATTTATTATTATATCTACTACTTTTACTATAATATTACAAAGCAGAAAAAGCTCCATATCGGACGGGGCCTAGAGCGCAGTCGAAATTAAATCCGCCATTGTTTATGACAAAGGTCCACACACATGTCATTATTTCCGTCGTGTAAACAGCAATGTCATTACTTATGACCAGCGATTATGGCAATTGTCATTTTTTGTCATTCGTGTAACCAGGGCATAAGCTGTTGAAATCTATCAAGGAATGTTTAGAGGAGAGCTCACTTAAGTGAGCCTTTTTAAAGTTAAAGGAATGTTCGTTACTATTGAATATTCTGTTACTATTTGTTTTAAATTGTTTTTAGTGCATAAAAGAAATACAATTCAACTCAGACTCAAAATTTATATTGAGGGGTGTTATCAGTTAAAAAGCGGTTGATCGATTAAAATCAAAAAGGATCGATCAGTAATGTGGAACTTATTTTCTCATATTGGGCCCTATTCTGTAATTTTTCATAAAATATTATTTTATGTTTATGTTATGATGATAAAATTTCTACTTCATAAAATAAAACTAAAATATTTTAAAAATTCGTACTCTGTCATGCTCTCTTAAAATTATTTTATGAAGTCTTTTATGAACACATAACATAAACTATTTAGTACAATCCGCTATGGGTTCTATTACGTTTTGAACAGCTGAACGGTTGAAAATGAATACAAATAAAATTATGAATGAAAACAAACAAAATCAAAGCGCGCCTTGTTTCAGTATCTGACAAAATACAATTTTCTTAATGCGTTTGTCATATTAATTTTTAATTCAATTCAAAATTCAATGAAAACTACTTTCTCGTAAATGTCAATTCCCGTCTGTTATTTTCATAAATTGGGTTAAATTACCTGTAAAATGTGCTGCTTAGATTATTTTATGTTATGAAGCGCAACAGGAAATATTTTATGTTATGATCGATAAAATAAAATAAATTTTGTCGGACAGGATTTTAGAGAATTCTTTTATGTTATGGCATAACATAACATAAAATGATAAAATTTTACTGACAGAATAGGATTGACTACTTAAGACTATTGTTTGAAAGAATCATGCATTGCCATTTTTATATAGTATATCTACGTGAAATTAAAGCTTGAAATTTCATTATTTTAATTAGATAAATTTTTTTTAATCTAAAATAGTTTAAATTTCGTGTGTTTCTTTATTAAAAGTTTTTGCCTTTTATAAGAAAACCCACATTTCACTGAAAGACCCCTTTTCAAATAACACAGTAAATTCTTGTGGTTATTAGATCAAATTGTTTGAAATCATTGATGTTCTTCACTTCAAAGGCAAATTTAACGTGTATAAAGTTACATAATATTTACCCTCAAACTACAAAATAAATTCCAAAGTTTCCCCATTCCTACCATACCCACTTCCACTTGGTTAATTTAAATTTCTTAAACACTTCGAAACTTGAAATTACCTCCCTTTTAAACACTTAAAAGACATGTTTAAAAAGGTTTTTTGAAATGAATAAATTTGTTTAACATCCCCGTTGTGCCCCTGGTATGTCGTCTTATACGCAAAAGAATAATTCAATTTTAAATAAAACAATATAAACTTAGTGCCCCAAAAAAAAAGAGAACACAACCAAACGTACAAGTAGCCCTGATTAAAATTCTAGTTGAGTTCTCAGAACTAATCTCCTTCCAAGCATTTACCAGTTGTTGTGTAAACATCCTTCAATCGTTTCACAGACACGTTTCGGTTGTTTTAAGATATTATATAACATGCACAATTCCGTTTGAGATACCCACAGAAAATGTTATGCATCCTCTATATAAGATTTTAAAGTACTATACCAGAAGACGATGATGATGGAGACCGAATTTTGGGGTGATGCCGGTGGAGGGGGACAGGGATAGTAAGCCCCAGCCCCAATCTAGAGGAAAACAGCAAAACTAAACCTCTTTTAAGTTGTCCTTTATACATTTCGTAATAAAAACCTCAAACCCACAATAACAACCTACAGCAGCGTCGCAACACACAAATTAGTGTTGGTGTAATATCCAGCCAAGTGTATATTTTCCTCTATATCCTAGGTCCTTGAAGCAGTCGCTTCCCCTGAAAACACTTGTGTACAAATTTTGCAAACATTTCCTGGATTCCATATATACATTCCCGTTCTAGTCCCTATACCCTTCTCTATAGGCACAGTGAGCCCCAATATAGGCCTTTGTGCCCTTGTCCCAGAAAAGTGTTGAGCCTTGGAATTCACCTCCCAGGCAGCTCCTTCTGCTGGAGGTATATATGTGTATATGAAACTGGTATCCTGAAATGGATGGTTGGGCGTGCTGCGGGCTGTGGGTGGCCTAGGGAGCCGGGGGGTATGCTGCCGCTAGTGGTGGTGGTTGAAGCAGATAAAAAATCCTTCAGCAACACTATACCTAAAGCTCCTAAAAGGAAAAACAATAATGTAGGCTTTGATGGGGACTCTTAAAATAGAGGCACCTTCCGGGGATGTTGCTAATTGAAACAGCCGCCTATACTATGTACATTGTGACTTTGGGGCGTATATTTTAAAAGCATAATACAAGGATTCATTCCTTTGAAGTGGTATTAATATCTGAGTATCTGTTGAGCTGTTAGGCATGGCTGCCTTTGACATATGTCAGTCTTTCATGTGTTCTCTCGCTTTTGAATCAGCAGCAACGTTACTTTTTTAATTGGAAATTCAGCTGCGCTTGATCCTGTATTTTTTTCTCCATCTAAAATAGTTTCCTACCACCTACTGAGTATTTTAATTATGTATTCAAGGACCCTTCCTTTTTCTTGTCGATATGTTCTGTAGAAAGAGGATGATCCTGGAAAACCCAACAAAATATTGCGCTTATACATATATATTTTCATATACCTATATCAAAACTCGATTAAATTTTTCGCTTCCCTTTTTTTGTCCCTTTTATCATACAATTTACTAAATAAATTAATTATCCAGAAATTTCAAGAAGGGATGGGATCTACGTTCGAGAGATGCTATAACGAGAAAATCAAAGGGAATTTTTTTACGTTCATGCCCTGTATCTGTAAAGGTAAAGTAAGGACTGTTGTTGTCATACTGTCAAGGTCTCCTCCTCCAGTTCCTTATTTTATTGAAATAACAGAGTCAGAGAAGAGTGATGGACTGATTGAATTTGTTACTTTTTTTTCGTATCTCGCTGAAATAATGAGAGATATTCTTATGGAAATAGAAAAGGAATTTACGTTTTTGTTGGTGATTGTAACTAGCCTAACAAAATCATTGACCCATGTCTTGCCATTTTGGAAGCACTCTCTTTGTCATTATAAATCTACTTGGAAGGTCGCATGCCGCTATTAACTGTTTAGTCAACCAGCAGTAAAAATTGGTTTTAGTGTGAAAACAATTTTCTATCTTCAGTGGTAGATTGTATCTCAATTACCATGGCATTGTCGAACTATTGTATTGATTCATGCTTTTCAATACAGAACTACTTTACTTTATTGATCTTTGTCGAACGTAAAGCTGAATATGGACCATGAAATATTGTTTTTGTTGTTGTATTTTTGGTCGTTATGATTGAATCAACTAACAAATAGCAAATGTGGTAACAATATACCAATCAGAGTAAGTTGTTCTATCAAAATTTCAGTGGTGATTGTGTAACCAAATAAGACCAAAAGATCTAAAACAATTTAAGATATAAGATTAAGGTTACAAAAATCAAAATCATAAAGATCAAAAAGTTGAGTGACTCCGTTTAGATAGAAGATATGTAGGTTTAAAGTGTGAGCAAAATCCCAATACTCTTCGTTTTTCAGCATTTTGCCCATACTTTAAATCTACATATTTTCTAAACGGAGTCACTCAATTTTTTGATCTTTATGATTTTGATTTTTATATCAAATTAAAGAATACACATTTACCTAAAAGATGAGCCTAATTTTGTTGCTTTACGATAATTAGTCTAGGAGTAATTGAGGTTTAAGTAAATTTTAAAAACATAAAATTTTTTTTTCGTAATCACCCTGTATTTTAGTGGATAGTGGGGATAGCCCCCCTCTAAAACAATTTTTTTCTCCAAATACATCCAGGAATCACCCTTGAAAATATTAGCCACGTACCCCAACAAAAGATTTGAGCGTCTGATGACCTTATACATGTCGCGAATGAGTGCATATGAGTATTTTAAATCTTTAAAACGGCGATATCTCATGAATTGAAATTCGTACGGAAAAATGTATAATATCTTTTTTTGTAGATAATCGCATAATCTACAAACTTTGTAAATACTATTTTATGATAACACTTACTGTTTAAGAGGTATTAGTCAAAAACAGAATTTTTTTTACAGGGCAAGTCTGAAATAAAAAATCAAAAAGACTCTTAAAGAGTAATTTATTGCCCACATCTGTTTACCACCATAAGTAAAAATCGATAATAGAAAGTTGCATTTCAGTAGTAGGAAAAATTTTTTAAAATGGGGCCCTGTTTTTTAACCCTTTTATCCCTAAAAAATAAAATTGCTGACCTTTTTTTTTAAATATTTTGGTAAATAGATGTAAGGAATATATTAATAAACAAAATAAAACAAGTTTTTTTCAAAATCGGCCGAGCCAATCCGTAGGGTTACTCTCTGCCATGGAGACATAAATTTTTCCTTGACCTTGACTTCGGCGCCATCTAGAAATGGTACAAATAGTCGAAACTAAAAAAATTTTTTGTTTTGTTTTATTTAAGAACTAGCTGGGACCCGGTGCGCCTATGCTGCACCCATAAGCCAATAGTAGTAATCAGGTGATATGAATTTTAATATACAGTAGGAGAGTTTGAAAAAGGCAATTTTTTGGTATTTTTGATTCCAAATAACAAAATGTGAAACTATTAGGGATCTGACATTTTGATCGAGACAACCATCCCCTGACTTGGCATTTGTCGATCAGATTTGATTTTGCTATGCCGGGGGAGTAGACGCCCTGTGCAGAACTTCGCTCGATTTTTTAGTTCATTTTAATTTAAAAGTGTATATTTTAGTTTTTTTAAACTATATTTTATTTTCTACATTTTAGACTATTATATGTCTTCTGCCATTTTGTGGTGACCGCCATATTAGATTTAAAATGGCTACTACTACTGTACTATACTCGTCATACACTTTCATTTGATACCCATACCGAAAATGTAAACTGTAATTTTGTCTTGGCCGCCATTTTGCATTTGGAATGACGGCGCACAGCTAATAGTATTCTACTTGTCATAACTTTTCATTTGATACCCATACCGGATGGCTTGCATAGAAAAAGGTAATCCGCCATTTTGTGTAAGCGGCCATTTTGAATTTGGAATGACGCCACACAGCTAATAATATTCTATTTGTCATACCCTTTCATTTGATACCCATGCGGGAGGTCGGGGAACACAATTGCAAAATTCGGTCGCCATATTGGAACCGCCATCTTTGCGAAAGTAATGGCCGGTTCACATTATTCCAGTAGCAATCCAGTCCAGTGATCGAATCCAGCGCTGGAGTGCTACTGGAATAATGTGAACCGGCACTGGATTGTACCCATTCCAGTGAACAATCCAGTCCAGTGACTGGATTGACAGTCTACTTTTTCATTCCAGCTCGCCCAATCCAGCGCCACTGGAATAGTGTAGACGACCAGTCCAGTGCTGGATTAAATGTTGAAGAGTAAATACGTATTGTTTTTTTATAATCGCATTGTTTTAGTTGATAAAATTAGTTAATTATTAGTTGATAAAATTAGTTGATCCATTCTTGAAATTATATTCACTATCCAATAAATGTTGAATGACTTGTAGACGATATGAATCCAGTCAAGCACTGGACTGGATTAACTCGCTGGATTACTGGACTGGAATAATGTAGACGATATGATCCAGTCCAGCACTTGACTGGATTGACTCGCTGGATTACTGGACTGGAATAATGTGAACCGGGCATTATGGACATCACCAATCGCTTTCTCGTACCCAGAAACCTCTACGTATACATTTTCACCCTCGTAGAACGTATATTATTATGCTTTTTAAAGCTCTCTAAGACAGCGCCCTCTAGGAGTGATTTTTGAAAGTAGGCACCAATGCTAAAACCACCCCCCCCCCGATGTAAGTAATATGTGGTTAAATTATTGTGCCGATCGGTTGAATGGTTTAGGAGTTATTAGGGAACATACATACATACACACATACATCGAATTTTATATATATAGTTAGAATAATTTTTTAAAAAAAAGTTTACATTAATATGTATTAAGGGTTCTGAGAAATCAATTTTAAAAAATTTGCCCTGTTTTTGCTTTTATTTGTGTACTAGTACCTTAAATTATTTTAGTTTTGACTCAAAATATCTTCTTTTAAGTAAAAGAACATAGTCCAACAGAAAAAACTGGGTTACTTAACAACTTGATAATAACTTACTTCAAGCTCACCGTGGGCATTGCGTGAGTGTAGTAACGTCCAAGAGTTTTCTGAGTGAATTGTGAACCGTATATCAAACTAAGAAATTTTTGTAAAACCAAACTGTCATGTGGTTGTACCCAGCAGGAAATGTAGTGGTTACCGGATCGATTCTGTAAGATGTTACTAGTAAGGTCAATCGATTACTTTCCTTATTACAGAACCGATTACTTTTACATGGGCATGTCCTAGGCTGGTAAGAGCTTACTGTCTCCCTTACAGGTAAGAACTTACTTCATGTAGGAAAAGTAATCGCTGAAAACAGCAATTACAATGTCCTGAGGATGTAACTACTTACTGCCTTGGCCTTATTGAGAAAAGTTGAGCTGAAAAAATACTTGAGGCCTTACCTTAACTAATGAGCAGTAAATGAAAGGGTAATGAGACCGATGTAAAATTTAAATCAAATTGAAATACTTACAATGAGTGCATCCACGTTATTACCCTTTCGATTACTCAACATTACTTTAGGTAAGGCCTTACAATTTTAAGCTTTTCAGACAAGAAGTAGTCAATTACCATGGAAGGGCTGACCAATTTTCCTACTGGGTACTACCAGCCCGAGTAAAAATAAGACTCGGCTAGTTCTTAATCTGAAACAGGCACGTACAGCGTCGAAACGCCTGTATAGTAGCCAAATGAGGTACGGTACGCCTGAGTAAAAATTCTTCTTTTCCAGATGCAGCCCACTACAGGCACGTATCAATAAAAGACGCACGGAATAGTCCAAACGAACCACGGTTCGCTCACATTTTTTCTAGACTCAAAGGAAGCAAAATTGGAGCTTTAGAAAATTGTATAGGATGAAGAAAACGGGCAATTATCTTCGTGATCGTAAAGAGTGCCATTAGCATACTTCTCGTTCGATTGTGTATGTCGAGCAGCATTTGACGTGGTTAGTACTTAGTTGGGGGACCGCTCAATATAACGACACTCGCGCTAGAAATGATTGATTACGAATAGATTCATATCTGTAATAGAGGCGTACATATACCTCTGTAGTGGAAGCATTTTTAGATTTTTGTGCTTGTAGCGGAAGCATGTCATAATAGTACCGGGCTAGTTACGCTCGTTTATATGTTGCAAAAATATAAGTATGTCTGTTTTTGCGCGTGAATATACCAGCTATTTATTTTTAGTCGGGGGTCCTACCAGTCCGTCATGCTGTTGGTGGCGTCATGGTGCAATGTCTAGTAGTACTTCGAGGGGTAGAATAGATTTTAGGTTATGACGAGGTAGTAGTGTATTGAACGAGATGACGATGAACCTTGAGCTCTTGGACGTTGTAGGATTTTGAAAATACTGACAGCGAAAAATTGTTCCATAATCGTGGAATTCTGTGAACGAATTGTGAACTGTAGTGTTCGCGAAAAGTGGAACTGTAGGCAGAGGTATTGTTTTTCTTTTTTGAGGTGTTGGGTACCGCGGATACTTCACTTGGCTTATTGCACTACACCTCTATACCTCATAATTGTAGGTCACACCGCTTGAACAGGATCAGAAGAGTTCCTAGTGGCTTGTTGCTTAGACTTGAATGTTTGGGCGGGGTCCTACTATCCCGGGGCATTCGCAAATAACATGAGTTATCTGCAAGTGGGATCCTCCACTCTTCCTCTCCTCTATAAGTGGTAATTTAGGCCTCAGTGTCCGGTAATCAAGTTTCTACTGCGTCCTGGAAATTTCTAGGCTAGAGACAGTACAGGAAGGAACAGCTTAGAGCTAACCAATCCAGGCGCGGACCTCTAGCGTTTAGTATGTCCGATCGACAATGGTCCTTTCCAGCAAACTTTTGGGTGGTCTTATAGCTGGCTTTGGACCGATGAATACAATGTCAGAGCCCTGCTTAGCCAGAATATCTGCCTTTTCATTGCCTTTGAAGCCCCTTTGAAGGGTAACATGATTGAGACCGCCCAGCTCACCAAAAGCACGTTGGCAGTCCCAACCCAGTTCAGGCTTGGTCGTATGGGACGTTATCGTCCCGATGTCCGCTTGATTATCACAGAAGACAAAGATCCGTTTGTTTTTATATGCCCTTCTTAAGGGTGTACACGTCTGCTTGAGGGCACCTAGGCTTGGAGTGACAGACGGCGCCCTTCAAATATGCGTGACCAGTCCATCACGCGGGTTCACTCTGGACGTTCTAAAACGTAGCAGACAGTCGTCCTCCCAACTTTGCTCCCTCATTCCTAATAACATCCTCGTTCACACTCCCTTTTAAGCTAAGGTGTCAAGGCACCGTGCGGAGGGCCGAATGGGCAGCTAGTGGTTAAAGAGGTTGATCGCAAAAGGTCCCGAGTATGCCCGGCAAGTTCGGTGTGTACAAGAACCCTGTACCCTGGTATGCGGCTCTGAAAAAGTAGGAAAATTGGATCTGAATGGGACCAGCTGCGAGGCTCAAAGTAAGAGTAATACTCCCACTACATACAGTGACGGGACGCCATAACGGATAGAGGAAGACTTTGCGGTCGACTTATCTCAAGGCGCAGGAAGAAAGAGTAGAGGAAAATTCGCGGAATGTGGCGTAAGCAGTTAAACAAACGGTGCCCAGAGAGGAGCACAATAAGAGCAACTTGAAAAGGATGTCGCATTGCGGAATCTCGCAAGGGCCTTTAGGGAACCGGTAAAGGAGGCGCAACTATGGCAAAGGCCCCCAAAAGAAGAGAAAGAAAAAGTCGCCAAAAAGATGACTTATGCCCGGTTTCACAGTGTCGATTTGAGTTTTCGCTCAGTGGATTCAATAAGTGGATTTCGCAGGCCACTGTGGTTGAATCAGTTGGGGAAATTTTTGCTTTTGGTTGATAAATTGTGTGATTTTTCTAGTTTTTTGTCTTTAGTTGTAAAGATTTTTGAAAAGATATGGCCCCTTATTACTATAAGAACGAGTACGACGAAAGTAGACATCCTTATCGTACTCCTGAGCTCACCTAAAAGTTTCGGATAATTTTCCATTGTGGGGAACTTTGCATTTGGAATTGTTATATGGAGCGTTTATCAACATTATTATTTTGTCAGGTAAAAGGGGGATCGTAATCCAGGAAACTGGTCCACTAACATTCTCAAGGTGTTCATATGGAATATGCAGGAGCGGCCCTTTCTGAATCCAGCTCGCTTCTAAGCGTTCGGTACCATAAGTTTTCTCCAGGTTCCGGTGAAAATGATCTGGCAAGAAATAATCTCTCCATCTTTAGAGTTACACAGCAGCCTTCTATCCGCACTCTTTACGGCATGCTTTGTAATAGAATGCTCTCTTCTCTTTATAGCCTTATGACACTGGCTTTATCGTAGGCTGAAAATGCTGCCTTGGCTAGGCTGAAACCTGAAAGAAAAAATTCAAAGGAGATTTTCCCATATGTAAGAGTGAGAGGAACATACTCAAACTTTTCTTGGCTGGATTTTAAGTGTTATAAAAAGTCTAGAAAACTGTTATAAAAAGCATAGGAAAAGAACGAATTCATGTTCTTTTTTCTATGCTTTTTATAACAGTTTGCTGCATCTCTAGACTTTTTATAACAGTGAGTGAATAACAATAAATTGAATTGATTATAAATATTATTTAAGTGTTTTTAAATATAATTGAAGTGACAATAAATATAATTGAAGGGCAAAAGTTTAGAATTGGGGCTCCGCTGTAAAATCGCTCCAAGAAAATCGTGAGGTGTTACGGTGATGTTTTAATAGCCCAATAGTAATTTCAAAGCGGGGAGACATATTTTTCTTATTACAGCAGGCGTTGTTGCGAATTGCCGGAGGGGTGCCGCAGTTTGACGATAAACTACATTATCTCATCTATTATAAACTCTACTTGATCGTCTGTCCAATGTAGTTTTCCATTTGTTGTATTTTTATTTTCATTTCTTACGGACAAAACAGCAACAACTCACAATTTATAACTCACGACAGAATTTCTTTGCTATTATTATTACTTTAATTTAAATCACAATCAATTTGAATATTTCAAATATTTCCCAACGGATTTCTTGGAGTTGTTATAAACAAAAACCCGCCTAAAACAAAAATGCAAATTTTCAAATTGTACAATCGAACAAAAATAAATATTTCATTTCAGTTCGATTAAATTACAAATATTTCTAAAAGTTTTAACAAATTATCTAAAAGTTTTAACAAATTATCCCACGGGAAATCCAAATTGCAACTCGGCACATTTTTCCCTACACGGGAACAACGAATTGGCCGTTGCAATATTTTCTTGGAAATCCACGGTGATAAACACCGTGGATCAGCATAAAAATTAACGGGCAAAACAACCAGCGATCCACATTCGAATCTTATCAGACTCGGGTGTCAGGTTTCGTCTGGGTTTTCTGCTCGTATCTGTCTTCTCCCTGCTGCACATTTTGGCGGCGAAAAAGAGCTTTTGATGAGATCGGAAATTCTTCTTTTTGGGGTGAGAAAAGTTATCCCATGTTTTTTTTTGTAAAACGGCCGGCTGGTGCCGGTGAAAATCTTGAATGTTGAAGAGTTTTTCTTTGAACCCTAAGGGGCGGCGGACGTTTTAACGTAGATCGGTCCAAAATTCTATGTAGCCACCATCGGGTGGCTGTTAAATAAGTGAGTGTTGTTGTAACCGCGAAAACCGGCGGTCGACTTTAGCGTGTGTGATCTTTACCTTTACCAGCGACGGGCGGTCTTTATTATTAAATCGGTGTCCGAAATAATCTATTGAGCCCAAAAGGGCCGTGTTAAAATTAATTTTGAGAGTGTTATACAGAGGCTTAATTACTTTTCTAGCCCAAAAGGGCCGTGTTAAAATTAATTTTGACACGGCCCTTTTGGGCTCAATAGATTATTTCGGACACCGATTTAATAATAAAGACCGCCCGTCGCTGGTAAAGGTAAAGATCACACACGCTAAAGTCGACCGCCGGTTTTCGCGGTTACAACAACACTCACTTATTTAACAGCCACCCGATGGTGGCTACATAGAATTTTGGACCGATCTACGTTAAAACGTCCGCCGCCCCTTAGGGTTCAAAGAAAAACTCTTCAACATTCAAGATTTTCACCGGCACCAGCCGGCCGTTTTACAAAAAAAAACATGGGATAACTTTTCTCACCCCAAAAAGAAGAATTTCCGATCTCATCAAAAGCTCTTTTTCGCCGCCAAAATGTGCAGCAGGGAGAAGACAGATACGAGCAGAAAACCCAGACGAAACCTGACACCCGAGTCTGATAAGATTCGAATGTGGATCGCTGGTTGTTTTGCCCGTTAATTTTTATGCTGATCCACGGTGTTTATCACCGTGGATTTCCAAGAAAATATTGCAACGGCCAATTCGTTGTTCCCGTGTAGGGAAAAATGTGCCGAGTTGCAATTTGGATTTCCCGTGGGATAATTTGTTAAAACTTTTAGATAATTTGTTAAAACTTTTAGAAATATTTGTAATTTAATCGAACTGAAATGAAATATTTATTTTTGTTCGATTGTACAATTTGAAAATTTGCATTTTTGTTTTAGGCGGGTTTTTGTTTATAACACACTCACAACTATCTGTTATAATAATCAGAAATTCGTTCTTACTCTCACATGCTATTTCTGTCACACAGTATAACAAATTTCGTCATTTTCAGCCTAGCCAAGGCAGCATTTTCAGCCTACGAAAAAGCCAGTGTCATAAGGCTATTACAATTGAAAAATCGAACTTCAAACTTATAATTAAAATCAATAAATAAACACAAGTTCACTGTGATTTGTCTAAAATTAATGACATTACTCTCACTTATATCCTGACCTTTGGCTTAAGTGCCCAAATTTAGTCGCTCAGTTCAAATCAATTTTGCACCAAGTTCAACAGCTGAACCACTACTGTGAAACAGTAAAATGAGTTGAGCGAAAGCTCAAGGCTGAGCGAAAGCTTAAGTGAACACTGTGAAACCGGGCATTAGTGTCTATGGACTTAGTATACTATTCAAGACGGTGCTCAAGCTGGGAAGAAGTTAAGCTTCATGCAACTAAACCTGAATCACTCCCAGACGGCCCAAGATCTCCTCGCAATTGTAAGTGAGCAGTACAAGGGCCTACACAGTGGAATCAGGCAGACAGACGGCCAAAAGCGGAAAAGCCGCAATATGGGAGTGTGGAAACCAAGCCATCGACGAAGATGGTTTACAGCGGGCAAGGATAGGAAGTGCATAGGTCTACAGCTATTATGCTTTCACCTAGTCTTACGAAGAAGAAGTGACCTTATAGGTTAGGTTACGTTAGATATGGCTGAGCTGCTGGTGTACAGCTCAAACACTTAGGCCAAAGAAGTAGGCCCATTGTGATGCCATAGTGATCCCACTTTAAACCTGATGTTAAAGTGTCTTTTCTTCGCTAAACCATCTCGAGGAAGCAATGAATCTCCTGAGTTGCGGGATCCCAATCTTCGAGATTTCCGCAAGTGTGCTTAGAAAGGGTTCAGCAAATGTGATTAGTCTCCTTCTGCTTTGGGTTGGGCAGTGACAGAGGAGATGTAGTACACTTTCCTCCTCGTCCGGATTTTTACAGGTCCTGCAAAAATCGTATTTCTCAAGACCTAAGCGGGTCGCATGCGTCCCTATCAGACAGTGTTCGGTAAGCACTCCCACTATAGCTGAGAGGTCTTGTCTCCCGAGGCTCATTAGTGAAGTGGTCCGCCTGGGATCATAAGAGGGCCAGGTTAATTTGGCCAAGGTTCATTTATTAAGATCCCTCCAATGCTTCTTTGCTTGTTGCATTGTGTGCTGTTTGCATCGGAGTTTAAAAGTGGCCCAAGGCATACCAACCCTTTCTTTTCCTGGAAGGAGAGTGGTGGTCGTGCCTTTCCTAGCCAGTTCGTCAGATTTACAATTTCCCTCTATGTTTCGGTGACCGGGCACCCATACGAGGAGGGTCCTGAACTGCTGAGCCGTCTCGTTAAGAGATCTGCGACATTCAGGGATAGTTCTAGAGCTGTTTGTGCAAGAGCGCAGGGCTTTCAGAGCCGCCTGACTATCTGAAAAGATGTAGACAGTCCGATTCCTATCGCCTTGCTGGTTAATTAATAGAACAGCTTCAGGTATGGCTAGAACCTCCGCTTGATATACACTGCAGTGATCGCGTAGTCAGAAGGAGACTTCAATCCCAGTCTCTGGGGAAAAGACTTCTCCTCCTACTCGACCCTCGAGCTTAGAGCCATCAGTAAAGAAGTTTATGGCATCCTGAAAACTGTGTGGTTTGTTACTCCATTCACGACGTGAAGGGATGTGGACTCCGTAGTTCCTCGTGAAGGTAGTGTCGGGTATACAGAAGTCGGTTTTACTGGGGACGATAAAAGATTTCAACACCTTCGTGTGACTTCCCCTGATTCCGGTCTAAAATCCAGATTCTTTTATTCTAAGGGCTGCGATGTTTGCGCTTTCCCTTGCCACAAGATTCAAAGGAGGGAGGTATAACAAACATTTAGGGCATCTGTAGGTGTGGAGCGAAGTGCTCCTGTTATGCATAACTCGGCACATCTTTGTACTTTCTGAAGTTTGTTTAGCACGGTGGACTTACTCAAGATTGGCCACCATACTAAGACCCCGTATAGGAGTATTGAGCGGACGATCGCTGTGTAGATCCGTCGTACAATGTTAGCGGAGAAGCCCCATTTCTTCCCAATGGATTTATTGCAAGCGAAAAGCGCTATGTTCGCTCCCAGATATTTGGCACTATTGCTAAATTTTTAGCCTAACACTGTTAAGCCGTGGGGCTATTAAAGATGGGGGTTTATACCTCTTTGTGAAGAGGACTAGTTCCGTTTTTACTGGGTTAACGCTGAGACCGCGGGTGGAAGTCCAGTTTGAAAGGGTTTGCAACGCCGTCTCCATGAGATCACAGAGGACTTGAGGAAATAAGTGACCTTATAGGCCTGAAAGATTTAGTCGAGATCTCTCGACGTGCCCTTTACTAGAGCTTTGTGGAGTTGTGCTTAGTCTCGAACTTCTTCGATGCCTTTGCAGAAATTTCTCCAGCTATCTGTTTTGCGCGTCTAATCGGCCTATTGTAGGCTCTTCTTGGCTGCATTGAATAACTGCCGCCCACATCACTACATCCCATGCCGTAGCCCTGTGCCCCTTGCCCTATATCCCTGGTAGTCTAATAAATAGGTCGAAAAAAGGCCTTCGTTATGCGAAAAATACCGCACGCATTTTTTTTACCAGATGCTTTTATATATTTTTATAAGCTTAGATTCAAAATGGCGTCATCCCCACCATCTTGCTAAACTTATAGTGAAGGAAAACGCGTTTAATTCTATATCTTAAAAACTATCCATTTTACGACAAAAATATATATTATCTTTTTTGTAGATAAATAAGAGATTTAACTTTCTTGTTTAGAGCTTTTTTGTGTAAAGTCAATATCTACGGAGAAATAGTGCTTCAAACTTCATATATCACTTTCTTTGCACTATATTTCGTTAATAGTTTATTCTATATGAAAGTCCTTCCTAAGACTTATAGAACACACGATTATCTATAATTCTTGTTATTATCATTTTTTTCGTAGGGCTAATATTGCACCAGTTATGGCGTTTTAAGGGTCGAAAAACGTCGATTCAAAAGTAGTTTTTTTTCCCAATATACAGGGTGTATACCGCTAAGTTTACAAACCGGCCGGCTGTGGATAGGTTTTGCATAGACGAACAAAAAATCGTACGGAAGGGGGCGGTAAATCGTAACGGTTTAGCAGCTATGGCGCTTTGAAGTTTTTTTGGTAGAGGTTTACATATCACCCTGTAATTTTGTAATCCTATGAGCTATTTTCATGAATAAGGTATCAGTGTACGTAGAATACTCCCACCTATCTAAAACTGTAAAAGTCAAGGTTCTACCCTACCAACTTCCAGAGTTTTCAAGTCTAATTTTAGCATTTGGATTTTAGTAATTAGATTCCAAGAAATTCTACAAGTATACCAACGAAGGAGATTTACATAACATAGTCTTTTTAGTTTCGTATCACGAGAGATTTGAGACTGAAATATTATATAATATTAACCCCCTTATTCTAAATTTTGACCAGACCAGGCACAAGTCACAAGCTTTTAAGACTCGTGCCTGTCATTGAGAGTTTGGGACTACTCTTGTGACTGTCCGCTGTTTTGGTGTTCTAAGCACTCAGTCGCATGAAAAATCTTATATAATTCACATCTAATGGTGAATTTGTATTCGTTTAATGAGATAAAGCAAAATGGCTGTATATTCAGTTTGCGAGAAATTATGTAAAATATGTTAGAACTCTTTCGGCCTGCTATTTATACAGTCACAATTTTGATATCCGTTGTAACTGTTTGCGGGTTGTGGAAAATTGTGACTGCAAATTTAGAATACCAAATTGTCTCAAGTTAAGCCTCACCAAACGCTTGTGATTGTGTGGTGACTTTTGACTGCTTTAAGAAGACGGGTACAAGCATTTTATTTATAAACATTATAAAATTTCTACAATACTGGTCTATAATATACTTGTTTAAACATTTTATGAACGAGCACAAAACCAAGCCCATATCCAATTTAGAATCTGAAATGTGCTCGTATAATGCTTAGTATAGGTATTTTCATAGAGTCCTTCAAAACACGATCCACTATTCATAACTATTTTATGCATCAAATTATGACCTTTCCAATCTAATGATGGCCTCTCACTAGCATTAAGCCGTAAATATTCATATCGTTTTGCCAATGGCTACAGTAAACAGCGGCGCCAATTAAAATTTCAAATAAAATAAATCAAAATCTGGAAATCATAGAAAATATGAAAATTTCGTTTTGAATTTGGCGATGATAATCTGTATTCTCTCCTGCCACTACCACTCAACAATTTAGCATAGTATCGTTCGTTCATATATAGTTCATATTTTCCTGAAACTAGAAACTAAATTAAACATTCACCAACGACTATACCAAGCCTTGTGGGCATATCCAACAAAATCAACCCAAAGCAACAGCATCGAACTAAACTAAACCGACCCAGAACTCTCTACACTCAACCCACCTCCACCTCCACCACCCAGTGCATGAACGTGGTGAAATTCTCATTGAAAATATTTAGATGGCCTGGCATTGAATTTTATGTTGTTGAATTGTTTATAAGAAATTTTTAATGACACCCAGTTTTGGAAACGCTATAAACATAACGAATTAACGCCATTTCGCCGCCCTGCGCTATGTACAGGGTGACTATAAATTTTAAATTAAAACTGCTTAAAGCCAGATATTTTTGATGTTCCACAGCCGCAATGATGAAGGGGTTTTTGTTATTGCGCTTTTGCTGGGAAGTTGTTATCATGGTTAACAACGGCGATGTAACTAGGGTGAAGCTGGGGGTGGGGTTGCAAAAATGTATATATAGTATAATAACGAAATTTTGGCAGCGAACCTCCAAAAACCAGACAGGAGCCAACGAACGCAGCAGCAGCAACGGCACTACACCCCCAACATCACTTAGAATTGCAAAGTAGATAAAATTGGGGGCGGTATGGGTTTTCGGTTATGGGTTTTCGCTGGTAACCCGCAAAATAAGTGCGTCTTAATTCCGGATCCTGGCAGCCAGGATTCTCGATGGTGGTGATGGTGGTGCTGGCTGATGGTTGGTGGTACCGGTGATGGTGAGCCTGTGGCTTGGATCCTGTTAATGTCCTTTAAATTTATAATTTGAATGCTTCTGCTAATGAAAATTCATTTTAAGTTCAAAGTATTACCGCTCTGCTCCGCGCTCTGCTTTCGGGGGGATTAAATTCTTTTATTATGTTTTGCATGTTTAAGGCATAAAATATGCAAAACAAGATTTATACTGAAATTGCTTTCGAATTTGATGCATTAATTTTAATTTAATCCAAATTTATTCACACAAAAATATACATTTTAATGATGAAATTCCAAAAGGAGAATAATATTCATTTCATGATCGCCACTTGAGATGAATTTTAAATTGTTTAAGGATCATTTAATTTTTTTTATGAGCTAGAAATGAATCCTAACGAAATAATAAGAAGACGAAAACGGAAAGGAGAGACGAAGATAATTTTAAAACTAGGTTGAAGTAATATTTGTGTAAATCAGAAGCAATCTGAAGCCAAAGTATTATACTTAATCCTATAGGGATTGACGTAATTGAAAATTATCAAAATTGATAATTAAATGTAATTGCCAATTAAATTTGTTTACAATGGACGATAATGTTGCGCTTAAAATTATTTTGCATGTTTTCATGCTGGATTATTAAAAATTTTTTTGGTGTGATATTTAGAAATAACATTTTAGGAGAATTTTAACATATACAGGTACATAAGGCTTGTATTACATTTTTTAGAAGATAAGTAGGTAATGCGCCAGTTTGGCCTGGCAGTTCGCTGAATATGACGTCGCAGTCTTGCTAAAGAGGACGCTTGAGCCCGTCACCCTATAACGGGAGAAACCATTTGCTTAATTCCAATTCAGCAAGATTGTGACGTCATATTCAGCAAACTGTCTGGCCAAACTGGCGCATTACCTACTAAAGGCCCAATCATATAGCAGAAACGAAAACGAACCGAAACGAATACGAAATGAACTTGAAAATGATAGCGATTATATAGGTGCCTGAGCGAATAGGTTTTTGACATTTGTTGACAAGTTCTGCATTGAGTGGAAGAGTTTTTTATTTTCGATAAATACATCTATTATAGAATTTATATAATTTATGGCGGATGTCGACAAATCACAAGAGAAATCAAAATTTAAAATTGTTCACCTTGTATTGACTGCATTCTTTTAAAATAACTTCTTTTTCGCTCTTTCAACTACTTTAAATTGGAAAACAAACTGTCTGTCGAACTGTCAAAGTAACGGGCTGAATAGTTGAAACGAATACCGAAATGAAATAAATTTATATCTATCGTTCCGTTTCGGTTCTGATCGTTTATATAACCGCGTTCATACATTTTCATACGATTTATTTCATTCTTTTCGTTTCGGATCGTTTTCGTTTCTGCTATATGTTTGGGCCTTAAGGCTGTGTGCGAAACCGGCTAGTTGCTTGCTAAACTTCCAGATTTTTTGGAAGCTTCTCAGTCTAATTTCAGTGCTGTGCTGGAATTGCTTGCTAAAATTTTACCGGTTGACATGTACTTGACGTTTAATTGTAAAAGTAGTATTTGAAATATTAGTTATTTAAGATTTTTTAAAAGGGGAAAGCGGTGGACAATGAAATAATGATGAAATTATGGCAGTAATATTTTTTGCAAAATTGTTGTTCATGTACGGCAAAATGTTACGTTATTATTAAAACCGTTACCAGTAGCAACCAATGTAAATATTTCTAATATTAAGCAAGAGAAGAAGAATAATTTGCAAGCTCGAAAATTTACTAAATGAAAAAGTACTAGAATTAGCAAGCAATTAGCCGGTTTCGCACACAGCCTAAGATAGTCATTATTTACTTAAGTGACATGTTCTATTATGGAAACAATTCTATTAAAATGTGGAAAAAGTTATGATTATACTTCATTATCAAGAATTTTTTATTCAAAATTATACTGTGGTTTACAAAACCAATCAATTCAGCTCTGTCCTAGTATTTTTTAACAATGTTGCGATTCTGAAGGTGACGAGACATGGAAACCAAAGGAAACGCCGAGCAAAAATAGCAATCCATGAAGGGGTATAGCGCTTTATCAAGTGAACCGAAGAAAATCTGTTAAATTTTGTCATGGAGAAACCTTGTGATCCACATACCACAACTATATAAAGTAGATCGCTTTTTTCTATGAGAGAGGTCAGAAGTGAGTTTCTGCTCAATAGAGCAATACGAGTGCTATATCGAACAGCAGACGTAGTAGGTAGACGATAGAAAGAACTACCCAAGTCAATAAAAGTTTTTGCTCGATCGGTTTTTGTGAGCCAGCAGGAGTCTCCTTTCCCCAATCTTCTTGACCTTGATTCGGCTGAAGCCGAGCTCTTTTAGCTGCATCAGCCACCTCTCGTCAATGCTTAGGACAAAAGGTTGACCGTTCTGGACAATCTTCTTATACATCACATGCCAAAAGGTCACCACAATCGCTGGTTTTGGATCGCCATCCTGAGGAGCACTAGTTTCGGTTCCCCAGAAGCTGATCCTCTTGAATTTGGGAAAGCCCTTTTCCAAAATTTCTTTGGATCTTGCAACCATCCCATACCCGTATCCTAGTTATAGCATTCGTCAGCCATTGGCTGGTGGCTTTGTTGACACAGATGATCTTAATGAACACTCTGCTACCTTTACACCCAATAACTGAGATGAGCAATCGCTATTAAGACTCGCCCACTTTAGTCAGGATAGAGTCACAAATTGAAAATTGCTCCTCCGTAAGAACAATACTCCATGACCGCATGCCCCGTTTTGTATGAAAATTCCAGTGACAACTCACAATAATTAACCACTTAATCAGGAGCTGAACTTTTCAATTTTTCCCAGAAATTGTATCGAACGTACATCGATCCGAAACGAAAAAAAATTTCATCCAGTGGTTCAAGGAACCCAAAAGGCTGCGAGTAGGGTTCTTAGTTATCAAACAACTCAAAGTCTAACCAATTTCTTTACAGAACAAAATGAGCAAGCGCAAATGCATGTATAACTAATATCCTATTTAAAAAAAATATGACTAGGAAGTTCTATGCTTAATTTGTTCTGCAAACATTTCCATTGCAAATAAGGATGTTTCCGATATTAATGACAAAACTAGTTCGACAAGCCAAGCTCTTTTTTGTTCGAACATCATGCTCTACTTTGGAACAACTAGACCTAGCTCAGAAGATTCTTTGGATTTCAACAATTAATGTTTTCGGAGTCAAATCGGCAAAAAAACATGACAGGTTATCTCACAAAAGCTCCGGCTATTGTAAAGAACTTGTTGAGACAGTTAACGATTGCCGAACTGAAATGTAAACTGATAGATGTTGCATTGATAAGTGTATCTACCAATGCTAGAAATCACGTCAGTTAGAAATCCCCGTTATCATTAAATATTTTGGTAAACAAAACAGCGGCAACACATTAAAGCTCCCTGAAATCAAATGTACTAAAATAAATACTAAAGAAACAGTTCCTCAGATTATTCTAAAACAACTTGAGCATGGCGACAATTGCAACACAAACTTCGGTGGGAACAATAGACTAGGGACAAATAATGTCTTCCATAAGCTGAATTGTAAATTGAATCCAAATATTGTTGGCATAGGATGTCCTTCCTTCTTCCCCTATACTTCGCAACGCTGTGCATCATGGATGCGAGCTACTTCCTGTTTTTTGTAATAAGATCAGGCTTAAAAATCACTTTTTGTACTACTTACTAGCCCGTCATATCGGTTAAGTCATGGTGCAATGTCAAGTGGTAAGCTTGATTTGAAGGATAAAAGAGAAAGGATAGGTGAGGGGTTTGGAGGGTGCTTGAATAGATGTCGATGAATATTGCTTGTTTGGTTATTAACTTCCCAGTAGGAAGTTATTGTAATCGGTCCGAAAATCGAAATAGAAATTTTCAATATATTTTCATGTTTCAAGGTCCCAATAGCATTTTAAGCAAAAATTTGAGAAGAACTATGTGTGTGTGTTTGTGCGTACGTATGTGGTCATTTTTCCCTGCATGATTTCGCGCAAAACAAAAAAGATATCGACTTCGTTGAGATGCCGTTCGAAGCGTGTTAAAGGAAATATGATCTAAAAAGATTTTCATAAAAATCGGTCGAGCCGTTTTTTTGTTTGAACCAAGTTCGTGATTTTTGTACCTGCACGATACCGCGAGGACGAGAAATTATATAGATTTATTTAAGGTGCCGATCGAAGCACATTAGCGAAACATGTTCTGTAAAAAATTTCATAACATTCGGTCAAGCCGTTTTTTTGCTTAAATGAAAAAACTCCGGCTAAGGGTCACAAGCGCTTTGAATTGATTGGTTTTTCTAATATCTTATAAACATATTCTAATTGCATTTTCTGGATTCAGCAGATTGATAGCTTCCCATCAAGATAATTTATTAATATTATATTATTTAAAATTGCAATATTTTTGCTATTAGGTATAGAAGTTGTGTTAGTTTGAATAACTAACTTGAACTTGGTGTGATTTTTTCTTACAATTGTTGTTATTATTGTTCATTTATTATTAAAATATCCATTCATAGTATTCAACATTCATCCAACTGGGAAGTTGATCGTGTGGACCGAAAGGGTCAAACCCACATCCCAACTAGTTTGGAATATGTGATTATCCTATTGACATAGAGACGATGATATTGAAAATAACTTTTTCTCAATTTGTACCGTTCGATTCTGTTCTGTTCTCAAGGAATTCTGCGCAGCTAGTGAATAATGTTTTAAAAAATTTTTTTTTCAGGGGTATCCGGGGAAAAAACTCAATTTCACCAAATTGTCCGGGGTTTTCGTAGATTTTGTCCGGCGACGGCAATTTAGGTGATGGCAGCCCTAGGCAGAGCGAAGGCTGTCTTAGTCTGCTTCTTGGGCCCTTCCTGCTTCCTGACCACCATCCTGCTTTCGATTTGTTAGGAGTTTGCAAAAGCGGGCTCGAGCTCCCCAGTTCCAATCTTACCTTCTTTGCCTTGCCCCTATTACTCTTGGCGCCGCCACATAATTTTTTTTCTAGGTCGCACCGATAAACTTGGCATTACCGCTAGTTGCCTGGGGCATTGTTGTAGAGTGCGAAGCCCTGACAGAAGCTGACTTTGTATTTTGTCATTTTCAGGTCTTCCTTCTTCTAGTTCAAACTGGAGGTCACTGATGTAGTTAGGCCTAGAAGTATATTTTCGCATGGAATAAAAAAGTTTTCTATAGATTTTTCTTCATTCATTCGTATTTCTAAGGCTCTGTAGTTCTTCAAAGATTTTATTACACTCTGCTCTCTTCTTCAATCTATGAATTCATAATGTTACGCCTTTTTATATGCTTTTGTTATCGTTCTAGTTGCATCTACGGTATCTATTAAATTAATAAACTTAATTTTTCTTCTTACACCCCGTCTCCATTAGCAGTTTCTGTTATAACATTTCTGTCTTAACATCTGGCCTGTGAGCGCCATTTTAGGACATTTGAAATTATGGCTGGGCAAACAGGGGCGGATCCAGCCCTCAAAAAAGGTTGTGGTCACAGCGACCCGAAAATCGACCAAGTGCGAGTCGGAGTATGAACTCGCTCATGATCGATATAGTGCATTCCTACAAAGGAGATGTTTACAAAATATATGACGTCCTGACCAAGATTTTCTACAGTGTATAGTTCCACGTTTGCAAAGCCGTGGGGCAAACACTAGTAGGTAAATTAATTAACCTGTAAAATGTTAGTTTGTAAATATGTGTTTGTTTGCACATCACAATGTCGTATTTAGATTCTAAACTACTGAACCGATTTTGATGAAATTTTTACAACTTCAAAGGATATCAAATTAAATTGACCGCTAGTATACATGTTACATTAAATGTAGGTGCTTACTTAAATTACAAATTCAAGCTTACGTTTCTTTTTCGCGAAAACGTTGATAATTTCATCGATATCCAGGTTCACATCTTTGTGTATATTTAGGAGAGCTACCCCGGATAATCTTTTCTGTGCCATTGAGGCAAGCAACCAACATTTTACTCGGCGAAGAGTAGAAAACGATCTCTCTGCGGTAGCTACGCTGACCGGCGGAGTTGCCAGTATTTGTAAGAACAGAAAAAGCCCTTAAGGGAGTAAAACTTCCCCTAGATCAGAGTTGAATTTTTTTTGCATTTCTTTTTGCTCCCTTTAAAATTGGGGCATTTTTTTTCTGTGGTAAAATCAAGCTTAGGAACTACCCTTTGTAGTACTAGTCCGTCATGTCGTTCAAGTCATGGTGCAATTTCTAGTAGTAAGCTTGATTTGAAGGATAGGTTAGGTTTGCGAACGTACAAGATTTAGATGACGAAGTTGTAAAAAAATTAATGTATTACTTTTATCAAAAACTTGGATGAAAAATGAAGAATATGATGAGGACTCCCCCAGCGGGAAATATTAGACGTGCTTCCAACCGAAGCACAAAAGAATCGCTTTTATGCCACTGCCAAAGGAATCTCTTCATAAGCACATGTTGTCCCAGAGAGAGAATCAATATTTTTTAGAGTCATTTCATCAATGAACTGAGATGGACGTCAACGCAAAATAAAATTTATAAAGACTTTTAACTATAGCAGTAGGAAATCAAATCTAAAAAAAGCTTTTCCCCAACTGGCATAAGGGAACCGAGCCAATTGTGCATCCTTCTGCATTCCTATGAATCGCTTTCGAATCGTTCCAAATGAACTTAATTGAATCGCTTCTCCGCTAGGACATGCAATGTTAAAAAAGAAATGTAAGCAAGGCTAAGAGAAGCACTCCTCTGCTTCAAAGGAAGCGATTCAGTACCTTTTCTGAATCGCTTCATTTCCCGCTGGGCCGCTAATGTTTTAACATCTCATACAGATATACGAAAACGCTATCGCTTAGTCACGATAAATCACCATGAAATCGCTGGTTTGCGAGAATAACGACGCAATTAAAAATTCTGTAAAATTAAACTAAATTATGCCAAATGACCAACAATCTTTGATAGTTTATAGTAAACAGACACGCAACGCCGATTTCGCGTTAACTATCGTTAGAAAGATATATCGTCATTATTCATTTGAGACAAAACATTCTCGAGTAATTTATAAAAAAATTTAAAAACGTCATTCTCTAAAATCAATCATTTTTAGTTGCGTCACTATTCTCGCAAACCAGCGAAATGTGTGTAGGCAGATCTATGGCAGAAAAAGGATAGATGAATTTGATGGTAGTTATTTATGTATCGCCGCATAAAACTTTACGCAAAATAATGTAATTCATACATGAAAATCACCAATTCTCCTAGGTCAAAACTTCAACGAAATCCCCGAGATTTTGAGTGGCGGTTTCAATATTATTTTTTCATTAGATACCAGGTCCGAACTTTGTGGATGAAGGGGAAAGTAGGGATGATGAGAGGCGGGGCGGCCCGAGCCATTTATTCGACCCAAGCGGAACGTGGTGCTGCCCGCCCCCCTCCCCCTCTAACATTTTCGAGCTGAAAAATATAAAAATCCTGGGACTGTAAATTCGAATTTGGAAAAATAATGTATCAATAGAAAAACTATAGAACCATCCGTCACATTATTATATTACTAGATAACTGTATTATGATAGGTTACTGTAAAATTTAGTTAATACTCATTTACATTGTTCTCTATATAATTCAACATTTATATTTTTTAATTTGACTTTTATTAACTTTCAGAAATGTACTTTTCTTGCATTCAATTTAGCAAAATCCCTTAAAAGTGTGTCAGTATCTAGAGCATCTAATACTTGATTTTCTATAGCTAGTGTTGCCAATCCAATAAGCCGCTCTTGAGAAATGGACGATTTTTAGTTTTGAAAAACTTCTCTCTCCACTGGCAGGGTTAGTAATATCCTTAAAGCTACGAAGATATTTGGGAAAATATCAATGAAGCGATTTGGAGTTATAAAATCAAGACTTAATTCAGGACAGGTATTCTTAGGTAACATCGGTGCCAAAGTAATAATTTCATGCAGGAGTTCATCTCCATTGATGTCACATTGATCCTCATCGGTCAGAACTGACTCAAGTATGACGGAATTATTATTGGTTCAACACAAGGAAAATGTCCTTCAACCTCATCCTGGCGCCCCTTTGCCGATGGCGTCCCAAGCGGCCGCATGGTTCGCTTGTGCCTCGGTCCGGCCCTGATGAGAGGTACCACCCCATTTCTCCTTTCATCCACAAAGTTCTTGGGAGTGAAGCGTCTAAACAGACCCAATATTGACAAAAGTACCACGACATATGGGACCTCACTTGATGCAGTTTTAACGCGATTTTTAGACCAGTTTCAATCGAAAATATTCCAGTTATCATAAAACCTTTGCTTTGCTTTTTAGGTTTTAATGTAAATATTGATATTTTGAAATTGTACTTGTATCAAGTCCCTCGGTAGGCTCGTCACTGATGCATGAAGGAATCTGTCGTTGGCCTTACTTTTCTGAAAGCGTACTAAATATCTGACAGACCTCCACTATATCAATTGCATATTGTTAGTTGGTTAATATTTCAATAATTGCGGCATTCGTTGGTTAAAAAAGTTTTACTTCTAAAGTATGGACTTAAGCACACTTATATTTTTCTTCATTTTATTAAGGCATAGGATATAATATCATCAGCCTATCAATCTCAATAGACCGTGAAAGTGTGACGTCACAAGCCTATTAGTGTTGTGGGCATGCCCATCGTGCCCACAACGGTGGATCCGCGCTTGTGGGCAAATTCTGTTAAGACATTTCATTTGCAAAGAAGTCGTTGACAAATAAACAGCGTGGGTTTTTGACAATGCTGTCAAAGTTAAAAATGTTGGAACTTCTAGAATTAGAAAAGTTGCGTGCTTTAAAACGAAGTAGCCCAGATTTCTGGGTAAATCCTTTTTTGTCCACTCTCTTTCCCTCAACGAACTTATCATTTTTATGATATCTTCCCTTGGAAAATTTACCGTCGCCATCTGGGGGTTGCTTCGAATGACAAGTGAAGACATTTCTGACTTGACAGATGTTATAACATTTCTGTTAAAACAGAAAATCTGTTAAAACAGTTGAGTCTCCATTAGACTTTTTTCCTGTCAAGACAGAAATGTTATAACAGAAATTGCTAATGGAGACTGGGCGTCATTTTCTGCTTCACTTTCATTGTCAAACCAATCATTTCTTGGTCCTTGAAATCCTCTTCTGCTGTCTTCACTGTGCATAGTTTTGTCTTATATCTAGATTATTTTCTGTGACAGTGATTTACGAAACTGCGTTATGTAGAAATTCTTCCACCAATATATATTCTTAGAAATAAAACAATAAATTTTTGTGTCAAAATTTTATATAAAAAAATATCATGAAATCACATTATCGAAAATACTGATTACAAAATACTCAACCATAGCACGAGTATGTCTAGACATACATTAACCTTAAAAATATTTTATTATTAATTTTCAAGGATATGTCACGATATTTTTAAATAAATTCTTTTATTAAAGAGTCACGAAGTATTTTACTTAAAATTCCTGTGTAATGACGAAACCGCAAAGTGTCACTTCTAGGATATTTTTTGTGCTTTCTGACCACAAATTTATTTGCGAAAAATTTTTGATTGTGAAATGAGTCTTAAAATACAATAACATGTTTAAGGATGAATGAAAAGGACCAAAATAATATGTAAATATATTTCAGAGAAATTTTGAGAAAAGAAAACTTAAAAATGTCACCTGTACATTCTTGTTTTTTTTTAAACCAGCATTGAAATCCTTTCTATATTGTTCTGTCCTGTTTCATAATCTTACTTTCGATAATATTTTTTGGTGTAGAAGACTGGAACTTAGAGGTAGAGCAAATTTGTAATGTCAATGGTTTTGTCATGGAACCGAGTGTCGAACAACAAACTCTAGTCGGAGAGAAGTGGAGGAATGCCTACGGCAACAAGCTGTTTTATTCCATTGATTTCTATCCAATACCACCGCAAAAGGACGTTGACTAAAACGATCGTACAGGATATGGTTTCCTACATTGTGCTCATGGGTGATGGTAGAAGTGTAGGTAGAGAATTTTGTTCTGTTGCAGTAACAGCTGTGAAAAAAGAGGTTTTTGGTAATATTTTTTTACAAAGAAACCCTAAAGCTATTCACTAGGCATATAGAAATGCCGGCAACTGTATAGTAGAAAGAGAAGAAGGAATTCTGAGACGGAGTTACGAATAAAATCAGAGTTCAATAATAAATACATGGAAATTAATTTAGAGAAAAAATGTTGATATGATCTTGCTTGCTTAGAAATATCTTTCTTGGTTTTTAAAGTAAGATCAAACGAAAACCATTACCTTAAGTCCTAGCCTTTTCCGATAAATAGTGTAATCCGCAAAATTTTAAAAATTATTATTTAACTAACTCTCGTACTGACGGCAGAAACTGTTGGTTTCCCTTCTTTAGACCCCCATTCACGGTCACATAAGTATGCGATATACAGCGAACATCAAATATGCGACATCGAAATTATTTCATAGTATGAGTGTGTAAAATACACATTTCCGAAGTTGGCCGCTGTATTCGTATAGAGTAATATCCCAGTAGGAAAAAAATCGCTTAGAAATGCCTTTAGCGCTTTCTTGAAGGAGTAAAGCGCTTACGCTCCGTAAGAAGCTTCGTGTTATTTTAACATTGCATGTCCGCAGAACTCAGCACTTTATTAAGTTTCATAAAAAAGCTTTTAAAGTTATCTGCTGAGATTGTGCTGAGGTACCGCTGTTGAAGGGAGCAGAAGGCAGCTCTTACTGCTTTATATTTGCTCCGCAGCAAAGCACTTGTATTTTTTCCTACTGGGATTTCCTTCATTTCAAGCTTTAATGCATTTGTGTGAATTTGTGTGAATGTCATATCCCAGTAGGAAAAAAATCGCTTCGAAAATCCTTTTAAAGCGCTTTTTTGAAGCAGCGAAGCGCTTACCCTCCGTAAGAAGCTTCATGTTATTTTAACATTGCATGTCCGCAGAGCTCAGCACTTTATTATGTTTCGTAAAAAAGCTTTTAAAATGATCTGCTGAGATTGTGCTGAGGTGCCGCTGTTATAGGAAGCAGAAGTAAGCTCTTACTGCTTTATATTTGCTCCGCAGCAAAGCACTTGTATTTTTTCCTACTGGGATAAAACATGTTAAACACGGTTAGTCTTGATTTTTTGACTTACGAGAAATATTTGTGTCATTAAAAATCATTTCATTTTCCCCGTTTATGGCTTAGAAATGTCAAAACTTCTATGTGTGTGTAAATGACTGTTCTTATTCGAAAGAAGTTCGTCATACATATGTGTCGCAGAGGCAGAGAGGTAGGCAGAGCAGATAGGCCAGATAGACCAGACAGGATAGCTAAAAAGCTCCAAAATCATATGTCCCAGCGCGATACCAAAATCTCCCAATTAAAATTTTCCCCACAAAAAAGCTTTCATCCTAGTGAAGACATGAACCATATTCTTAAAAGTTGATGTTGCGAAATTCCTATATAATTCCTTACATTATAAATCTAAAATCCTGCGGTTGTCAAATATGCGTGTCACCTTTACAAATGCAAAAAACACCCATTTTTAATGGGTTTTCGCGATATTTTCAATAATAATCAAAACCAATCCAATGAAGTCTCTAAAAAATTGTATAGGACGAAGAAAACGGGCAATTAGCTTGGTGACCATGAAGTGGGCTATTAGCATACTCAGTAGACCGGCTAAGTTCGAAATTCATACATGGGACATTCTTTGTCAAAACGGTCAATAAAAACTGGAAGGTCCGAAAATCATCCAAATAATTAAATTTTCGGATTCAGCATGCTGAAAAAACAAGGTAAATATTTTTTTTGGATTTTGTGGAACGTACTTTTGTATCTAAAAATAATTCAATATTTTAACGATTTTAATAAATTTTCCGGAATTGTTGCATTAACAAAAGGAAAACTAAGACTCTATACATAAAGTTTTATTTAATATTTTGTTAACACTATCTACTGATATGAAGCAACAAAAAAATAGCATAACAAAAAATTCTCAAGGTCACCGCAGGGTCATAAAGGGCAATAATAGGTAAAAATCTTCAAAAATCGATTGTGCAAAAACGTCATCGTCTTTTTTCGATTTTCAAAATCCAAAATACTCCTAGATACTTGTACTTTATGCCTAAAAAATTTCATCCTTGGTTATCAAAAGGATTAAACTACGAACATTTTTACTACATAATTTATGTTTTTTAGGTATTTAAAATATCTGTATAGTATAAAATATTCAAATAATTATTAGGGGTATTCACGCTTTGTTGTATTTAGCCTTGTATCGTTGTATTAGGTGTATTTTCCCAGCGAAGAAGCTATCCTTGGGCATCTTAGAAGTGCTTCCCTTCCGTATCCCTATCCATATCTTTTTTGCCATTGCATGTCATTAGCAAGAAGCAGTTTGTTCGATTTTCTTATAATTAGCTTCCTGGGAAGCTATTTTAAAGATTTAAGCTTTACAAGCAGTAAAGCTTTCATTTTTTCTTCTTTGGGAGAAGAGAAAAAGGTTTCGCTCAAAGGATAATATTCCAAAATGCTTCTGAAGCGCGACAAGGAATCACTTCCAATTTGATTCCAGAGGAAGCTGCTTCCACTTTTCCCGCTGGGTTGTTACACCATTGTAAAATAATACAAGACTTTTTCATATAAAAATATTTACAAGAGTGTTGTAATTTTACTACACTAAAAAGTGTTGTATTACGTATTGTATCATTGTATTTAATATTTGACAGATGTTTAAAATGGAGCGGGAGATGGTAAATTGAATTTATTTATATCTATTTATATATTTTAAACTTTAGAATAATTCAATTGAAAAACAAAAAGAAAATAAAAGACAAAAATTTTCTTCTTCTTCGATGTATTTACAATAGATTGCAAAAGGAGCGTTCACTCTTCGTTGTAAATTTGTATTGTATTTTTACACTGTTTACAATGATACACTTAATTGTGAATTGTTTTAATGGTAAAAAAATCTAAATATATACGGATATACACAATTCAATGTCATAACAGAGAATTTTTTTTCAAATATTGGCAAATCGTAGATGGCGCTGTTTAATATTTTAAATCGTCAATTGTCTAGGTCGGTAACTGTATCGCCAGTTTTGTTTTTATTAGATGCTTGGGTAGAACAGCATAACAATTTCAGTTTGGTGTTTACGTTTTGAGGGTTCAATTCGAGACAAAATGTGTTCATTGTTTAAGTTAAATAGTCAGTGCTCATCTGATGAAAATTATAAAACAAAATATCAGTTTTCGACAAGAGAGAGAGAGAGAATCCTTGAAGATTTGAGAAAATACCCCTACCTACAAGCTACTCCAACCAAACGACCAGCAACAAGGTGTGCAAGCAGTGCAAGTGAAAAAAGGCAAAAGACGTGAAGTATCTACAGGAGCAGCTAGCAAAAAATTATAATGAACCTATGGTTTTTCTAATAAAAAAACATTTTTTCAGATAAAACAACTTTTAATCACAAATTCCGTAATAAAAATGCTCGTAGTTTTGAATCCTTTTGATAACCAAGGATGAAATTTTTTAGGCATAAAGTACAAGTATCTAGGAGTATTTTGGATTTTGAAAATCGAAAAAAGACGATGACGTTTTTGTACAATCGATTTTTGAAGATTTTTACCTATTATTGCCCTTTATGACCTTGCGGTGACCTTGAGAATTTTTTGTTATGCTATTTTTTTGTTGCTTCATATCAGTAGACAGTGTTAACAAAATATTACATAAAACTTTATGTATAGAGTCTTAGTTTTCCTTTTGTTAATGCAAAAATTCCGGAAAATTTATTAAAATCGTTAAAATATTGAATTATTTTTAGATACAAAAGTACGTTCCACAAAATCCGAAAAAAATATTTACCTTGTTTTTTCAGCATGCTGAATCCGAAAATTTAATTATTTGGATGATTATCGGACCTTCCAGTTTTTATTGACCGTTTTGACAAAGAATGTCCCACATGACAATCTCCACTTCTGAAGGTTAAATTTTACTAGGTCGAAATCGAAACTTTAACGAAATCCCCATGATTTTGAGTGGAGATTTTGAGTGGCGGAAGGCCGCATGTTGTGTTACCTTCGACCCATCTTTCGTATTAAAATGAAGTGACCTTCCTCTGAGCTGGTCGATTATTACTTGCGCTAGGCATCGATCTGGTCAAAGCTTAGGCTATTTTGGTCCATCTGGCCGAGTTGAAAGCATTTTTTACTTTGAGGGTTATCAGTGCCTAGCAGTGATTTCTCTCTATGGAGGATTTTTCCATGTTGACTGCATCAGTCGTTGACCTTGCCGAATTGGTTGGCCTCCTTCCCTTTCGACGCTTGGAAATGTTCTGGTACATATCACCATCTTGAAAATTTTGCCTATGCAACTAAGGAGACGTATTGGTCTACAGGACACGAGGGGTCCATTAGATTAGCTGCTTGTTTGGTTTTTGTAGAGCAGGTATTTTTCTGTTTCCATCACTCTGGGAAACCCCCTCTCTTAGGAATGCTGTGAAATAGTTCAGCGAGCCTACTACGCGCTATGAAAATTGCCAGCTTGTTTTGTTCGGTATGCCGTCCATACCAGGAGCCTTATTGAGGTCGGTAGGGTTTTGGATTCGACGCAGAAAACTCTCGATCCAGTCCTTGAGAATTGAATCAATACCAATAGTTTGAAATTTAGTTAGCTAAGTATGGTTCAATACTCTATCGAAAGAATCGGTGATATCTGATATATGCACACATTGGTTGATACCTCATAAACTCTTTTAGTTATCGTCCCCATGGAACATGTACAGGTAGTCTGGCAAAACTGTGGAGAAGTGTGATAGGGCAAAAAGTTTGCGCAGAGGTTTAGCCAAAGGTGAGACTCATTTTCTAGGAAGATGGAGGGTATAGTGTCAGGTCCAGTGGTTTTTTTGACACAAGTTTTCTTCTTATATACTTCACGAGTCCCGAAGAATACCCTGCCCGTTGCGTGTGCGGAAAACTTGGGGCAAGGTGTGGTATAGTAGTGGCGGGCAGAGAAAATAAATGTGTTAATAAGTAAGCCTTGGAGTTTCTGCCTGTTATCATCTTCTTTTGTAAATAAAGGAAGGAGTTGTGGACAACGCTCCTTGATGGACATTACCAAAGATCCCATTTTTTTGGTGGCAGCGGTTTCATGAAAGTGTATACTTCTAAACCAATTATCAAATGATGTAACTTTCTAGATTCATACTCTCGATTCATTCATACGTTTTAATCTTTATTGCGTTTCTAGTAGAGGGAAATTGTCATATGATAGTGATGTAGTTGGGAAGTTGGATTGTTTTGTTTTTTTCTTTACATATGTTAAGATAAAGCGAAAAAAAAATTCAGCAAAATCGGTCCTGTGCTGCACGAGAAAATTGCATAAATGTGCCCATTTTAGGACTTTGAAAAAACTCAAAAAATTCAATTTTTATGAAAAAAGGCAAAAATATTGAATGAGCATTTTAAATAAAGTAACAAAGTATTGCGTATGCTCACAAGAAAGTACACAAAAAAACCTACAATTTAAAAAAAAACTTTTACCGTACGATGATTTGGCATAAAATGGCGGCAATTTTAAAATTTTTCGAAAACTGCCAATTGCCGTAAAAATCAAAACTTTTTTTTTGTAATTTGAACCACGTATTTATAGCATCAAACTACATCTTTTCTCCAATTTTTATCAAAATCCGACCTTTTTCCCGTTATTTATTGCATTTTTAGTAAAATAAAACAAAATTTCATACATTTTGGTTTTTTGAGGTTAGGATTCATTTTTAAAGTATTTATACCGATAGTCTATTCATTCACGAGTATTTTCCAATTTTTTTTATTTTTCTACGACCAACAGAACTGGAGAAATTAAAAAATAGTGTAGCAATGCACTCAAAATGCATCAAAAATGGAAATTTATGCAATTTTCTCGTGCAGCACAGGACCGATTTTGCAGAAATTTTTTTTTCGCTTTATCTTAATATATGTAAAGAAAAAAACAAAAAATCCAACTTCCCAACTACATCATAACTTCGCTTTTTTTTGTTTAATTTCCCTCTACTATTCCCATTAAACCATCCTTTCGTCCTGGGCTAGGTCACAGTCAGCGGATTGGAAAAAACGAGTAATTCCCAGTCAATTGGTTTTGTCATAATGACTGAGAGGTCTCTTAGCTGGTTTGCTTTTGGGGTGAGAAATAAATAAGGGAAGTTAGCACGACGGATGTACTATGATTGAATGTAAAGCACCAAAATAAAACCAACAGATTATAATTCTTATCCAATCACATAATCCGTATTTTATCCAATCCAGATGTACAAGATTATTTTTCTAATGTTATTGTTTCAGAGCTTTACTAATTCCACTTACAAATTGTGTACACGACCGCAGAGTTTATCAATAAAAGAATATTAATATAATATTACAATCCAAACTTTTCCATCCTCTTCAAATCCTTCATTACCATAACCACAAAACATTTTCATTTTTCATTTTAGTGCCATTAAATTTGGTTATACTAAACCAGAAAAAAACGAGTCTTTATCGCAGGAAATAAGAATGCAGATAACAATGTCCGTAAAAGTCCTAAAAGACCTAAAACGTCCTTCAGTTCTATAACGTTCATAACATTTAAAATCACATCTTCCATTCTAATGTAATTGCTTTTCGGGAAATCTGTCTGCCTTTAATATAAGCGTGTATAATGTTTTTGAATGCTCTATTTATGTATATAAGTATGCTTGAGTGTGTTTTTTGGGGCTGAAGAAAAAAAAATGTTGTGTATTTTTTGGTTCCAATATAAACCCGTAATAAAACCAAATTTTACTTATAAAGCAAAAGAATTTTATCCTTTTCAGTAATTGCACAATATCCAACCCAAGACGATTATAGCATCGACCATCCAAACATATCCCAGCATCCGTTCTTTGACTTCGGAATGCCAAGGAATATCACAGCAAGAGTTGGACAAACGGCCTTCCTTAACTGCCGGGTCGAGCAATTGGGAGATAAGTCTGTAAGTTAAAATCTCTGTTGGCAGTTATTTCTTTAGGAAATCGTAAAAGGACTTCCCTCTCACTGTGTATCTCGTCCTTTCGGTTTAATGGAGTTAAAGCTAAGAGAGTGGAGAAAGAATATATGATGGCCGTGGAGGATGGTGGGGGGAGAAAGGAAGAAAGGCACAGGAAGGGTGGGATATACTTCTACTTCTTTGCCTGTCTTCCTTTTCCCTTTTGTATTCTTCTTCTTTAGGCTTTATTTTCTATATATCCAGTTTTCTTTCCCTCTCTCTGCTTTTTCCCCGAAATGGGGAGAATCAAAGATCAGGACTCATTTTCACTGATGTTTATCCCGGGCCTATCAAAATTCTAATAGCCTTATTTTCTCTTCCAAAAAAAAACAAAAATAAAAAAAACATTTTCTTATGAATATTAACAATCCTCATGTCATTTTATTCCTTTCTCTCTCTTTCTGCAAAGGTATCGTGGATACGGAAGCGGGATCTACACATACTGACTGCCGGAATCCTGACATACACCTCAGACGAACGCTTTCAGGTAAATGTCCTTAGGCTAACACAAATACAGTTATATTCTCATAAAATATTTATCTACTTCTCATGATATCCTTTTTAATGAAAAAAAAGGTTTTGCGAACGGAAGGCTCAAACGACTGGACCCTTCAGGTGAAGTTCTCACAGCCTAGAGATAGTGGAATTTATGAGTGCCAAGTAAATACCGAACCCAAAATGTCTATGGCCTTTCGACTGAATGTTGTAGGTAAGTTTTCAGGATATTTTTTAAGGGCACACCAGCAGCCGCCTATACTGGTATACGGAAAACAAATTATTATAAATGATTTTTTTTGTGCCTGCTTGGGCTTTGATCCCTTCCAAATCTGAATTAAAATCTTTATGTTGTGGTATAGGGCTTCAAGTAATGGCTTAACTCTTCGAGGGCGTTTGCATAGGTTAAATGTATTTTGGGCATTTCTAAATTGATATTTCCGGGGTATTTCTATATTATAAGGGTTATATTTTCTTTAGAAGAAGAAAAACAAAAAAAAATTTATCGCTAGAGAGATATAATCTAGGTTGGTATAATCGTGCTGAAGATTCTTATCAAACAAAAAAAATTCTTTTATGCCCTTGTAAATTTGTAAAGCAAAACATTTTGTGATGCTATTTGAACTTTTATTTAAATTTATCACACTGAGTTTTAAAATTTAAATTTTTGTAAAGGATTGAAGAATTCCGATGACTTACGCGTTTTAGGTTTAACACTGCTGGGAAAATAATAAATATTCTGAATAATCGAAAGTCCTGATCAACTTGACAGACAGACAGTACATATATCAACATTCATAAGGTTGGAGTGGATTGTCTTTTATGGGTAAAGGAAAGACGTCTTCTCATTCTAATAGATAATCCAGTGAAAAAATATCATAAAAAAAATTTCCTGAAAATCTTGCAGACTGCCTTCATGAAGTATGAGTTTGTGGGCTCTGTAGTAGAGGTCGAAGTTGCTGTACATTATATTGAAGAATTGTTCGACAATCTTGACCCACCAGAAAATCGACTTCATGCCTACTACTTGCTCTGGGGCTCTAATTATGCTGTTTACACAACAGATTACATATCTAAATATTTCGAAACCAAGCAGTATTAAGAAGCTAACATTCAAGAAAACATTTTACAAACGCGTTATCGAAGCTAAAATTATCATAGGTGTTAACCAAGGAGAAATCGTGTTTATCCCGCAAATTCTTCTGATCCCTTCAATACTACTATTTTGAGGTCAACAGTCTGGACTTTCCTGTAAAGTTTTGATACGCTATCACCATACATAAGGCATGAGGATAAAGTTTGAAAGTGGCTGCTATGGATTCGAGGAGGGACCGTTTATATAATGGTTGTTACGCACAAAAAATATAAAATTGCTTCTACTAAAATGCGTGCAAAATTTCCAAATATAAAATTTCTTCTGTAAAAATTCGAGAAAAAAAATATAAAAATCTTTCATACATTGTGGTTTCCCCCACTCCTTCTGTCAACAAAGATAAGAAAAAATTTAACCCCTCCGCCCCCTACGCCTGCTTACGTAATACTTGAATGCCCCGTTATAGAAGACCGCTTCGAGAGAGAAGAGCGGCATACTAGGTATACGTTCAACACTAAATATACAACATAACATCTTATATGGAACGTGCGCTCAGCGTCAGTTCATGTGATAAAGCCGTATCAGAACCTAAAAATATGCAGCGTGCAGCAGCAGCACCAGAGCAACATGCTGCAGTCGGTATCAGATCCAAGTTGTTTCCACTTTTTATTTGACAGCTAAACCTCAAACTAAAAATTTAAAAATCGCACTAGTTCTATCAATTATTCCCCATGTCCTTTTAAATAATTTTAAAAAAAATCCCGCGTCTCCTTGTTTAAATTCACTTGCCGCATTCAGTGTCAAAAGTGCTGCATATATATGCAGCAAAATTAGGATTTGAAATGAAAATGCAGCAAGCTGGTATAGTGCTGCTTTGCTTGTCATTTTACCAGCCTCTGCCAATAGAAAAACTTGTGATTGCAGCGCTCAGGCTCGTCTCATAGGGGGGCAGCTGGGACGAATTGCCCCGGGCCCCAGGCCAGAGGGGGCCTCGAAACTATCTTGAAACCCATAAAGTCAAGACCGCCATATCGCTGCGTTCTAATTGTCAAGCAAGCACTAATCTAGAGCCTGAAACCAAAGCATGCAGCACTCTAAAATATATGTTAAATATATGTTGTATTTTTTAATTTACTGAAACCGTGTTCACCAGTTGCAACACCAATAGGTATCACAATAAAAAGACGTAAGCAAATCCATAATTGAGGAAAAACAGATTGAAGACCATGATCAAAGTTTAGATCGGGAGAATTAGCTTGCCCTTAAGCAGTCTCTTTACTACCACTGAAGTAGTACAAGATCGAATTGAGTATTAAGGAAAAAGCGAAAACTTACCCAGCGGAAAATGGAGCTAGAACGCTCCTTAAAAAGCTTGGGGCGTTGCCCTTCCCGTCCCAGTTCTATATCTTTTTTAACATTGCATGATCGCAGTGGGGAGTACTCCTTTTACTGCTGCTTTTTTTAGAATCAGTCACAAAAGTAGAAAAAACCCTCCAATTTATGTTATAGCGAATGTGGATATGAGAAACAACTGAAGTGTCGAAAAGCTTTATATTTTTGTTCTCCTTGTGAAATTGCCTTTTCGTCCTTCGAAACGCGAGTGGCGACAGCTGCTTTTCCAAGAGGTCCCCCAACTAAGTACCAACCGCTTTCAATATGCTGCTTGACCACCGCATCGAACGAGAACCGGCCTATGTTTGCCGTATTCTTCGTTCCATAGAATTCCTTAAACATCCGATCGGAGCATATTAACAGCGCACCGAATTCGCCTCCCTTAGTAGTGCTTCGAATTTTTCCCTCTGGGATAGCTTCTGGACAGATTCTGCAAAAGAAAGATGAGTACTGAGCTCCTGAGGTAAGTACAAGGGCCTGTCCTACATAAGACCTGCATTCTAGGTCGAACTATCCGCGAATAAAGAACCGACCGTTCGGTATCTATACGTTACACCAATTTTTTTTAGAAAAAGATTTTTTGGAGTTTCAAAATCCTTAAAGGGCCATCAAACATTTGATAGCCCCAGGCCCCGCAAGGTGATGTGGCGAGCCTGGCAGCGCTGCATAGGTTCTGATACGGCCTATAACTTTGTCTGGGGACAGCTCTATGGCGGCTACCTCAGCTTGAAAAACAAAGGGAAAGAGCAATGGATATTTTGCTCCATGAGCCATATACGCCCAGTCCTCGTTCGTTTACCAAAAGGCCGTAAAAGGCCATCCTGACCGACTTCCGATAATCCTCATAAACGGCTTTCAGAGAGGTAGTCTAGAGTGACAGGAATGGTATCGGACAATGGGAGCATTGGCTCCAGGATTTGTTCCTTGAGAATCGGTAGGTCGTCCACAAGGTCTCCTGGCATAAATAGGTCTCCTGGCCCCCGTATGCTTCCGTCAGAGCCTCCTTCTTCCCTACTAGGTTCAGTAGGCCTTTTAGCTCCTGTGATACCGAGACAGGCCAGCCTTCGCACCTTGGCCAACTTTATCACAGCACCCTTTTGTTTGATTTTGACCCACCATTCAATAGATGTATATGGGTCTTATGACCGTCGTGTATATCCAAAACATTAGCTTCGGTTTGAGATTCCTAAAAATTGTGACAGATATGGAGATATGTAATTGCCTTCGCAGTTACTCTCTCAATCTGGGGTTTACAGGAGAGCTTTTGAGGTAGGATTATACCTAGATATTTAGCCTCCTTTGAGGAAACCATTTTTTTACCATCTGAATTGACCATAGAAGAGGTAATAGGACGCCTCCTTGAGGATAGCCTTTAGCAGCCATTATCGTAATCCATACGCCATTCATCTCAGCAGGGTCGGCGCTTGTTTTTTTTGCGCCCGGTGCAGTATGCCATATTGCGCCCCCTTCAGTTATTCATTTTTTGATCACAATGAAGGCAATTGAAAAGACACGAACACTCTGTAGAATATTCCTTTGATACATGAAAATGAAGGCACGGGAACACTTTTTCAATTTTTTTTTCAAAGTTTAAATTTTTTTTTTAAAAAATCTTAATTTCTAAAATTGCACCCGGTGCAAGTGCGCCATTTGCACCTATGAAATCCTGGGTTCAATCAGGATTTGCCTCGAGATCTTGCTTTTATGCTGGGTTTGCTTGCGCATTAACTTCACCATACTGTCCCGCTAATGCTGTTTCTTTTAGCTTCGTACTGCTTAAGCTACTGGCCTTCAGCGCCACTGCCACCATTCTCCACACATCCCCCAACTTCATCATCTGCTCCAGGATGTGTTTCGGTGTTTTCCCTAGCACAATTCTGGGCTCCGCAAATCTATAGACACTTGAATCTCCATAATAGAGGTCCTTACGTCGTTCTCCAAGCCCTAATATTTCAAGAGATAATCCGTGGTCACTGCACTGCATGTATTAGTTTACTGTAGAATTCTGCATAGAATGAAAACAGTCTACCTTGGCAGCCTTCCTGAACATAGAAGGCGCTTTCAACAGCTTCAGATTGCGCCCGGTGCAAGTCCATCATTTGCACCAATGCAAGCGCCGCCCCTGCATCTCAGGCCTGGAGAGTCGTCTAGATATCTCTCGCAGTGAATCGCAGTCTTTGTAGATCTGCCTGGTCGGTAGGCAATTTGCCTCCCAAATATGCTTGTCTGAAACATTCTCCATGGTTTTCAGGAAAAAGAGGAGAGGAAGAGGTGAGTTCGATAGGATTTCGCTTCCTTAGAAGATCTTTTGTGTAGGAATAAGGACCATCTTTGCCTCTTTCAAGCACCCCGGAATATGGGTCAGCACAAAGCTGCCCCGGAATAGTGGCAGCGGTGGGATCTCTTCTAAGAGCCGGGAAGATTCGGTTTTTCCCAGCAGCCTTGAAGGTGCCAATTGCAGCCCATTCTATCTTGAACGTAATGTACATCCCTTTTGCTAGGCCTTTGTTCCTATTGTAGGATCGATTGGCAAAAACTACCTTCGAGGGCTTTCTTGTAGAAGTTCCAGTTACCCGGGATCCTAGCCCTATTGAATAGTTTCCTAACTTCTTTCATTTTTCTGCAGAGATCACTGCTCCACTAACCAAACCTTCGGTTGCTGCTCCGTGGTTTCACAGGACAGCTGCTTTCAAAGATTCTCACCATCGCTTCCTGCACAGTGGCCGAGAGACAAGATTCATTTCGGTCTCAGTGATGGGATACATTTTTAAAAAGGATGCAATAGGTCTCTAAGAAAAAGTTCGCGGCGTTTTCCCGTTAGATAGTGTTGAAGAACAACACCAGCACCCGCCCGGCATGCATACCAAAAAACAAAACCGCCCAGCAACACCAGCTCGATATGCATCCGTCTCCAATATATATAATACAATGTAAAAATCGATCGAGCAAAAGTCCACTTAACGGGAATGATCATCGTTTCCCCTTTTTCGGATGGACCAAAAAACGGAGAAAAAACTGAGGCACGAGGACAGTAGAGATCGATCACCGAACACGGCCACACATCAATTTTGACACTAAGTTTTTGCATCACATTTTAGTCTTAAACATTTTTTTTGTTGTTTGAATCTCAATAAATGAAGTCACCAATTATAACGTAGAAGAGTGTTTTTCCTTCGGGCGTAAGCGAGTGAAAGGGAAAATCTCGAGTGGGTGATACCTGGAAAAGTCCCTTCTGAGCGGATCCACAACTCCTATAATTCAACAGATAGCGTTAAGTCAGGTACCACTAATCACAGCGACACCACTTAACGTTTATTTGAAACAAATTGGTGCAGTGATTGGAAAGTTGCTTGCGTTTGAAAATGAGTAAAAAAATTGTGAAAATTGGGCGGTGAAGGTATACAAATCTGCCACGAACTTGTTACTAAATTTTAGGGATAAGAAATTATAAAGGATACAAGCCGAGACTGTCGAAGCGTAGGAGGGCGTTGTATAGAAGGCCAAAGCTAACACCAATGCTACAAAAAGGAATGAAGACTGTTCGTATTATTCCAAAATAAGTGAAACCCGAAGGATTTAAAGATTAGTATTCATATGCTTAATGTTATCATTCAAATGCACAATCTTCCAAAAAGCAACTTGCTCTCAAACCCATTTTTTAATGCCACCTCCATACCGAAATAATTATAATCTGTTATAGTTTATAAAGATGTTAAGACATCATTTAAAGTCAAACCTTAAACATATTCAGATGCAAAAACTATTTACAATTTTGCACTAACCGAAACTGTAAAAATAGAGTACACATACAAATTAGTAGTAACCTAGCTTTTAACATGAAAGACAGTATAAAAATATGTTTAATGATGTGTTTTATTTGGAAAGGATAATCTAGAACCCTGTAGGAAGATTACGATTTTAATAAGTGCAATTACGACTTTGCAGACTTCAGACTAACGAACCCGCAGCTTACATCTCTCCGCTTCTTGACCTTTTTTAATCTTATAAATCTCAATTCCGTTCATTCCTGATGAATTTTAAAATGTACATGCTTCGTGATAATTAAAACTTTTTTAATATTTAAAAATACTGCGAAACACTTAATTGCCAGAAATGCAAAACTCTTCACAAAATGAATTTTATTAAATACAAAAAAAAATTCGAAAATTAATTAACATAATTTAAAATCGTCCTTAGAATCGGATTTGTGCTGAAAATAGAACAGCAGAGGGGAACATTTTCAATTTTAATTTATTTAATTAATTAGTTTTTTTAATGATAATCCATCCTAATCCAGTGCTGTTTGTACAATATAAAATTCCGGCTAAAAATAAAAACTTCCCCTGTTCCAAGGCTCAATATTACGATAAGCTTTAGATTTGCAATACCGATGAATCAGAAAGAAGATGATTCAAACATTTTGGTTTATTTTTTTTTATTTTTTTTTTATATAACCTCGATTTTATTCTAATAAAACTTTGTGGAGAAAAAATTCGATTTAAAGATTCCTGTTATACATATTTTGCGTCCTTGCTTTTGTTGCCTTGTCCAAGAAAACGATAGGAATTCTTTCCTGGATAATATTGATTATATTTGTAAAAAAAGAGACACCGAATCAGCAGCATCACAGGATTTCAGTACGTTTTGAAATAAATTCATATTTGTTCCCATGTTTATTTATTATAAAAAACGGAGAAGGACTTCCTCAGGCTTTTTCCTTTTATGTTTGTGTAAGGTCTTTGGAAGTAAATTGTTATTTGAGGGGGAAGAAACGTAAAAGAATTTTTGTCAAAGGATAGAGGATAAATAAGATCGGCAGTGTCTTTATTATATGGGAAATTGTACATATTGAATTTGTACTATGGGAATAACTTCATACTGTGTTCAATAAACCTCTCAAAGTTTCTATTTTCAGTTATACATCGTTTTTGAATTTATTGAAGTATTTGTGTCAATTCACAGATCATTTATGATTATTTCTATTTTGGGATATGATCATTTCTAACAAAGCCGTGAGTTTACTTTAGATCTAGAATTTAATTTTAAAATTTACTAGCTGACATAGTCGAGGGAAATTGTCATATGATAGTGATGTAGTTGGGAAGTTGGATTTTTTTGTGTTTTTTTCTTTAGATATGTTAAGATAAAGCGAAAAAAAAATTCTGCATAATCTGTCCTGTGCTGCACGAGAAAATTGCATAAATGTCTATTATTGATGCATTTTGAGTGCATTGCTACTAGTCCAGTCAAATTAGTATTTTCTGATCTAAAAAAATATATCCTTCATTTTTTTGGAATCGGTTTATTTTGGTGTTTTAAAAAAAATGTTAAAAGTCAAGAACGATATCACCAAGGCGTAAAAAATTATTCATAAAATACAGTTTTTTGCGAATATCGCACTTTCTATACCTCGGAGGCCAATTTAAGTTATTATGAAAATGAAAGATAATTAAATTCCCCCAAAAAAAGATATCTTTCATTTTTTACATAAAACGAACAGTTTAGGCAAAAATGTGCTTCAAAGTTTACGCACAAGGTATATACATATTAGCTAAGTCACTTTATACATAAATCTCTAAAAAATCCAACTGGAGATTTTACAGCGGGATTCTCTTTATTTTGGGATCTCGAATAATTTCCCAAAAGTCCATAAAGCCAACTGACCGGATACTCAAGCTACGGAGGGTCAAAGGTCACGAAAATGAGTTTTTCTTAAATATCTCTTAAATTATCGGTTTTACGTAAATGGCTAAGTAAAATTTGTTCGCGAGATAAACCTGCATAAAAATGTCCTGTCGAGCTATTCGTGAAATAAGGCCGCAAAAAAAAATTTGGTTAACAAAACTGGTTACTGGCTAGCCAGCCGCGGTGGCTATTTGAGTGAAATTTTTTTATATAAATAATCGGAAAATGTACTCTCTTCAATAAAACAACATTCATTGGAAAATATTGAACGGTGTAGTTTCAATAACAATTTCAATAAGAAACCAACAGTTGGCCCACCTTTTATATGCATCAAAGAAGGCTTAATCTTCACGGGCTTGTAATAAGATAGAATTCCCGCGTCCGGGATCCCATTCATAAAGTTGACACAAGCATACATAACAAGTAGATGCACTCGTATAGACTAGTGGCGTATACGTTGCTCTGCAGCATGTCACCCCAATTTCTCGAAAACCATTGGTTCTACATTAATTTTGTAGAGGACATTTTTATGCAGATTTATCTCACGAACAAAGTTTACCTAGCCAAAATTTACGTAAAACCGATAATTTATGAGCTATTTGAGAAAAACTCATTTTCGTGACCTTTGACCTTGAAGAATTTTTTAAGCCTTGGTGATATCGTTCTCGATTTTTAAAATTTCTTATAAAACATCAAAATAAACCGAATCCAAAAAAATGAAGGATATATTTTCTTAGATCAGAAGCCATTTTTAAGTCTAAAATGACTGGACTATAACTATTTTTTTAATTTCTCCAGTTCTGTTGGTCGTAGAAAAATAAAAATTTCAATTTTCAATTCTTTGCCTTTTGCCAACTATGAAAAGCTACTTGCCAACTATGAAAAAAAGGCAAAAAATTTAAAAATTTACTTTTTTTACCTTTTTCAAAGTCCTAAAATAGACATTTTAAATAAAGTAACGAAGTATTGCGTATGCTCACAAGAAAGTACATAAAAAAACCTACAATTTAAAATATTTTACCGTACGATGATTTGGCATAAAATGGCGGTAATTTTAAAATTTTTCGAAAACTGCCAATTGTTGCCGTATAAACCGAAACAAAAAAATCCAACTTCCCAACTACATCATAACATTGCTTTTTTTTGTTTAATTTCTGTCTACTAACAATGGTGAGTGCGTTCGCATTGAAATTTTGGGATACCTGTTGTCCTCGCACGGTATTCAAGATATTAATTACTAGTAAAAAAACCCGCGTGAGTTACATATATTAACCTGCAACATGACTTAAAGCAACATGAGACTCCGGATCTACCAGAGTCATATAAAATAAAATTAAAAGAAAGACCAATGGCATGGTAAAACTAAAATTCAACCTTTCCCACACTGTCATTGAATATCTCAAATTCTTAAGCATTGCATATTCCTAGAATGATTTTCCGTTCCCATAAGAAAAAGGCTTACTTTGTAAAACTTTAAGTCACGTTGCAGGGAGATAGGATTTTGGCTCTTAAAAGAATTAAATTAAGTCAGTCTGTCGGAACTTGTTGTCGGGAATAAACTAACTTGAAAAGTGTTATCGATAAATATTAAATAATAATAAAGTTTATTAACTTACTACAGTAAAGGAGTGTTTTTAATTAATTTAAAATAAATATTTTTGTTGCGGCATTTTAGTTAGCTCGGAGTGATTTCTTTTCTGTCGCGATACTGAAGGTTTCTAAGTGGCGCAGTCGGTAGGATCCTTAAAAAAGGATCCAGTGATTCGAACCGAAATTCGAAAAATAATTCTCTCTTTCATCATTAAAAGTGTTAAAAGTGTATAAAGTGTGAGACGAAGCAGTTTGAGCCAAAATTTAGCAAACTGCGTAGAAACGACCACTCAACTTTAATAACATCCTGGAGAGAAGACAATTAAGGAACAAAGCTATCGACGACAGAAGGATGGCCCAACAGGCACAACAAGCTGCACCAAACATGATAGAACAATGTCTAGCCATGTTGACAGACATTATAAACCGGCAGACTCAACAACCGACTCTAAGAAGTAGGATTGAGAAGGAAACACGATTTTTACAACCATTTGAAGGACAACAGGGAACTTTACCTTCATTTATTAACTCAGTGGAAAGACTATTGGCGGAATATGGACACCAGGCACATCAAGTATACATGGTCATTTACAATGAGAAAATTCAAGGTTCGGCGAAAAATTATCTGGAAACAGCTCCACCAGCAACATGGGAAGAATGCAAAGCAAAATTAAAGCTACATTACAAACCATCGAAGGATCAAGGACAAATTATGTTTGAAATATCGTCATTAAAAGTAAGTTCTATTACTGATTTATTAGATAAGATTAGAATTACCGTAGATAATATTTCCGAATGTGCAACTTTTAGTGAATTTCAAAATGAAATAGTTAACCACTTAAGCAGTGTCTTAGTATTAAAAATCAAAGAGTTAACTGCTGGGGCATTAGCAGCCGAACTATATAATAAATTTAGTTTATCGGAGATTCGATCAATACTCAATAAATATGTTGGTCAAGAACATTTTAATCTGAAATTTAATAGAACAAGTTTGACAATACCAGACAGACAGCCACAAAGACAAAACCTACAAAGACCCAACCACAGTTCGGGACACTTTCGTTATAATAATCCTCACAATAATTTTGGCCAATTTCGTAATAACAATTCTAACCACAATTTTGGCCAATTTCGTAATAACAATTCTAACCACAATTCTGGACAATTTCGTAATAATGAGCCCCAAACTAATTTTGCCCAATTTCGAAGAAATTTTAATACTAATAACTATAGTGCCCAGTGGAGAAATTCGTCACACTATAATAACAATAAGCAAACTCAACCTATGGATGTCGATGCAATGAGTGCTAAAGAAGAAGTACATCAAATAAGTGAACCCGAGTTTTTTATAAATTAGCCTCGGTACCAAAAAAAGTTTTTATTATTATCACCATAAAAGATCAAAAATTTTCTGCTATGGTGGACACTGGTTCGACGATAAGTATATTAAATTCTGATAATGTCCCAAATAATATACACGAAAAATTATCAGGTAATGTAGAAATTAATACTATTGCGGGAAAACTTCCACCAAATGGATACGTCAAAACTAATTGTCCTAGTGAATTTCAACAACCTTCTAATGCTAAAATGAGATGGGCTAAAATCCCTTTAGACAGACCTTATAATTTTCTATTAGGTATGGATTGGATCGATATGAATGTTAAAGCGTTTGATATGGAAAATAATGAAATTGTTTTAAAGAATAATGCAAAAGTGGCATTTCTAAAAAAAACGGTACAAGAAGAGGTAAATGTATTAGAAACAAGCGAATTGAAAAACATAACTGTAGATTTTTTAAATGAGGAAGAGAAAAAGGGAATAATAAATCTGTTAGGGAAATATAAGAGATTGTTCTACAAAGATGGGGATAGTTTAACAAGTACGACCAGCATTGTCCATGAAATTAATACCAGTACTAACGAACAAATAAATTCTAAATTATATAGATATCCTCCAAAGCACGAAGAAGAGGTTAGAAAACAAATGAATGAAATGGAAGCTCAGGGTATCATTAGAAAAAGTAATAGTAGGTACAGTTCTCCTATAATAGTAATACCTAAAAAGAAAGACAATTCAGGGGTCCAAAAATACAGAATTGTAGTAGATTACCGAAAATTAAATCAAGTTACTATTGACGATAAATACCCATTGCCAAACATTGACGGCATATTAGATAAGTTGGGAAGGGCACAATATTTCAGCTCTTTAGATCTCGCTAAAGGATATCACCAAATATTGGTCGCTGAAAAAGATATAGAAAAGACCGCATTCGTAACACCGGCAGGTCTGTATGAATATGTGAGGATGCCATTCGGACTGAAGAATGCTCCGGCAACTTTTCAGCGCCTAATGAATGGAATCCTACGAGAATACATAAATAAAATTTGCGTAGTTTATTTAGATGACGTATTAGTTTTCTCGACTACACTAGAAGAACACTTAAATTCACTTGAAAAAATTTTCAAGAAATTAACTGAACATAATTTAAAAATACAGGCAGACAAATGTAGCTTCATGAACAAAGAAACTCAGTTCTTGGGACACGTTTTAACAAAAGACGGGATTAAACCCAACCCGAATAAAATCGAAGATATCTTAAGAGTTCAATTGCCTAAAACCGAAAAGCAATTAAAAAGTTTTTTAGGCATGACCGGTTTCTATCGGAAGTTCGTAAAAGATTATGCTAAGATAGCACAGCCATTAATAAAATACCTGAAAAAAAATGCTAAAATTAACTTTAATGACCCCCAATACGTCGAAGCTTTTGAAAAGTTAAAACTTCTGGTCGCTTCTCATCCAATTTTAAAATTCCCAGACTACGAAAAACACTTCACTGTCACTACCGATGCTAGTGAGCATGCTATTGGTGCCGTTCTCTCACAAGAAGGACATCCAATATGCTATGTTTCAAGGACCCTAAATAAGCATGAAAAGAATTATAGCGTGACCGACAAAGAATTTCTAGCTATAGTTTATTCGGTAAACTATTTCAGACCATATTTATATGGGAGAAAGTTCAAAGTTGTCACGGACCATGCACCGATAAAATATCTTAATTGCAAATATAAAGGCAAAGAGTTTTCACCGAGGAATCAACGGTGGATTCTCAAGCTCCAAGAATATAGCTTCGATATTGATTACCTGCAAGGAAAGGAAAATAAAGTTGCTGATTTTCTAAGTAGAGTAGAAAACAGCCCCCCAATAAATGACTGTAACAGCAGTGAATCCAACATGGACCTGTCTGACACGGTACATTCGGGAGAGGAACAATTGCTAGATCATATCGGAATAAAAGATGAAATAGTAAATAAATATAAGACCCAAATCATCCTAACTTATAGTCCAAGTAAGGAAATGGAAATATTACATAATAGAAGAATTTTACAAATTAACCCTCAAGACAGTGAAGAAATAATTACTAATACACTAAGACAATATATCAAACCAGGGGTCATAGGCATTTATTCGGAAGTAAATGACAGAGAATACAACATAATACAACAAATAGTTATTAAATTATTCTCAGGTGACAAACGAATTAAATTTATTAAAACCACTAAGAGAGCTCAAGAAATTCATAATGAAGAGGAGTGTCATAAACAGATAGCGTTATACCACACTGTTGAATCCTTACATAGCGGAATCAATGAGACCTACCAAACACTAAAACAAAAAATTTATTACCCAAAACTACAGGAACATGTCCAACTTATTATAAACAATTGTGAAAAATGTCAAGGAATAAAATATGATCGAAACCCCGTAAAACCAGAATTAAATATTACAGAAACTCCAATGAATAAAAACGAAGTCATTCATTTAGATACCTTCCATTATAGTAAACAAACTTTTATTACCATCATAGACAAATTGACAAAATTTGCCGTCACATACTCAATAAACGATAGAAACTGGATCAAAAAGATTGCGACATTAGAAGGATACATAGCAACATTTAGTAAACCAAAGAAAATCATTATGGACAATGAGTTCAAATCGGAACAGGTAATAAAGTATTTACGAGAACAGGGTATAGATGTGCATTGGACTAAGCCCAATAGTCACACTGGAAATGCCGATGTAGAGAGATTGCACTCTACATTAATAGAAAAGATTCAGGCTATTGATGAGAATATGTCATTAGAACAGAAAATACAGAAAGCGATAGGAAATTACAATGATAGGTACCACTCAACAATAGAAATGACTCCAAGGGAAGCTAATGAGTTAACAGACACAACTCCGTTAATAGGAAGAATAAATAAGAAAAAGAAAGAGTATATTGAAAAGGCAAACAGACATAGGGAAAAATATAAAGAAACCAGAAAAGAGGGCTTTATAAAAAACTATAAAAGAGTACGGCACAAAGACGAACCATACTTTAGAAAATATCTATTAAAAAACGTACATGTATCTAATATTAAAAGAGCATACAAATTTACAGGTAACCATACTAATAATGATTATGATGATAACCGGAGTACAAGGGCTACTGCAGGTACATCCCATTGAGGAGGATAACGGGTACATAAAAATAAAAATAAAGCAAATAGAAATAGCCGACAATACTGACACCATTTTGCACATAATAAACCCAAACGAAATGGCAGAAATTTTGGGTAAGTTAGAATATAATATAAAACATTTAAAACTAGAAGACAGGGAAACTCTTTACTCCGAAATTAAAATAATTAAGAGTAAACTCAGAACTATTCAGAATCCAAGCAGACAAAAAAGAGGACTGATAAATGTTGTCGGTTCTTTTAATAAATGGCTCTTTGGAACCATGGATGATAATGATAGGCAAGAAATAACTGAACACTTAGATGTAATAACCGAAAACAATCATAAAGCTATTCAAAATTTAAATAGACAAATCAAAATTAATGGGCATTTTAATAAGACATTGACGGACTTAAAAATACTTATTGAAAATGACAGAAGTAAACTATTAGAATCAATTAATACAGCCAACAGCAACGTACAAGAATTAAGTTATAAAATTTTATTCCTTGACCAAGAAAGGAAGCTTAGATATTTGGAGAATGAATTGAATCAAATTTTGGATAACATAATGGCTACTAAAAATAATCTTATACACCCCAGCATGTTAACTTTAGAAGAATTAGATACTTATAATATAGATTTTCACAAATTAAAATTATTAAAAGCAGGAGTCATGAGGTATAACAATGAACTCTTAATTTTTGCAATTAAAATACCAAAAAGTTATATATTAAATGAATTGCAATTGATAAAACCCATGCCAAACTCTCAAAATTTTGAAATCAATGAAAAAGAAGAACTAGTTGTAGAAATAAATAAAAAAACATATGAGTATAAAGAACAAACTCTCTTGAAAGATCTCAGATTGAGTCAAAATTGTGTTTTTAAAGGTAAATGCACTCTAGTTTATAATAATATTACTAATATAGAAGAGATAGATGACGAGACGATTATAATAAAAAATGCATATAATGACACTTTATATCAAAATTGCGATAAAAGAAAAGTTAATTTAATCGGTAACTATTTAATAAACTTTAATAATTGTACGTTAGGTATAAGAGATAAAAAATTCTATAATAAAAAGGTTTCATTTTTAGAAAAATTTTATTACCCTTCAAGAGATGTTAAACCTATATTTGTTAAACCTATAAATTTTGAAAAAATTACTTTAGACAATATCAATAATTTAGAAGAAATAAAAGAGCTCAAATTTCATAAAAACATTATATATGGAACTAGTGGAAGCATTGTCTTAATATTGATTATAAGTTTGTTAAGTATAGCTTGGTTCTTGCTTAAGAAAAATCAAAAAAGTAAAATTAATATAATAAATATGAAGCCGGAGGCTTCTGACCCTAAGAGGGGAGGAGTTACATATATTAACCTGCAACATGACTTAAAGCAACATGAGACTCCGGATCTACCAGAGTCATATAAAATAAAATTAAAAGAAAGACCAATGGCATGGTAAAACTAAAATTCAACCTTTCCCACACTGTCATTGAATATCTCAAATTCTTAAGCATTGCATATTCCTAGAATGATTTTCCGTTCCCATAAGAAAAAGGCTTACTTTGTAAAACTTTAAGTCACGTTGCAGGGAGATAGGATTTTGGCTCTTAAAAGAATTAAATTAAGTCAGTCTGTCGGAACTTGTTGTCGGGAATAAACTAACTTGAAAAGTGTTATCGATAAATATTAAATAATAATAAAGTTTATTAACTTACTACAGTAAAGGAGTGTTTTTAATTAATTTAAAATAAATATTTTTGTTGCGGCATTTTAGTTAGCTCGGAGTGATTTCTTTTCTGTCGCGATACTGAAGGTTTCTAAGTCGTGCGTAGCAACGCCTTTAAATAAAAAAAGTTTATGTGTGCATTGTCCGCGGTAGGAAAAAAGTATAATGAAAACAACAAAAAATCTGGAAAAAATGATTTTGGATACCTTACAGAAATTTAGAGTTACCTATAAAAAATATTGTAATATTTCTTTTCGATTGTTTTCGGATTCGTCAGGGATTAATTTGAACAATTTGTTTGCTTTTTTTTATGTGGAAGACTAGAGCTCAGGGAAAGCCCTTTGTACTGTCGACAATCTATTTTCTTCGTATAGAGTGCAATGTCCAACAGCAAGCTCTAGTCGATAGATAGTGAAGGGGAAGAGAGAAGTAGGAAGGAACTGCCACAACCACCTAACCCCAACCATTTCTACCGCGACTCTGGCATCGCGGCAATGAGAAACAACTCGCCTCGCCTCCTGAAACGAGTTGAATCCTATCAACCAACCGATGACATGCGCTTGGTGGAGCGGGGCAGTGCTAGCGGAAGGCTATGACAGGGGAATGAGGAATGTAAGGAGGGAAGAAGAAAGAAGGTGGCGAAGGACCGTGGGGCTCTGCCGGGATTCGAACCCGGGACCTCTGGGATAGTAGCCAGGCGCCTTACTCCCTAGACTACCGAGGCCCCCAAATTTTAACAACTTTAATTTCAAAACAAAACTTCTTGCACATATGTGCTCCTCCTTCCTCTTCTTGGCGGTTCAGTTAGAACAACCGTACTAAATTGAAATGTGGCATTGTGTTATGTTGGTATTCAAGTAGGTGCCTCTGAACATGAAACTTCTAGCGGTGAATTGGAATTTTAACTTTCTCTTTTCGGTTAGTCGTTACACTACCGCTTCTCACTTAGTGTTCGTCCCGAGCACACCTTCCTAGAGGCCCCGCACATAGGTCCAGCTTAGCTCGAGAAGCGCGCATGGGGTCTTACGAGTCTTTATTTTCACAGAAACTGATAAATTTGCTGTCCCTATAGGTTTTTTGGGTCGCTGAATCCGAATTTGACGTTAAAAAAAAGTTTTGTGAAGTCATAGATGGCGCTGCGATCGCAAAAACGACATAATAAAGTAATTTGCAATGAAAATGTTGTCTCTAGGGGTTTTTTGGGTCGCTGAATCCGAATTTGAGGTTGAAAATGAGTTTTGTCAACTCATAGATGGCGCTGCGATCGCGAAAACAACATAATAAAGTGATTTGCAATGAAAATGTCGTCTCTAGGGGTTTTTTGGGTCGCTGAATCCGAATTTGATGTTGAAAATGAGTTTTATCAACTCATAGATGGCGCTGCGATCGCGAAAACAACAAGAAAGTAATTTGAAATGAAAATGTTGTCTCGAAGGGTTGTGAAATCGGATTTTGACGTCAAAAATAAGTTTGTATTTCTAGTTGATCCATTATAAATAAAGTGACACGCGCGCGTGACCCACTGACATGTGCGTTTTCATAATGTAAACAATGTGGACGTTCTCGTTTTTTCCGAGAATTCTTCCGCAATAATGTTCGCGTAGGCGTGTGCATTATAAGTTTTTGAAACAGCCAAAAAAATTTTGCTGTTTATTCGTTTCACAAAAAAAATAATATGAATAATTATAAAAAATATAAATGTATATGTGATTAAATATATATGTATACAAATCGGCTATGTTTTGTTCATTGGTTTCATAAGTCAAAGGATGAGTAGAAACACTGAAGCACACGATAGTTCGAGCAATATTGCAAATAACATTTTCAAAAACTGCAATATTTCATTTTTTCAAAAGCATTTTAGACAGCTGTTTCATGTCAAAACTCAAATTTGACATTAAATTCGTGATCAGCGACCTTGAAAACCCTTAATAAGTTGTTTTTCAAGGAATTTAAAAAAAAAAGTCAAAAAACGCAACTTTTCTTTTTTTCTTGACAGCGTTTTTGACAGCTGTCATATATCAAAACTCGAATTTGACAGCCAATTTGTGATCAGCGACCTCCAAAACCTTATATACGCTATGTTCCAGGCAATTATTATAACTTGGATGAAGTGAACCAACGAATCGTTATAAATATCCAAATTATTTTTTCGGCATTTTTACCGTATATTCAAATTGTCACAATAAAAAAATGTGCGAGTAGGAGCGGCTGGATTTAATTTTATTCGAAAGTGTTATGTTAGATCTTTGCAATCCACGTATCAATAGTATCCCAAAGCATCCCAATCGAAAGTTATTCTCATTTTAAATTTTACATTATGTTTAAATGGGAGAATTGATTTAACCCCTTTATTTATAATAATTTTACTAAAGTGAATCGTAAACAAAACACTAAAATCCTTCAGATTCTTCGAGTTGGAGGTATAAATATATAAAAAAAGCAACGACAACATTTTTGAACGACATTCAAAATTTTACCTAATGCGCGGTTTTAATATTGTTCTGGACCTATGTGCCCCGTTCTTACCAATCGAATCTTTTTGGATGCGATAGATGACATCGTTTTACCTCGTAATGACCGTGGAGCGGCCGTTCTATTTCCTTTGTAGGCTTGGAGATTTACCTTTTATTCGTAGAGGATTATGCTAGACTCGATCGCCTTTCATAAATCTAGATCCGTTCGCCCTTAGGTCGTAGCGGGTCTTCATCCTGTTGGGCGATTCCCAAATTGAAATCACTTGGCAGCGTAATCTGTTTTCCGAAAATCATTTTTGCAGGCGTCTGACCGGTAGAACTGTGGATAACTGCCCTGAACAGCGTTTTTTTTTATTGAATTATACAGGGTGTATTGCATAAAGTTACAAAGCGGCCGGCTGTGGATAGGTTTTGAATAGACGAACAAACAATCCTATCGGAGGGGGGGGGGGGGGTGAAATCGTAACGGTTTAGCCGCTAGGGCGTTTTGAAGATTTTATTTAGAGTTTTACATATCACCCTGTATTTTTGTAACCCTATGACCTATATTTATGAATAAGGTATCAGTGTACTCCCACCTATCTAAAACTGTCAAAATCAAGGTTCTACCCTATCAACTTCCAAAGGAATGAGTCGTCAAATCGAAACTTTGGTTTTTTTCACTAAAATTTCAACTAAAACCACCTTTTTCTGCAAACAATACGTAATTAACTGATATTTTTTTTGCAAAATTGGAAAGCTTGGACAATTTCCTATCAATAATGTCTGGGCAATTTTTATCCTACAGCTTTTATTTTTGGAGTTATAAGCAATTTTAATGCTAAAATTCGCTCTTTTTTTAGTACTTTTCACCTAAGCTTGGCGAAAAAGTACCAAATAAGCACCAAGTAAGGCCAATTTTAACATCAAACTTGCTAATAACTTCAAAAGTAAAGGCAACATTATTAATAGGAAATTGTCCAAGCTTTCCAATTTTTAAAAAAAAATAGTTAACTAGGTATTTTTTGGAGAAAAAGGTGGTTTTCTTTGAAATTTTAGTTAAAAAAACGAAATTTTGATTTTGAAGATTCATTACTCTGTAAGTTGATAGGTTAAGCCTTGATTTTTACAGTTTTGGATAGGTACATCTAGGATTTAGATAGGTATTCTGCGTACACTGGTACCTTATTCATGAAAATAGGTCATAGGGTTACAAATACATATACAGGGTGATATGTAAAACTCTAAACAAAAAACTTCAAAACGCCCTAGCGGCTAAACCGTTACGATTTCACCCCCCCACCACCCCGGTACGATTTTTTGTCGTCTACTCAAAACCTATCCACAGCCGGCCCTTTTGAAACTTTATGCAATACACCCTGCATAGAGATGTTCTTCATATTAATTTGAAAACATATTTCTACCGTTTAGGGGAAATTTAAGAAATTTCCTACATTTAAAAATGTGGCAAACTTCACGACAATATAGGAAATGACCAGGATACACTATGGTCAATGTTATTCCATTTGGAGCTAGGATGTGATGATTTTTCGATTTCCCAACTCTTGAACAACCTACATACAGCTGACCGGGAAATGACACTTATTTGGCAAAATTCGTCCCCCAAGTTGGCACCGAAAATTAAAATTTATAAGTTCTGATCATAAATTCTTTATTTGTTACCTTAAAACCCCCAGATACCGATTTTCATTGGAATCGGAATACAATTGGCAAACTCATCGGCCATATTGGTGCGGCCATTTTGAATTTATAAGTTTTGATCATAAATTCGTTAATTGTTACCTTAGTAAAACCCCAGATAGCGATTTTCATTAGAATCGGAACACAATTGGCAAATTTGTCGGCCATATTGGCGCGGCCATTTTGTATTTAAAAGTTTTGATTAAACATTCGTTATTTGCTACTTCAGAAAACCCCAGATACCGATTTTCAAATGAATCGGAATACGATTGGCAAATTCGTCAGCCATATTGGCGCGAAATTTCATTTTTTTCTTGTTTTTAATTTAAAAAAAGCGACATTTGAACTTTATAAACAGATTCCGGTATATGGTTACTAGAAAGTACATAAAAAAACTACATTTAGGAAAAAAAAAGTTTACGCTCTCTCTCTCATTAAGTTACAAGGCTTTTAATATTTTTCGAAAATGATCAATTTTGGCCGTAAAAATGAAATTTTATTTTTGAAAATTTAACAGCATATTTATAACATTAAAATACATGTTTCCTCCAATTTTTATGAAAATCCACCGATTTGTTCATTATTTAATGCATTTTAAGCTAAAAATAAATAAAATGAAAAATTTGGAGTTTTTGAGGTTAGGAAATATTTTTAACGTAATCTCGCCCCACCAGTCCGATAGCCCTTTTACTCACGAGTATTTTGCTTTTTTTTGTTTTTTTCTACGACCAATAGAACCGTAGACATTTGAAAAATAATGTTATGATGCACTCAAAATGCACTTTTATGCATGCATTTGATTTTTCCAAATTTTTCGGCTTTCGACTCTGGTGCATGTAAGAAATGAAAAAATAAAATAAATTTTGAAGTTCCAGTTACATCACTTATCAACAATTTTTTTGTTCATTTTCACTCTACTATATTTTTCAGGCAGAGGTCCGAAAAATAGAAGCTTCGGAAGAACTTTACTAGATAATCTGTTTCTAGCTTGATTAATGGTAACGCCCGCTTTAGAAAATAAACGCTGCGAAGGTACTGATGTACCGACAGGCGATAAACAATTTCTAGCCAAAATATACAAAGGGTAAATATGTTTTGTATCTTCCCAAACTTGCAAGAGGTTTTCATGCAAGTTTGATACAGGATTGCTCAAATATAATGATATTTCGTTTGATTGGTCTCAGTCTCGCTTTTTCTTTTTTTGACATTCTTGCCATACATTAGCGTTTTATGGCCGCTCCAAATGTCCAATTCCACCTCCTCAGTTTCTTCATTTTCCGAGCTTGAACTAGTACGTGCTTCTTTTTCCTGCAGATCATTGATCAATGTATTTAAATATCTTGTGGTTTTTGCTAAGACATTGGGCTGTTGATGATGGATGGATTTAAATCTGGGATCCCGTATCGTGCTTAATGGTAGAATGTGGTGTTCTTGAATAAATGGAGACACACAAATTATTAATTCAAGTATACTATATTATCTATAAATCCAATATGTACATTCAATTTGTTAAACTAGTGCATCACAGTGCACTCTTGGGAGTCCAATTCCTCACTGCCCGTAACTGTCCCCTTGCCAGTATTTCTGGGCTGGCTCCTATCGCTGCTGGTGTCGGTGCTCACAGTTGGTTGTTTATACAACACTTTTCCCCACGCGACGAAGAGTGGTTGTAAGATAGACGATCTGGTACCTTTCTATTTCGTGTGGAACGACGTACTGAAACATTCTCTGCGGCTGGAGATTTATGTTCTGTTGATGTCCTGGAGTTTGCAACGTCGCTCGGCAGGCTCTGATTTGATGAAACCGCTTGCCTTCCTGAGCCTACAGTGTCTTCCGGTTGGGTACAGCTTGGGGCTATTGGTCGGTCCGTCGTCTCGTCCGCCAGTGATCGTGTTCCTTCAAGGTCAATAGGAGCTGTGGGTTTGGGAGGTGCGTTGTTGTTGCTGCTATCTATAATTATTGGTCTGTTATTTATTGTTTCGCACTCTGTTTTACGAAGCTGATCTATGTGCCGTAATATTTTTTTCCCATCAATCAAAACTTCGTAATGTAAGTCACCTTTCTTTGTCCAAATCAATCTAAAATTCCACTTACATGCTTTATTATTGTAGACGCGGGCTTGTACGAGATCACCAGGTTCAAATTGTTGTATTCTCTTCGTAGGGCTCGCCTCTCGCTCTCTCGTTGTCTTCCTTGGGTCATTTTTAATAAGGTCGATTCGGACTCCTTCCAGTTACACTGTTTGGCGTCCTTCGATACTGCATCAGCAACTTTGATAATTTAGTGTTAATGGATCCCTTTTCACTTTCCATGGGACGCAGTCCTTGTTTGATGGTCTGAACGAAGCGTTCCGCTTGGCCATTCGTCGCAGGATGATATGGTGCGGTAAACTTATGACTTATACCGTTAGATTTTAAAAATTGTTCAAACTCGTAGCATCGAAATTGAGGTCCGTTGTCTGTTACTACTGTCGTTGGTAAGTCAAATCTTCCAAATAGCGCTCTCAAGTTTTCGATAGTCCTACTAGCTGTCATACTTCGGTCTGGAATAACCTCAACCCATTTGGTATGAGCATCAACTATTATTAAAAAATTATTTTCCATGAAAGGTCCTGCAAAATCCAGGTGGAGCCATGGCTCTTTAGGGTATTCCCAAGGATGAATTTCTACTTTCTTCGGTTTGGCTTTGATTGTTGCGCAGCTGTAACATTGGCGGCATGTCGATTCTATATCCTGATCGATGTTTTTCCACCATACGTAGCTCCTCGCAGGAGACTTCATGCGTACCATGCCTGTATGGGCAGTATGGAGTTCCTCGAGTACCCTCTGCTGTAACGATCTTGGTATCATTACCCTGATGCCATTAAATATGCATCCATTTTGAAACGAGAAGTTGGTTAGGGTATAACCATATGGCAGCGGGTCTCCGGCTTGTAATGCATTGTAATACTTCAAGCATTCTGGATCCCTTAAAGTTTCACTTTGTATCTCACTTCTGTTTACCGGTAGAACTTCGATATGGTTCAAGAGGAATTTAAAATCTGCATCGGCCTCTTCACTTTCCTTGTCGACTGGGAAGCGGGACAGGAAATCTGCATTGGCATGCAGCCTTGTATTCCAGTAGTTTATTTCATATTGGAAGCCTGACATGAAATTGGCGTAATGTAGTAGTCGAAGAGCTGACATTGCTGGTAGGTCCTTCTGTGGATGTAAAATTCTCGTTAAAGGCATATGATCAGTCAATAATGTAAATTTGCGACCATACAAATACTGGAAAAATTTCTTTAACCCCCAGTATATTCCTGTAGCTTCTTTATCTAACTGTGAGTAGTTTCTCTCTGCGTTCGATAGTGATCTTGATGCAAACGCTATTGGCCTTTCTTCTCCGTTTGTCATAGTGTGGGATAACACTGCCCCCAGGCCACCAGGAGATGCGTCAGTAGCCAAAGATAGCGGCAAGTTGGGGTTGTATTTTACAAGAATTTTTGGCCCTGCAATCTCATTCTTTAAACAATCGAATATTTTCTGACATTTATCGGTCCAAACGTACGGCTCCCGCTTCTTTAGCAGTTTATTTAACCGTGCCAGTTTGCTCGAAAGATTTGGTATGAACTTGTGGTAATAATTAATTAATCCTAGAAAGGTCCTAAGCTCTCCTATGTTTCTGGGCTCCTTGCTATTAATGATCGCACTCACCTTATCCTGCATCGGTCTTATGCCATCCTTATCAATAACGTGCCCCAAATAAGTGATTGATTTTAAGAGAAACTGGCATTTGCTTCGGTTTACGTGGAGGCCCTTCTCTCGTAGCCTGTTAAAGACTTCTCTCAAATTTTGCACTAAGTGAGTTCGAGTGGCACCCTGGACCAAAATATCATCAAAAAAACAACTAACACCCTGCAAGTCCAGCAAAGCGGAATCCATATATCTCTGCCATGCATTTGGAGCAACTTTCACTCCAAACATCAATCTGCTAACTTTGTAAGATCCTTTATGTGTGCTTAACGCTTGTAGGGCTGCTGACTCTTCATTAACTGGCATGTGTAGATATGCCTGATGTAAATCGAGCAGGCAAAAGAATTGTCCACCTCCCATCTTCGCAAATATATCTTCAATTTTAGGTATAGGATATTTATCATCTTTAATTGCTCGATTGATTGTCGCTTTGTAGTCTGCACACAATCTTATGTCTCCTATCGCTGCTGGTGTCGGTGCTCACAGTTGGTTGTTTATACAACATAGAAGATGGGCATGTTCTATTTCTCCAAATCTTTTTTTAATTTCTGCTTCAAAAGCTGCCTTTAAACATTTGCTATTTGAGTGTTGTGGTTCAAGTTTTGCTAGGCTTCTTCAAAGACAATGAATTTGTTTAATCTATTGAAATTTATTTTGTTATATACCGCTTGTATATATTTCTACCTAATTATTTCATTATAAACAAAACACCGAAAACAAGAACGTTGACGATATATCGATGCATCGGCCTTCATACATCGATGTCATACCTCGATGTTTTCGCTTTTGATAGGTCGATGTTTTAAATACATCGATGTACAATTGCCATCCCTAGCAAAACCTGGTGCCTCAAACCGAAGCCAAGGTTTTGGCTATACAAGACGGTCATAATTTGATGTAAGCGTCTATTTAATGGAGGCTAAAGTCCAAAAAAAGGATGACATGATTAAGATAGCAAAGGTTCAAAGGCTAGCCTGTCTCGTCTGTCCTTTTGTTGCAGTTGAAGGACGATTGCTTTATAGTTGGGCGTTTACATCTTTTTCGTTGGCGATTGCCTATTTCTTCAGAAGCAGGATAACGACTGTATCCCTCCGCTGCCACCAGTTTTTTTGTGTAGATTTGCCCTGTCTTACTAGTTTGACTTTAATTCAATAAAAACCCCGATCCTAAGCCAGCCAGATATTTATTTTCAGGGTCAACGCTCGCATTGTCCGATTGTATGCCTACCACTCTGGACTTCTACAAATCGTTTATGACGATTATGAGAGGTCGGCCAGAATGGCAGCACGGCCACTCTTTAGCTTAAACATGGACGCTTCCAAAACAAACAATGTGAACCAAGGTGCAAAATATCCATGACTCTTGGCACCATTCCACTGCCTTTTAAGTTGTCCATCGTGTTTTTTATGTGGCAGTGCTAAGCTCAGGAACCACCCTTTGTACTATCAGTCCGTTAAGTCGTTTGTCACGTCATGGTGCAATATCTAGCAGCAAGCTTAGTACGTGCGGGAATAGGTTAAGGGCTATGGGCGTTCGGGGGGTGTTAAAGAAGACCCCTGCGCTTGATCTCTTGGATGTTGTAGGAGCTCGGATGCGAAAGATTTATTCCACAGTCGAGTTGCTCTATTTAGAAACGAATTGCTATCTTGTTGAGTGCGCGAAAAGACGGGTTGCAGGTGGTGGGAGTGAGACGAGTCAGTGTGTGCGCAGACTAGTATTAATAGAGCTCCAAATAGCTCTAGCATCGTTATTTTTTTGGACAGTCAAGCCCTCCCTGTTGGCCATTAAATCCAACAGAGTATGATCATAAACTCGGCTGGATTGCCTCCTATCTCTAAAATTTCATAAACAACCAGATAAATTCTATATCATTTGCATAAATCAGTATTTGGATATCACACCTTTCGGATTACTTTCTATAACGCGTTAGTTAGTCTTAAAATCGACCTCCTTTTTAAAATCACAAATTAATTTATTCTAACGATTAAAACCAAAACACACTTTTAAATTGACACACTACACTGCCTTACTTCAATATAAAATGAATACTAATGGAGATTGCAGAAGCCACGGTTGCCAGATGAAGCTTCGTTAAATCCGTTCGTCAAGCTTTCGAGAGAGAGGGAAAAATCCGTAAAAATCCGTTCTCTTCTTTTGAAGAGCCATCTGTATGGCTATTTCGGAAACTAGTAAGAATTTGAGCGCGACATTTAAATTCAATAGAAAGAATTACTATAATGCTTAAGAAATAACACATTTCATTATTTTATTGAATATTATAGTGTATTTAAAAAAACATTCGGTATTGTAAACACTGCAAATCTCAGCTTTTGAAAGTGTTTTATTTCAAAACGCTTAAAACGTTTTATGTTGACGCTTTTAAGTGTTTTAACAGTGTCGACAATGTTAATCAAATGGGTGACTTCAAAATAAAACGTTTTAAGCGTTTTGAAATAAATACCTTTTAAAAGCTCAGATTTGCAGTGCTAGGATTGTAAATAATTGGGACCTATTCGTCAATAAAATTTATCATTTTATGTTATGTTATGCCATAACATAAAAGAATTCTCTAAAATCCCATTCTGTGCGACAAATTTTATTGTATTTTATCGATCATAACATAAAATATTTCCTGTTACGCTTTATAACATAAAATAATCTAAGCAGCACATTTTACAGGTATTTTAACCCATTTTATGAAAATAACAAACGAGAATTGAGTAGTTTTCATTGAATTTTGAATTAAATTAAAAATTAATATGACAAACGCATTAAGAAAATTGTATTTTGTCAGATACTGAAACAAGGCGCGCTTTGATTTTGTTTGTTTTCATTCATAATTTTATTTGTTTTCATTTTCAACCGATCAGCTGTTCAAAACGTAATAGAACCCTTAGCGGATTGTACTAAATATTTTATGTTATGTGTTCATAAAAGACTTCATAAAATGATTTTAAGAAAGCATAACTGAATACGAATTTATAAAATATTTTATTTTTATTTTATGAAGTAGAAATTTTATCATCATAACATAACATAAAATATTATTTTATGAAAAATTACAGAATAGGGCCCACTCGTGACATTTATTTATTTATATACAAAATTATTACGAATGTTTATGTATTTGATGACAGCTTGGCCAGATGAAAATTAGCTGTTGCGATTTTTGTGGATGATTGGTGGTATTAGCCTGAAACATTCCCAATATTATTTAGAAATAATGTGTATAATCTTTACACTGCATCTACACTTATGTTTCAAAAACAATTCTTTCCAGGGTTCTGAGGTAGAAATATTTTGTGTCTGTCGCACTTCGAACTAGTCATAAATTAATCCTTCTCTTTTGCTACATTTTCTGACCAACCTGAGAATCCCGGCTCTTAATCGGAGGTGTGACGTGGAAAATGAAGTGAAAATAGAAAGTTTACCTCATTTTCAATTTAGAAATGAAAAATTGTAATTTAATGTGGTGTTAATGGTGCTGAATATCCTTTCTACATTTGCGGATGCATGTGGAAAAACGTTGAAGCGATCGAAGATTTGGATCATTAAAGGAAAACGCAAAGAGCCATCTGAATTTTGATGTCCACCAACTTTCTTTCAAAATCGATCTTTATCAGTCTCGAGATCACTCTTGAAAGTACTTTTGAAACTCCTAAATTTCTGATGGGCTTCCTCTACAACGAAACCAAAGAAATACAGCAACTACAGCGATATCCCTTGTGTTCTTTAGTTCTGCTGGTTCGATGAACTAACCTACATCATGGGACCATCAGTTTGGAGCAATGGTTCCCAATATTGCACAGTATCTTTGATCGTCTCCTGATAAATTAAATGTTCAGGCTCGATTCTGTCGATGTAATCTTCTTTCATATAGCAACCAATTACTCCTCTTAAAAGGCTTTCCATTCTAGCATAAAACGTATGGATTTTCGGTGACTCCGATTATAACTCCACATTTCTTTGCGTGACCCACGTCAAAGCGTAATTGAGGAATTGCAAATAGAGCAAAGTCCACCGACTTCTCAAAAATCCGAGAATTCGCTGCGCTTCCTAATTTTTTACATCTTTGCTCTCAATATCGAAGTACAAGAAAAGAGGGTCGTACTATATTTTTTCACAGCAGCATGGAGCGACAATCACCTGATTTTAAGTATTTTCAACACTGAATACTCGGGTATTTCTAACAACTTTTACAATTCCCCCAAACCATAACGCCGCATAACGTCGCTGACTAGTGTATTTCAAATTTCAACCGGTTAGAAATAGACAAAACTACTCCGGATTTGCATTGGTGCAGCCACTCCAAAACGCTAAACATTTATCGATGTTTCGTCACTTTCAGGAAATGTATGTCAGTGTGACAAAGACATGACGTACCGGGCTTCAACATAGCAGTATAATTTAATCTCTAAATACATACTGCAAATTGCATGAATTTCATTCAAAATTTAAAAAATCCGTCAAAAATCCGTTTTTGCACTAAATCCGTCTGAAAATCCGTATTTTTTGTGTTCTCAATAAAAATCCGTTCTCGTACTGAGAAATCCGTTCATCTGGCAACGCTGGCAGAAGCTCAACTATTTTTTAAAACTAAAATTTGCAAAGCCTACTGATTAACGTATCAAGAAGTCATTTCAAATATATTTTGAATGTTACTGACATCAAATTCTACATTTTTATTTCACACTTTATTTCACATATTCAAATCGAATGAGAACTTTTTTAAAAATTTTGGTACACATTTATTGAATGGGTTGTGTCTCAACTAAATTTCTTATTATTTTCTCAACCCTTTACAGGTCAAAATTATTTGCCCGTAGAAAATTCTGCATTTTAACGGCAACATTTTTAGGATAGAACATGCGTTTTTTCGGGTATAATTTTTTTTAGAATAGAATGATAAAAATTGCAAAAATGCAGTCAAAATTTTGTCTAGAATAGAAAAGTATATGTTATGGAAATTTTTTCCCGATCGACCAAGAAAACCTTAAAGATCGACCGGTCGATCGCGATCGACGGTCTGCCGACCACTGGTCTGGAGCGTGTTTCAGATATTTTTTTTACTTGTCTTGCCACTTTTGTCGTAGCATTTTTTTTAATTGAGAGTCCAAGCTTAGGAGTCGTCCTTCGTAGTTCCAGTCCGTAATGCCTATAGAAGTACGCTTGGTTCGAAGGAAGGAATAAAGGAAGGATAGATTAATAGATTCCGGAAGGTGTTAAAGAAAGTAAAAATAAGCCTTATGTTTGAACTCCTGGAAGTTGTATGGGTTCACACCAAAGAGAAGAAATTTAGACCAAGCCCACCGTAAAAGTTTAATCACAACAAAAATTGCTTTGTAATGGGGCTTCGATTTCGCAAAATCGATATCCACAAAAGCAGCCGACTGAGCCAGAGACGTAACAATCGGGGTTAACAGGAGACAGTATCATCGGAGTGTTATGCCTCCTGATACCGAATTAATTCAGGGCATTTATAAGCTCTACTCTGACCACTACTCGCGAACTCCTGACCCAATCAATCAAGCTTGAAACTCTGAAAATTTTTCCATTTTCCTGCTCTACGGGGAAAATTGGATTAGTTGTTGATTTACTGGGTTGAAGTCACGGTATTAGACTTTCTGGCGAATGGGGCTATCCTGCTGCGAATGGTAGCAGGGAGTATCATTAATGCAGCAGTCGGTAACGTTTTACAGTATCAATCCTTTCACATGTATTTCACTTTTCTCGTTTTATGGCATCGCTTCCTGATCCCATGCTTGCACTATTATTACGTCCTGAATCACTTGATATTCGTACTTGATCGGTCTCGTGGGGAAGCCGTTTACTATGGAGGTCTTATTGTTTCTGATCCGGTTTATGGCTTTGCTAAATTCATACAAGCTGTTTAGAATCATCATCAGATATCGGTGGAGTCTGCAATTCTTCAGTTATAGATCACCATTGTTCTCTTCCCGCCTGGCTTGGTGTCTTTGATTGTGTCTAGCTCTAGCAACTGGGAATTTAACAATGTTGAAGCTGTCAAAAAATATTGTCTCATTATATCCATGATCCGTCCTCTCTCACTCACTTCGCAATAAATTAAGTTGTCACGCATCTTTTCTTGGCTAGCTGTTGGCTCATGCGCAAGGGATGATTCAATTCTGAGTCTAGTGTTCTGGTTTCCCCTAAATGAACTCTGACAAATGATTTTGCTGATCATAACCCATTTGTGGAACTTTCTTATAATTCGATCTCCACGCCTTAAGGTAACTGATAGAACGTTATCTTCGTTGTATTTTTACGTCTGTTATTTACATTGCTGCTGATCTAGATTGAAAAAGACTGCGACCATTCCTCCACCCCATCTAACACCTTTGATGATTATAGACATTTCTTTTGATCTAGTTTTACCTAATTTCACTTTAGATAATGATCCTTTCGTTTCGTCGAAAATTTCCCAACTAAAAATAGCTTTGCTCGGCTTTCCCTTTAATATTGAAAGGAATTGCTTTCATTCAATAATTATAAGTCCATAATTCAATTTGGTATCGCTAAATTATTCCGCCCATTTCGGCACCTAATATTTAACATAAAAGAAAACCATAAATCTGGTGAAAAAATGGAGATATTTACCACCTTCGCTGCCATAAATTACGATTCGTGATTTGCGTTCATAGAATTTTATAGATTTATATAAATCCTGTCATCGTTTACCACACTTTATCTCGGTATACATATACGACTGCACACCCACACATACATATATAGAAATACGAAAATCCAATGAAATGCTGCAAAAATAATTCTTATACAAAATAGAATTATGGGAATCAGGACAATGGATAGAGAGAGTGAATGGTGAAAGGAAGTGTGGTGTGGAGTGGAGTGGAGGGGTGGAGTTGTTGTTGTATGCGATTGGGCAGATAGGCGACTAAAATGCCAAAATATAAGGGAAATCATTATCGAATTGCTTTTTCACGAATTCCATTTCCTTAAGGGTCATTTATTCACTGTAAATCAGGCTAATGAATGAGGCTTGCGATAAGAAATCTTATCTGGGCTCCCACTCCTGAAAAATCAATAAAATAACATGAAAAAAACATCAAGGATAAGAAAATCCTTGAATTATGTGATATATGGTATATATGGTGTATAGCGTGTTGTATTATGGAGAGTGAGGAGATTATAGGTGGATCTTTATCCACGAGTAATTAACTATGGAATTTATTGTGTACATATGTGAAGCACGATATTTATGTTGGTAGATAAAGCGGATACTTGCTTGATTCTTATTTATGTACTCAGCACGGCAATTTTCTTACACTTGTAAATGTTAACTTTATTATTACAGTTAAGGATCTCTGCGATAGTGTCTTAAATATGCAAATGTGTTTTTGTTTTCAAATCCATTTCGTGACAGTTGGAATATTATTGAAAGAGTTTTGTGTTCGCTTCCATGCAGGTCTTAAGGCCCGTCCTCACTACGCGAATGCGAATGATTTTATCTTTTTGACTTTTATGACTCATTTTTTAATTTCTACTTCAATTTGAATATGGCTTTTTTGTAATACATCTCATCGCCATATACTCTCTAAAAACGAACCAGTAAATCACTATTCACTGGTTGAACCATTGCTTAGTCAACCAATAGGAACCAGTGAAATTCACGTAAAAAGAAGAAAATAGCTTTTTTCTAGCGCGAGTGTCGTTTTCCCAAGCGGGCCCCCATCTAAGCACCGACATGCTGCTTGCCCGCCGTAAACAAACGAGAGCCGGCTTATGGAGTATGCCATATGGAACCCTTTACAATCATGCAGATAATTGCCTAGAATATGAGTCACATATATTTTTGCACTGGTTAAAACAGTGAAATTAAAATAAAATTTTTACTATTTCATTTTTAGAGAGAACTTTTCACTGGTTCAATCAGTAAACAGACTCGAATTAATTGGTTTTCCAGTGAAATTATTGTTTACGACAAATTTACACGATTCTGAAACGTCATTCAGTACCATTTTAGCTATGAGTCAATTCACACTGAAAGAACCCATTGAAATTGAAGCGCTTTTGATTGAAAACAATCGTTCAATTGTGAAAACTGTGCGTGCTTATCGTAAAAAATATGGGAGAATTTCGGCGCCTTCAGACAACACAATTCGTAGTTTGGTGAAGAATTTCTTTGGGTACGGGTCTGTAGCCACTAGCCAGCGTCCCATTAGACCGTTTCCGCGACGCTCCAATAAAGTGGTTGAAGTGGTAAGAGAGAGTGTATAGGCAAAACATAGGTATCGATGCCGATCTCAGAAGTTAAACGTGAGTAGAACGACACTAAGAAGGATTAAGAAGCAAGATCTTCATCTCTTTCCATACAAAGTGCAACTCAGCTCATTTTACACTCTCTGGCAGAGTCAATAAATATAACTGTCGAAATTTGGGAAACAGAGAACCCACACGTTATTCACGAAACACCACCGCATGACGAGAAAGTCAGTGTTTGGGCCGGAGTGTCCCCAAAAACCATCATCGGACTATTTTTATTCAAAGTTCTAGGAACCCTCGACGGCGCACGCTATCGTTGTAAGTTAGCGCACTTTGTGTGTCCGAAAATGCGTGAAAAGGTCTGACCAACTTCTATTTTCAACAAGAGGGCGCACGTTGCCATACCGCAGCCGCTACGATGAAGTTCTTACAGCGCAAGTTCTCGGGACACGTTGTGTCGAAAAATGGTGGTTTGGAGTGGCCGTATTTAACAGCACCAAACTTTTTTCTGTGGAGTTATTTAAAAAGTAAAGTGTATGCCAGCAAGCCGAAGACCATTGACGAACTCAAATCTAACATATACGAGCGAAAATAGCTGCTATAACGCCCGAAATGCTGGTCAATGTTATGCAAGATGCCCGAAACAGAGCTGTTTTGTGCGTATCGAATGGAGGTGGTTATTTAATCGACATTGCATTCAAAAACTGTTTTGAAATAAATGGTAGAGAATATCCTAAATAAATCTTGCTCATTCGTCAAAATTGGCTAAAAAATGTCATAGTTATTCAATGTTGAAATACCGAAGGTCTAGATGGCGCACCCCATTTTGTATGCAAAATTACATATTTCATTGGGGGGGCAAAGGTTTTTTTTGTAACAGGGGGCCACTGTATCAGAGAGTTTGGAAACTACTGGTCTAACTGGTCTGACTGGTCTGTAGAAGATCGACTACTTTCAAACAGGTGGCGCTCACACCTAAAGCTCACCACAAAAAACTCACCACACACGTTCTTGCCCCGAATAAAGTTGACACTGAGTTGACTCGAGTCCACAACCGATGACAGGCTCATACCCGGTACGGTGGTCGATATGTGTATTGTGGCTGTTTTCTTCTCTTCGCTGCTGTGCCACTATAGGGAAGATTGCTGGCCGTCGTATCACTGCTGAACTTTATTGTGGAGCGTATTTTGCGTATTGAAGTTGAGGTGAAGGCGAATCGCATCGGTGACTAACCTTTCTATGACGTATTCTGTTTGTAGCTGCATTATAGAGGCCACTACAAAAGTTTATAGTTTAAATTTTTGTGACTTCATCTAAATCTGATTAAGTGTTAGGTTAGGTGTAGAGCTGCCTCTAGCGCGACCAGACCCCAATTAGCGATTGGCGGCTGTTTTATTGCCACAATCTCGTAGAGTTCGGAAGTTGGTTGGTCGGCTGTGGAGGATGTCTAAAGCGACCCTGAGGAGTTAAGGAAGCTTATCAGTGATCTGACCTCCAGTCTGGTTATCTCTGTTAAGTTTTCCACAACATAACTGCCAAGTGTACGCTGTTTGGCCTTGGCGCATTTACACAGAAAGTGATAAAGTACTTTCCTCTCGTTCTTCTTCTTGCATCTGCGGAAACAGATATTGTGCTTGGCAGCGTGGGTCAATGTCCCGTGACGATTGCCGTGATTCTGACAATATCTCGTCGGGGTCTGTTTAGGACGCCCATTGTTCTTTCTTTGTTTTAAGTGGGCCAAGTCATACTAGAAGTAGTGTAGGTCTCCAGTGCTTTCCAGTTTTGTCTGGCTAGTACCAGTCAAAAATTATGACCCCTCCTATTGGCCTTCAAACCATTTCGGTGTCCCAGTCTCGAGAGAGAGACTCCCTGCTGGGTTAGTTAGTCGCCTTTATTGTTCCCGTTTCTGTTTTTTTACCTAGAAAACCAGACAGCAGTCAGGTTGTCCTTTCTATCGAGTCGATCTAGCTCAGCTTTGCATCGTTTCACTAGCTTGGAGCGCATCATTACAGAATTTAGGGCTTTTATAGAGGCATGGCAATCTATGAAAATTCCAATGCTTGTGTAGGTTAGAAGCTCATTGTCTGGCCGGCCTTCAGGATCGCCAGAACTTCCGCTTGAAATATAATAGGGTGCAGCGGTAGGTGCCAGGACAGTGAACTGTTGGTAGTCTCTAAATAAACCCCGAATATTCGTATATCGAACTTCCTCTGGATATCTCCGTTCCTCCTCGCTCTTTTTGAGGGTCCCGAGTAAAAATAAATGATGGCCTTAGAACGGGCAAATACCGACTGTGATTGAAACATAGTCCTCGGCCATGTGGCGGTTAACAGAAGGCTCGTTGCAGGACAGTACGGCCGTACAGGGGACCACTGACGGGGATACAACGGCCTTACAGTTCCAATAACGGCCACACGACGGTGGTACAGCGGCCGTATGGTTGCTATTACGGGTATACGACGGTGGTACAGTGGCAGCAATGTGGATATTCGCCCTCCTATAAGAAAATATCCTCCCGAGTAAAAATAAAATATGGCCTTACAACGGGCGAACACCAAACGTGATTGAAACATAGTCCGCGGCCAGGTGAAAGGCAACAGAAGGCTGGTTGCAGAACAGTACGGCCGTACACCACACACACACCCACACACCGACGGGTATACGTTTCTATATGATGCGATTAAAAAAAATCTTTTTAATATAGAGATATTTTCACACACCCTAATGCAATTGGGTTCCCCTACAATAAATCAGACGCATACACAAACGGACAATTGTAATCTCCTCATTCTCTTTATATTCAAGGCCGACACCCGGCAAAACTATATGAGCCGGTTTAGACGGTGCGCTCCAGCGCATGTGCCTTACGAACTTTGTTGATAAAGGGAGAAGCGGGGTGGTACCTCTCTTCATTCCCACTCCCCCCTTCATCACCAAACGTTCGTGAGGCACATGCGCTGGAGCGCACCGTCTAAAACAGCTCTAAGTTAAATTGGCGCAATATAACTACTTAAAAAAGAAGTAATTTTGGGGAGAAAATGTGACTTTCGCTCCCCATCAAAACTCAAAACTCACCGCGTATTTATTGAGAAAAACATCATGAAATCACTGCAATTAAATGTTTGATTTTTTTCGGTTGCTTTTTTTTTTCAAACCGTTAAATAACAAAATTTCCCACTAAAATATAAATGAACACGCACCACACACTTCACGTACAACAAACCGACGACTGGCGAGCTCGTTTCTCTTGTGCATCGATATCTTTATGTAGGATAAATCGAAAGAACCATTGTACATAACGAAAATGATGAAGTTCCCATAAAACACATTCAAAAATACATTTGGTGCTGATTCTTTTCTTGGCTCAAATTTCCCGTCGAATGCCCGTTTCTACAGCTCAGTACTTGGCCTTTTAAATCTTTTGGTCAAATTTGGCCGTCGTAAGGCCGTAAAAACAAAATAGTTAAAAACTCTACGTCCATCATATGCCCCTTAAGGCCCGTCCTCACTACGCGGACTTAGATCCCACGCGCTTTTGGCGGAAAAGCCTTTAAATTTTCTGAATCGTGAGTTTTGGATCCTAAAATAAGAACTAATCTGAAAGAAAATAATTATTTAACGAATATTGATTAATCTACATTGTGAAAAAAATCAATTTTCATTTAAAAATCCCGTATTGTGTGAAAGTATAATGTACCGTTTTAAGCACGGCCTTTTGTTCGCGCAGTTTGGCCGTACTGCCTTTGCCATTAAAAACTCTATAAGGAAAAAAGGCAAAAGCGCGTATGAGCTAAAGTCCGTGAAGTGTGGATTCACCATTAAAAAGCCAAGCGGCCAGTGTTCGCCCTTTGTAAGGCCGGTTTTTATTTTTACTCGTGGTATTAAGACGGAGAAGTCCTTCCTGAAGTTCAATCTAGAGCAGTGATTCCCAAGGTGGTCCATATGGACCCCTGTGGGTCTATGGGATGATCCAGATATTTTAGGGGTGTGCGAAGAACTACCGGGGGTCCGAGAAAAAGATCGAAAGTTTTCATATAAAAATTACGAAAATTTAAAAAGCCATGTTTCCCGCGTGACCACGCTGCTCGGAAGAAATCGAAAATCAAACAGCTTATTTGATGAAATAAATTTAAAGTTACAAGGTGATCAATTAAATTTTCTCAAAACTAAAAAAGTATTATATCTGCATTTGTTACAAAACATTTGTTATACAAACAGAATTTGGGCAGAGGAGAATGCTCGCGGAGTAAACAAAGGTATTCCTATTCTACTTGTCATACCCTTTCATTTGATACCTATTCAGAATGACGTCACCCAGCTAATTGTATTCTGCCTGGCATAGGACGCGTTTAGTCCCAAGTTACTTGAACTCTGTTAAATTATCGCTGTTAACTTAGCGCCGTTCCTAGCATACCATTTGACAGTTCTCATTTTACAACTAATAACAACCAAAAATTATATATATCTTCGTGCTGTTTAAAATATTACTAAATTATGTGCTTACCACAAAAATTCACAAGTAAACGTCAACCCCTTTTGACAGTTAGAAGCTGTGCTACATTTTAGCTAAGCCAAAAAACACAAACAAGTTTGCTAACAGCGCTAAAAATTGACGTTCCGTTGTTAACATGCCTATTGCTGAAATCGGCTGCCATCTTGATTTTTTTTCATAATGGTCAGATTGCATTGTCAAGCGAGCTGTACATAAACATACATATGTGCAAAATTTGAAGTTGATGGATATGTGAATAATTTCCTGGTGTCGAAAAGCTTTTATTTTTGTTCGCCTTTTGCAATTATTGTTTTTTCGTTTTTTTCCAAGGGCGAGTGTTGTTTTTTCAAGCCGGCCCCGCACTAAGTACTAACCACGTCCAATGCTGCTTAACTTCTGTAATCGGACGAGAACCGGTCTATTGAGTATGCTAATAGCATGATTTATGGTCATTAAGATACTTGCCAGTTTTGCTCGTTCTATAAAATTTCTGAAACTCCAGTAATCTCAAAATCAGCTTCCCTGAGCAGCGCTCCCAATTTTTCCCGCTGGGATCCTTCACAATTGCATTTTATTTTTTTTTCTTAGCAATTAAAAGTATGTACCTAATTCATTTGCCTAGCTACGTGCAATTGTCTTCTCAGAGAGAACAGATTCAAGTATTTTTAGTAGATTTTATATATCATAAAATTTGATTCACTTAGGTTTTGGGGGTGCAAGATTAAGTTTTTGTTATAGTAAGCGGTCCATGACTGAAATAACTTTGGGAATCACTGATCTAGAGGGAAGGTTGTCCTCGGGTAGAAGGTAGTTGGTGAAAGGCGTCCCATGACCCCTCTTGATGATTAATTGTTCTGCAAACTTGAGAAAAAGCTTAGGTATTAATGTCATATAGTTAATGATCAGCACAACAAATTTTAAGGGGCCAATACACGAGCGCTTCATCCGACCACGCCACACCAAGCAACAAAAATTTGTATGCACTCGAAATTTCAAGTGCATACAAATTGTTGTTGTTTTGGCGTGGCGTGGTCGGATGGAGCGCTCGTGTATTGGGCCCTTTATGTTTGGAATTAACATCCTCTTAGTTCACTAATTCCCAAACACTAGCAATTAAATGACAAATTTTTTATTACAGTCTCATCGGTGGAAGCAAGAGCTATAATTGTTGGTCCAGCAGATTTATATGTGAAGGCGGGCAGTGCGATAACTTTAACATGTCTAGTTAGGCAAGCCCCACACGAAATTGGGCCAATACATTGGTACCGAGGAACTTTTGTCATCACACCCTTTGATATCCATCCTAATGACGCAACCATCGATCTATCCCGTAGGATATCCATGGAATCACAATTAGGCGACTCGTTAAAGTCAAGGTTTCTGGCAAAATAGCATTTATATACTCTTAAAGATTGCTTCGTGGTTCCTTATTGTCCAGCAGCTAACATCTATTTATCTTCTCTATTCCTTTTTCCCATTTCTAGGTTGAGAATCGCAAATGCACAAACATCAGATTCTGGCAATTATACGTGCTTGCCAACAACGGCGGAAGGAGCCAGCGTAATGGTGCACGTGATTAATGGTAATTTTCTTCCGTCTTATTTCACAACAGATTTACGTTTTCCTGTTAAGTTGTAAAAAAACAAAAATTGCCAAGAATTGTAAAGAAAGTACTAAAGATAAAAACGTTTTCTTTTTTCGTGGTTGGCGACTTTTGTTTGTCATGCATTTTTGTTTGTTTTTGTGTGTGTTATAAAATCCTAGATAAAAGTTATTGTTTCCCTATTTTTTCTTCTTTCTTTTATATCCTTCCAGGTGAACATCCTGCCGCCATGCAGAGAGGCTCCGCCAGTCCACTCTATGATTCGTCCCTAGTCCATATCATCTACTTAGTTGAACTAATAGTACACCTGCTCGTTTTATGATAATAATCTGTTGTTGTTGTTTTCAAAGTTTAAAATGTATAATCACAAATTTTATAAGCGAATATTATTTATTTATTTCTTATTATTATTATTGTCATTATTATTATTATTATTGAATTACAAATTATTAAGACCATTTGTTTAAAAAAATGAACTTTTATTGACGAAACTGTCTGAGATCTATAAGAATTTTTATAAAAAAAAATGAAGTGAGATAAATTTAGGAAAAAAAATGTATGATAAGTTGAAGAAAAACTTGAATAAAATTATTTTAAGACAATTTGTGATCGTTGTTTTATTTTATTTGGTTTAAAACATAAATTTTGATAAATAAAAAATTGAGTCCAGGGAAGAGGACGTCAAGAAACCATTGGACTTCATCAAAGTTCTGCTCAAGATTTACAACAAGTGTAAAGGTATAGCTTTTGTCAAAGTTTAATTGAAGTGTAAGGTGAGGGATTCTATTATTGGCAAAAGTAAACAATTTTCTATATGAAACCTCAGAAAGTGTAAAGTTGAATTTTTCGGTTCGAGGAATATAAAACAAAGTGGTTGTGGCAGCAGGCCTATAAATGTTAAAGGAATTCAACAAAAAGTCTACTAGTCCTAGAGACTCGGATAAAAATATTAAAAAAAAAAACAATAAAAAAAACTTTTTAAAAACAAGCTTTTAAAACTAAAAAATATTAAATAATAAAAAAGTTTTTAAGTATGCGTTAATTAGGTGAACTAAAAAGTATAAAGTAATTCTTTTTAATCCACACGCATGCAACTACAAGTACATAAAAGCTTGGGGCGCTTTATCAGATTTTATCTAATTAATTTTCGTATTTATTAGTTAAATCATAATATTTTTTTGCATTTTGGTTATAATATCTTAAACATTTGTAAACTGAGCGCCCCAAGCCTTTACTTGTAGTTACATACTACTTGTAGTGGATTAAAAAAAATTACTTTATACTTTTTAATTCACCTTATAAACGCATATTTAAAAACTTTTTTATTATTTAATATTTTTTAGTTTATCTAATAAAAGCTTGTTTTTAAAAAGTATTTTTTATTTTCTACTTTTTAGTATCATGCACCATTTTGCGGTGGCCACCTTATTGGATTTAAAATGACGTCACATAGTTTATTGTATTCTAGTCGTCATACTCTTTCATTTGATAGCCTAATTGGAGAGTTGTAAAGAAAAAGGTAATGCGCCATTTTGTGGTGTCAGCCATATTGGATATAAAATGACGTCAAATATCTTACTATATTCTACTCGTCATACTCTTTCATTTGACACCCATGTCGGGGGGTGGTAAGGAAAAAGGTAATCCACCATTTTAAGGTGGCCGCCATATTGGGTGCACCATAAAATTGAATATAACTATATTGCATTGTTTTCAAAACCAAAGGTTTGTTGCAAATTTGAGTATGACTGGATATCGCGAATTGGCCGATCGTAAGATTCCACCACCAGTAATATCCGCCATTTAATAGTGGCCGCGATATTGGATGTACCATAAAATTGAATATACTATATTGCATTGTCTTCAGAAGCAAAAGTGTGTGGAAAATTTGAGCATCACCGGAAAAATAGATCGCAAGATTTGTCCCACACAGAAAACGAAGTTGTGTAGCTTTAAACCGGTTCAAAATCATAATGGCGTCGAGTGTAGATGTCATATCCACGGAACTAGTCAAGTATGGACAGCCAGGGCTACACCATGGCAAATTGATGTAAGCATGGGAGCAGAAAGTTCAGTTCACTTAATTAGGGTACTCTTAAGCTAGCCGTTGCTAAATAGTCCTCAACGTCCTCAGGTACGATCGCTGAGGTCGAAACCTTTCAACTGTGTAATACCAATCTGTCATGTCTAGTGGTAAGCTTGATTTGAAGGATGGAACAGAATAGGACAGGTTACGGTTCTGGACGGTCGTAGTTGAATGCGCCGCTTTGCCCGCCTACTTGTTTCGTCAATCTCCTTTCCTCACAAGCAGCGAAAGAGGAGCGGCGGTGAGTGTACGTGGACTGAGTCTCGAGAGAAAATAGCAATTTCATGTATAGTCCTATCTAGCGCAAAATAGACTTTCCCAGTCCGAAAACTGACTTTTGCGCATGAGCCAAAAAGTTTTACTCGCACTGTAAGGGACCAAAGCAGCTTTGCCAACTCTTTCCTCGAGAGACCACTAGATTCAACTTTTAAAACCACCAGAAAAACACTAAAATATTTTCCTCTTCGCCAAAACTAACTAGATATTCCACTAAATGTAAAGTTCTGGCACTGCCGGCGTTACAGCCCTTGTCAGCTGGTTAGCGGGATTCACCATTTTTAAGAGGATTAAAACTCCAACGAGGATATCTTCCGCTAACCTCGACGGTTGCCTCTGAGCTCATACAACATCAAGTGTTCAAAAGCGAGGTTCACCCGCACCTCCTCATGAATCCCTAGACTTCCTTTAACCTATCCTACTCTTTTTCTATTCTTCGAACTAAGCTTCCTACTAGGGATTGCACCATGACGTGAACGACGTTAATATAAAGCGTGAAATCAGAGTTTAGACTTTCACTTATTCTTGACAATGTTCATTCTGCTAAAGCGTTTCAACATCGGTGTTCGAATGTGGCAATATAAATGAAAAAGCAAAAGTGGCCAGCCAATTATTCAAATCGAGATACTCCTGATGCGTCTTGAAACTGCAGAACTTCATACAAAAAAATTGTTGGTATTTTTGGTTTCATTCCATTGGCCAACACTAATTAGGTATACTTCTATACTTTCCTCTTACCACCGAAAAAATCCACTAGCCACTAGAGACGATTTTTCCCACTAAAGGCAAGTCGAAACCACCAGTTCTAGTGGTAAAACCTCTAAGTTGGCAATGCTGGGCTAAAGAGAGGCGAATTGGCTCGTGAGCCACGGCTTGCGACCACTGGTATAGGTGTGTCATGACCAATGCAACAGGCCGATGACGGAATCCTGTACAGACAAATCAATATTTATAATTGGACGAGTGGACCTGCTATCTTTTCAATCTGGCGCTGAAGAAAGTGATCCGAGACTCCAGTACTCAAGTACCTACCTGCTTGCCTAGAACTTGGAATATACTAAATCAAATATTTAACTCTCTTGAAAGATATACAGGAATTTATAGAGCTCCAATTCGATGGAAATTCGGTATCCAATCACCATATATCTTCTATTTTTTATGTGACAGTTCTCAGCTTAGGAATAACCCTCTGCCCTGCCGACCCGTTTTGTCGCTAGCAGTTCTAAGGATAAAAGAGGTTTCAAGTTATGAGGAGTCAGGATCAGGTGATTGAGGAGATAGCGATGAACTCTGCATTTGAACTCTTGGTTCCAGCAGTTCGGAAATACCGACTGTGTAAGGTTGTTCCACAATCGGATTGTACTATTCTAGTTTATTCATTTCTAGTTTTTAGAGTAGTCGAGGGAATGAGTGGAGTGGGAGAATTTGGTGTTAAGGGTATATTCTATTCGAACTAAGACTTCGTACTTCGTTTTGAAGGCAAGAATGAGTTCAATGTCTGTTGACTGAGTCAGGCATAAGTCCGTAGACGTCAACACAGGTTCTGACATTTGTTTGTGTTGCATTAAGGAGGGGGTATGAGTAACGCAGAGTACCCGTCATCAGCGAAGCGAGATTTGACGCCATCCAATACTACCTTGATTGAACAACCAGAAATAAAACTCTCGTTCTTCAGGACTGAATCAATACCAACAGCTTGGAGTTAAGCTGGCAAAATCGATCAAAACTATGGAGATTATTATTATTATTATTATTATTATTATTTATTTGCAACGTATGTACAAAGATAAAAATCTTATTTTAAGTACATTAATTAAAAAGAATGATACATAAAACTACGGTGACAATGTTAAATAAAAAAAACAAAGCATTAAGATATGAAGTATAAAATAAAAAAAAAACAAAACTACTTATATATATAAAAAAGAAAGTTACGTATTAGAAAATTAGCTAATAAAAAAAATAGAAAAAGAAACAACAAATTCAAATATAACAGTATAATGCAAAACAAAAAAAAGAGTTATATAAAAAAAGTCATATATTCATGCTTTAATTCGTCCTATTAGTAATTAAGTCAAAAAGACGCCTCTTGAAAATGTTCCCTGAATCGATACGTTGTAAACCGACCGGGAGGGAGTTCCATAACAGAGCTGCGGTGACAAAAAAAGAACGCTGTCCAATTAAAGTGCGGAAACGCGGAATAATCAAATTGTTGTTTCTGACCGATTGTGACAACTGAACAAACTGGTTAAGGTACGCAGGTTTGCGTTGGTGCAGTATATCGTGAAGTAGGCGCAAAAGCCGAAATTCACGATAATCACTAAGGGAGCAGCCCAAGACGGAATTCGAATAGGGCGAAATGTGGTCGAACCGACGTAAGTTATAAATAAAGCGTACACAATCGTTAAAGGCTACTTCGAGCTTTCGAGCGCAAGAGGAATCAAGAGAGGGGAAAATGGAGAGGCCCTGCATTAAGAGAGGCAAAAGTAAGGCTTTCACCAAATACAAACGGACAGCCCTTTTTAGTAAACCACAGTGGTATCTAAGTTTCGAAAGTAGCCCATATGTTTTGCCAATAATGAAATTGACGTGGTCGCAGCAGGTCATACTACTATTTAGGACAACTCCAAGATTTTGACTTTAAAAACGCGAACAAGAGGAACCCCATTTAAGGAAATTTCTGGGAGGTCGGATTGAGAAATCTCAGAGTGAGTGAAAAAATACAATGTGACTTCGATGGATTTAGCTGTAGTAAGTTTAGTGTTGACCAGCTTGAAACACTGTGCAAGTCAGCCGCAATCTTCTCCACACAATTATGGATTTGATCTTTTGGCGCAGAGAAATAAAGCTGCACATCATCTGCATACATATGAACCTTAGAATGCTTTATTACTAGAGGAAGATCATTAATAAAAACGCTAAACAAAAGTGGCCCAAGAATAGAACCTTGAGGAACTCCAGAGCTAAGTAAAGAATTGGTGGAACTAGAGTCGCCGAGTTTAACTTTTTGCGAGCGGTTTGTTAAAAAGCTATGCAAAAGTTTAAGAGCAGTTGAAGACAAAGAGACTTGGGAGCAGAGTTTTTGCAAGAGCAAAGAGTGATTGACGCTATCAAAAGCTTTAGAAAAATCAAGTAGCAACAGACAACAAATGTGACGTTCATCAAGAGAATTGCGAATATCATTTGTGACTTTGAGGAGCGCTGTTTCACAGCTGTGATGTTTGCGGAAGCCAGATTGCTATTCACTTATAAATTGAAGTTGTTCACAGTACTCAAGGATTTGAGTCGCTATCAGTTTTTCAAAAACCTTTGCCAGGAAGGGTAGAATACTAATGGGCCGAAAATCCGATGGAACAGCAGGAGAGGGGCACTTGGGTATGGGAGTAATTAATGCATGCTTCCACAAAGTGGGAAACTTCGAAGCCGTGAAGCACGCGTTGAATATGTGAGTTAAAATAGACAGCAAGCAAGGTAATAGCATTTTTAGAAATCGTGGTGAAATATTATCGCTACCAGTGGCTGTAGATTTGATAGAATTTAAAGCAGAGACAACTAAAAGAGAATCAACGCAACGAAAACAGAAGCCGCCCGATGAAGGTGTATGAGAGGTAGTAGTCTGCACTATCACTTGGTTGGATATAAAATGTTGGTTGAGGCTTTCAGGGCTGAGGTTGTTTGTGAGCAACGGGTTCATTTTTAGAATGGACACCCAGATTGCGTAGATTTTTCCATACGGTTTTCAAGGATAGGGATGGATCAAGTTTTCTAGCGTAATAATTACGCTTGGCTTCTTTAATTTTTGCAACGATTAAATTTCGAAGTCGTTTAAAAGATCTTTTTGCTGAAGCAGTTTTTACTCTTAAGGACCAGCGATAGACGAATTCTCTTTCAATAATAAGCGATTTAATCTCTGGAGTAAACCAAGGTTTGGACTTAGCTGATAAACTTTTACTTCTCAGAGGAAGAAACTCATCGTAGAGATCAAGGAATATCCTGTTAAACTCTACATCTGTCATCTACATCTGCCAATGCGAAGATGCTGGACCAGGGTAGACAAAAACATCTTTGGAGAAGACGTTCCTGATCAATGTTATAGTAGTCACGATAAGTAATTGTTTTCACAGATGGAGGGTCGACATTAAAACTATGGCACACGAAAATAATATCATGATCCAGGTAACTAGGTGCAGAGATTTGGTTTTGGAAAAGAATAGCGCTGGTATCGTTTGTAAGGAACACATCAAGCAAAGAGGGTATCCTACAATTAAAATAAGTAGGGAGCACATTAATCGCCTCTAGACCAAGTGAATGCATGATGTACCGGAATGAGCTTTGTACAGTATTCTGTTTCAATAAATTAACGTTAAAGTCACCTCCAACCAGTATATTTTTATACAAACTGGATAGGTGCTCGAGACTTTCGGTAAGTTCTTTAGCGTTAGCAGGGCTAAATAGGCCCGGAGGAAAGTATACACACACAAGAAGGAGTTTATCGGTAGCATTAGAATTTGCAACACAGAGAAACTCGATTCCCGGTTGCTTGGAAAATCCAACTACTTTAGCCACTAAGTTTTCTCGCAAGTAAATTGCAACTCCTCCGCCAACGCGTCCTTGTCGATCATTGCGGAATAATTTGTAACGTTAGAGGAGGGAATAAAAGGGTTAAGCCAACTTTCACATATAAAAATAGCATGCAGTCCAGAGTTTATAAATATTTCATTCAGCTCTCCAATTTTCGGTCGAATGCTTCGCGAGTTTAATAGGCAGGTATTGAAACCTGAATATTTCGAGCTAAAAATTTGGACTAGCGTTCTCACCTTGTCCTCGCAACTAAAATTGGATGGCATTTAAAAAGAATAACAACACGAAACAATGAAGATTGACAAGAAACGAGGGTCGGCAACGAAAAACGAAGGACGAAAATTTAACCGCGTAAAAGCATGAATACATAACGAACAGTGTAACTAGAAAGATATCCAGAAAACCCAAACAGGAGTCACCAAATCGGTGCATATTTGGTGGTGTTCTGTCAGACTGAACTGGTGAACTTTTGTACGTTCTGAAGGCAGCTTCTTTAGCTTTTATTACGTCATGCATTCCCGATTAAACCATCAGTTCTGCCTAAGCTCCACAGATTTGGTGGAATTTGGAATGAACTAATGCATCCCTGCCTGTATGATCCTATTGACACGGATAGCAGCAGAGTTTGCGTTTTTGCTTCGAAAACACAACTCCCAGTCAACGGATTAGAACAAACGAGTAAGCCCCAGTTCAATTGACCTTCCGATAATTCTGAAGAGTTTTCGTAGTTGGTTTGGTTAGGATAGGAAGTTGATATATGGGAACTTAGTGCCGATTTAACAGTGGCTTCAATTACAAAGTGATCAATTAACCGTCGTATACCGCATTCGATGAAAAGCAAAAAATAGGGCAAGAAGATGCGTTCCTTTGGCCTTGCCTTGGAATGTCGTAAGGTAATCAACAATTAGATATAGATTATTGGTGTCTTCAAAGAGTTCGGTGTCTTTGCTAGAAACACTGGTGCCATTTGAGAAGCTCAGCCAATTTACATTGTAAACATTGAAATCACCCGCAACAACAATTTCACAATGAAGATTGGATGATAAAAAATCCCGAGATCTGTTCAGAAATATACATTAAAAGATTAAGTTGAGGCTTCGTTCTTATGTAAGGACTTCTGTATAGCAAGCAGAAGAATAATATGTGGTTTCGAAGCCTAGGGTGGTTAAAATCAGAAAGCTACTTTAAACGCTTAGGCACGTGATAACATGTGCATATGGCAATACTCCTATGGGGAGAGGTTGCACCCCCATACCTGTTGCACCCGATACCTGGTAATCACCTAAACCAGCATCAGGTGATATTTGGGTTTCATTTAAGTGGGCGCTTTAAATTGGCTCTCTACAAAAGACCAATTTTACAAAAATACAAAATTTATATAACGCGGCAAGCTGCTCGCGTTCTATTCAGCTTTTTGAAAATTCCAATGTAAAAATTACTATTACCTCGTATCCGTGTTCGAGAGGATGACGTACCTGGATGTCCAGAGCTTAGATATGACAAACTGAATGATGTCGGCTCAGAATCAGGACCGATGGAAGAAGTGTCAAAAACCAAGGTTGCGAAGGCGAATAAGCAACTACAACTTTTTGATTTGATGTTAGTTCACTTGGAAATGCGTCTTTTCAAAAAGTGGGTAAATTTAAATACCGATTGAATATTTATCATTTTATCAGTTCATTGTTTTTTTTTATGTGGGCGACAAGAGCTCAGGGAAAGCCCTTCGTACTGTTATTTTTTTCGTATAGAGTGCAATGTCGAACAGCAAGCACTAGTCGATAGATAGAGAAGGGAAAGAGAGAAGTGAAGGAAGGTACTGCCACAACCACCTGCTCCCAGCCATTTCTTTCGCGACTCTGACATCGGGCAACGAGAAACAACTCGCTGGAGTGTTATGCCTCCTGAAACGAGTTGAATCCCATGAACCAACCAGGGGCGGCGGAGCGTATGGGGATGGAAGGAAAAGTGCACACGCACTTTCGCTTTGGGTGGGGAAATCCACACCCAAAATATTTCATGTACAGAATGTTGAAGAGCTCTCTAGGTCGCTGCGACGAAAGAACGTGGTCAAATGGCCGCACACAAGCAACACGAACACTAAATATATTATAACTGTATAGCCTAAGCTTTTTAAAACCCATCCGACTACAATTTAAAAACGGGGTGGTCTCAGGGGCTTGCCAAAAGAAGATATTCTCCGTAGGTTCCTCATGAGGTATGCCAAAAGAAGGGTTCTCATGAAGACCGCACAAAAACAAATCAGCGATGCTGAAATGAGGTATGCCTTATCAGTTTCTCATAAGCAAACCAAATGAAATGGGGCAATCCCAACATCTGCCTTACTCATACAAAGCTTAAGTTTTTGGTGTTACATTGCTTCATATTTAAGGAAATTATGTTGGTAACCAAGAAGGGTGTTATTCAACATGCTCAATAGACCAGTTCTATTTCGATCACAAAGGTCAAGCAGCATTGGACCAGATTAGTACTCAGTTGGGAGACTACAATGGTAAAGCGACACTCGCGTTTAAAAATACATATAAAGTTTTCGACAACGACGCAGTTATTACTAACATAACCACGCCTAAATTCTCAAATAAATAAATTTAACGATGAACATTTTAACGGTTATCTGTTGCCGTGCTACCCACCCAATAACAACTAACAACTAACCGATGTCATGCGCTGGTGGAGCGGGGCAGTGCTAGCGGAAGGCTATGACAGGAGGAATGAGCAATGTAAAGAGGGAAGAAGAAAGAAGGTGGGAAAGGCGATGGACCGTGGTGCTGCCGGGATTCGAACCCGGGACCTCTGCGATGGTAGCCAGGCGCCTTACTCCCTAGACTACCGAGGCCCCAATCTTACAACTTGTAGGCCCTCGCAGGTTCTTCTTTGAATAAAGCATAATCATTGAATAAAACATAAGGTTGAAAAGTTTCGCGGCCACTATAACCTATAGCAATGCTAACCCTCAGATTTTTAAGCCCAATCGTTTGATCCAGAGTCAAGTTTGTAGCCAGCCTAAAAAAAATGAGCGATGCAGAATATGAAGGCCAGACTCATCCTGTTCGAGAGAAAGTCTGCCTGTGGGTTCTCTATAAAAACACCAGCGAGTGTAGAAGACCGCTGAAGACCATCGACCGGGTGATATTCGTTCTCAGCTATATTTGGCTTGAATTTGGTAGCAAAGCTTAGTTTAGACAAAGTACCGTAGCAGGAGTGAGTTGACTTCTACCTGTAGATGTCATTTTGCTATGGTGCCCTCTACTACCCTCTTAGGATGAGTCTTTTTAGGGCCCTGGCTGCAGTATCGTAGGATGTTTTGTCCAAGTTGCAATAAATTTAGAGGAGGGCCGCTAGCGCCCTTCTTCGTTCATTTAGCACTTAACTGACTAGCTTGGGCACCGAATTTTACAGGGCCTTATTGGACTTCCTTGGTGACAGCCGTGGGATCCTTCTTCACATCCTTCATTTTTGTCTTCCTTCTTTATAAAAGAATATTCCCTGCCAACGCCTGTAAGCAAAATAAGCGAGGAAGTAATCCTTTTTTTGACTTCTGAAGTGAGCGTTCTGTCGCGGTAATATTGGATAGGTGCGCTAGCATACCACATAAAAAAAGAATGGTTTGCGCATTAAATAAGTAAGCAGCCTTTATCCAGGGTATCATCAGATAAGCTTGAAGGGATATAAAAGCAATATGGATATTCTATAACTAAATGAGATATAACCACGTGCGAAGGAAGCCCAAAATATTTTTCGGAGTAAGTAAGCGATTAGGTCCCAGCTCCCTGTTCCTGTAGCAGCATGGAATGAAGCGCTTCCCTAATAGCTTCATGCGTTAGTCCGGTATTTGCTTCACTTCAGGTATCTATTTAGTCAAAGCGTATGAACGGTACTCGGTCTCATTTAGCTATCGGTTATCAAGATTGTTTGATGAGAGCTGCTTGTAAACCTCACATATAATTCGCAGACTTTACTCCTACTTTTTATGTGTATACTTTCTCAAACGATTACTTTCTGACTAACGACATTCAAGCACAGTATAAGGGAGAGTGTCGTCTGAGCTTTAATTTTTCAAAAGAGCCAACCACTTTCACTCTACAGTAAAACATGCTCATTATCTCAAAGAAATTTATCCCTTGAAACATCCTTCACCCATACGTCCTTTCACCTTTAATCCACCCTAAAAAAATCCGTCTACAGCTTGAATCCTTGGCAGTTAAGTTTAGTCATAAAATAAATAATTTTGCATAAGCATAGCAGGGGCACCACCGTTCTGTAGTTACAACATAAAAGCGAGGAAAATGTCACATCAAATGTTTAAACAATTCATTATTCATAATTCAATTTAACTAACCTTCACCGAAGACCTCAAAGCTCATGCTGTAACACCTTTTAATGGCATCCAACAGCTTAATGTGTCCGTTTAATATTCTAGAGCGTGCCAGGCAGTACTGGACAAAACTACCCACTTTATTGCCCACATTTGCCATTCCAGGTGTATCTCAATAGATGTGTAAAACAACCAAGGACTAACCATATAGAAGAAGGACGACGATCAAAAAGTGAGGCATGTCCCTTTCATGGTAGTGACTTTTGAAGGCGTCGCCTGTTTTTGATGTGATGACGACGATGTGGTGTCCCTGATGTTTTCCTTACGATAGCTTAAATGGCCCTTTACCACTAAAAGGCAGTACTCCTTACACCTTCCACTTTAACAAAAGCCTTCAAGTGCTTGTTCAAGTTCAAGAATAGAGAAAAGTGCTTACTTCCTTCGGTTGAATTTATGTTTTGGATGTATGTGGGTTTATATATATAGATTTGTGTGGGTATGTTGTGTTGAGTGGGGATATATATGAGCCTTCTCCGACTTGCAGGATATAAGCTATGACTTCGTGCCTTTCTTTTTTGGGAAAATACCTCGCCTTTATGTTCGGAGAGTCGTACAGAACGTTGTCGCCTCCTGAAATTTGGGGAATTTTATTTCCTCCCTCGCATCCTGAAAGTTGCGCCTCGTTCAATCTCTAGAGGGAATCAGGTCCTGGCACTTATTTCTTCTGTCGAAATTAAAAACGACATTGTAAATGGCTGAATTCGTCATATATGAAGGCAATTTGCTGGGGAATATTAAAAGGCTTCTTTTGGCACTCAAATTGCCGTATTGCCAGGCCCTATCGCCATAAAGAATCCTCTCGATTATGAACAGACAATTTATCATGTCAGATATGATGAAAAAATTTATCAATTTCTCTCCCCGTGTCTCTCTCTATCTCTTCCTCGATCTCCCTCTCTTTTGAAAAACTCCTTGGACGTGGTCCTACAGACATCCACACGAAATACATTCCGGGATGAGATAAGCGTAATGGCCACAACTAGGAGCCAATTCATTTTATCAATATGTACCATAAAACGGCCCAAGAATATCTAGATAAAACCTTTATGTGAAATTATTTGCTAGAAGCGGGAAAGTAGCTCTAGACCCATAAAATACTCGACAGCGTTGGGCCCATTTATCTTCGAGAATTTTTGGATGACAAACATGGAAACAAGTTAAAAGTTGGTGACTGCTGGCAACGCATTGTTATCCTTATAAACATATACATATATATGTATATATATTGCGCTAGCACGCACCACGAATCCTTGTCTATACACCTTTTGCACGTATTCCTATAGCGGAGGGTAATTGATGATGACCTATCGCTTGACACGTAGCAAACTAGCTGTCAGGTGTTGCTGAAATCATTTTTTTTCCTTTTTGGTGTTCTCCTATTGTGGATGAGATCCTGTTTTTCGTTTTGTTTCAAATGTCAAAAAGGACTAAATTGAACCTTTAATAGATATTGTAATGACGTCACAACGATATAAATCAACCCTATACATATAACATTTCCAGCGTAAAGCAGTTGGTTCATAGGTATTTGTTAAGAGTCCTTCATTTATTTTATTTTATTTTTTTTTGTGTTAAGGAAGTTGAAATGGCATTTGACAGATTTAATCGTTTGGAAGTAAATTAACCACAGGAAATGCTTCCGTTTCTATTTTTGGGTGTCCTGCTGTCCCCTCCTTGGCAATATTCGGAGAAATAAATGAATTACAGATTTTTTATCTTTATGTCATCTTGTCGCAGTGTTATTTTTTGAAAAATGGATTTTTATTTCACAGAGATTTTATCATGATACAATTTCATGGATATTGACGCTTGAGATATCAAATCATGCTAATGGAAGTGGGGGAAAGCGATTGAATATAACTGGAAATTGCTTAACAATATCATAACACAATAATGATAAAGGTGTCCAATATTTGGATCGAGTGATTGTCGATTTATATTTTGGTATGTTCTTGTTCTTAAATGGTGCTACAGTTCATGTAGAACTCGGATTTTTTGAAGACTCTTCTTCCATTGGTCTACCAATGACAATTCTGTCTAGCATTATTTCTTGTACAATATCCCAGTAGGAAAAGGGAGCATCCTAAATGAATAAAGGAGGCCTCTCTTGGGAGTAAGGGAGACCTCCCTCTTCGTACTTCGTACTTTTATTGTGCTTTTCCCCATAAACATGTCCGGAAAAGGGAGTACTGCATTTGTACTCTCCTGTAGAATTAAAGTGGAATTTCTCTCTATTTGTACTCGCTTGGATTAGTCTTCATTTGAAATCTTATGGTTTTCAAAAGAGGCAGACAACTTTTTACTTAGTAGGAGGAAATGGAGCGATATCTCCTTGGGAGATAGTCCAGGCAAAATGGTTCAAAAAAATTATCACCTGACGATTTTTGGTAAGGTACTTAATTCGTTTTACTCATTGTTAAAGAGGTTCAAGCAAAGTTAAAACTCAATTTGCGGGACACGGGGGTTGTGGAATCGCCGCCATCTTGAACAGAAGGGTGAAAGTGTTTTCTCGATTTAGCTCTGTCTAAGTTGTAAATACCAGGGTACAATTCCTGAATAAGGTAGCACTGCACGAAGAATACTCCCACCTAGGTTAGGTTAGGTTAGGTTGAAATGGTTGCTCCCCCACTAGGGAGCGCACTTAGGCACACCATTGGGCCCATTGTGATGCCATTCTAGTGTTGGGACAAAATTTAGGCCATTTCAAGCCATTTGGAGCTTTTAATAAAGCGACAGAGGTAAAAAACACCAGTGTTTTGCAGCTCACTCAATCCATCAAGGAAAGGTGAGCCAAGGAAGGCCCCTCTTTTCCTCGCGAGGGCCGGCCATGTACAGAGAAGATGGGAGACAGTTTCTTCCTCATCCTCATTGCCACAACTTCTGCATAAGTCGTTGTGGGGAAGTCCCAATCTTTCGGCGTGTGGGCCAAAGGGACAGTGACCTGTCAGCACCTTCACCACATAGCTTATCTCTTTTTTGTTCAACTCAACTAGAGATTTTGAACGCTTTGCGTCCAAGGTCGGCCATATTGTGTGGAGAGTGCGGCACACTGTTGCTGTGGTCCATATCAGCCCGGCTCGAGCTAAGCTGATTTTTCCCACAGCCAGTTTATAGGTGGCTAAGGGCATTCCCATCTGGGTTAAGTGGGGTGTCCTTTCCACTTCGGTTCCCTGTCTAGCAAGCTCATCTGCCCTGCAGTTTCCCCTAATCCCTCTGTGTCCAGGAACCCAACACAGAGTTATATAAAACTGAGTGGCAGTCTCACACAGAGACCTGCGGCAGTTCAGAACAGTCGTGGATGTTGTGACGACAGAATTAAGAGCCTTGAGGGCCGCCTGGCTATCCGATAGAATACATATATTCTTATGAGATATATTATTTATCTTCAGCCATTCGAGAGCCTCCCAGATAGCAGTGACTTCCGCCTGGAAGACACTGCAATGATCGGGTAAGCGAATAGAGGTATCTATATTTAATGCCTCGGAAAAGATACCACAACCTACGCTGTTCCCAATTTTTGAGCCATCTGTATAAATACATAATGACCCAGTCGGGATAACACCATCTGTCCAGTCATCTCTGGCCGGAATGATGGTATTGAAACCTTTCTCCAAGGTCCACGTAGGTGTAGTGTAATCTAGGTTTCCGCAGCGGTAGCGAACTTCCTAAGGATGGATGAGTGACCATATAAGTATGGAGTCCATCCAAGAGAAGCCTTTGTCCTGGCAGCCGTCCAGGCTGCCATTTGCTCGGCATATATGTCCAAGGGGATAAGATGCAATAAGACATCCAGCGCAGCTGTTGGGGTGCTTCTCATTGCACCACTAATACACAGCTCGGCTGTTCTTTGGACTCTTTCCAGTATCTACATTAATAAGCTTGTTCTTTTATCTTTAAAATGATAAAGAAAGCAGTCTGTAACACAAATAGAACCGGAGTTGTGAATTTTTGAAAATTACTCCTCAAGGCAAAAATCACCAAAAATCGCGAAATTTCAATCCTTTCTAGGGTCCAAAATATTGTGAAAAAAAATAAAAAAAATACGTGTATCTTTTTTTTCAATATAGAGCCCGTAAAAAAAGTTTCAGTCAAATCAAAAATGTGTCGGTCAGAAAGGTGTTCGGTTTGTAAAAGAACGTCACAAATATGAGAGACATTTCTTATTTGTTTTTGTAAAATATCCAACTTGAGCTGAGGCGAGGTGAGATTTTAAATACAAATTAAAAAAGGATGTGAGACATATAGGTCTCAAGTTCTTTGGATTGTGGTAGGAGATTTTACCCGCCTTCGGAATGAAAGCCACCTTCGCTACCCTTCAGGATGTTGGAATGTAGCTTAGGCGAAGGGAACTCCTGTAGATGGTTGCAAGCCAGTCCAGAATTAGGTCACTGACTTTCTGAATTTCAATAGGATAAATTCCGTCCGGTCCAGCTGTTTTATAAGGCTTAAAACCTTCTATGGCCCATAAGAGTAAATCCCTGTTTATCAGTCTGTCAATAGTACCTAAATTATATACACTAATTGGGCTCCCAAAACCTGATTCTGCGGATACCGCGAGAGATGTCGAGCCCGGAAAGTGGGTATCGAGCAGAAGTTTCAATGACTCCTGACTACTTGTAGTCCATGTACCAACCGCTTGTTGCAGCAGTTCTTGGCACATCGGGCTTTTGGAGAGAACCTTTCTAAGTCTTGCAGTGTCCGAAAAACCTATTGTCTCACAAAAGGTCTTCCAGGATTCCCTCTTTGACTTACGCAGTTCGTACTTGAACTCCCTAAGACGTCTTTTATAGTTGTCCCAGTCTGATTCCAAGTTAGACCGTTTGGCTTTGTTGAAGGCCTTTCTACTTTCAGACCTTAGTTTGAGAAGCTTACTGTTCCACCAAGGAGGTTTGGTTTTACCCCTGTATTTCTTAATGGGACAGGCTGCTTCCAATGCATTATTTAAGAGGTTGCTGAGATTCTTCACCTGATCTTCGAGATCTTCAGCGTTCCAGAGATGGGTGGGAACATCCTCGGGAAGTGATCTTTCCACCACTTGTCTATATACGGCCCAATTTGTGCTTCGGACATTCCTGTAACCAGGGGCCTTTTGGTTTTGTACACAATTGAGCAGGTCTGAGGAAACAAGAGTGATGTCCAAGACTTCTTGTCTTGCTCTTGTAACGAACGTAGGTTCATTTCCCCTGTTACACAGCAAGAGATTATGTTGGAGTAAAAGGTCAAAAAGCAACTCACCTCTTACATTAGTATCTGAGCCGCCCCAAATGGAGTTGTGAGCATTTGCATCACATCCAATAATGAGGCTGGCTCCGAGTTTAGCCGCTTCCTTTGCCGCATCAAAGAGACTGGAGCTGTCTATATTTCCCTCATATGGTAGGTAGGCAGATCCAATCCACATAGCCCTGCCGCCATTTCTGCTGTCCAAGCAAGCCACCACTGTGTCAGCATTACTAAATTTAGACAACATAAAAGCATCAAGGTCATTATTAACAATTAAACAGGTTCTAGGCTTACCTTCCCCATTTCTGGGATACAGCAACCTGTACTTCGGAGTCCTGATTCCGCATACAAGGCCCCGGACAATCCAAGGCTCCTGTACCAGGACGACATCTAAATCAGCCTTCGAGAGGCGTAAGCAGAGACTGGCGGATGCAGCCTTGCTGTGATGGAGATTAATCTGTGCTATTCTCAACATCGTGGTTGCAAGTAGCGGGATCAATCTCGATCACCGTTATGTCAGCCTCGTCCTCCTGCGGTGTGAGACTAATGTCATCATCCCCCACCGAAAGAAGTTGGGCAAAGTCCCCCGGTTCGTCCTCCGTCGTTATACTCCCACCTATCTAAAACTGTAAAAGTAAAGGTTCTACCCTACCAACTTCCAGAGCAATGAGTCATCAAAGTCAAAATTTTGTTTTTTTTAACAAAAATTTCCACTTCAACTACCTTTTTCTCCAAAAAATACGTAGTTAGTCAATATTTTTTTTTCCAAAATCGGAAAGCTTGAACAATTTCCTATAAATAATGGTTAGACAATTTTTGTGTTACGGACTTTATTTTTCAAGATATTAGCAAATTTTGATGTTAAAATTGGCTTTATTTGGTAAATTTTTTACATAAAATAGTAGGGGAGCTGACGCTTGAAAAAACCATTTCGTCCCAACTTTCTTCCGCTTGGTATATAGGGTCGAAAAGTACCAAATAAGCACCAAATAAGCCCAATTTTAACATTGAAATTCCTTATAACTTCAAAAGTAAAGGCCGTAGCATAAAAATTGTCCTTACATTATTTATAGGAAATTGTCCAATCTTTCCCATTTTGGAAAAAATTATGGGTTAACTACGTATTTTTTGGAGAAAAAGGTGGTTTAAGTTGAAATTTTAGTTAAAAAAAACAAAATTTGACCAAGACCAAGACTTAGCTATGTTTGCAAAAACAAGACCAAGAACAAGACTTAGCTATGATCGCAAGACCAAGAACAAGACTGACTGAGCAAGAACAAGACAAGACCAAGACTATATTAGTCTTGGCTTGTTCTTGCGTTTGCTCATCACTAGTGGCGTGGTCGGATGGAGCGCTCGTGTACTTCGCCCTTTAGGGCTAAATAACCGTTAAATACTAGTGGCAGAAATTTTTGACCATTTGCACCACCCCAAGTCACCTCTAGCTGAAAAGTTGTTTCAATCTTCCAAATACGATTATAAAAAATTTTAATTTCCAAAAGTCACTGACGTGTATACATGTCAGTGAAAAAAGGTAGGTCGCAATGGAACGAATTGGTGCCATGAACATTTTCTGATGAGCAGTCCATTCAATATATTTCAGTGATATAAACGCACAAACTTAACTTGGGGTTGACGACTGCTCTAACCACGTCTAACTACGTATTTATTGGAGAAAAAGGTAGTTGAAGTGGACATTTTGTTAAAAAAATAAAATTTTGACTTTGATGACTCATTGCTCTGGAAGTTGGTAGGGTAGAACCTTTACTTTTACAGTTTTAGATAGGCGGGAGTATTCTGCGTGCAGTGCTACCTTATTCAGGAATAGGACCCTGGTATTTACAACTTAGACAGACGTAAATCGAGCAAAACACTTTCACCTTTCTTTTCAAGATGGCGGCTATTCCATAACCCCCTGTGTCTCTGTTTCCCGCAAATCGAGTTTTAACTTCGCTTGAACCTCCTTAATAATGAGCAAAACGAATTAAGTACCTTACCAAAAATCGTTAGATTTTTCTATTTTACCTGTACTAATATATATGTGGGAGATTAGAATTTTACAAGGAAATAGCAAATAAAAGAGATAAATAGTAAATCAACATAAATTTTATTCATAAAACTCAAGTAACTCATAACACTTTTCACAAAACTAAACTGGCGACTTTACTTGCCAACTCTTAAATGCATTTTGTTTATAAATTTAATATCTCCCATATACCTCCCTTAAGGAGATCTTGCCACGTTTCGTACTGTGAACTGGCTAAAACATCTTATTTAGTTCGCCAGAGAGATTTGCTTGTAAAATTCTAATCTTCCATATGCCCCCCTCGAGGAGATCTCGAGACGTTCTTCTAAAAACGCTCCTCTTGGTTCGTGGATTTTTTTAAGAGCAACGTTCGAGAGCTTTAAATTTTCTTTTAAACTTATACTGTCACTTCCCAGCGGGAAAAGTTTGAAGGCCTTCCTCAAGTAGCTTTTAGGTAGCAGTTCGTATTCGTAGTTCCACAAAAGTAGGATGGAAGGGCCAAATATGGATACGTAATTAATGTACAGTTTTTATTCAGTTAATACAATTTACCATTAAGTTGTGTATAAAAATGTGTATCTAAAAGATTATTATAAAAGGATTAAAGCAATATCTTCCAAGGATCTCAATATATTTAGAAGGTGTGAGAAATTGTACTTCCTTGGAAGAAATAAAAGAGAACGTATCACCAACACCTTACCGGGAATGCGTGGGGAAGGTGAATGAGCTTTTGCAGCTTTTCGACTCATTCCTTCTAATGACATGGCTGAGGCTGTACAAAAAAGATATGGAGCGGAATGCGAAAAGGAAGGAATTCTCGCCTTCCAAAAAAGGCTACCGTCATGCTTCTTGGTATGATTCCATTTCCCGCTGGGTAATTAACGACCTCGGAGTTATTAGCAAAGTAAGCGTGTCGTTCCATCTAGCAGATCCAATTTAAAGCCGACATCAACCAATTTGGCATCGTTAAGCTCGTAAAAGGTTATCATTGTGGAGTCTGGAATCGTCCTCTCTCAAACAAGGGTCCAGCCAGGCCACGGAGGCCAGACCATCACCTTGTTGAGATGCATTATAGATGTTGATTGGTCTAGGCAGATTTCTGGATATTTACATTGGTATTTACATTGGTTATGGTCATCAACCTACAAAATCGTCTCAGTTTTGTAGGATTGCCGAATTCTCTTATTCCTTTGTAGAGTTTTTCTCTAACTATATTATATGACCTTAAGATCCAGAGGAACTGCATTGAGTTTTGAAACTCTAGATCTGCTGCTGCACGATGTGATATCCCTTTTTTGTAAGTACTCCACACCAACATCATATTGATCCTAGTCGAATTTTCCACCTTGGCACCTTCGCTTTCGAACTTTCTTGCTGGCGGCAATCTATAAACACGTGAACTATTTGAAAGTCAATGATTCTATCAGGAGATATCTAGATGATTCTACGCGGAAAAACAACACCTGCAACGACCAAATTAATTTTAGCTGCCATGTCTATGTTTCATTGTCATTTGTCATTAGTGTCTTCATATAATCTGTTGATGGCAACTTACTGCGTGTATGCTGTCTCTCGTCTTGTTCAAATTACTCAATATGGTGCATTTTACACAAGCACTAGATAAGGTGTTGAGTTCCTTTTCAAATAATATCGCTTTTTATTAATTTTTCATTGTCTGGATACTCTTTTATACTCCAGCTACAATATATACATTCATATTCAGTTTTTTGAAAGATAACAATCTCTGAAAATCTTGTCTGACTGATTTCAATACAATACTTAGACAGGATATCAGCTAGGTGTTGTGCACCTGTTGTGTAAATCCTTTTTTTGCTACCGTATTGGTTGTCGCTTAATCCGACCATTGTTAGCTGTAATTTGTTCCGTCCTGAAACAATGGCATCGAAATATGAGAGTCAATAATCGAAAAAATTCGATGTAATTTATTAACGACGTAGCGTCTCTCTGGGTGGCTTATCGTCTTTTTTTGTAGTGTTTGTCGTTGTTTTTTTTGCATATTTTTAGGGTTATGCATGTAAAAAAATTTATTTGTATATTGATTCTGCGTACGTTTAGGGTAATTTTTTAAATTTATAATTTTGATTTTTATTTTAATTTATATTTTTAATTTATACGAAATCTGTTTCGGGAAATTTTAGTGTTAGACTACCGTCTTGACGGTTGGGGCTTTGCTAGTAGGTACTAACTAGGTATGTTACGAATGTTCGAACGAACGCATGCAGTGTGTACGGACTGCAAATAGCAAACGAACGAATTTGAACTATTTGCTTGAATTCGGAACTCATATAAAATTTGCGCACATTCGATCGTTCGTTCGCTCGTTTTTGTATAACAAATTTGTTATATTTGGACGAATTTCAAACTGTAAAAAACGAATCCGTTTGAGTTTGTCAATCTTCGGCCGTAAGTGGATAGCTCAAACACATGTGTTGAAATTTATTTCAGAATACTAAAAAAACGAAGAAAATTGTGATTTTGCTCATGCTTTAAACCTACATCTTTTAAATGGAGTTACTCAAGTTTCTGCTCTTTATACCAAATAAAAGAATACACATTTACCTAAAAGATGAGCCTAAGTATGTTGCTTTGCGATAATAAGTCTAGGAGTAATTCAACTTGAAGTAAATTAAAAAAAATACATTTTTTTTCGTAAACCCCCTGTATCTTAGTGTATTTGGATAGTGCGGATGGGCCTCTCTAGAACAATTTTTTTCTCCAAATTCATCCAGGAATCACCCCTAAAAACATTAGCTACTGCGTTGAACGTCTGATGTCGGAAAAAAACTGATATTTGTACCTTTTGAGGGCTAAAACCCCCTTCTCGGGGCAGAAAATCGGTAGACTTTATAACCTCTTATTAATAACCCTAAAAGGCAGCTCTCTGCCAATTTTCAGCCTGACCTAATTATTTCGTTTTTTTTGGTTTAATTTACCTGTACTAAATATATTCACATATGTAAGTATACACTGCTATCAGTTCTATCAACAGTAGAGTAACTGTCTCGCCTACTAAATTTGTGATTGCAACTAAAACTTATACAAATATCATCGAATGAATGCAAACCTTTTTTTGTGGGTTTACACAACGTACACACCGAGCAAATTTGTTTCTTTCTCCACTTCTGTTTGGTAGAATTTTTAGAACCGTCCACACATTCGTTCGCTAGAAGGCGCAGTGAACGAACGATCAAATGTGCTAATACCCCGGCTTCACCGGCCTCAGTTTAATCAAGTTCACTTCAATCGGCAAAAGTGGCTTCACCGACTAAAGGCGATTTCAGTGCTTGAAATTGTTGTTGCTTTTTCGCCAGCAGTCAGAAATGGAAAAGCTCCCTGGAATGGCATTCACTATTCCAGTTGATTACTCTCTTTTGAGCGAGTTTTTACTTTCAAGCTTGATTTCAGGTTCTGTTGGGCGAAATCAGACTATATTTTTCCTGACTTCGGAATGTGAAAATGTATGGGAAATCAGGCAAAAATTGAAGCTCAGCATACTAATTTGCTCGAACTTGCGCAGTTCGGCCGGTGAAGCCGGGGTATAATAAGTTTTGCTACTGGTTCCGGATCGGAGCGAATGATTCAAATTTGTTTGTTTGCAATTTTTAACTCGTACTGCGCACATTCGTTTGTTCTTTCGCCTTACTTCGCTTGATCTGTACATACCTTTATGCGAATGTTTTGCGAATGCGAATGTGTGTAGGTCGTGTCGTGTCTCGTGGAAAACAAAATTAAAATACGACAAATTGACAGATCTGGCTCGCAAGTATCTGAACGCTCCACCGGCCAGGGCCAGCGTTCCGAATGAGCAATTGTTTAGTGCAGCCGCCCTTATATATGAACCTCTTAAGAACCCCATTTACAAGAGGCCGCCAGCAGGCCGTAGCCTTTTAGGCCAGGTCAGCAAGTACTGCCCGATGAAGGCCATACATTACTCAGTCTGACTGAGGGATGAGGACTTGAGGCATACGTCTGACAGGCCGTGGACTGCAGGCGATCTCAAGATTCCCTACATGCACACAGGCGAAGACGACAGTTTAGCGTAGCAGTTTGTTAATTAAAGTGCAAAAATGTTCATCGCCTCAACGAGAATTTGGGCGAATTCGGAAACGCAAACTGCAGTCATTTGCAAGTATTCAGCAATTAGAAGTCTGTAGCTGAATACTTGCAAATGACTGCAGTCTGCGTTTCCGAATTCGCCCTTTCATATAGAAGTTCAGATTTTCCGACACGGACTGACGATAACTGAGTGTGAGTGAGAGAGTGATGCTTATCGAGTAGACGTGTGTCGCGAAGCTCCTTAATTATTATAAAAATTCTCCGTAGTTTTCCAAATTTTCTTCATATTTTCAAAGTTAATTCCCGCTGTGGTATCTTACCTTTTGCGGTGCACTGCAGTTTTTTTTCGTACAACTATTTTTAAAGTTTATAAAACCATTTTTTTAAAATGCCTAAACCGCAAGTGAGATCCACTACCAGAAAAGTTGCTGACTCAGACACCCCAGTTCCCGCCAAAATTAACACTCCGGATCATTCATCCAGCAAACGCAATGACAGCAGCAGCAGCAGGACACCACGATCTACGTCTATTGCAGCTCCGGACAACAGCCTTGAACTTCTGGAGAAAAGGCTTTTGTCCAACTTGTATCGCATGCTGGACGAACGACTTGCAGCTTTTGAGGCCCGCATATCTGCACAAATTGAAGAAGTTTGCAATTCCTTCAACAAGCAAGTAAGTGAATTGAAAGATGATGTAGACTCCGTACAACATGATGTGGCGGTATTATCGAATGAGCTAGAGGACCTACGGCGGCGATCGAGGCTCAAAGATGTGGTCGTTCGAGGTGTTCCTACCACCGACAACGACAAGCCGAGGCAGATTTTAGATCAGCTCGCCTCCGCCATTGGACATGAACTGACGCCTTATGGTAATAGGCCTAACCTAAATGAAAAGTAACGCAGAAGTGAACTAGACGTAATTTCTTTCATAATTGATATATAAACCATAATAAAAGGTTCATAAGAAGTGTAGCAAGTGAACAGCCTTACTTTCTTAACTTTTCTTTACTTCTTGTGCGGTTCTTACCGCACGGTTACTTCTCTAAATAACTTTTCGAAAATAAACTTCCACTTCACTTCTATTTTGGTCACTCTCATTCATTCATATGATATGGTACCTAACTTCACTTCACTTCACTTCCCATTTAGGGTAGGCCTAATGTTTTTCGACCACTACAGCGCCGACGGCTTGAATCCCAGGTTGGCAATGTAAGAAAGGCAAGCTCATTGCTGATTATTAAATTCCCGTCAGTCAACGAGCAGTTAGAGTTCCTACGAAAAAGTCGCCAGCACGGACCTCTTACTCTGAAAAAACTAAACATGGGCTTTGTCTCTGACAGCGTGATTCATATAAATGAAAGCTTGACGGCTAAAAACAACGACATCCTCCAGACTGCGCGTCAGCTCCAACGAAGGAATCTTGTCTCTACTGCTTTCACTCGTCGGGGTCAAGTATATGTGCAGTTGCGGAAAAATGAGCCGCCTAAATTATTTACGTCAGCACTTGACCTGAACGACGCCGTCAGCCCAGCCTCTACTTCAGGAGCATCATAGGAAATTTGGAGCAACCAACCCGCGCCGAGGAGTTTTGCATGCGTCTGAATATTAATTTTTATTAATTGTTTTTTTTTCTTTTATTTTTTCTGTCTTTTATATTCCAATTTTATTTTTGTTTTACTTTTTTCTTTTTATTTTCTGAAAATAATTTTCTTTTTTTTTTCTCGCTCACTTTTGTTTTCTGTAATGTTGGGATATTACTGTCGCATTCTGAGCTCATTTTACTATCTCGTGTTGATGACTTCGGGTAGTTGGTTTTAATATGAACAAAATCAGAACTTTGCTTAACATTTTTCAAAGTAGAGCTCAAGGGGTAAATGTTTGTCACATTAATGCGCGCAGTTTATGTAATAAAATGGACGAACTTCGTGAAATTTTTCGTGAATCAAATATTCACGTTATACTGGTATCCGAAGCCTCATTACGCCATCACGTGCCTTCGAAACTTGTTTCTATAAATGGTTATAACCTATTCCGAAATGATAGAAAAAATCGCTCTGGTGGTGGAGTAGCTATTTATGTTAGGGACAGTTTTCGATCCCTGAAAGTTAAAGAATCCGTGTCAAATGCTCTGGAGTTCCTTAGCATTGAAATTAATATTGGCCACAGTAAATGTCTTGTCTCTGTGGTTTACTGTCCACCTCGAATTTTCACGATTTCTGAAGCTAGCGAGTTGGAAGCGTGGCTCTCCGATGTTACCCATAACTACGACAATATTGTAAGGGGGGGGGGGAGATTTCAATGTTAATATTTTATCTAATAATGCCCGTTCTAAAAATTTCCTTAATTTTTTCAATACGTTCGACCTGAAACCCGTTAATAGACTTCCGACATATTGCGATACTAATAATCCATCATTGCTGGACATATTTTTTGTGCCGAATGTGGACAATGTATTATTTCATAATCAGATCAGCGCACCCAGTTATCTCGATCATGACATCCTCTATCTTTGCTTAAATTTCAAGGTTGAAAACGCGCAGCAAAAAATGTTCACATATCGGGATTACAAATCCATCGATATCCCAGCCCTATTACAAGGATGTGCCTCTCTTCCATGGAATGGTACATATAGTATCATTGACATTGACGAAAAAGTATAATATTTCAATTCACTCTGTAACCATGTGCATGAATCTTTTGCTCCGGTCAAAACTAAACGCGTGCTTTCTTCTGTCTTCCCCTGGTTTTCCTCCCAAATTAACCGGTTGATTACTGAAAGGGAATTTTTATTCAGAAGATACCAGAAAAATAAAACTGTTGCGAATTTAGAAAGGTATAAAAATGTTCGGAACTTAGTTACATTTGCCATCCGTAGAGAAAAACTACGATTCTTTTCCTCAAAGATTAGTCCTAATTTGCCTGCAAAGAAATTTTGGGCCAACATAAAGCAACTTGGAATTCATGGAAATGACTCTTTAACCCAAGTCAATCTTAGCGCGAATGAATTAAATACACATTTTACCGCTGCCACGAGCAGAGTTGGTGATACTAATTGCTCCACGTCTACTGGTAATAGTAATACTGGTATATTTAGTTTTCGCAACGTGGACTACGAAGAAGTCCGTAAAGCCTTCTATGCTATTAAATCCGACGCCACTGGACAGGATAGCCTCCCACCCATTTTTCTCAAGCTAATTTTTCCTGTTATTCTCCCCTACATCTCACATATTTTTAATAGCTGCCTCATGCAATCACATTTTCCGCTTCAGTGGAAAAAAGCGAAAGTAATTGCCCTACCTAAATGTAAATCGCCAAGTAGTCTTGCCGACTATCGTCCTATAAGTATTTTATGTTTTTTAGGTAAGGTACTAGAAAAACTAATGGCATGGCAAATTGAAAGTCACTGTGAGACGAGGTTCCTATTGAGTCGGGCACAGTCTAGCTTTCGCAAAGGCAATAGCTGCGAAACTGCACTTCTGAAGGTTACTACTGACCTCCGAATGGCTCTTGACTCTGGTAATGTCGCTTTCCTCGTTCTTCTTGATTTCAGTGTAGGTAAGGCATTTGATAGTGTTGACCACATCCGCCTATTTACCAAATTGTCAACCCACATGAGGTTTACATCTTCTGCTACCTCTTTAATCCGCAGTTACCTGCAGAATCGTTCCCAAAAAGTATGGTTGCATAACTCGATTTCGGATCCCTTACCGATAACGTGCGGCGTTCCGCAGGGCTCCATACTAGGCCCATTTCTCTTCTCTATGTACATAAATGATCTTAGCAGTGTCGTGACAAGCTGCAAACTGCACATGTATGCAGATGATGTTCAGATTTACTTAAACAGCCGCCTTGGACTGGTTGTGAACTGTATTGCGGACATAAATGCAGATCTCAAGCGCATTTATCAATGGTCTGTATCCAACCGTCTACAACTGAATGCCTCTAAATCCTGTTGCATTCCAATGTATAGGAGTAAACTGGATACCGACCGCTTTCCACCTATCGTTTTTCCCTTCTGGGATGCACAATTGATGATTACCTTCTCCTCAAGGCATTGACATTTGTTTATAAGCTTCTACATTCCGACCGTCCATCTTATCTACATGAATATCTTCAAATTGGACGAACATCTAGAAGAACGTTATTTATACTGCCAAGGGTCTCTTTCTTAGTTGGGCAAAGATCTTTTTTTGTTCATTCGCTTCAAGTTTGGAATAGTCTGCCTTCTTACGTACACAATGCGGGGTCGTTAAATGTTTTCAGGAATCGCGTCTTCAATTTTTTGAATAACCAGTAATATTCCTTCAACTACATTCTTTTTAATTTTTACTTGTTTTGCTTTTGTTCCTTTTCATTATCTACTTTTTCTGTTTTTATTAATTTACTCACTCGTTCCGCTTTTTTATTAATTAATGTATTGAAATTATAATGTACATGCGTTTTTTAGCGTTAAAAGATTATGTAGTCTTGATGTACAATTCATTAAATAAACGAAATAGAAAAATAGAAATAACTACACACACAAAGTTTTTGTCAGCAATGCAAGTTGACAGTGTGAGTAAGTGAGTGTCTACACTGTAAAAAAAATATGTAAATTTACAGTGCAAATGTACAGTAAAATTACAAATCGTGATATGAAATACTAATTGACTACACAATTATTGTAATTTTACTATAAATTTTGTAACTTCACATAAAGAAATTGGGAATCTCCAATACTGCATGACGTAAATGTTGATTACATGAATGTGGCGTATATTTTACACAGTGTTGTGTATTTTTCTAAATCGTTTATCTAGGAATATTACAATATTTCTTAGTATATTTATCAATGTTACGTACTAAAAAAATCTTTATATTTTATACACTTTATACTGTAATTTTACAGTAAGAGGCGTAATTTTAGAATATAAATTTTCAGTAAAATTACAAATTGGTTATTGGAATGTAAGGTTTAAATTTTTCCTCTCATGGATATAATTCACAGGTAACAATGGAATACTAAGCATATATACCGGATTCTTCTTAAGTTAAGGTCAGACCTTTGACTTTGATCAGGGTCTCGGCAGTTTTTGTAACAGCCAAGAAATTTTGATAGGCGTTGCCTCACGTACATGCTTAACAGGGCATTGTGAGCAAAATGCTATTTTTTATGTATAGGGAGTGGGGTAAACTAGGAATAAAATTTGACGCTTGAAAATAATTCAAGCAGGGCCAAGCACATTGGCACAGGGCGGGAATCTTTAGCCGTGTTTCCCTGCACCCCCCACGGGTAAAAAGTTACAACACAAGGGTTTTGGATATTTACCAAACTATGAAGTAAAAGCTCCAATACTGATTTGTATTTTTACATCCCACAAATAATGTATATTTACTACATAGTTGGTAAAAAGCGTAAAGTAGATTAGGAATATTCCTAATAATATATATTGCAAATTTACAAAACTGCTTGTGAATAAAACTTCCAGTATTTTTTTTGTAAAATTACCACAGAAATTTTTTACAGTGTAGTTATACTTGGTCTCAAGGCGAGAAACCTTCAGGCCATGGCCTCCCGGCGGACTGTATATGAAATCGTCTCATGAAATATAATATTCCTTTTTTGAACATTTTTTAGAAAATACGAGAAGAAAGAATACGATTACTGTATTAACACTGGTCTATTGTTCTAATATTTTTTCATATCCTATTGTAAGTACATAATAAAAAATGAGGACTTAATTTAATTAAATTTTTTAATGCTATTCCTAAACATTCGTATTCGCATTCGCATTCGCACATTCGCATTCCGAACATTCGCGTTCGCATTCGCGAATGTGAAAAATATGACATTCGTAACATCCCTAGTACTAACCTACATTTTATGAATTACAAACAAAAAAATTCCTCAGACAGTTTATAGAGTCATCAGATCGTGCTTGTTATGATACGCACATCAATTTTTATTCATTGAAATGCGTTTACAAAGCAGCAGACAGTCATGAATATTTCTTCATTGATACATGCGTTAGTGCGTTTGAGCTTCAAAGAGAAGTTTCAATACTCACCTTGGCCTAATTGAATTGTGGCTGGTGAAAATTTGAAATTAATAGGGCCTGCGACGACTCTTCTGGTGCTTTGCTTTCTGCAGTAGTAATTTCTATTCAAAAGCCTTTGAAATATCCCATTGCACTATGTTTTATGGCATCGCCATCCTATTACGAATCATATCACAAATTTTCTATTCAAGTGAGAGATTTTAACATGCAGTCTAGCATCCAATGAAGCCCTTAAGGGTTAATACTGTGACTATGGTTACCTTTGATTCTTACCAACTGAATATGACTAGTATAAGTTTATCATCCGCCTAACAAATGGGTTCTTAAGAATGGTAATTGGCTTCTGAACCAAATCGAGGTTTCCTTTTATATGGCATTGTGTGTCTATCCATACTGATATGCTAACGAAGGTCTAAATCATCCCACATTCTTCTCGTGCCAGTGGTAAAATTCAACCCACCACTGGAATGTCATAATCACATAAATTCTAGAGAATTATTGCTCATTAGAAAGTCGCTATAATATTTCAGTAATAGTTTAACCGTCATCATGAGGTTTACTTTGATTTAATGAAGACGATTTTGTGTAAGGTCACATTTGCCAAGGATATGCTCTGCTTTTGAGTGAAATTCCTCTAATTGGTTTGAAATAACGAGGGAAAATCAATATCTATTAAGGCATCCCAACAACGCATGTAGGGATTCCCATCAACATTCAACTCATTATTCATTATCCTTTGACTTGCAAGACATCAAACGGATTCCTTGAATCCCGACGAAAATAGAATCATATTCTTTGAGATCCGCATTCCGGCATATCCCAGCAGTGCCCCAGACATGGTTGGGGCTTCGTCGGTGATGTCCTTTAATGCTAATATGCTGTGCTGCAATCCTGCCGCTATATGATTGATGGTGTTTATGTATAAATTTTTTGTTTTGTGTATATTGTACCGTCAACGAGTACACCCTCCTCTTGTTCTTCATTGCGTGGAGCTTAAAGTATTCTGACATAAAATGCTCCTTGTGAGCAGCCATCCTTAATTAAGAGTTAATTGAATTGAACCCGGATAAATTATTCAGGTGAAACACATGGCAGTGTTCGCAGTTGACTGAGCCCGGTGCCAGAGGGAGTTTTGACAGAATGCTTGCTTTTGCGGTTGCTCCTTTTAAGGAAGCTGTCAATTAACTTCAGAGCTTCCGCCCCAATGAGCCGCCAGCAAGAAGGAGCGATTAACTCCGCTGTAAATTATTCACATAAACAAAATTAAGGAGCGAAAGTCATTTTAAATTCAGATCCATTCCCCTGAAGGACACCAGAAAATCTGCACGTTCAGAATACAGTAACGAGAATGATATTCCATAAAACAGTAGATGGCGCCGGGGATGCTGGGGGTGGATGGATGTTATGCGGGTGGATCTACGGCAGTGCTCTGCATCCTCCCCTTCTCCCTTCCGCAAAAATACTCACATGCCACCTCTTTTTTTGAATGTCGAATGCTGGCGCACCCCCATCCCTTCGCCCAACCACCCACATTCATCATTTTCATGTTATCCGCCCTGCATTAGCTGTGGACGCACAGCTGGAAGTTACTGTTAAAACGGTGAAATGATGAACGGCTTACAGGGGTTGGAGAACGCAACAGTTAAGTTTCGAAATTAATTTAATGGCGGGGTGTGTTGGGTGGTACTCTGGATGGCAGGGATAGCAGGGATTCCCATTCGTGCGATTTCCGGGGGTGTCCTGGCTGCTGCTGTTATGCCCGTCGAAGAGAGCCTGTTTTTGCGGTTTACCGCAAATGCTGCCGCGGAAGTTTTATAGTCTTAGCATCAGGAAATGGGTGTGTTTACGTGAAACCAATCCGGAAATACGGGGAAAGTATGTTAGCAATAATTTTATTGAGTGGTGGCTGGCGCCTGTGAATCATATTTTGAGTGGTAGGCATGATAAAGTTTTTAGGAGCAATTTTTAAACTTTATTAATAATGGCGTAACTTTTGATTATCAATTCGGATTTATACTACCCCCTTTCCCTCCACCATTCACCTCTCTTCAAAGGTTTCTTTTTAACCGTAATTGTTCACTTTTATTATTGATGATAACCCGTAAAAACTTAAATGTCACAAATCTGCTTCATGACATTTTCCTTTGGTAATATTGCACCAAGCCACAAAAAGAATAAATTTATATATTTGCTTCTAGTTAAAAATTTCGACGATTGCCCCAGTTTTATTTCGATTTTTTTTAAGTTTTTGCGAATACCGCATTGGCACAGAGCAACATCTGCAATCATTAGCATGATGGAGGTAATTGCCATGAGACACCGGCAAAGGTCTTCTGAAGTACTTTATGAGTTCTTGAGAAGAAATCCACTTCCATCAAAACTTTATTTATCATTCTTTTTCATTTTTAAATATTTTTTTTTATTTAAAGTCAGCAGATACTTTTTTGAGAACATATTTAAAAAGTTAAATAGATTGGAACACTGCATTGCGGCTAAATAGGCCAAATACATGAGGATGTATGCTTCTGAAGCAAAAACTTTACCGGTAATTGCACTGAAGCATGAAACTCTCCACTTTAACCACCTCTACACGCTTCCCATGTTTAAAAACGCTTTTGCTTAAGATGCATGCATCCTCAAGTATATAAGACCAAAGGTCAATGATAGAAGATACCTATGAGAATGTATGCGTCCAGACGTAAAAGCTTTCTTCAAAAGTTTATTGAAAATTCAAGTTACTTTTATGTTCGTGGTAATTTATTTTCAAATGTCCATAAAAAGCATAATTTTATTATTTGTATGAGGCCGGAAGAGTTCTCTTGACGAAAGAGCTTTGAGGTATACGTCCTCGTCTATAATAGGCCAAATACATACGCCTATTTATGCCTTTTGTAGTAATATATTTTTTTGCGATTCTTTCGTGCTTTGGTGAAGACTTTTATCCTTCGACAATACAGTTTTGGTACGAATTTCCAGGAAACATATGTGGTCCTTGCGGGCAAAGCCCAAGTTCGAGGTGAGATTCGATGCCAAACTCCATTGGTACTAGGATATGGAGAACCTGACGACTAGCTTGGGGATTCAGTCTGGAGGAGCTTCGCTTAAAGTTTAAGCAAGATCCAAAGAATAGTTTACTTTTTCATTTTTCATCACCGCGGCATCATCGACGGTAATTCGTGCTGAATCTTGAAATAGGCAAATCCGTTGTAAGCGCAGTACTAAGGCTCAGATCGAGTGGCCACCTGGGCGATGGTTTTCAGCAGAGATATTTCACAATTTTCAGAAGCGAGTATGCTATAAGATTGTATACCAAAAGATAGATTCGTATGAAGTGAAGTGGGTACCAGGAAAGCCAATGGTTTAGTAGAGAGCTATACTTGGTTATCTTGGTTACTGCCTTTTAAGCGAAGACGTGTGGTACCCTGGCTTGAACCGACGAGAACTTAAGAAGGGCATAAGCTAACAGGCAGATCTTTATCCTATCTGAGAATCAAGCTGCAAACAGAGCTATAAAGTCCTATAGGAGCAGGTCGGTCACCCTCATGTAGCTCCTGCATATTAGGGCTTCGAGGACAATTAAAATGCCTTTACCGGACTGGGCTTGGCACTTTTTTCATCAGTCCGGAATAGTGCTGTTTTGATGCCCAACAATTTGGTTAAAACGGATGATTGATTGACGTGATTGAAATACGTCGAACACTGGACGGCTTTTCACCAGGCCAGCTCCTCCGTTGGCCCGCAACGCTGCCATAGAATTGCTGAAATTCCGCAGGAAGAATGTCAGGACTTCAGTTGCTTGACAACTGGAGACTATGCCCTAAATTATCACCTCAGAAAGATGGAGGACCCTATTTTCAAAATGTGCCTGGAGGAGAACAAGTCTGCCCTTCATGTTTTCTGTCACTGTCTCTCAAAAGCCCCTCCCCACTACAGAACGACATCAAGTTGCCTTAGCCGTTAGCAATTTAAGCCAGAAAAGTAGTTCTGTAGTCAGCCTAAGCCACTTTACAGTAATTACGAATAGGCTTGGGTTATTTTCTTCCTCAGCCTGCGCTTTCCTTCAGAAGTGTCTCCGGTTGTCGATTATGTGCGGTCTTTTTTCTTTGAGTTACTTAGGTGTTTGTTTTTGACTTTAATTCGAGCAAATTCTAACAGCAAACGAATTACATTCATGTTTTTCTTTCGTTTGAGGGTGTTGATGACATTTATTTATTACCTATTACTCCGCCCACATTGGTTCCCATGCCCAAGTGCTGCATTACCTACTGAACTTACTATAAAAACCAAGGCTTAGTGACAAATCCTTAGGCAGACTGCCGAATCGGAAACGTTCATTGACTCGCAGCCCCGTCTACATTACTTGGTGGTGATGATCGACTGGAGGAGTGCCTCCTGATGGCGAGGATGTCTAGCAAAGTCCGACTATACCCAGTGACAGTTGAACAGGACGACTAACAGCAGAAAATGAAAATGGAGGATCCCATATACACTAAGACCCCTCTGCGCGTGCTGGGCATACAGGACCAAGTCCGATGGCGTGGCGTGCGATATAGCGAGGATGATCTCCATAGACATACTGGCGGGGAAAGGCATGCCCTCTAAGACCCAGAGGGTGTTAGAGTGGACCAAATACGGTGCGGCGGGAAATGGGACAAGTCTGTTAAGGGTCGGTGGACTCACAGACTTATCCCAAACGTAGAGAGATGGGTTATGAGGAGCTTGGGAAAGTGAGTTACGGCCATAAGCAGTTCTCGAGTGGACACGGATACTCACTGATGTACCCGCACGTCTATTTTAATTGTGTGAAATTCGCCAAATACATGGTGTAACTAGAACCCATTTCCACCATTAGCACCACTAATACCGGAGAACAACCTAGAACACGTGATGAGGTCCAAGGATGAGGGAGGAAAGTGGAAGCGATGCTGAAGGCCATATACAGAAAGTGGAGGCTGGAAGAAGCCTTGAGAGAAAGGCATAACACGCCAGGAGTAATAGCATCTAGATAAAAGCTGAGCCATCTCCGCGACGCATTGCTAAAAAGCTACTCACACGCGGGTAAAGTAGGAGACCAGAAGATGTTTTTAGTTAGGGTTCGGGTCCCACCTAATCGGCATGCAGGAGCGTGTCGGTAGCATGAATGGCTCTTCACCTCCCAACGCACGAAAATAAAAAATAGAAAGACTGGTAAATCTGTTAAAGCGGTTTTGTTTGTAAATATTAGGTAGTGGGGCTGATTATGGTACAAACGATGCCCTCACGGCCGAGTTTCTACTTGGAACCAATTCCTTACGAAAAGAAAAATGAAAGAAAGAACTGCTTTATGAACAAAAGTTCTCATTATGAGCAAAAGTTCTCTCAGTTCGCTTAGTTTTTGTTACTTTGTTGTTGTGACAACAATAATTGTCGGTGTCGATAATAGTCGGTGTGGGTGCCGATAATTGTCGGTGTCGGTGACGATACCACTGAGAATGCTCTTTTCGCCAATTTAGTCGAAAATGTCGGTATCAGTTTAATTTTGAATATCCCAAACAGCGATACAATTGATGGGCAGGAACGATGAACACATTGCTGAGTATAGCTCCTATGGCTCCCATAAGCGAGAATTAAAGCTCATAACAATTTCATGCATGAATACATCGGTGAGTACAGGTGGAAAATCACGTATACGTGTGCAATTCAAATTATTAAATTAACTTTATGAGAAGCTCTGTAAAGCGGGTCATAGTTAAAATACAGATATGGTTGATGCTACGATATGAAACCATAAGGCATGTAATTTTGCCCCAAAGAAGCCAATCATTTGCAGGGGCTTTGGAACCTTGAAAGACGTGTTCAACCTGACTGGTGATATTGCTTTGAAGTTACCATGCAACAAGAGAGGTAATAATTTTCACTTCTGGCAAAAAGCTTCCCGTGTATGTGATTAAGTTCGGGGCAAAATACATGTAACGACAAGTTGTAGTGGTTTCTCATCAAAAATCTATTAATTCACCCCCACACAAATCCTTATTGTTGTCGAAATTTAATCACAGCTCATGAATTTATGTGGAATATGTGGATTCCTCCCTGGCGTGTGGCCCCACTTATAAACCCTTGCCTAATATTAAAACCTAATTATGTTTTAATATGAATTTCCCAATTTCGACGGGGATTTTCATTGTAACTTTTGTGTAGTCGTCGCTATTTTGACGGTTTTATCACATCATTAGCGCAATTTTCAATAATTTTCGAAAATATATTTAATTAACAATTTACCTGTGTAATATCGACTCAAATATGGGAGTTTTTTTTAAAAAAAATATTGAGGGTATGTTTTTGATGTGCTTCAGTGGTATTTTGGGAGTTGGGGGATGTAATAACATGAATTAATTGTAATCAGGAGTTGTTAAGTAATTTTATTCGTTTCATATATAAAAAAGGCTTAATTTCGGGCATGGTTTATTTTTGTGGCATTTGTGTATGGAAAAAAAATATATAACTAAATCACTTTAGGTGAAATTTTTTTTAATATCGATTTGTTTTGCTCTGTATTTGAAGGGAGCCACACATAGGTCACAGCCATGTGAAATTCAATTTAAGTAATTTAATGAAATGCAATTATCCACAAAATTTTCACATTTAAAAAATAACTGTGCTTTTTTTGCATTTTAATTACTTTTTTAAATAAAAGAAAATCATTAGAGCGGAAAGTAAAAGCACGTAAAAAGTAAAGTCCGACAGGTAAATTTGCATAGTTTTCTCCTGCAATACCTTCTATAACATGAAGTTTTTTGTGCTTAAGTTTTTGGTGAACTTTATGGTCTGAAATGAAAACTTTTACAACTTTTCACTATCTAACACATAAGCTTATTATTTTCAGCAACTTGATGGTGTAGTAGAAAATTTTAATTATAATTTTAATTTCTTACCACTGAAGGATGTGTTTATTGCATGTAACAGGTTAATTATAAATCTGAAGGATGTGGTAATTGCATGCTACTAACAGTTAATATTTATGCAGGGCAGAAACTTATTAACTGTAGGCTAAATGACCAGAACAAGTATACATATATGTATAAGCTGATACGAAATTGATTGCCCTATTTTAAGGGAGTTTTGTGTATGGTATTGTAGGTAAGTGGTAGGGAATTGTTTCATATTAAAACAATTGACGGAAATTTATGAGAACATATGTCATTTACAAAGATTTATTAGAAATTATTAACTGACCTTTGGCGTGCTTGTGTAAATATTGTTACAATTGGTTTAGTCTGGGGTAAACTGAAAATTTTTCTTCAAAATATGCATGGATCCTGACATTTTGGGCTTGTTGAAATGCGATCACAAACTCCAAGTGGCTGCTACCGTTTCTAAAATACCTCTATATACCCACCCTAGTCCGTTTTAACCCTGGAATACTATCGCTTTTTTAGCATACGTTGTTATTATCGTGTGTAAAATTTACTATTGCGGAAATGTGACATTGCCATAAAAAACGCAGTAATATAAAATGTATTATAATTATTTATTTATCAAAAAATGAACATTTTTTCAACAATATTTTAATCAAAATTCACGAATAATGTCGAAATTTTCCGCGTAAATTGAATTGGCCGTCGTAATTTTGACGAGCGATAGTATTCTAGGGTTAAGAAAAGTAAAGTACCTCGTTACGAGGTGCCTAATTTGACTCGCACCCTTTTGTTCCGGGAGTGCATTGATGTACAGGAAACTTTGAATTTTTGAATCAGACTGCAATCAACGCAGCTACTCTACGCAACAAAACGGACAGAAACTCCTACGACCGATGCGCTAAGCCTTAAGGCCCCATACACGGTCAAATTGGATGTACACTGGCGAGCAACTGGTTAGGTTAGGGTTGCCCAGAAAACATCGATGTTGGGAAAACATCGATGACTTTTATAAAGGAAAGCGATGTTTTGCCATCGATGACATGTTAATGATATTACCGATGTTTCATCGATGTTATGGCTTCGATGGTGGTGTGAAATTTCATCTTTTGCAATCAAAATAGTAAGTATAAATTAATTTATCAGTCCAAGAAAGCTTGTTGTGGTCGTCCATTTCTCTACTTTTATATTTGTGACATGTCAGTGTGCTTCGCTTTTCTATGGAGAAAGAAGAAGATTACGAATGGAATAGAGTCGAGTGTGCTAAACTAAATTACTGCTGAGCTGATTTGATTTTTGATTGTTTGCTCTTTGTGTCTTTGTGCTATTATTCCTTTCCTAAAGATTTTTTTTTAATAAAATGGCTGGCAAAAAAAGCCAATACTGGAAATTTTTTGAAAAACAAAATAGCAACAATGCAAGGTGTAGAATTTGTGGAAAAATGTTAAAGACTTGTGGAAATACAAGCAATTTGAGATGTCACTTAAAAAGTCATCCTAAAATTCTTCAAGGATTAAAGAATTTTTCATCAACGGAAGAAATTAATATCTACAGGTACAAATTATTTTTGATTATAATAAGTATTGCGTATCATTATTATTTTTTTCTCTTACCTTGCTTATACCTATATGAAGAAAACAACATACTGCATGAAACTAATACAACACTTTCTTCATCAAAATCAAATAATGAAATAGAGAATATTCCTTATTCAAAACGTCAGAAGACATTGAAGGAGTCTTTTAAGGAAATTACATCTTTTGGGGAAGGTGGAACAAAGTTTCACAAAATTACAGATGCAGTTTTGTATTTGATATGCAAAGACTGCATGCCATTTTCTATTGTTGATGGAGATGGTTTTAAGCATCTTTTAAAGACTGTCGCACCACATTACAAAATGCCTTCGAGACAAACAATACAGCGGAGATTCGAGGAAAAATATGATTTAATGGCTAATAGGTTCAAGAAGAAATTATCAGAAATAGAGCATTATTAAATTACAACAGACATATGGACAGATACCATGCAAACAAGGAGCTTTCTAGGTACTACAGTACATTTTATTGCAGACAAGAATTTGAGTTCCACAACAATTGGGGTATTGGAGTTGGAGGAAAGGCACACTGCAGAGTATATATCAGAAAAAATGAAAGAAGAATATGAAAAATGGAATCTAGAAATATCGAAAGTGGTTGCTATAGTTTCAGACAGTGGAGCTAACATCTTAAAAGCTTCTGAAATGGTGTTTGGAAAGAAAAAACATATACCTTGCTTCGCTCATTCTTTAAATTTGGTGGGTCAAAAAGCTATGGAAAGTAAGCCCGTAACGGACCTTATTAGCAAGGTGAAAGCTATAGTAACCTGGTTTAAACAGAGTGTGAATGCAAGTGATGAATTGAGAAAATCTACTAATAAACAAATCAAGCTGATACAGTCTGTTCCTACACGCTGGAACTCGACATTTTACATGATTGATCGTTTCCTCCAACTTCGTTCTGAAGTAAATAATATTGTTAATAGATATACATCAGCACCTCCTATGCCAACTGCTTTGGAAATGGAAATGCTTACAGAGATTTGTGACATGCTTCGTCCTCTTGAAGCTGCGACCAAGGAAATCTGTGGAGATTCTTACATTACGTGCAGCCTTGTTATTCCAATGGCTAATTGCCTTTATAAAAAGCTTGAACGATTATCCCCTAAGTACCAGCTTTCAATTGATCTTAAAAGCGCTTTATTGCGAGAATGTAAAAAGCGATTTGAATTTGTAGAACAAGTAAAAGTTCTAGCAGTATCAACTTTATTAGATCCTCGGTTTAAAAAAATACATTTTCAAAATCCAGTAGCTGCAGTTAAAGCAATTCAAATTTTAAAGGAAGAAATAAAAGATATGCTTTCAGCAGAAGCGGATGGATCAGAATCTGAACGTTCTAGTATTTCTACTTCAGGAAGTAAGTACTCATATTGCAAAATCTTAATTATTTTAATATAACTCAAAAAATTTTTCAGGTAGTGATAAATTCAACCTATGGTCAGATCATCATAAACTTGTTCGAGATATTTATGACGTACATCGCCAGGGTAAAGGTCTAGGAAGAGAAGAAATACCAACTGAACTACAGCTTTATCTACGTGCTCCACCCGTAGGCCGAATAGGTGATAAGCCGTTGGAGATATGGGAGGAATTTGCCAGTACATACCCAAATTTATACAAGCTTGTTCCGAGGTACTTTTCTGCCATCGCAACTTCTGTCCCTTCTGAGAGGCTGTTTTCAAAAGCTGGTCTAGTTTTAAGTCAGCAGCGAAATCGCATTAAAGGAAAAAATTTATCAAAAATTTTATTTTTTACAAAATCATTCCAAGGAGCTTTGGTTTTAATTTCTTTATAAATAAAAGAACCAAATAAAAATTTGAAATATGTGCATTTTAGTATTTTCTTTAGTTTAGGGCTCGAATGGTAGGTTTAAAATAGTTCGAAAGACGAGAAAACATCGATACATATAAAACATCGATGTTGATAACGACAATATTTCTTCACATCGATGGTATCCGCCCGATGTTACCATCGATGTTAAATATCGATGTATACATTTGGATGGGCATCCCTAGGTTAGGTTACCTTAAAAAAGTTTTGTTTCTCAAGAACGCGATGGTATATTGAAATAATTTTTTGATGCTTTCATGGCTTGCTTGAATTCTTTTAACTAACAGTAATTTCATGAGGTATTGTTTATTCGAATTTTGTCTGGGGGCAATTAACTAAAATTCTTCATTTTAAAGCGGAGCAACTGGTTAGGTACACTAAAAAGAAACAGATAGAATCGAGAAATGTCACTATAAATTAATAAATTTAAACACAATTTTATAGGTATACTAGTGTAATGTATCAATTAATAATAGTAGGTTTAACTTCGTTCCCGGAAGGTGATGTGCAGGTAAAATCCTCCGCTAATTTTGAAAGTAAAATTAGCCCTAATGAAAATCCTGGCACTATAACTCTTCTGTGCCACTATTAGGTTAACAGGTGCAGCTTGAAGACCCCAGATTACAAAAAAGAACACGAGGAAACAGAAGAAAAAAACACAGAACTCACGTTTATAATTTTAATCCTCACTTGGCTGAATTCAAAAATCAAGTGCCTCACAAATCAAATTTCAGTTTTTACCGAAGTTCACACTTCTTACACAACGGTAACATTTTAATTGTTTTATAATATACAATAGGCCAGAGAGGCATCAAAAAATATTTGTTTTTAAAAGAAATAATTTAGCCACAGTGGGCTTCAAAATAATAAATAGCGCGTGTACCCAGTGCACGTGAAAGATGTAAAACATCTTTGGCGATCTTTATCTTTCTTTAAATTGAATAATCAGTAAGAATAAAGGCCATTTTACATCCCAAAGGCAAAGTGGCCGCAGCTCTTGAGCTTTTTTATCGCAATGAACTTTTGCCTTTGGGATGTAAAATAGCCGTAAGTTTTATACTCACCGATTTCCTACTTGTATTAGGCCATAGTCCATTGACACAAGCTGCACGTGACAAAGCGACATCTAATGATTTCGAAAACTTCTTATCGTATTTGTAGATGATTTTGAAATACGTGAGTCTTGTGTACTGTGGTCGTACAAGCAAACTAACTAATGATAAATTTTTCTGATTTCATATTCAACATGAATATTAAGTAACAAAGGAGCAATAAAAACTAGCAAAAGGACTACCCTACAGATAAGGAGCCCAAAAATTAAAGGATTCCTGTAGAAACGGGCCTGCCAGTCGTGAACTGATCCTTTAGTCGCACCCCATTTGTTTTTTAAGCGCGGAAAAAAAATTTCAAAACAAAACTTTCGTCGGACAAAACCTTTCGTTAGTCCTTGAGCTCAGAGTCAACAGAATTGTCGTAGCCCGGCGGGGCAAGGGCGACACCTTCCAATGGTCTGCTGGGTACACCTGAGGTGCCCGTATAACCTCATAGAAAATAACTATACATACACTTTGATTCACACTATAGTAATTTAAGGTAGTTTATATAGAAAACTAGATTGTAGTCATGTATATAGATATGAGTCAGTAGGCCTAGTTATGATAATATGTAATAGTATATAAGGATAGTATATAAGAATCCCTACTATAAATACAAGGGAACTTTGTATGAAAATTACAGTCACTGTTCAATACTCAACGACTACAGGGCGCTAAATGGGCTTTAGCTCTACGCTCTGTCGCTGAGGAACAATTAATAAAATAAACGGTCTCCAAATAAAATAACTGTTTTATTTAAATCCTCGAGTCAAACCCTGCGAATCCCATATTGAAGCATTACACACCTATGGTCATCAGATTCGGTCTTATTCCCGCGGTTCCAATGTACATTGTGTGAATTTTCCGGTAATTTTCCGATATTTGAGTTTCAAACTTTTAATTTATTCATACAAAAATATTTTATTTAGTCCATCGCATACAAAGGCCTATAAATCAAAGCAGAAGACTATAATTACCAATTTCAATCACTAGAGGCATTGTTAGCTTAGGGTAAGGTGGAGAGCTTTCACCCACTGTTCGATACCTGATGCGGGTGCTCTTTTTTTTAAATATTTGAAAGATTACATCACAAGAGGTAAATGGAAAAAGCATTTCACTACCAATTTTGGGTTTGTACTTTTTTGGTATCATTGGAATCGTTTTCGAAATATCTATTTTCTACCCTTGTTCAAAAGTTAAAAATTTATATGTATTTCAAAATTTTGAATTTAAGAAGTACATTGCATACAAATTTCATAGGATTTAAGAATATATTTCAATTAGGTATTTAAGAAAACATTGTTGCTTCATCCATATATGTGGTTAATAGAGTCGTTATTGTTGATGCCCTATTTTTCTAAGAAAGTTAGTAATTTTGCTATTTTGACAAGTTTTTTTCTGCGTTCTTTACCTATATTCTTATTTTATTAATACTGGAACCTTTCGTTAACGCCCCACGCTTTTTTACATTTTACTATAAGTTGTATTTCTAAATTTTACCAATAACTAACTTCATTCTGAATGTGATTTCGAAAGGTAGGTTGATCCCATGTACTGGCTAGAGCAATAAGTCAGATTGCATTGTCACGCGAACTATGCATATGTGGGTCAAAATCAAGTTGCAAGATTTTATTTACTGTACATACAACATACAAAATACAAGATACAACATACAGCTGAAGCTAATATAAAGTGTATAAAAAGTAATTTAAGTCCATTAACCATTTTTATTATTATTATTTATTTAGCTAAACAATCATTTTTTCATTAATCGATTGTAAGTTCCTGCCATTCTGCCGTTCTACAGACAGAATTCTCAGAAATCCGAATGCTCCATCTAAATTTTTGTAAATTTAGTTAAGAAATTTACTGTCTCAGTAATATTTTATGCAATTTACATTACAATTTACAAAAAAGTCAATTTACGTCTTCTTAAACTCGCACTTCTTGTTTTATACCTTTTTGAAATAATTTGAAATAAAAGCTTTGAAAAATAAATAATTAAATTCAAATGCCGAGATCAAGAATTGAACCCGCGACTTCTTGGAATATCTACGTAGTAAGGCAACCACTCAACCATTTGTTCCATTCTGCCTATGTCTGGCTAGTCATGTCTCGCTCGCGGCATATAAACAGTTTTCTTTGGTGCTACTATTTTTTTTAATATCTATTCTGTCTTCCTCAATACAGATCTTCCGTTTCCCGGAATGAAAATTGGATTGGACGAAGCGTTCCCACAAAATGTTCCCGACCTTGAAGAATTACTCTCAATGCGCGCAAAGATGTTTCACATCAATAATTTTAAGTTTACAAATTTTGAAAAGATCAAGAACAAATAGCTTTACTATTATTCCTTACTACTTCAAAAATGCTTTTTGTATTGATTAATACAATTTCCAATATTCTCATATTTTCTGGCATTTTAATAAATTTTCCTTGTTAACCACCCCCAGAGATTTTCTATGATGTTTAGGTCTAATGACATATAGATAGCCTATCTAAAACTGTAAAACTGATGGCCTGAAAAAATTGTTTTACTCGACACGCAGTATGAATGGCTGGCAGATCTTGTTGGAAAATCCAATCCGTCTCTCCCATTACTCCATCAAAATCAGCTGCAGCTTTCTATAGTAGCTGTACGTACTTTTCTGCATTCTGTCTTTCTTTTAAAATTCTGATTTCCACAGGACCTTTATAGGTAATAGCTCCCCATATCATAATTGAGCCTTCTCTGCTATGGTGGCGTGATAAATGTCTCTCTTCCTTCCGAGTATCGTGAAAATAGTATGAGAATCCATCAGGGCCATCTAAAGAAAATCTTTTCTCATCAGAAAAGATAACTTTTTTCCATCCGCCATTCCGGCACATGTGCTGCTGAGCAAACTGCAGACGCGCATCTTGATGTCTTTGCTTTAACCCTGGTTTTTTGGTTAAACGGAGTCGTTTTATTATTGGGCTCTGCTTTATGACCCTTGACCCTTCGTACAGTCCAAACACTTGCCGAAGTCCCCGCTTGAATACTGATTTGACGTGCAGATAGAGTAGAATTCGATGCAATTCTAAGTGTCTAACGCCGAATATCTCTCATTAGTCGCTGTTTTGCTCCCCACTTTGTAATTTTACCCATAATTTTCAAGATTTCGTAGAAAACTGCATACTACGTTAGCACTAGGACCAATTTTTTTGCTATATTCCTTTCTGAATATCATACTTCTTTTAAGGCTATTATTTTGCCAATTTCTTCATTTGAAAATTGGTTTTTCTTGCCCATTCTTAAATATTTAAATTAAAACTGCACCGAAAAAATGTTTGCTAAGAAATTACCTGACACACACAGTTGCACAGTCCAAAAATATTTAGTGTACCTAATCAGTTGTTCCGCTTTAAAAATTTTAGTCAATTGCCCCCAGACAAAATTCGAATAAACAATAGCTCATGAAATACCGTTAATTAAAAGGATTCAAGCAAGCCATGAAAGCATTCAAAACTTATTTCGAGCGAACCAGGGCGAGCGAGCGTTCTTGAGAAACAAGACCTTTTTAAGGTGTATCTAACCAGTTGCTCGCCAGTGTACATCGAAGTGCGGATGTACAACCAAAACTATCGATTGTGTGGCGGTCGGCCGATCAAAACTCATTGGGTTTGATGAAAATCTGGATGTACATCCAATTTGACTGTGTATGGGGCCTTTATGCGCAGTGAGAGAAAATCATGTCCTCGAGACGAAATCTCGTGTGTCGACGTGAATTGGACATACCTTCACAACACTGCCATTAGTAGTATTAACTCCATATTGGGTTAAAGGCATCCGGGAGCCATTCCAGAGGTTTGTGATTCGATTCTAACAATTCGCCCTAATAATACGTATTCAGAATTGTGTGAATTATCTTAGGGGCACTCGACCAGGCAATTAGAATCCATTGCTGTAAAAACGCTTTAAAGAACAGGGGAGGGGTAAATGGCGACTACCTAGTTTCAACTACTTTTTCACGTGCAGCAGATTACCACTTTTATAGTGCCGAAAAATACTATGAGGGGGGATTTGAGCTGACTCATCAAAGACGTGTCGAAATGCCTTTCGGTGCTTTTCAGATTTCAAATTGAAATATCTAGTTTAATCACCGGACGTGTCTAAACACCTTTATCCTACCGAAGACACGAACCTTATCAAAGTTTCCCCTAGAAAAGCTTTCATCCCACCGCAGACACGAGCCTAATCAAAATTTCCTCTACAAAAAAGCTTTTATCCCAACGAAGACACGAACCTTATAAAATTATTTTATACCCGGGTGAAAATATAAGACTGAAAACAGACTGAAAAATTACTAATTTTTTCAATGCTTAAGAGCAGTCGGAAAACGAACGGAAACTAGACTGAGGTAGTGAACAGGAGACGGAACGGAAAATGCATTGAAAATGATAGGTAATTTCGACTGAAGAGTGTGAACTGAAATCAAGCGGAATTTAGACGGAAACATTTAGACATATGGATATATGGAGTAACAATTATTAAAAATATTCCAAATTTTTTCTAAGTTCATGAAATGCCGAGTCCCTCCTAAGAATATTCCAAATCTAAAAAGGATAAAAATGTCCGCCTTTCAGTCTTTTTTTGATACTCATGCAGGGTAATTGATGTAAGTTTTCAGTGTAAATAATAATTTCCGCCTTATTTCGGACAGAATTCCGTCTAAAATTCATTTTTCAGTATTTTTCAGTCCTTTTTTAGTTTTATATTTTCACCCGCGAATTTCCCCTACAGAATCTTTCATCCTACCGAAGACCTTATCAAAATTTCCCCTACAAAAAATGCTTTCTTCGCAGGGAAGACACACGAACCTTATTCTTAAAAGCTGATGTTGCAAAATTCCGGTTGGGGGAATCATATACATATGCTCCCATATACACATACATACACACTGGTACACGCAAACACAGAGTGTCCCAGAACCGAAATTGTTATACTACTGATGCCACAAGGTAGGTAGGTTAAAAGCGGCCTCCAGTGCGGCTTGGCTCGCCTTTGTTGCTACAAGTAGTGTACCTTTTGTTCAATGGTTATTTGGTCGGGTGTGCCGGATCCCTGTCATCCTGTGGAATTTAGGAAGCTTATCAGTAATCTGAAATAATCTGATGACAATGGTTTCTCTCTCGTTCGTCTCCCCGCAGCTACGGCAACAGACGTTGAACGGGATGCCCACCTTGGCAGCGTGATCTCCTATGGGCCAATGTCCCGTGATGATTGCCTTGATTCTGGCAATATCTCGTCAGGGTCTCTGTTTTGTTTGTTTTTTCTTTGTTATAAGTCGGCCAAGTCGCTAGAGATAGTGCAGGTCCCCAGTGTTAGCAGCAGGTGGTAGTAAAAAATAGCGCTTTCGACTCCGCTTATTGGTCTCCGAGCCCCGAGAGAGACTCCCTGCTGGGCTTGTTAGTCGGCTTTCTCGTTCCCATCTATGTTTCTATGACCGGGAACCCAGACGAGAGTCACGTTGTGGTTTCTACCTAGCCTACCTAGGTCAGCTCCACATAGCTCCACTAGCTTCGAGGGCTTTATTACTGAATCCGCAGCTTTTATAGAGGCTTGGCTGCCTATAAAAATTCCAATACCTACTATATCTAAGTTCTAAGTTCATTGTCTGGGTCTTTTTACGGGCTTTCTTTACCCTTTCGTCGATATTCAACTTCCAGTTGAGTTTAAGATCCAGAAATTTCACTCTGGAAGGTAAGGTGAGAGTATGCCCCTCAAACCTGTGGAGATTGAGGCCGATGTTACAATTGGGGCTTTGACTTTACTTTGACTTAACTTCGGGCTTTGATTACATGTAATGGCATTAAAGCTGATTAAATAGAAGCTTCGACTGAACTTTGTCTTCGACTGTATCTCGACTGCAGTCCGGCTTTAAGAAAATTCAAAGTTTCGTCCGCCTGCAACCAACTTCACTTCATCTGAAAGTACTGAAAACCACTTTTTTAAAGCGAAAGGCACGGTTTTCAATTTCGAGTATTTTTTATAGACTGCGAATATCATTAAAAATAATTCCAAAGCATTTTGTTATATTAATTTTCTTCTTTGCTTCTGCTTTGAAAGGAAACAGCTGATTGCAGTCAAAGCTATAATTTAATTTTAAAGTCGAAGTCTCTGGGGGCTTTCTTTACAGTCGGAGCTGAAGTCGAAGCCAAAGCCCCAATTGTAACACGGCCCTGAAGGTGGGAATTTTCGTTTTCCCTGTGAAAAGCATCAAATCAGTTTTTCGGGAATTGACTGCCAGACGTCAGCCTGCTGCCCAGCTGCCAACTTTATTTAGGCATCCTTGCATGATTTCACTAATAATTGTTGGAAACATTCTGGACACCATTATCACCATCATCTGCGTATGCTATAGTACTACTTTAGCTCCGCGTTTGTCTGGTTTTTTTAGTTTGCCACATTAAAGGGGAGATGACGCCTCCTTATGGCGTATTTGATTACCGTCTCCGTTCCTAAACCGCTTGGATTATTCTCGAGCTCAGCATAGCCATTGCTTGAGGCTTGCTTCTACGTTTAGGGATACGAGAGCTTCTCGAATCGATTCAGTAAGTTGTTAAAGGCACCTTCTATATCTAAGAAGGCTGCCAAAGTATATTGTTCGTAATATAGGGCCTTTTCAATAGTTCCCACTAGCTCGTGCAGAGCTATCTCGGTGGATCTACCACTGAGATAGGCATGTTGAGCTGGTGACAGTAAAGTCACATCTACCGATTGGCGGACCTGGGACTCGATGACCTTTTCTAGTGTCTTAAGCACGAAGGATGTCAGGTTAATCGGATTATATTCCTTCGCGGATTCGTGACCTCTTCTCCCTATCATTGGGATGAAGACGGCTCTCGCCCGTTTCCAACTCATGGGGACATAGCTCATGTAGTTCCTGTAGCATGGCTGGTAGTATGCCATCCGGGCCGCGTTCTTTGAAGGGGAGAAGCTATTAATCACCTAGAGGAACTTTTCCTTTGTAATAAAAGCGGAAATCTTCTCCCAGGAGTGTCTCTGTCCGTTCCCTGATCCTTCGACCTCATTTTCGTTCTTGTAACCGCGAAAGTGTGTTCATTAATAGCTCTATAGACTCGGACTGCCATTCTGTCCAATCTTCGCCCCATTTTAAAAACGACGGACTGAAGTGTTCTTTGGAGAGGATCTTGCATAATCTGGCCGAGTCTCCTAGGCTCTATAGATTTGGCAAAACCCCTGCCAGGTATCTCTCTTGACTGATACCACAAACTCGAGTACCCTTTTTTATGTAAAAGTCTAAGCTCAGCAGTTACTCTTTATACTACCCGTCCATCAATGTCGTTCAATATCTAATAGCTTGAAAGATAAAAAACGGAACACATAGGTTAAGGGAAGTGTGGTGATCGCGTAAAAAACTTAATTAACAAGTGATATGCAAATTCACACAACAATTTCCCACACAATCAGAACGATCAATAACGATCAATAGGAACACCCCATCGATAACTGAACTCACAGTTAAGTGATCTAGTTGGCTAGATTTCCGGCATCTTCAAAAAACACTCACATCGTTGTACCTTTAAACAGGAAGCACCCTTCTTATTTCCGTTAAATTACACCATTCTCAGTTTTAGCTCTTAAATTTATAAACTTAACTATTTATCCCTGAAGAATTCTTACCTATCACATACTTCATAATATTTAAGAAAATGTGTCTGAAACTACAGCGGCGGAAACCACACCCTCCCACCCGTATTATTTATTAAAGACGTAGCGTCTTGGTGGTCCGTTTATTTTTTCTGCATACTTTTAGGAGTTTTTTAAATTTTGTCTGAATATTTAATTGTGCATACTTTTAGGATAATTTTTGTTTTTCATATTTTTTTGAAGGAAATTTTTGTGTGGAAACTTTTAGTATTTAATCAGACACGGTAGGATGCGCTTTTTTCTTAGTATATATTTAAATTTCATAAACCTCTTCCTCCAAGAAACACCCTCACAGCAAATTTCTAAATCTTTTCTCAAACAATAACACACAACCATAACACAATATATAAAAGCAATAAAAATCAAAACCGAGTAAAATATTCTGCAAAATTCTGCTTTTAGTAAATATTAAGCTGAGCAAAGGTGTTTTTCCTTGTGAAAAATTTAATAAAAAAAAATTGGCATATTCTTTCTGGCTCTCCCAGAACTGCAAGATGGTGTATTATACATCACCGGTGAATCTGGATTCACAACATATGTTTCAGGTTTGTAAGCAGGATGCCAGGCCATGTAGGAAAAACAAGCATCTCTGCTCATGAGGTGGGGCGAAGCCCATATCTAGGGAATATAATGCCAACGTTTACAATAAATTGCTCACGGCTGGAATCTTATGAAAATATGTAGTTTCTTGGGCGAAAGTTTTATTGAAATAATTCTATCATAATGGAATAATCTTAAAGTTAGCAGGTTTTTTATGGTTGGTTTTGTATTAAAATCTGGAGAGAAGACTTTGGGAATTCTTTTTTAAAGATATTGACTTTAAATCAGGAAACTTTAGGCTGTTTTAGAGGAACGATTAGCATATAGTCATATTTTCATGTAATGCCTTCTACTTTTATATCATAACTTAATCTTTGAGTTTACAAACTAGTACTTGTCATAATGTCTTGTAGTAAGCCTTTTTTGTTCAGGGGTGTGCTAGAGTTGATGGTGGAGCACCCACAATTCGTTTAAATTCCTATGTGTTGTTGGAGTTCGAAAAAACTATAACATAAGGTATTAATTACTTCACGCCTTTCTACATGGCAGCAGTTTTGGAAATACTCCTCTCTTCAAAACAACTAGTAGAGATACTCGCCATATTCTCCTCTCTTGGATAGAAGTTAAGTTAGTTATATTTGAAAGGACGGCAATAACCACGGTATACAGAAACAAGGTAATGTAAAAGAGACTGACAGCTTCGAATATCGTAGAAAAAGGTCGCCGAGTGACGTCAGCACTAATGCAGAAACAACAACAACAATTTCAATTTTATATGGGAAGAGGTCGCCGAGTGACGTCGCACTAAAACGATATTCAGTCTTTTACATTACCTTGTTTCTGTATACCGTGGGCAATAGCCTAAATCATCCGCGATCTTTCTTCTTTTCTTTCTCAACGTACTCAGAATGAGTTTATCCAACCTGCCTGTACCCCAAATGAATGATTTTTGGGGATAATTTTGATTTTTGATGATTTTTGCGGGTTCAGGGGGCTTCGCATAAAAAAATTTTTCAGATAAAAGTTTCTTATTTCTCTTCGGAGAATCAGAATCCGTGAAAAAAGGGGGTTGCCATTTGAAATTTTAAAGTTACCCACCACCTCCCAAAGTTGGGGTGGGGTGTGGGGTCGAGTTTGATATCGTTGGATAGATTTTTGAAAAATATTAGATACATATTTTTTTATTTGTCTTTCCGATGTGTATGACTTTGTAGTCAGGACTGTAGGACTTTTGGGACACCCAGTATATTATTTAATCGCTGATTATTGAGTTATTAATTATTATTTTTTTAATCATGTAACATAATTTCTTTGTTTAAAAAAGTTTATATACGTAACAGTTAGGCTTAGGTTAGCCATAACGGAGGATGCCAGAAAATGTATGGACACTGGTACACGCTCCAATAGCAATGTGTAATACGTCGTTGGATAGCTTTTTTGAGCAGAATATAAGTTACTATGGTGCCTAGCTCGAAAGCTTTGTCCGTTCGGTCGGTCAGAACTGTACACACATGGATTTTCACATATCACCCTGTATTTTTGTAAGCATGTAACTTATTTCCATAAATTAGGTACCAATGAACCCAGAGTTCTTCCACCTACCTATGATGGTAAAAGCGATGGTTCTAGCTTACCAACTTTTAGAGCTATGAGTCGTCAATTTTAAAAGCAAATTGAAGTTGGTTTTTTGTTAAAAAAATTAAATTTCGAATTTGGCGACTCATAACTAAAAAAGTTGATAAGATAGAACTATCGCCATCATAGATAGGTGGAGGAATTCTGCGTTCATTGGTACCTTATTCATGGAAATAGGTTGCACGCTTACAAAAATATAGGGTCTATATACGCCAAAGATTCCGATTACGAATATTCGGCCGAACATTCGGCGCATCTCTACGTTTTATCAAGCATTGCAGTTGTTGTAAACCCAGTCAAAGTAAGTAACTCCTAGTCTCAGTCAACAGCTAATCTACTTCATATCATTAGCGATGGGGAAAAGCACTTTGGCAATTATCCATACTCTGGACTCTTTTCCTATATTCTTATTTTATTAACACCGGAACTTTTCGTTAGCGCCCCACGCTTTTTTATATTTCGAAAAGTAGGTTGTTCCCATATACTGGCTGAAGAAATAAAAACTTTACATTCAAAATTATTTTTTCCTTTTTAGTTCATTTTAAAATAAAAGCGTATTTTTTAGTTTTTTTAAACTATATTTTTTATTTTCTATTTTTTAGTCTATTATATGTATGTGTTCCGACATTTTGTAGTGACCGCCATATTAGATTTAAAATGACGTCAAAAAGCATACTATACTATACTCGTCATACACTTTCATTTGATACCTATACCGAGGGCGTTGTAAAGAAAAAGGTAAACCGCTATTTTGTGTTGGCCGCCATTTTAAATTTGGAAAGACGCGACAAAGCTAATGGTATTCTAATTGTCACACCCTTTCATTTGATACTCATACCGAGTGGGTTGTAAAGAAAAAGGTAAACCGTCATTCGGCCGCCATCTTGGAACCGCCATCTTGAATGGGAATTTGAATCTTGTTTGAAGTTTCCAACATTTACCGTGGTCAGATTGCATTGTCACGCGAACTATACATACGTGCAAAATTTAAAGTTGATTGGTTATATGCAAGTGGGTGAAAATCAAGTTGCAAGATTTGTCTACATACATACATACATACATACATCCATACATACATACATACATACATATAGGTGAAGCTAATATAAAGCGTATAAAAAAAGCTTTTTCCCAACTGGCATAAGGGAACCGAGCCAATTGTGCTTCCTTCTGCATTCCTATGAATCGCTTTCGAATCGTTCCAAATGAACTTAATTGAATCGCTTCTCCGCTAGGACATACAATGTTAAAAAAGAAATGTAAGGCAAGGCTAAGATAAGCACTCCTCTGCTTCAAAAGAAGCGATTCAGTACCTTTTCTGAATCGACTCATTTCCCGCTGGGAAGGGTTCAAATGTTTGAAGCTATATCTGGCGCCGGCTCAAAGAAGAGGTTTGTAGAATATTTTTTATATTCTCACAGGGTTAACAGACAGGCAGAGTCGATGAGGCGTATTCGGACCTTAATATACAATTTGCCTCATTGCATCAACATTTGCTGGCGAACGTTGGCTATGTCGTTGTCCAGACTCATTACACCATTACGAATTTACCATGAGATGTAAATTTTTTGTGATTTTTCTTGTTTCTGCCAATGTGCCAAACGGACTTTGATGAATCACACCAAACTGCTGGAGGCCCACGCCTGGATTGGCCAACTCTAAGCGGTCCCTTCGTGTGCCGTCTCTTAACGCTTCCAAGGAATTGTTGGGGTGCAGTAGGAAGAATGTGAGAACACTTCTTGAAGGCGTGATTACCGGACACTGGTCCCTGAATTAGCAGTAATGGAGCATAGGAAGGGCGGATCATTTGCAGATTTTGCCTTGAGGTAAATGATTCTGCCCTTCAAGTTCTCGATCTATGAGGGCCCGACGATAGCCAAGAGCACGATTTTGTTGTTTACGGAGACTCTGCTCGGAAAGTCAAGTCTGAACGAGAAGCCACTAGGCAGACTGTTGAATCTGTTCAAGCGGTCTGGCCTACAAATATGAGGCATATGGGAGTAGTACAATAGACCAAGCGAAGTGCTCGCGATGGTTCACCAAAAGAAAGAAGTTTTTTTCAGTACATATAGCAACATTTTCTTAAAGATAATATATTGCTACTGTAAGAAGTTGTCAAATATTAATATCTGGTAACACCTTTTAATGTCAATATTATATAAAGAAGCCAGTCTCCTTCTGACCTTCTCTCATTAATTCTAACACATAATTCATAAATATGTACCGTTAAGTCTCTAGAAGTTAAGACTCAGATTTGTAAAGAATATCACAGTCAGTCTAATAAAGTTGTTCTTACAATAAACTCGTGTTGTGGCTTTGTGCATTATATTACAGCTACTACATGTCTTCGATCTTCTAGTTTGCTTATCATTAATTGAGGGCTTTCCTACGATACCAATCTTACCCTTTACTTTGGCTTCACGGTTACTTTGAAACATAACATAGCATAGTTTTGTGCCCGCTTAATATTTTCTGAGTTTGCAAGGTGTTCCTGGAAATTATTTATATTATGTACGTATGTTAGTCAAAATCCATGGCTTTGAAACGTGAACCTTAAAATACGGCGTAGCTTTAAGGAAAATTTATCAGCTTTACGTTTTCCGCGATTGAGTCTCAAAGGTAAAGTTTTGCATAAGTTTTCTCAGAAGCGTCTTGTTTGAAAGTCAAGTTTTAATCCTTACACACTCAGAGGAGCACAGGAAATTTCCTTTACACTTAAACGCCCAAAATCTTATCCCTAATTTTAATTTCCGTAATGCAACTCGTCATAACTAATGCAAAATCCTGTAGTAAAACGCCAAAGGGCTTAAAAGTTATACAGTGAATATTCTCGAAGGTAAACTTGTGATGAATGTCCTTAAAGATTTTTTAATTCGACAACTTGATCAGAGAAAAAGTTCATCATTGAAGATACTTTCCTTATCAACTGAACCAAAGTCAGTTACACGAAAAAAAGTGCTTTCAATTAGGAGATTACAAAGTTTTTAGTCACATTCTACATGATAATCCCTTAATTCTCTTAGTTGAATTACTTTTTTTTCTTTTTAAGAATTTCCTTTTGCATTTTATCATGTCGAATAAGGCTCAAGGATCGACGATGGAACGAGCAGAAAAAGATGAACGATTTCACATGAGAATTGGAACATTTTAAGAGTATCTGAAACTTTGTCGAACAGAAGTTTGAAAAGAAGTTTTTTTTCGTTTTTATCTAGTCCTTCCTGCCCCTCATTATCATTTCAAATCGTCCAGAGTCTTGTAAATTTCAGTTGAAACTTTCTTTAAATCAAGTTTTCAATGGGAATTTGAATCTTGTTTGAAGTTTCCAACATTTACCGTGTTACCTAGCAAGTAATAACATATAACGTCTATATACATACATTTTGAGTGCATTTCAGAATTTCAGCATAAAACGCTTTTAAAACTTTTCTAATTGCAATCGTCTTTGAAAGTTAGATTCATGGATCGTTTGAAATCGGAAGAAATGGAGCACGTGCGATGGTATTTAAGTTCGTTATTCATGAAACAAGAAAAATTTATTTTAAAGTCGCTTGTAATTTAGAGTGACATTTGCTTTTGTTTTTAATTACTTTTATCACTTTACGTATAAGTGAAACTTAATAATAAAGATCGCTTGAATCTTAGACAAACGTTTAGAGATTAACTAAAGCAGCATAAATCAGGAGAAAGGACTCGTTTTTGGAGCGTGTTAAATTAACAACAAACAACAAAAAAGTCAGTAAAGTGCTAAAAAGTCCTATAATGTTTCTTTTATTTGAACTGTTCCAAAAATTTCACAAAAACGTCATCTCTCCAATGGTTCGCTACACCAGTTGCTGTAAGGCCGGAGGCGGAGGGCACGTGGCAACGATCTTGCATTTGCGTACTTCTAATGTTAGAAAATGTACTGACTATTTTTATTTTGTATCTAGTATTCATATGTCAAAAAATACTGTTTAGGAAATTGTGGAATTGAATTTCCTCAATCTTTTTCCAGGTTAGTTACGAGTAGGGAGCAATTGTAATACATTTGTGGTGACCGCGTACAAACTTAATTACTAAGTTTTACGCAAAGTCACACAACATATTCCGAAATGGTAAACACGATCAATCGGAACATTTCAGCGATCACCGAACCCAAAGTTCAATGATCTAGCCGCTTTCCGTTCCGTCCCTATCGTCCCTATCGATTGAGCCAATTTCCGGCATCTCCGTTTTTTCTTACTACGTTCTCGTGACGCTACGGCTCTCTAAAAAAGTAAAGATACCTCGTGTAAATTATAATAGTGCAAAATATAACATATATATATATATATATATATATATATATATATATATATATATATATATATATATATATATATATATATATATATATATATCAATCTTCATTAAGCTAGCATAATAAATTGTAATAGTTAGTAACTATATTAATAGTTAGTAACTATATTACTCGAATTATAAACATAATTTATAACAAAGATCCTTCTTTTATTTAATGATAACGTGTTACAAACCGTATCCATATTGGTGACCCCGAAGCGCACGCGCATTAAATTGAGTTAATATTTAGCAGACCAATAGTCAGTGAAAACATTAATATTGCGAAGAACAAAACATCCAGAAACAAAAGGCGGAAGTTCTATGCGATTACCATTGCGGAATAATCAACAAAAAGAGTGGAATCCAGCCAGCCAGAATATTTTTTTTAGTTTGGTTAACCCTTTGTGCAAAATTTTTTTGTTGTTTTCTTTTTAGGAGAAATTGAAAATTTTAAGATTTGGGTGCAAATAAAGTACCAACAAATAATTGGTTTCTCCAAGAAAACAAATAATAAGAAGCCACTAGCTCGAAACAACAGTCAAACAGAAGAATATTTGAACCAAAGAGGCCATATTGGTTCCACAAAGAAAATACAGGACCGGAATAACAGATAATAATTTCATCCTACATACAAATATACCTATTTTTAATAATATATAATATTACACAGCTAAGTATTGTCTTCCACATACAAATATACACATTTTGATAAATACTATATAGTCATTTACCAGAAATTAATATTACATAAATAATTATAGAATTCTATATACGAATATACTTAATTTTAAAAAAAAACTATATACCTATTCACCTTATATAAATATTTACTACATTTTACATATAACCTTTATATAAATATTTACTAGATCTTACATATACATTGACATATTCACCTTTTATAAAATTATCTATACATTTTCGTAAGTATAGATATATATATATATATATTTACATAAATATATAATATTTTATTATATACATATATTAATTTGGGGATATTGTGTCATCCTCTATTCGGTTTTTCTTTTCTCTCAGTTTATCCCAATTCGTTTTATTTTGGTAAAATTTTTTTTGGGGTTTTTTTTTTTTTTTTTTTTTTTTTACAAAATGTCGAGAACGGAAGAAAACTTAATGGAACAAGACGTGCCACAAGGGGAGGAGCCAAAGCCCGGAACGTCGGGAGTCGACGGCGTCAAACTGACGAAACTGGACATCCCGAAGTTCTGGGTACACCAGCCCGCCTCCTGGTTTTACCAGGCGGAAATAATGTTCAGGATGGCGGGCTATAGGGCGGACAGTGGCAAAGTCCACAATGTTATGGCCGCACTACCGGAAGAGGCGGTAACGGCGATGCGGCTTAGCACTGTAGACCATGCCTCCTCCACTTACGACGAACTGAAACAGTACCTGCTCGAGAAATACGGCACTTCGGAGAAGCGCCGGCTCGAGCAGCTGCTGTCAGTGCAAGAACCTGGAGACCGAAAACCTTCGGAGTTCCTCCAGGCTCTCAAGGCAATAGCCGGAGGATCAACGGCGGTCAATGAGGACCTAATCCGGACCCTGTGGGAGAGGAGACTTCCACAGGTCATCCAAGTAACATTGGCCACCACTGGCGACCAAACGTTAGCCGGGCTGGCTGCCGCAGCAGACAAAGTATGGGAGGTGCTTCCACACGGAGGCGCCTCATACACGTCTGCCGTTCGCGCAACTACAGCCAATACAGAGCCACCGTGGATGTCGCTTGAAAGCGCCATCAACAAACTGACGGCACGGCTAGACGTTTTGGTCAAAAGCCCACAAAAAACAAAAGGCCGAACACCTGCCAATCGGCAGGGCGGCCCTTCACAGCCTTCGGCCAATCGGCCACCAGGGGCCAACAAACTGAGAGGTAGCTTGTGCTACTTCCACTACCGTTACGGTAGTGAAGCACGCACCTGTAAAGCCCCCTGCAGTTTTAATGGTGGTGGCGCCAAATCGGCGAAGAAACGAGCCACCACCCCTAAAAAAACTAAAGGGGCAGGGGGTCGACATGAGCGAGCATATAACTGGCCGCTCATATCGTTTATTCGTCCATTAGAGTTTGACCATATGATCCAATTGGGGATTTGTCGACCTTCGTCGTCCCCCGCAGCATCTCCACTTCATCTGGTCCCTAAACGCGACTCACATGATTGGAGGCCATGCGGCGACTACCGTCGCCTGAATGCTGTCACTGTGCCGGATAGATATCCGATCCCGCATATACAGAATTTTTCCGTGAATCTTCACGGTTGCACAATTTTTTCGAAGGTTGACTTGGTACGTGCATATCATCACATACCAATCGCCCCAGAAGACGTGCATAAGACTGCACTCATTACGCCATTCGGCCTATATGAGTTTACTCGTATGCCATTCGGCTTACGAAATGCAGCTCAAACCTTTCAAAGGTTTATTAACGAAGTTACGAGAGATCTCGACTTCGTTTATGTATACTTGGACGATATACTTATCGCCAGTAAAACCGAGGATGAGCATATCGTTCACCTCGAAGAGCTCTTTAAACGCCTCGATAGCTTCGGTTTAACCATTAAGCTAGAGAAATGCGTTTTCGGTGCACAAGAGATTAAGTTTCTAAGCCACCGCATCACAAAGGATGGAATACTTCCATCCTCCGATCGGGTTCAGGCTATCGTTGATCTCGCACCTCCAACTTCTGTCAAATCGATCCAGAAGTTTTTGGGAATGGTGAATTTCTATCACCGATTTATACCAAAATTGGCTGAACAGTTGGTGCCGATAAACGAGCATTTGAGAGACCTTCTCAACCGCTCACGTGCCAATAAAGTATTTACCTGGCCAGCAGAATGTCAGGCGGCATTCCTCAAGGTGAAAACCTCGATGGCTGAAGCAACTCTGCTGAACCATCCAATCGAGGATGCAAAATACAGTCTAACGACTGACGCCTCTGATTATGCAATCGGAGGCGTATTGGAACAATTCAATGGTCATCGGTGGCAGCCTCTAGCTTTTTATTCCAAAAAGCTGTCACCAACAGAACGGAAGTACTCTGCATTTGATCGCGAACTTCTCGCAATCTATGCAGCGATTAAACACTTCCGCTACTTCGTCGAAGGACGCAATTTCTTGGTCTATACTGATCACAAACCACTGGTCCGCGCTCTTCACACAAAGACCGAACGATCCCCTCGACAGACCAGACATTTGGGTCTAATCTCTCAGTTTACCACAGACATCAGACATGTGTCGGGTAAACAAAACATTGTCGCAGACTACTTGTCGCGCTCACTAGCAACCGACAACGTTGACTCGGCCACCTTCGACCTGCCTACACTAGCTCAGGCTCAACAAGGTGACACAGAGTTGAAGTCTCTACAAGAACACCCCAGCAACGGCTCACGGGTAAAACTAGTTCTCACACCAATACCATTTACCGCCCATCAGGTGTGGTGTGAAACTAGTATAGGCATTCCTAGGCCTTATATACCCACTTCCTTACGTAAACTAGCGTTCAATTCCGAACATAGTCTCTCTCATCCTGGTATTCGTGCTACAAGACGAGCCGTTACCAAGAAGTACTTCTGGCCATCGATCAATAAAGACTGCAATGAGTGGTCTCGATCATGCCTAGGTTGCCAAAAGTCCAAAGTTTCAAGACACACCAAATCTCCATTTGAAGCTTTCAAGCTTCCAAATAATAGATTTGACCATATACATATGGATATAGTGGGACCCCTTCCCTCATCTCGTGGATACTCTTATATCTTAACGATAGTCGATAGATTCACGCGATGGCCCGAAGCATACCCAATTCGGGATATATCAGCTTCAACAGTGGCAAAAAGATTCGTCACTGAATTTGTCCCACGATTCGGCGTACCTCTTGAGATCACAACCGATCAAGGTACGCAGTTCGAATCGAAACTCCTCAATGAAGTTGCCAAATTACTCGGCACTCATCGAATCCGGACAACCGCCTACCATCCGCAAGCAAACGGGATGGTCGAACGGTTCCACAGGCAACTAAAAGCAGCCTTAATGGCAAGGGACAACACTACTCATTGGAGTGAAGACTTGCCCTTTGTCATGTTAGGCATACGCACGGCAATTAAGACCGACTTACAATGCTCACCAGCCGAGCTCGTATACGGTCAGAATCTGAGACTTCCCAATTCGATTTCTATCACAACCGATGAAAATCCAATTGAAGAATCAGAATTCCTCTCTCGCCTTCGTTCTCATATGCAGAACATTAAGGCAATACATCCTCGACAACCCGTCCAAAAGGATGCCTACGTGCCAGAAGCCCTGGAGAACGCCGACTACGTTTTCATACGAGTCGACCGAGTTCGAAAACCTTTCGAACCCCCATATGAGGGCCCATACGAAGTAATCAAACGATTACGAAAACACTTCGTCGTCAAATTGAACGGCACAACCAAGTCAATATCCATTGACAGGCTAAAACCAGCCTTCGGTTGTGACCGCGACAACGAAGCTAAGCCGTCTAAAGCGGTAACATTCCGTTAACGCTACGCTGGGGGGGGGAGTATGTGGTGACCGCGTACAAACTTAATTACTAAGTTTTACGCAAAGTCACACAACATATTCCGAAATGGTAAACACGATCAATCGGAACATTTCAGCGATCACCGAACCCAAAGTTCAGTGATCTAGCCGCTTTCCGTTCCGTCCCTATCGTCCCTATCGATTGAGCCAATTTCCGGCATCTCCGTTTTTCTTACTACGTTCTCGTGACGCTACGGCTCTCTAAAAAAGTAAAGATACCTCGTGTAAATTATAATAGTGCAAAATATAACATATATATATATATATATATATATATATATATATATATATATATATATATATATATATATATATATATATATATATATATATATATATATATATATATATATATATATATATATATATATATATCAATCTTCATTAAGCTAGCATAATAAATTAAGTGATACCGTGTAATAGTTAGTAACTATATTACTCGAATTATAAACATAATTTATAACAAAGATCCTTCTTTTATTTAATGATAACGTGTTACAAACCGTATCCATACATTTTCAGTCCTAGTACGCGTTACGAGATTTTGTATATATTGTATTATTTAATTAATAAATTGGCCGATCTAGTCGTATTCGTGGAATTTATTTAACTTTTCCACACATGTTAATATGTAGATTAGTGAAATCACACAGCTAACTCGACCGTTCAGACGAAGTGATCCCTCAAGTATTTTTCATACCGCATTCCGCCACAACAGCTTGCGAGGTATATGACATTGTCAACTCAATTTCGTTCTGGTCCATCTATGCAACGATCAAACACTTCAGATATTTTTTCGTTCAAGAGGGCAATTTCGTGATCTATACTGATCACAAACTTCTGGTTCGTGCTCTTTACACAAAAACTGAACGATCCTTAGACATACCTACCATTTTGGTCTAATTTCACAGTCTATCACAGACATCAGACATGTGTCAGGTAAACAAAACTTTGTCATGGACTACTTGTCCTGCTCACTGGTAACTGACAACGTTGACTCATGCCAGATTTCTTCACTTTACACTTATCCACGGGTTTTCTAACTTTCGAATAAAGATAAACTTCGATTAAATGTTGGACGGTTTTCTTCATGCGAATCCAAGTTTCGTATTCCACAGATAGTTAACCTACCATTCATATGGCATCTCTGCAAATTGCTGAGATATATTTGGCTTTTGCGCAAGTCTCGTTAAAAAAACCCAACATTATAATTTGGCGGTTTTTTTGACGTCAAACGTTGAAATAATTTAAAAAATATTTAAATTGTAATTGGGATACAGGCAAATACTTCCGCCTACTTAATACTTAATACTTAAATTAATGTTCTAATTTATGAATGAAAATGTATTTTTTCTAATTTTAATGTAATATTTTCCATTAAATTTTCCTCTTCGCTCTCATCGGTCGAGAAAACAATAACATTTATAAATGCGTCCATTTTTAATATAATTAAATATTTAAAAATATGTCAACAACAAATATTTTGACACTAACCAAGAGATAAACCCTCAAAATTGGCCAGTTAACTTTAACCCCCGATAAGTCTTAACCCAATGATAGCAAAAGTGAAGAAAACAAATTTCTCTAGATATACTATGGATAAAGATAGCAGAGGTATAACCCATTGTGAAGAAATCGGGCATTACAATGCTCACCAGTCAACCCAGTTATGGCCAGAACCTGAGTTTTCCATTCTTACTGATAAAAATTCAATAGAAGACTTCAGAATTTCTCAGTAGTCTACACTGTAAAAAATTTCAGTGGTAATTTTACAAAAATAATACTGGAAGTTTTATTCACAAGCAGTTTTGTAAATTTGCAATATATATTATTAGGAATATTCCAATTCTACTTTACGTATTTTTACCAACTGTGTAGTAAATATAAATTATTTGTGGGATGTAAAAATACAATCAGTATTGGAGCTTTCTCTTCATAGTTTTGCAAATTTCCAAAACTCTTGTTGCAACTTTTTACCAGAGAGAGACGAAAAGGGAAAACCCCAAAGCTGAAGATTACCGCCCTGTGGCAATGTGCTTGGCCCTGCCTGAAATATTTCCAAGCACCAAATTTTATTCTTAGTTAATGCCCACTCCCTATACATAAAAATTAGCATTTTGCTCACAATGCCTTGTTAAGCATGTACGTGAGGCATTGCCTATCAAAATTTCTTGGCTGTTACAAGAACTACCCAGACCCTGACAAAGTCAAAGGTCTGGCCTTAACTTAAAAGCAATTGGGTTTATATGCTTAAGGCTCTATCAGATTCAAAGCAGCAAAGCAGAACCGTCGGCAGAGAGTTGTTTCTATTGGCTGACGCTGGTCAAGTGACAAGCAAAGCAGAAGAGAATTCTGCCGCTGCTTTTTCATCTCAAATCCTAATTTTGCTGCTTTGCAAAGCAGAAATTTTTGACATTAATACATCTTTCACTTGGCAAGTGTTTTTTAAATGACTTATGGACGCGGAAAATTGAGAATTTCTTGTTGTGTGATATTTTACAAAGAATTTATTGTTATGAAAGAATTATTTACAAAGTATTTGCTGTGAAATAAAAAGTTTGCCGCTGCTGCTGCTTTATTGTATCTGATTCAGCAGGCAGAATTCTGCTTCTGCCTCTGCTTCTGCCGCTGCTCCCAAAGTTGGATCTGATACAGCCTTTAGTATTCCATTGTTACCTGTGAATTATATCCACGAGAGGAAAAATTTAAACCTTACATTCCAATAATCGATTTGTAATTTTACTGAAAATTTATGTTCTAAAATTACGCCTCCTTAGTAAAATTACAGTACAAAGTGTTACGATTTTTTCAGTACATAACATTGATAAATATATAAGAAATATGGTAATTTTCCTACATAAACGATTTAGAAAAATACACAACATTGTGTAAAATATACGTCACATTCATGTAATCAACATTTACGTTATACAGTATTGGACATTTCCAATTTCATTTTGTGAAGTTACAAATTTATAGTAAAATTACAATAATTGTGTAGTAAATTATTATTTCATATCGCGATTTGTAATTTTACTGTACATTTGCACTGTGAATTTACATATATTTACAGTGTATTGCTACTCTAGTGCAGAAACTAGAGACAGCCCATCTTCTGCAACTAGTTCAACAGCCAAAAGGCGAAGTAAATTTATCTAACCATAAAACAGGTAGCAAAAATGATTAGCATTAATTGCCAATTAAACACCTAGTAATAGGCAATAATTGCAGTTAATACCAAACCGGGTGTTACCCAGGCTCAATCGCCCTAATACCTCGACGATGGCGCATTCATTAATCACGATGCCGATTAATAAGTTCTGGCAGCCAATATAATATCGTTGGATCAAACTCCATCATCGGCATTGTATTTTCAGCTTTGTGGCATTATTTTTGATCGCATTATGTCATTTGAATTTAACCGATGGTAGCCTAGAAGTTAGGACTTCTGACTACCATTTCAGAAGTCGGTGGTTCAATCCCACAGTGTGTCGTGGTCCTTCTTCTTTCCACTTGTCCTACCTAGATAATTTTTTCTTCTTTCTTGTCTTCCTTCTTTACAGAAATTTCCTGCCAGCATCTAGAAGCATAAAAAGCGCGACAGCCACTTTCTCAAAGTCAGCATTATGTCGCGTAGTAGATATTGACCCTCAGAAAAGACTTCGCCGTCTAAATACCTTCAAGTAGACAGTAGAGAAATAGAGACGTCTTGAAGAAGTTTAATCTGCGAATATTTACCGACGGCTCAAAAATAACAGAGGGCGTCAGTGCATGGGTCTATCTGGACCTAGAGACTATCGACACCACCTTCCAGTCCACGCTACTTTCTTTAAAGTGAAGGTACCTACTGGCGATTTTGGAGGACTGCCAGGCAACGAACCTCAAACATGAACAAGGATATAGCTTTGAGTTTTCATAGATAGCCAAGCCTCTAAAAGAGGTATAGATTCAGGAATGCTACATCCTTGTGCAGGTTTGAGACTCCATATCTTGCCGAAAGTCTATTTACAGGCGTAGAAAAGTATCAGGCTTTCTTTGCTCCTTCCTTGATGTTTTTTTTTAAGTGAAAGAGTCTAAGCTTAGGTGTCACCCTTTATACTACCAGTCCGCCATGGTGCAATGTCTAGTAGTAAGCTTAGTTCGAAGATTGAAAAAGGATACGATAGGTTAAGGGTAGTCTGGAGGATGCACGAAGAGGAGGCAGTGAGCCTTGCGCTTGAACTCTTGGATGTTGTATGAGTTCATTTTTTTAGCAGCCGGCTGAGCCAAAACAGTCGGGGTTAGCAGGCCTCGTCGAAGTGTTGTGCCTCCTGAAACAAGAGAATCCCGCTAACCAGCCGACAGTTGAAATTTGGATCTGCGATTCAACCCAGAAAATTCACCGTGGAGGATAACCTGAGGATCTGCCCATTCAGTCGGGGGAGGTTAGGCTTTGCCCGGGTGGTGTTCCTCTGTTCGCTTTTTCACCTCTAGGTTCCAAATCTGTTGGGATTATTTTCAAGCTCAACATATCCCCCAGATTTGCCTACGGTTTTGATCTAAGTTTAGTGCTATGAAAGCTTCTCCAATCGATTCAGTACGTACATGTTAAAGACGGCTTCTATGTCTAGGCAGGTTTCCAGTGTATATTGATTCTAATGTAGGGTCCTTTCGTTCAATTCCCCCTCCTCGTGCATGTTGAGCTGGTGACAGCAAAGTAATATCTACCGATTGGTGGATGCGGGAGTCGATGACCCTTTTCAGTGTTGTCGTTCACATCCATAGCATCAATTTCAGGCCAAACAAGTCAGCAATATCATTCGGTAACGCAGTCCCTTCACTGTAACGGTCGAACCAATAGAATACCGGGATACCGAATTTGTAGGTGCAAGTATGGGTAATGAATTGCCCACAAGTTAGCTTAAATGTCACATAGACTGATTTAAGCTCATTAAGCTTGATTGACGAGCTTGACAAGCCACTAGGCCGACTGCTGAACTTGTTCAAGCTGTCTGGCCTAAAAATATGAGGTATAGGGGTGCAGTACAATAGGCCAAATGAATGGCCGCAGTACCTTGGGACTAGGGTTTATACAAAAACCGATTTTTTTAAAAAACCGGTTTTCGATTTTTAACTTTACTATGAAATCGGTTTAAACCGGTTCCGAATCGACATATTTACAACTTTAATAGAAGGTTTAATTTTTTTATTTATAATTTAAAAATGCAAAACAGGAAACATAAGTAGATACGTATATAATCACTCAATAAGTTCGTAGGATGACCAATAAAAAAACAACCTAATCATTAATATAGTCTATTTCAAGAGTGATGCATTCATTCCAAAGTTCCTCGAGCATTTATACCCCTTTTTTATAGAACGATATGGCCAAACCTTAAAAAACGCTTCAGTTTCGGCGATCACCTCCTCATTGGGGACATATTTCTTTCCGGCGACCATTTTTTTTTATTAAATTTCAGAACAGGTAATAGTCGGTCAAGGCCACATCTGGATAAGTCGGTGGATGCGGAAACAATTCTAAGTTCAACTTTGTATTATATTGAAAGACTCGAGTAAGATTATATACTTTATTGTATGGATGCTAGACTCTTACTGGTGAATATGAGATGACTGAACAGCCTCCAGTTCATCTAACTGTTTAGTGATCTCTTCCATGGTATTGGTTAATACAACTTCATCTATTGCATCTCCCCCTTTCAGGGCTTTATAAATTTATACTTAATAATACATCAATTCTAATTCGTTTTAACATCGTTTAGTAATATAAGTCAAATCATTTTAAATATATACTTCACATTATTATTTCTTTTTCTAATATTTCAATCTACAGTTCGAAATACATTTTCCCTAATATCAACTACGAGCACACTGAAGAATAAATGTCTGGTTAATGTATAGGAGGAGTTGTGGAACCTCTTGGCCTTAAGACTCTTGTATTTCTACGGCTTACTTTTCCATCCTCTCTCTCCACCCAATATGAACGAGGAGTGTTATGTACTTTCTTGATTTTTCCTTTCTCCCAATATCTGCTTCCTTTAATCCATATGTTCTGATTTTCCTTAAAGGGCAATGATGCTTTGGCTCTTTTATTGTAGTAATATGCATTAGTTTTATTATTTTCGGTTAAAATGTGTTTGAAGTTATTTATCCTTTTATTAGTGTATATTCTACTTCTACCTGGTAGAAGTGTTCGTTGTTTACGCCCCATTAGTATTTCAGCCGGTGATTTGTCACTATTCTTTACAGGGGTATTTCGATATTCTAATAAAGTTAGCCACAGATCTTCACCGGATTTTCTGCTCTTCTCGAGTAATCGTTTCGCTATCTGGACTGACTTTTCTGCAAGTCCATTTGCCTGGGGATAATAAGGACTAGTCGTGTTAACTTCTATATCGTATGTTTTACAAAATTTTTTAAATTCATAGGATCCGAACGGCATATTATCAGCGATTATTACTCTTGGTATCCCATGGGTAGCAAACACATTTTTAAGTTTAGTTATTATATTCGCTGTTGTTTTATTTTGTAGTGGTAGCACTTCGATATACTTGGATAAGTAATCTGTTAAAACTAAGTATGGTTTTTTATACAATTCAAATATGTCCATGCCTAGTTTGCTAAATGGTATGTTTGGTATTTCATGAGGAATATATGGCTCTCTCGTTTTCGTATTTCTATGACTTTGGCATACATCGCATTTCGCAATTATTTCCTCTATGTTTTGGTCAATTCCTGGCCAGTATACTAAAGACCTGGCTCGGGCTTTCGTTTTTTCAATACCTTGATGAGATTTGTGAAGTAAGTCTAATATCTCTTTTCTTAGGGATGGAGGGACTAGAATTCTATCATTTAGGAAAATAATCCCTTCATCTATGGTTAAATCATTTCTCAACTTCCAAAATTGTCCAATAATTTCGGGTAATTTTGATTTTGTCTCGGGCCATCCCTCAAGTAATGTAGTTTTTAATGCCCTCAATGTGGGATCCTCTTCAGTTCCTCTTACAAAAATTTCTTTGCGCTCATTGCCTACATTAATAGTATGGATTACTTTATCTATGTCTGCTATTTCAGGTGTGCTTTCATCAGTATCGTAATACCTTGATAATAAGTCCGCAATATACATTAATTTACCTGGAGAGTGTTTTAATTGTATCTCATATTTAAAAAGGCGTAATAGCATACGTTGAAGCCGTGGACTTGGTATTTTTGCTAAACATTTTTGCATAATGCCTAGTAAAGGCTTATGATCCGTTATAACTTCAACTGGTCGTCCGTAAATGAAATAATGGAACTTATTGCAGGCAAACACTATTGCTAGCAGTTCCTTTTCAATCTGAGAATATTTCTGCTCTGTTTCCGATAAGCTTCTTGAAGCGAAATATATTGGCTTTCCTTCCTGTAGCAAACAAGCACCAAGACCAAATTGCGATGCGTCGCATTGTATCGTTATAGGTAATTTAGAATTGAAAATTTTCAAATTTGGTGCTTCCATAATTAATTTTTTAATTTGTTCTAGACATTTGTCGTGAACTGCCTCCCATCGAAATAGTGCATTCTTTTTCAGTAGCTGCCTTAACGTCTCAGATGTATGAGCTAAATTCGGAATGAAATTTCGAAGGTAATTTATCATACCAAGCAGCTTCTGCAAGTCTTTCTTGTCTGCCGGTTTACTTATCTTATTTATTGCATTAATTCTATCTGGATCAAGTGAAATACCTTTTGCTGAAATTATATGCCCTAAAAATTTCACTTCTGGGACTTTGTACTGCAACTTATCCTTATTAAATTTTACCCCTACTGTTCTGGCTCGCTGTAGGACTTTTTGCATTATTTCATCATGCTCGCTTTCTGTATCAGCAGCGATTAAAATATCGTCTATATAGATTGCTATTCCATTAATACCTTTGAAATTGCGTTCATTGTATAATTGGAAGACTTCTGGGGCTATTTTTAGACCGAATGGTAAGCGCTTAAAACTATAACACCCAAACGGAGTGCTGACTGTACATAGTTTACATGATTGTTCATCCAATTTAATTTGCCAGTACCCGTCTTTTAGATCAAGCACAGAGAATACTGACTTGTTGGCTAACTTTCCTGTAATCTCCTCAAATGTTGGAATCGGGTGATTAATAGATTTTAACGCTAAATTTAAAGCACGAGGGTCTAAACACAATCTAATTTTTTTTATTCGGTTTCTCCACTATCACTAAATTTGATATCCAATCAACTGCACCTTGGCATTTTTCTATTATGTTCTTCTCTTCTAGATTTTTTAATTCCTCCCCAACGGCCTGTTTAATTGCTAGTGGTATCCTTCTTGCAGGTTTCGCTACCGGTACAGCATTTTCTTTTACTTCAATTCTATAATTGTCTGTGAACTTTCCTATTCCCTCAAATAAGTCCTTATTTTCTTTAATAATTGTTTCCTTTGACACGCCGTTGCTTATAGTATTTATTCTTTGAATTAGTTTAAATTCTTCGCATTCCTTGAGACCCAATAATGGGTTTGTTCCCTCTTCTGTTATTATAAACTCGACTTTCTTAATGGTGTTTCTAATAACGCACTCTAACGTCGCTCTACCATGAGTATTCAATATCCCTCCTCCATATGGATGAACTATCATTGCTGATTCCCTGATTTTAATTGATTTTAGCCTCTTACATAGGTCATAAGGTATTACACTGACATCCGCACCCGAATCTAGCTTGAACTTGAATACTTGATCTTCAATTCTCACTAATTCGAACCACGATTTTTTATTATTTAAAGTATTTTCTTCAATCATGTTTATAAACAACTCATCTTCATTATCATTACACTCATTATGTGTTATTTCACGTACCTGCTTTGTTATTCTTGTTTTACATGCCACCGCGAAGTGATTTTTTCTTCCACATCTCTTACATTTTGCGTTATATGCCGGACATTTCATTCGTTCATGTGTGCTCGCGCAGTAACTACAATTTATGATTTCAGCTTTACTAGTACTGCGTTTGGTATGCCTATCCCTATTCGATTTTTCCCTAAAATTACAATTTTTATTAATAGTTTTAAAATTATTTTTTGTTCTTGATTCATAAGTTACGACATTTAACATTGATGTCTTCTTTTGTAGATGCTCTGCCTGTGTATTTGTTGATTCTGCTGTTCTAGCCATTTCGATCGCTTTATCTGCATCCAAGTTGCTGACCTCCAAAAGTCTCTTTTGTAATTGCTTATCAGTAGTTCCCATGACAATTCTATCTCGCAACATGCGTCGCTCTTGGTCACCGTAGCCACAATTTCTTATTAATTTCTTTAAGTCCATTAGGAAACTATCAAAGGGCTCTCCAGGTTCTTGATTCCTTTTATTAAAAATGTAGCTTCCATATGTTTCATTCCGTTTTGGCTTACAGAATTCTTCAAAAGCTCTTGTTACTTCAGAATATTTTTTCTTTTGTTCTTCACTCAAATTAAATGAATTGTATACTTCAAGGGCTTCTGGCCCAATTGCATTGAGAAAAACTGCTATTTTGACCTCATCGGATTTTTTATCGATTTCGGCCGCAGTGCAGAAAATTTTAAAATTCTGCCAGAATATCCTCCAATTTTCTGACAAGTTACTTCCTTCGATATTTAATTTATCCACTTTGCGCACGTAATCCATTGGGATAATTTTTGTGATATATTTCACGGATTTTGGAGGCCTACCACGTGGTTTTGGTAACTTTATTTCCACTTTAGTTCTTCCCATGCACTTGCACTTTTACTTTATTTTAAATTTAATTTCACCTTCTGGTGTTTCGCCTTAGTTATTATTTGGACACTTATAGCACGTTTTTTTATACTTTTGATTTTCTCTGACCGACTGCGCCATGTATTATATTGAAAGACTCGAGTAAGATTATATACTTTATTGTATGGATGCTAGACTCTTACTGGTGAATATGAGATGACTGAACAGCCTCCAGTTCATCTAACTGTTTAGTGATCTCTTCCATGGTATTGGTTAATACAACTTCATCTATTGCAAACTTGGGCGACTGGCGTCTGCCGATTTAACTCTGGAGTGTAATGATAGATCCATATTTTATCCATTCTCACGTTATTGGTCTTGACCATTCCTACACGAGGGACCATGGTTCTGGGAGCTCGAGCTTCTTTCGGGAAAGGGAGGTGTGCGGGGATCATCCCGGAACCATGGTTCTTCGTGTAGGAATGGTCTTTGGCCAACAGTGAGCAAACGCGGTACCCACTTCTAACAGAGCTTTCTTATGGACAAATGTTCATGCAAAATAGTAAATACACTGATATCTTCTAGGTGTCAACTATCTCTCGCAACTTCACTTTACGCTCTTCCAAAACGTAGTTGGCAGACCAGAGCGTTCAGTATCCTCGCTGTTTCTGCGACCCCGTTTAAAATCACCTTCTCTATCTTTTGTTTCGATAGAGCAGAGTATGAATCAGACCTTTCAAGCCATTACTTTTCTCGAACTGTATTTTTCCCATTAAAATGAAATATGAACACACCAATTTCAGGTTTTTCCATTACTTTGAAAATTACAAAAGTAGCGTCACTAAAACCACTGTACAAGTCACAGGAATGGTCGGAACTTCATAAAATTTTGAAAAATAACGTTTGAATGTTGGTACTATCTAAAAGTCATATGGATTTGCTAGTAGTGGCGCCATCCAATGAACTTATTAAGTGTTGTAATAGATACATATGTCTTGATTTTCTTCTTAGTCACTTTTTCCACCATTATTGCAGTCATCTTCTGTAGAATAATCTTTATATAATTTTGATAATATCTGTCCGGATAACTTTGAATTGTCATTTTTTGTAGCTAATAGAAGAAATGTAATGTATAACTTTAAAACCGTGTTTTTTTTACTTAAAACCCAGTTTTCGAATTGCATAATTTTTTTGTAAAAATCGGTTTTGAAAACCGACAAACCCTACTTGGGACCCAGTACCTAACACAAGTAAAAAAAATCTTGATTTTCCTATCTATTGTCTATTTGCTAACTTGATTCAAAGCTCTTTGGAGTTTTCCCATCGCTTTTGGTTGAGATACGTCTGTTGACATGATTACGATATCGTCAGCCGTCATATACCAATAAATGTGTTATCTGTGTTGTTGGTATATCCGCACTATGGAGAAGGTATAGGAAGGGTCCCAATGCGTTTTCCTGCGGAACTACCGCTAGTATCGGACAAAATTCAGAATATGCTTCTCCATGGATGACTCTAAGCTTGCGATCAGAGAGGTATGACTCAAGTAATTGGCAGTAATTTTGTGGTAGGTGTTTGGTCATTTTGAATAGCAATCCTTCGTGCTTTGGGTTTGATGCACAATTGGAGGAATTTTTGGATGAAAATCTATATTAAACGCAACAAGAAATTGCAGATTCATTGGGAGTGATTTAAAACGCTATAAATAAAAATAATCCAAAAGCAAGGAAATTGGGTGCAAAACGAATTGAAGACGAGAGACGTTGTTTTATCACGTACAACCCAGCTGTTCCGACAGCAAAGAAAAACGGGGTTTTTTTGTATCGTATTGTGACTGGCGGTGAAAAGCCGATCCGTTTCGATAATACAAAGTGGAAAAAATTGTGGGGGCGCGGTCGTGCATCAAAATCGACTACCAATCCAAACATCCATGGCTCGAGGCACATGTTGTGTATTTGGTGGGGCAAGCTGGGTATGGTATATTATGAGCTGTTGCAACCGGGTTCGAGCTGCGCATTGAAGGAAAATCGACCACAATTCGAGCAAAGACATAACAAAGTGATTTTGCAGCACGAGAAAGCTCGGCCCCCTGTTACTAATGTCAACCTGGAAACACCGAATTGGGATTTCATCGAACTACATCGTCCCTTTCGAAAATAGCACCTGTTCCGATCAATGATACACGGCCGGGCTGAGCAGTTCTTATGAAAAGACCTAAAATTTGGTCATTAAACCGAAACAATTTCTATAACACACACTTTATTATAAAAATATTTGCTTACTATTATGATGTATGGTCTATCCAATTTAATAACACAAAAACCACCACTTCGCAATCAATATTTCTTCCTCAAAAGCGCCTATATTTTTTTACCAATTTAATGGATCAAAGGTATTAATTTAACATCAGTCACCAACAATGACAGAATGAAGGCGAGAAAGAAAGTGGGCGAAAAATATAGAAAAATCCGCACTTCAAGCAAATTATTATTTATTACACCAAACTCACAATTTTTTTCTAATTCTCTATTTTTAAATCTACCTTCTAAAGTATCAATCAATAACATAAAAAAAATAAGTCTATTTCAGCCCAAAAATATCCTTCATCTATAAATCATGAAGGAATCAATTCGTTGAAAAATTATTTTCAGTTCAATAAAAACACAAAGTGAAAAAAATAGGTGAAAAAATAGAAATAAAAAAAATAAATAAAATAGAATCAAAAATCACCTGAGTTAACAGATTTTGACATTCCACCTCTACACCAATTGACACCTGGCATTCGATTTATTTCACTTTTTTCCTCGTATATTTAAGGGTGACTGGATTCGGTTTTTTTTGCTACCTTTGCGAAAAAAAGGTTTTATCGCCACTTCACAGCAAGTTAGATAGGTAACACGAAGGTGTTTCATGCATTTCAAAAAAAATAGAAAAAAAAGAAATACTTGAGAGAGAGGAAGGAGGGAGTGTGGCTTAGAGAATCAACCAATAAAGTGGTATTCGGAAAATTTTCAATTATTTTCAGATTCTTGAATTTCTATTCTCTTTCTCTCTCTGTGGTGGCAATAAAAAAATCCACATGGGCCAGCATCACCTACCAAAACCACCTGAAGACAACCCAGAAACCTCATCCCTTAACGGTGGTCGCATGGTCCAAAGTTGGCTTCTTTTTTTTAAATTTTTTTTCTTCACTTTTTTTTTGTGCTGAAAAGCCACAAAAAACACCCCGAGATTTATTCAAGCATTCAACCTGGATTCCTTTCTTATTTCCAGCTCACGTAAATCTCAGCCTCATCGGTGTGCCGACAACAACGAAGACGAGAGAAATGCTCCGCGACTGTCACGAAGGATTTTTGAGGGCGGAAGCTAAGCCAAGGTAGTTCTAGCAAAATGCGAAGGATGGGGGTGGCGGAAGCTCTAAGCTAAGGGTAGTTCCATCGCTGAGCTGAAGTAATTCATATTCTTTCAAGAATATCCTTCGTTCATTGTAGTAAAGGAAATGGAAAGTAATTACGTCTTAAAACGGGAGCTCCTTGAGAGGCACTCGAAACGAACAGCAAAAGACAGCCAGCAGTTTGGGCGGCGGTGCTTACGGGGTTTTGTCCTTTCCTTCTAGAAATGTTAAAATCTCATTATAGAAAATACCGATCAGATCCGCGGATTCTTCATCATAATCCTTGAGTATTAAAACTGATGTGAAGGTTTTAATTAAAATATTTTCTAAGGCAAAACGATTGCGTAGGAAATGAAACACTTCCAACCTGCCCCCAACACCAAAAACCCACCCCGCCATACTCCGACCCCATTAACACCGGGAGATGAAATTTTTTTCGCGGATTTTCAGGACGACACAAAAAGCCGTTTCTGTATATTTTCTTTTTTGTTTAAATTTTTTTTTCAATTTAAGCCCAAAAGATTCTCATTCACCGCCGCGCACACAAATATTCATTTTTTCCGCTTTCACATTGTAAAATCGTTGAAGACTCATAAGGACAAAAGATTTTCTTAATAGGATTGCGCCCAAGAAATGGAGCCAAGAAAGGGAATCCTTGGAGATCCTTTTTATTTTTGAGTGTAACTCTCCCATCGCACACAATATGATCGCATAAAAAAACTGGACCAGTGGAACATACTCTGGGGAATTATTTGTTTGTTGATAATAACTTCGGTGTTGCCCTGCAGCCAAACTACATTTGGCGGCGCGCAAGCAAGATAAAATCCTGTCGTCCTATTTGCGTGCTGAATAAATGGCACAGGGTGGTTATTATATCTGTTATTCTGTTTCTTCTTCTTTTCCTTCATTCATTTTTTTTTGGTTGTTTCCCTTTTATTTTACTGCCAAAAAAGATGTATAAACTTTGATGATGTATAAACTTTTGTGACGTACACGAAAAGAACGAGTTCGCTGAACACAGGGTGGCCCACACACCCACCCCGTTGATGGAGGCGGGTAAAAATAAAGCAGAAAATTCTACACATACAATTTTTGTTGCCAAAGAATAATAATTTAATTTCGTTGTAAACAGTGTTGAATTAAGACTTTTTGACAAGGGGTGGTTGTGAGATTTTATTTTAAGGCTTATAGCAGAAGGTGGAGATGAGATGAGAGTTAAAATATTCAAAATTCCCTTAATCAAAGTCAAAGAAATAACAAAAATTCTCTATGGTGGCAAATGTACGTTGGTTAAAACATTTTCTTGTGTGTTTATTTTACATAATTTGAATTTGAAATGCAAAGAAATATATGTATATGTATAACCTTGCAAAGTTTAGAAAAGCCATACGAGGAATTAACAACATTTTAAAATACGAGTATTTACAGGAAAAGATGGTAGTAAAACTTTACACATTCATACAAGGGTAGACTGCAACTTTTGAGAATAGCATAGAAACAAGGCTCGTTCCACATTCTATCAAATCTGTGAAGGCTTTGTCGAATAGATAGTTGAATGGAAAAAATTTTAATCAGATGGAAATTACAAGGTGAGATGGAAGCAACACTACTCAATATAAAGTATCATCCAAAAAATGACATCTAGATGTCAGATGTCGTATAATGTTTACACATGACATCATTCCAAATGACATAAGCCATTTTGTTTTAGTAGAAGGTTGTACAATTTATGCAAGCTATATCATATTGATGTGTCTGATGTCTATTTCCAGCAAGATGGCGCTACATGCTGTAACGGTCGGTTAATTATTGAAAAATTCTTTTTATTAATTATTCCCCCCTCTCGCGGAAATTTCAGAAATTATTAGTCCAATCACTTCGGGAACTTATTAATTCAAAAATTTTTCGAATCACGTAGGCGAATAAAAACAAAATTTTTCTTGGAAGAAAAAAAATTCGATACTTGTAGACAGTCTGTTTCAAGATTGGAGAAAAGAAGGGTGTTTTTGGATGCCAGTCGCCAAGTCGATTTTCGGGAGTTTTTTTTGTCGATGTTGGGTACTTTGGACGGGGTAGGCTGCTCGCGCTTTTTCAGTTAATTTGTAGAGAAGTTTTCAACCCCGATCACAAAACTTTGGTCCACTGCGACATCGATATTACCATCTATTTTGGAGGTTTGGCCCTGAGAAGGAAGACGATGAATTGTTGAATCCACAACGAAGTACATGTTGGCACCTTTTAGAAAAGTTCCTCTAAAGGCCCGTCCTCACTACGCGGACTTAGAATCCACGCGCTTTTGGTCGTACAGCCAGCCAAAAGCACGCGTGATCTTTTAATTTTCTGAATCATGAGTGAGAAAAAATCAATTCTCATTTGAAACGGCGTACGCGCTTTTGAAAAGCTCATAGTGTGTGGACGCACAATGTACCTTTTTAAGCACAGCCTTTTGTCCGCGTTGTTTGGCCGCACGGCCTTTACCATGGACAAAGTCGTAAAAAAGTCGTAAAAAAGTCATAAAACTCTATATGAAAAAAAATATGAGTGTGCGTAGGACCACACGTTGGAAGTGAAAACTTCTATGGCCGGCCAGTCTATATTTCCAAATCAATCTTAATATTACAATAGGATGGATACAGACATTTTAACATCAATTTAGGATAACTAATTTAATGCAGTCAAAAGTAGTTACTCACTTCCTATAAATATAATGAACGATGTACATACATTTTTGGTATCCGATGAGTCGCGTGGAAGGCTAAACCAAGCTTCGGAAATGCACGATTAAACTTTATACCCACATACTAATTTTCAAATGTGTGGATTTCTATGGCCATAGTACATAGTGGATAGTACATAGTGCATACATTGTAAATAGTACATAGTACATAGTAAATGGTACATAGTATATAATACATAAAGCATTACACATAGTACATAGAACATAGTACATAGTACATAGTACATAGTACATAGTTCACAATACATAGTATATAGTACATAGTAAATAGTGCATAATATACAGTACATAGTGCATAGTAAATAGTACATAGTATATAATACATAATGCATTGTACATAGTACATAGAACATAGTACATAGTACATAGTACATAGTACACAATACATAGTACATAGTACATAGTATACAATACATAGTATATAGTACATATTAAATAAGCATAATATACAGTACATTGTGCATAGTAAACAGTACATAGTATATAATACATAATGAATTGTACATAGTACATAGAACATAGTACGTATTACATAGTACATAGTACATATATAGTATATAGTATATAGTACATAGTAAATCAGCATAATATTCAGTACATAGTACAAAGTAAATAGTACAGAGTATATAATACATAATGCATTGTACATAGTACATAGATCATAGAACATGGTACATAGTACATAGTACATAGTACATAATACATAGTATGTAGTACATAGTAAATAAGCATAATATACAGTACATAGTGCATAGTAAATAGTACATAGTATATAATACATAATGCATTGTACATAGTACATAGAACATAGTACATAGTACATAATACATAGTATATAGTACACAGTAAATAGTGCATAATATACAGTACATACTGCATAGTAAATAGTACATAGTATATAATACATAATGCATTGTACATAGTACATAGGACATAATACATAGTACATAGTACATAATAAATAGTATATAGTACACAGTAAATAAGCATAATATACAGTACATAGTGCATAGTAAATAGTACATAGTATATAATACATAATGCATTCTACATAGTACATAGAACATAGTACATAGGACATAGTACATAGTATATAGTACATAAATAGTGCATAATATACAGTACATAGTGCATAGTAAATAGTACATAGTATATAATACATAATGCATTGTAATTAGTACATAGGACATAATACATAGTATATAGTATATAGTACATTGTAAATAGTGCACAATATACAGTACATAGTAAATAGTGTGTAGTACATAGTAAATAATACATAGTGCATAGTACATAGTGCATAGTACATAGTACATACTACATAATTCATAATACATAGCACATAGAACATAATAATTACTACATAGTTCATAGTACGTAGTACACAGTACATAGTCCATAATACACAATACTTAATATATAATATTTAATGCATATATAATATTAAATATATAATATTCAATATATAATATATAATATTTAATATATAATATATAATTCATACTACATAATTAAAACTAAAACCCCCAAAGGAAACATTTTTCTCACGTGATGGTACGTGCGTGTGATGGCGCACAAAAAGTGCGCGTGAAGCGAGTTTTTAGTTTTTTCCCCAGGCCAAAAAGTGCCCAACGCACAGTGTGACGAGGCTATGGGATAAAACGGAAAAATATATGGGATTTAATATTGAATGTTAGAACCATAATCCTTGCAAACTAAAAATAATTTTCATCCATTTTGCGAAAAAGGACGAAAAAGGATTCAGGACCAAAAAAGGATATTCTCATTTGTAGACAGCTTAATGGACGGACTTTCATATACAATCATTAGAATTTGTCGATTATATTAACTTTAATGAAATATAATTAATTATACGTACCAAGTTTGTATGGGAGTATATGAAAATTGAAAATTTCAAATGCGATTTGTAGAAGAAAAATTTTTTGTATTTAAATATATTGTAAAAAATTAATTTCATGTTTCTGTATACAAATTTTATTATATTATAATATTTACAATCAATATGGATTAAAATCAACATCAATTTCATCGTCTTCGTACTCAGAATCTGTATAATCTTCATCTAAATCTAAGATATTTAACACGTCTTCATCTTTCGGAGTTTCCTTCTTTGCCTTTGCCCCGCCTAAAAACTTGATGTATGGGTCCGAAGAGAGGAACTGGAACAGATCAAATCTTCATTCGTAGCTATACGACCTGTTTTCCGAGTGTGTTCCAGTCGAAATCGCCGAGCATCTTTTGTTCGAGTTTCCTGTGCGTCTTCAGAAAACTTTCCAATTGGTAGAAGGAAATGCTTTATAACGTCTGGCCCATGCATAAGTATCTTATGCACAGTTGCAGGCATGGGGTACCAGTCATACAGGCTAACGTAGAGATTTGCTGTATCCTTAGTCAGTGCTTCAAATTTTCTGATGTTAATTGGTTGTCCTGATGTTAATGTAAACAAAATCGTCCTGAAATTTTTAATTGGTACAGCATTAACTCCAGTAATTCTTGCACTTTTCTCCCATTCCAAGAAGAAATTTCTCGCCGTATTACCGTCATTGGTATTACCGAATCCTGCTACTAGAAAACGCTTTCTGAACGGATTTCTTCCTATCATCGATCGCAGCTTGATTATCCTTGTTCTTCCTGTGCACCTGCCACTCGAGTTTGTAACTAATATGAAGTAGGCAGACGGTTCCTTTTTTATCGATCACTGAGGGAACTAAATTCACCACTTGGAGGACGACCACGGTTCGACGGATCGGGCTGTTTGTCTTGATCTTCGAACACCTCATCCTCCATCTCGTCCTCATCGTCTTTCAAAGTGCAACTGAAATCCTTAGCCAAATAATCAGAATTTTTTTCTTCAAAACTATCCCAACGTTTGCCACACCCGATGAATTTCTTATGTAAATTCAAAAATTCAAATCGTATGGACGTCCAACTTATCCTCCAGTACAAAACCTTCAGGTATTCGGGTCAAAATTTTGGTGAACAAATGTTCCACAGCTTCATTTTACGATGAATTCCGACGCGCTTCCATGAAATCTTTTCCGCTGATTTTAACGACGCATTCTCAAAAATATTAAAAAAAGTTAATTTGCGAGGGTTTGCGAAGGCACCACTATATGTTATTGGAAACTACATTAGTTGTACTAAAATGTGTAGAAGACCACATTTGTACCATATTTTACCATTTTTTTAAAAGCTTAAAGGAACTTCTGGGATTGAATTGAAAGTGATAATTTTTATACGATTTTTTTAATGTTCAGCAAAATTGTTATATATCAGTCTTATTTAAATAATTTTAATGAAATAATACTATACATACCACAAACTGTTGGATTCATTATGATAAAAAATTTACTTTCACTTTGTTTTCTTACAGAACTTGTTGAAACTTCCCACACAAATTTCTAACTGATTGAAATAGAATTTACGTGCGACCTTAACTACAACTTTCAGTTGGAATTTTTCGGTCCTGGAAGGGATATTCCAGGAATTATCACTTTACTTTTGTACATTGGGTATATGTGAAAGAAGTTCAGGACATTTCATTGGTATTCGTGAAAAATGATTTATTTCCGATTTTCAATACCTTTCGTCACACTGTGCAACGTGCCTATAGAAGTTTTCACTTCAAAAAGCAAAAGCCCGTACGACCCAAGACCGCGTAGTGTGGTCCCACCATAAGAAGTGCGACACCGGACTTCGACAGTGGCACAAGAAGGGAAGAGAGAAATATTTGGCATATAGCGGTTTGTTCAACCAATTAGAAGAATTGAAGTTTTTTTGAAAAGAAAGTCTCCATATATTACGGCGGAGCCAGCTGAGTTTCCGTATCAGCTTTTTCTGCTTGACAAGTGACAATCCAGAATATGCATCAAAGGTATAGTGCAATGATATTTAGGTGAAAACTGTGAAAGGGGACTGTGAAGCCAGCAGAAAATTCTTGTTTTTGCCCTGCAGGCCAGCACCCAGAAATACTTTTGAGGTTCCGTATTTAAATAAAAAGATAAAAGAAAAACAAAAAAAACAACCAAAAATTGACATTTAACGGGTTAATCTAGTTAGAATAAAATAAACAATTTATTAAACAGTTTGTTCGTAGTGTGTAGTTATAGGGACCCGAAGGGGTTGGCGTTCTATAGTTTTATTTTAAAAGGACATTGACTTTTGTCAGTAGGATATTAACTCCTTCCGATTTCGAGCATCTTCTAACGAAGGACAATAAATTTGATGTATTAAAAATAAAATCGCTTATAAAATATCGGGCATCAATTCCTAGTGTTGGCAAAACTTTTTGCGCATCTGAAGATGATCTGTGTAACAACGTAATTACGGAACTTTTGTAGTTGTGCAGATATATTTTGGGGCATTGCCCACGTTGATGAATGACGTTCACCCAGCTTAGTACGTTTAGCCCAGGCTAATAACATTGGTCACAGGAGTGGAGTGTGGAGGAAGGCTGCAATATCTTGTTTTTTAATTTTACCTTTAAATTAATTAACACTTGACGGGTAAAAGCTTAATATTAAGTAACTTTATTATCAACTTTTTTATATTATAATATATTTACAAATTCTTATCAATACTTATAACATATTTACAAATTCTTATCAAGACTTATAACATATTTACAAATTCTTATCACAAATCGTCAATTAACTACAAATACTGATAATATAGTTACAAATTTTTAGGAACACTTATCAAATATTTACAAATTTTTATAACTTGAGATAATTACCCATTTTGCTTATATATTTATTTATTTATTTATTTATTTATTTATTTATTTATTTATTTATTTATTTATTTATTTATTTATTTATTTATTTATTTATTTATTTATTTATTTATTTATTTATTTATTTATTTATTTATTAGGCCAAACAAGGCATACTTAAACTAACTTACATAGTTGTCCTTATCCATAATACATAAATATAACTTAGGCTATATTGTTAGTACCGGATGTGGATGTCAACAGGGATATCAGTTTTTTTTTAAAGGACTGTTTCGTCACGGATGGGGAAAAGCAGGAGCTGTGAGTATTGAAGACCACACAACATCTGTTAACAGGTTCGTTCTTAGCGTACTCGGTACGATGTGGATATTCCTTAATTAGTTTCACGTGCCTCGTCTGTCGGGCATCGTCATTGAACTTAATTTTATCTGACAGGAATTGCACTTTGAGATTTGCCTTTAAAACATCAAAGGTAAGGCAAGAGATAAGCATTTTTCTCCTGCATGACAGAGGTAAGAGAGCCAATGCTTTCAGCCTGTTTGTGTAGGGTGGTAGCCTATGATAATCGCGGGGGTCATGGAGATGTCGTAAAGCAAAGAGGAGAAATTGTTTTTGAACTGATTCAATCCTGTTACTACTTACTTGGAATATTGGATCCCAGATCGGACAAGCGTATTCCAGGATTGGACGAACCAGCGAACAAAAAAGAGTTTTAGTGACCCATACATTGCCGAATTCTTTAGCCCTTCTCTTAATAAACCCTAATAGCTTGTTGGCTCTAGCAGTAATTTGATCGTAATGCAAATTAAAGTTTAACTTGTTGTCAAGGACAACACCTAAATCCTTAATATGATCGACATGGCCTAAAACCTTGCCATTAAAATAGTAGTACTGCAGCTGTTTATTTCTTTTGCGTGAGAAGGTAATTGCATGGCATTTATTGATGTTGAGTTGTAGTTTATTCGTGGCGCACCAGTCTTGCAATGCGTTCAGTTTCGACTGAAAGAAGGATACATCTGGTTGGGACCTTATGACACTGTAAATTTTTAAATCGTCTGCATAAAAGAGGTGTGGAATATCCCTTAGTTTTTCGGATAAATCGGAGATAAATATGTTGAACAGGAGAGGGCCTAGATGACTGCCCTGGGGGACACCGGAAGTTACGTCGATTTCCTTTGATAAAAATCCTTGAAACCTAACCACTTGGGTTCTTCCGTTAAGATATGATTTTATCCATTCAAGGGCAGGACCGGATATTCCAAATTTTAGAAGTTTTGTTATTAAAATATGGTGGTCAACACGATCAAAGGCCTTGCTAAAGTCAGTATAGACTGCGTCGATTTGATGACCGTTTTCCATTAAACATAATAGTTCAGAGGTTAGTATCATAAGGTTGGAGGTTGTCGACCGCCCTTTTCTGAATCCGTGCTGTTCTTCGTTAAGAAGAGGGTCAATAAGGGGGGCTATCTTGTCGAAAACGAGTTTTTCGAATATATATACATACATCCCAGGAGGTATAACCAAAATATTTTTGTGAAAAATTAGTACACAGTCCATTATTCTGGGGTGTGAACACCGGTGACTGTTACTATTTAACGTTATTTCGTTGTGGTTTTGATAGAGCAATAGACGTGGTTGCCTATTTAGCTTGGTCGGGTTACCAGTTTTAACGGTTTGTGAGTTCACCGACACGTTTTGGCCAAAGCGACGTTGCACCTTTCTTTTGTTGTTGTTATTCTTGAATCCAGTGAGTGCCCCCCCATTACATCCAACATACACCGTTTCACTTATCATTACCTAGGTGTATAATTGTTCATTGTTGTTGCTACGGCACTAGGTTAATTGTGTACTATTTAGAGTTTTTGTTCGGGTTGAATAATATATATGTTAAACTTTAATTACACGGTGTACTTTCTTGATTAACATGCAGTGCTAGATATTTTCCTTTGAGTTTCCAGGATGGTTGTGGAGGGAGATTTTTCCCTAGAGTCTCCCGTCGGTGATTCCAGGTGGTTACAGGTCCCATGATTCCTTGGTACCAACCCTGGGTCTCTGTGGGGATGGACATTATAACGATGAAGACATGAAGATCTTTCAGACAGATAATTAGGTAAGTGGTGAACCAAATAGGTGTCGGTCCGGTCACACACCCCCACGACCCCTTCCGGCGAGCTAGCGTGTACCGTGTGACCGGCATATCACCCCCTATGAATATTTAGGAAGACTAGGGAGGATGGTTGTTTCTAAATTTTTATGTCTACCCAAGCTCGATGGTAGTAGCCTTGCTGTCACCAGCAAGGAGCTCCATGGCGCCGGTACAATGCCACACAATTCAAGAAAATATTATGTTTTTGCGATCGAATTGGGGTTTTTGAAAAGTCGAGTGTATGCACATAAGTCACACACATGATCTAAAGCAGTGGTCTCCAAAGTGGGGTGCTCAGAAAATTCTAAGGGGTACGCCAAATGTTTCTTCAAAGTACCTCTCCTTTTCCGAGATATTCAATAGTGTTGCGAATTTTTATTTTTTAACCCTTATTTTTGAATGAAAGAAAAAACATATAAAGGTTATTCACGATTCGGTGGAAACAGGTCTAGATTTGTAGGTTCGGGTGCAACGTAGGAAAACTTTCCAACGATACAGACGATTGTACAGAACCACACTTTCCAATACTGCAAAAATTTTATATACGACAGACCCAGTGTAAAGCTTTCCTAGAGCAACGAGAAATCATTCATGACATTCGTGACATCTGGAAGCTGGCGATTTTGCTTCAAATGGCTAACGAAAGTGTTAAAAAAAGTAAAAGCAGATCAAAACCAAGTAAAAAGTGGACGAATTCTAATTTGTCAAGTGACGCTCACAATATGAAGAAAACAGCTCTTGGAAAAGTAATCCTGGGAAACATTTCCCACGAATCGTTACAGTTTTTATATCCCTACTAAACTAACAGATGTAACCATTAAGAGGAACAAAAAACGGCAAATAAACGACAGCACTACTTTTAAAACGGGCTGCTATCTTTACGGGTGAACGCGGATACCGCGTCACGGGGCTACATGGAAGCTGCAATTGAAGCTACAGGGTACTCATGCCTTCTGAGTTTCATTAGTCATTATCACCAGGAGCTTCTCAGCCTATTTTTGGACTTGGCTCCTCCAGCGTTCGTCTCCATGATAGTTAATCTCTGGCCCGTGTTTTCCAGTTTCTTTTTCGTAATTCTTATGTCTTCCTCGATGCCCCGTCTAAATATCTTTTCTTATATCGTCCTGGGGGTTTAAAAAGGCCACTTTAGGTGTTTCATAATATGATCATAATATGTTTCATTTCATAAATCACAAAAAGCCCACACAATTTGATTCATAATATGATTCATAATATGATTCGTATTAGATATGTCGTTTTCCTATAGGAAAGCGTAAAATGGCCTAATAATATGAATTGCATTTCTGACAAACTAGATGAAATTTGAGAAGTTACTCAGAGAGCAACATTTTTAGTTCATATAGCTGGGACCCGGTGCGCCTATGCTGCTCCCAAAAGCCAATAGTAGTAATCAGGTGATATGAATTTTAATATACAGTAGGAGAGTTTGAAAAAGGCAATTTTTTGGTATTTTTGATTCCAAATAACAAAATGTGAAACTATTAGGGATCTGATCATAAAGTCGTTATTTGCTACCTTAAAAAACCTCAGATACAGATTTTCATTGGAATCGGAACACAATTGGCAAATTCGTCGGCCATTTTGAATTTATAAGTTTTGACCACAAATTCGTTATTTGCGACCTTAAAAACCCCTAGATACCCGCTTTCATTGGAATGGGAATAAAATTAGCAAATTCAACCATATTTCTGCGGCAATTTTGAATTTCGGTCATATTTCGGCGGCCATTTTGAATTTCGAAAATCGGGCTTCGAGGTGTATCATAGGAGACCTCCACGGAAGTTCATGCAAAAATTCAAAGCTCTGCGATGATTTTCAACGAAGCTGACAGCGCCATCTAGGAGTGGCTTTAAAAAGTAATAAAATAGCCTATGTTCCAAGTTTGAATGTAAATAGCACATGGTTAAAATTTCATTGAGATCGGTTGCACGGTGTAGGAGCCTATAGCGATCATACATACACACATTTGTGTTTTATTTGATTTTTGTTAGTTATTCAGTGTTAAAGTTTTATTTTATTTTATTTTATTTTATTTATTTGCCAAACAAGCATACTTAAACTTACTACAGAAAATCAAATAAAATGCAGAAAATACAATGAAATACCATATTATGACTAAGGTACAAAAGGGCTGTATAGTTAATTTATACTTTGTCAGCTTAAGACTATGGTTAATTCATGGTAATTGTGAAGTCAAGAGGGATATAATTTGTTGTTTAAGGCCGTCCTCACTACGCGGACTTAGATGCCACGCGCTTTTGGCGGAAAGGCCTTTTAATTTTCTGAGTCGTGAGTTTTGGATCCTAAAATAAGAACTAATCTGAAAGAAAATAATTATTTAATGAATATTGATTAATCTACATTGAGAAGAAAATCAATTTTCATTTAAAAATCCCGTATTATGTGGAAGTACAATGTACCTTTTTAAGCACAGCCTTTTGTCCGAGCAGTTTGGTCGTACTGCTTTTACCATTAAAAACTCTTTAAGAAAAAAAAAGCAAAAGCGCGTTTGAGATAAGTCCGCGTAGTGTGGATCCACCATTAAAGGATGATTTTTTTATGTTGGGTGAGAAGCATACACTGTGGCTGTTAAAAGTCGTACATCTGTTGACGGGTTCGTTCTTTACGTATTCTGTCCGATGAGGGTATTCCTAAGGGATTTTTGTATGCCTATTGCGTCGAACTTCATTGAACTTGATTCTATCGGACAGGAACTGTACCTTAACGTTATCGTTTAGGACGTCCAAAGAAAATCAAGAGATAAGCACTTTCCATTGCACTATATAGATTAAAAATGAGTTTGACTCTTGAACTCATACAAGAGTGAGAACCTTATTTACCTAGGAAGGGTGGGAACGCCATTTTGCAAAGTAAGTAAATAATATTTCAACCGTCATTAATGCCTGGGTATTATGTATACAATGTTTCTATTGTTAGTATACCTACAACAGGTAGGTACACCTACGTACCTACTAACTTTTTGTTATATTAGTGTCCTAACCCAGCGGGAAAAGTGGAAGCAGCTTCCTCTGGAATCAAATTGGAAGTGCTTCCTTGTCGCGCTTCAGAAGCATTTTGGAAGATTTTCCTGTGCATGTGGCTACAAATAAGACATTTTCAACTCTGTTGGTAAATTTTCTGTTTTGAGAGAATCTCTAAATTTCGATTCGTAACGTTTTCATTTGTTGTGACATATTCTCTTTTCAAAAATTTCCATTTAGAGTTGTGCGCTCAGTAAAAAAACCGTGCGGTTTATAATTTATTATAGTTATTGTGATTTTGATTAGTCCAGTGAAAAGTGTTGTTTTTTATTTTTTTTTGTGTTTGAATGGAATTTTAATTTCCCTTTTTGTTATTGAAATAAAAATATTTATTTGTGAACTCTGTTTGTATCCTTATTATTCAAAAACGAAGAGCGAGACCTTTTTCCCTGCTCCCAAAAAAGCAAAAATGAAAGCTTTGCTGCTTGCAAAACTTAAATCTTCAAAATAGCTTCCCAGGAATGGTAAAAATGATATGGTTAGGGATACGGAAGGGAAGCACTTCTAAGATGCTCAAGGATAGCTTTTTCATGCATCAGTGAATGCTTCTATTTCCCGCTGTGAAGTGCACTATCGTTTTACGCGTCGGGATCCTACCAACGCTATGTAGGAGCACAAGGTCACCACATGATGCACCAAGCCAGTGTATCAAACTGCTTACGAGCAGTGACATTGGCCCTAAATAGTGACTATTTTCGAGGAAAGTATTGTCACATACTGCCACTCGATAATCACTCAAGTTTTTCCGAAAAATCGCGTTTCGTTTTTTTTAAAAAAAGCACTTAAAATTTCTAATTTTCTCTGTAATTGCAAAGGTTACTTTGTTTGTTGACATGATTTCTCAATTATTTTATTTGAATGTATTTAAAACTCACGACTAAATTTTTTAGTCTGGCAATCTATGCCAAATATGATTCTGCCGATGAAATGAATTGTACATATATGAATCATTTATCAAAGTGGCCTTTTTACGATTTTTAGCAGAACTGTTAATGATCTGATAGAATTCACCAAATGAAACATATTTCAGGCGTTTCACCCAGTGGCCTTTTTAGGCCCGCTGGTCTCCTTTTTCCTATCGGTAAACTCTCGGAACTCTCCTATCGGTAAACTCGGTGAATGTTGTCGGGCAGCAACTTCTGGGGGATGGCGAGGCAATGTTCGTTTTACTTTTGCACGATTAAGATACATATTGCCTGTAGACGGTTTGATCTTTAATTTTCCTTGTTTCAAAAGTTTCTTTGTATCAGGGCTACACAGGCCAATCACCAAAAGGTCGTTATCTTCCCCTACTAATGTCACATATTCATTTGACTAGGCCAAGATCAGAGCGGTTGTGATCATTGGGAGGTCAGCGTCCTCCACAGCTTGTTGTGAATCAATTTTTGCCTGGCCGAGGCACTAAACTTGTACTTTTAACATTGCGACAGTGACTTCCACCGCCAAGTGTGAGCTCGTGCTTGACCCCATTAACTTGTTATTTGTTAATGTTTTCATATTGAGCCTCAACTGTTTATACGATATGATAAACATGCTTTAAATTCCGCATTGCAATGGGTCATAGTGGTGTCCAAAGCACAACAATAGATATAGGCCGGCTCTTGTTTTTGGAGTTTGCTAGGAAACTATTCTGCGAGGCAGTGAGCATCATCGATTCTGTAAATGATATTGCATTTATTTTCTTTGCGGTCTTTTCAATCGTTCTATTCGCTTGGTGTTTTCACTAGCTTCGTAAGGGAAGCCATAGAAAATGACAACAGCATTAGATTTGTGGTTTGACTTGACATTATGATACATATTTTTTATCCTTCAAGTCCGCCTGTTCAGTCGGAAAAAAGGCCCAGTACAAGTTTGATTTTGTTCCTTTAACCTTCGCCGAAAGGTGTTTTTTCTGAAAATCAAGAAAAGTGCATGTTTTCAAACGCGTTTATGAAGTATTAAATCGAACCTCACCAACTTTTCATGAAAATGGGTTGGTAGAGAAACTCTTCGAGAATAAATAAGGCTTTTCAAAATAACGCTAGCACCACTGTGGGCCTTGTATTTTTGAGATTTACGCGAAAAGTTATAATTAATTTTGCAAGAAATTTTTATTATGGGTAGGCACTAACAAAAGCCACAATTTAAGCCCTGAAACAAGGTTCTACGATAATTACAGTGCCTGTAATTAAATGTCAAAAAATGGCCATATTTCGCGGTTTTTTTTTGTGCAAAAACCTGTTGACCGATTTCAATTGTCCAAAACTCATATTTTCCGTCTTTTTAAGCGCTATTACGTACAATTTTTTGTTTTCCAAAAACAAAATTTTTTCATACCTAAAACGTTGAAAAACGTGTTTTCGCTACCATTATTAGCTTTTTTCCACCTGTTCTCCTGGACCGATTTTATCCAAAACACATTCATTCAATTCCTTTCTCTTAATTATAGCGTCCAAAAATCGCAGGGTAGATTTATTTCAACTTTTTTTCTATCCCTCCTGGACTAGTATAATTCTAATAGCAAACAGTTTGAGTTTTATTAAAAAATAATATCGGCGCGTTTTTTGCATGAAGGCTTTCTTTATCAGATCCAAAGCAGCAAGGCAGAACCGTCGGCAGAGAACTATTTCTATTGGCTGATCAAGTGACAAGAAAAGCAGAAGAGAGTTCTGTCGCTGATTTTTCATCTCAAACAATAATTTTGCTGCTTTGCAAAGCAGAATTTTTTGACATTTCAAACATTTGTCACTTGGCAAGTTGTTTTTAAATGACAAATGGACGTGGAAAATTGCGAATTTTTTGTTGTGTGATTTTTTACAAAGAATTTATTGTTGTGTGATTAAAAATATGAACAATTTAATTTGACGTTAGTTATTAAATAAAAATTCTGCCGCAGCTGCTGCTTTCTTGCCGCTGCTCAAAAAGTTGAATCTGATACAGCCTTGAAGCTTTACTTTTCTGGTCGTGGCAGGCGTGGTACACGCCTCTATGTTGCGAAGAATGTCAGAAATTGCCTATTGTAACTCGAACCAGTTGATGATAGGATATGTATTTTCGATTAAAAGGTGTATTTCGAAATATTACGCTCTTATCCTGTTTATACACCCACTGAAGACAACGCGGAGAGCTAGTAGAATGAGTTCTACGAAGGCCTCTCTGGAGTGGTTAGCAGAATACAGGAATACAGTTTTTCTCCAGATGTTTCTCTTAACTTTAATAAATCTTTGTCTGCTACTTGCCTTACCCAGCGGGAAATGGAATCATACCAAGAAGCATGACGGTAGCCTTTTTTGGAAGGCGAGAAGTCCTTCCTTTTCGCATTCCATATGTTTTTTGTGCAGTCATGTCATTAGAAGGAATGAGTCGAAAAGCTCTAAAAGCTCATTCACCTTCCCCACGCATTCCCGGTAAGGTGTTTGTGATACGTTCTCTTTTATTTCTTCCAAGGAAGTACAATTTGTTACACCTTCTAAATATCTTGAGATTCTTGAAAGATATTGCTTTAATCCTTTTATAATAATCTTTTAGATACACATTTTTATACAAAATTTAATGGTAAATTGTGTTAACTGAATAAAAACTGTAACATTAATTACATATGCATATTTTACCCTTCCATCCCAGCGGGAAATTGAAGCATCGTATCATGCATAATCGAAGTCTTCTCTGGAAGGTGGGAATGCGTGAAACCCCGTATCCTCTCTCATATCTTTTTAACATAGCGATGTCCGCGGAACGAAGGAGAACAAAAGCTTTTATATTTTTTCCCGTTAGATTCCTTAGAAATACTTCCGAAGGCATCATATGTTGCGCAAATGGAATCAATGAAAGCTTTTGATATTACTTCCATAAAGCTTCTTTTTCAGCGATTCAGAATAGATCAACCTGAATACTTGAAGAAGGTGAAGAAAATAGAAAGCGCGTCAAAAAACTCCGAAATAATTTTATCCTATAAGATCAAATTATTTCAGAGTTTTTTAAGTTGTTTCTATTTTCTTCACCTTCTTCACCTAAAATTTAAGTAAAGGGAATAATAAATGAAAAGATAAAATTTTTAAGCTAAATATGCAAACTTTTATTTTTAACATAAAATTAAAAAATTATTCCAAACTGTTCTACGGTAAAAATAAATGTAAGTTAAAAACACAAAAGAAAAGAAAAGTTCATAAACAACGTTACATATAAATAACGGTTAAAAAAGAACATGTTAATTTGTTATGTGGATGCTCTTTTATTAGCAACGTAGGTGTTTTTGTAAGCACGGTTTTTCATTAATTTTACACCTTTCTTCATTTGGTCGACATACTGGTTGTACCCGAATGATTCATTTTTAACTGCTTCTAGAATTTTTACTAAAAGTGATAATGTTCTTGTTGAAGGAATTGATAATTTACTTACCATAAACGTAGGTGTTAAATAATTTTAAATTCTTAAGAGCAAACTTCTCCTTTTTCCCGTCCCAGTTTAGCTCAAGAATAACTTCATTTGAAAACATAAGGTTGAAACTTTCTTGCTTTAAATATTTTTGATGGCAACATTTTCCTATTAATAAAAAATTGTTAGATTATACTATATTGTAGAAATGTAATAATTACATGAGATACAATGATGCAATATTGGTAAAAATACAAATCCATCATTAACCGGCAATGACATAACTTTGCAAGCGATATCGTGGATATTAAATCTTTCTTCGGTCGCAGAAAGGTTACTTACCAAAGAAATACCCAGTGTTTGCACGGAATCAAATGGCTCGGTGAAATAACTCCTAGTATTTAAAAATTTCTGCCCTATTATATATTCTTCCCCATTAGCATTCTTAAAGAATCCTGTTATTTTGATTGGAATTAAGGGCTTGACATAGCAGGAATTGTTAGGCTTTTTAGTACTCAAATGGAAGGTGTCAAAATGGTAATTACAATAAATGGGCATCGCTGTTATTTGAGTTGCTTTCTTCTTGGAGAGTGATCGTAGTCCTATATTCGCCGCAGTTCTTTGTCCGAAACGACTTCTTTCTGCTAACCTATTATGAATTTGTTGCAAAATGTTTCTTGGTTGACGACAGTCTTTTTTGATAGTCTGCATAAAGTTTTCAAATTTATATGTGGAGAAACCATCCACGTTTCCAAAAATTTCTGCACAGTCAGCCAAGTGTAATAAGTTGTGGACATTGTAACTTATTTTATGCTCTCCGTATAGAAATGAAAAATTATGGACAAATGTTTCTAAAATTTCCTTAACGCAAGACAAGTTTTTTTGGGAATTTTTGGGGCGGCATAAAAGCAATCTATATGCTCCATGAAGTAAAATAATATGTTCGTATAAATCGCTACCTATAACATCTTTAAATAAAACCACACTAGTATACAATATCAATTGCCGAAATTCCGTCGCTTTCCATCTAGGAAACTCTTGAATTATTCTCGGTTTTCTGCAAAATTCCTTTGGAATAAACGAACTCATTAACAGCAGTTTATTGTTTAATTGTTCTTTTTGAGTGAGACTTAATTTGGTTCTGTTATGTTTATTATTCCATATACATCCAATGATTTTTTTGCACACTCCCAAATCAATTAGATGCATCACATCTAACGGAAATTGTGTGACCATATTTATATTTAAATCCTCTTCTAAGCAGTGCGGATTGCCTTGGAAATATGTCGTATGGAATAGTAAATCGTCTCGGTTTTTAAAACTTTCTTTGGTCCTGGGAGTAGCAGCTGTAGTACTGTACGTGAGGGTATTTTTTATTTTACGCCCTTTTTGTACACATTTTGAGCAACCATTGGCTGCAGTGTGACCTACAGTACCAGTCAAGAAAGCACGTGCAGGAGCATCGCATGTAAACAGCCGAATTTTTAAATTTATTAGTCTCCCATCTATTTCCAATTTGGTTCTTTGTATTTCCTTAACTTCGTTAACAAATTCCTTTAGGTATTCGTTCGGATTGTCTGGTTTTTTTAAACCAATATAGCATCCTATTAAGAAGGGTTTCACCTGATTATTATTTGAAATTGCACCCATTATTGGCCATAAGGACTGTCCCGAACTTTTAAAAATGGGCAAGCCATCCACACCAATATCGATATACAAATTGTCAACTGATCTTGATAAAGAAAGTTTCATTTGCTTTAAAAATTTTTCTAGGCCTATATGATGATATTTCCCCGGCGAAACTACCCTAGGTTCAATGGGAATACTTTGTCCTTGCAACAATGTCTTCGTACTCATTGGTACATTGATATTTTCGCTACGCAAAATTAATAGCAAATCATCGAATGCATTCCTCGATATTTTATGTCTTATGCCCCATTCAGCTAGACTATTACAAAAACTATCATGGTAATACTCTGGAGAATGGGGATTATTATCTAAAAAAATATTCGCAAAAACTTCTTCGTTTGTTTCTTCATTACGCGATAATTCCTCATCAACCAAGCTCGTATCTACACTGTCATTTTCTCTATCATTTTTAACATTCCTTTTAAGACATCTGAAGTGTCGCCTACTTATCCCAGCAATCTTCCTGCTCATTATTCAAAAAACGCTGGCCCGATATACCAAAATAATTCTGAAAAAATTATTTAATTTTGATGCAATAATCAAGCAAATATGCTATTCATGCGCAAACTATTTTTAAAATGTTTAATCATGTAATTTAAATTTCGAAAAAGGAGCCGAAACTTATTCTAAATTTAAATTTATTGTAACGCATCAAACTGTGGCCTTGCTCTTATATTCTTGTTAAGGTATGCTTCCTCACGTATTAAGAGAAAAGCAAAGAAAATTACGAAAAATATTTATGGAAATGTGACTTACCTTATTACTTTATAAAAAAAACTCGCTAACCAAACTAAACTTTGCACGTTAACTGCTTCGATAGAAGAACTGAAATGAGAATTACGCAATCAGAACAAAAGGGAAAGACGAAAACCACACAAACAGAGAATCGTTGGATTTATGCCCATATATGACTATATTTTGACGCAAATCTGCACCCTCGACAAGTGTATTCCTTCCTCCTACCTTCTTTCGAAGTACTAAGGAATGCATCATATTTTTCCCTTCTAGTGAGGCATTGTACAATTCACTTCTGAATGCCTTAATTGAGAATCACTGATTAAATTTCCCGCTGGGATCCTACTTTTGTGGAACTACGAATACGAACTCCTTCCTAAAAGCTTCGTGAGGAAGGCCTTCAAACTTCTCGCGCTGGGTACCGCATCCTCTCTTTCTAAATCTTGGGGTCATATTTAATATGCCCAGCGGGAAAAGTTTGAAGGCCTTCCTCAAGAAGCTTTTAGGAAGGAGTTCGTATTTGTAGTTCCACAAAAGTAGGATGGAAGGGACAAATATGGATATGTAATTAATGTACAGTTTTTATTCAGTTAATACAATTTACCATTAAATTGTGTATAAAAATGTGTATCTAAAAGATTATTATAAAAGGATTAAAGCAATATCTTCCAAGGATCTCAATATATTTAGAAGGTGTACGAAATTGTACTTCCTTGGAAGAAATAAAAAAAAACGTATCACAAACACCTTACCGGGAATGCGTGGGGAAGGTGAATGAGATTTTGCAGCTTTTCGACTCATTCCTTCTAATGACATGGCTGTACAAAAAAGATATGGAATGCGAAAAGGAAGGAATTCTCGCCTTCCAAAAAAGGCTGCCGTCATGCTTCTTAGTATGATTCCATTTCCCGCTGGGTGACGCCAAGATTTTAGAAAGAGAGGATGCGGTAAGGAAAGTAGCAGACAAAGATTTATTAAAGTTAAGAGAAACATCTGGAGAAGAACTAAATGTGAAATGGACAGCGTCGGTAATAATGAAAATACAACTGAGAGAAACCAGCTTACGGACTATATTGTATGGAAATAAGCAAATGCGGATGTCACCTGGAAAGCTGCTAATTTGATCGTGTATTGGGGCCTTTACCGAAGAATTACCCCAGGGGCACTGCGGGGAGATGGGACTACTACTTTCTAAAAGAGCTGCAGTGACTCTTCTCGGCTTTTGATAGAAGTTACAAATCGAATCGTGTGCCACCACCTTTCGAGGTCTTTATTAGCCGTTCACACCCAAAAATTTCATACTAATACATATTTCAGTAACATTGTATATTCAAAACGCATCCAAGTGTCTGACGATAGTAGCCGAACTACTTTTCTTTTATCAATATGAAATCCCAAATGCTTAAAACTAATTCAAAATCAACAAACCATAAAGTTTAACATATGAAATCGTATGGAAGTAATTTTAATATTTCGAATAAAAATTTTGATAAAAAAAGGACACACACCCTAAATCATCAATATGTCAAACTTTTATCAGGATATCAAGAACGAAAGAAGAGCAAGAAAGAAAAATCAAACTTTTGAGCAGAAGACAAGTATGAAAATGTTTGTACAACAAGAATTGAAAGGAAAGTTGTCCTGATGGGTGTCCAATAAAATGAATCAAGCGTAAATAAAAATCAAAAAAAGGACGAAGGTTACGGTGTTACATACATACATGTATCTATAGTTACAGAACATATCTACGCATGTTACGAAAATTGCAGGGAAACATTTTTTTTGTTTCTTAACCACTGTTCAGGAAGGAAACGCAAGGAAGAAAAAACCTGAGGATACACATAAAAGGAGAAAATAAACTAGGAAGAAAAATTTTTTTTTTGGAAAACGTGCCTGTTTTGTTAAATATGAAAACGCTTTTATCTAAAATTAAAAATTGCTTCAATTTCCGGATTATATTGGAACTGACAAAGAAAAAATGCCAAGGATGGAAAATTTCAAGTTTTTCCGGCTAAAAAAAATTGAAAAAAGATTGTGTTTTTCCTTTTGACAAGAGTTATTTTCGTAGCAAAGTTTTCAACAAGGATAAACCTAGAAAATCTCCTCAGCATGAGTATTTGCCTCTGTGTTAATAAGGAATATATATTTCTGGAGTTATAAGTGGCACGTGCCAATCATCATCCTTGATAACTTTTGTACACTTTGAAAAGGACCTGAATAATATTTATTTTTCGTGTATTCGATTTAATTTTTTTTATCGCTACTAAGAACGAACCGAGAGAAAATCCAAAAACAATCAATAAATTCATGGGGCTTATCAAAATCGCGGCAGGGATTTTAATTTTGTTTCCCTTATTTCTGTTTTATGTGCGTTAATCCACAACACGAATTTCGATTTTTGCGTCATGGTGAACTTTCCCGAAAAAAACATTGAAATGTACAAGAATTACGTACAGAGAAAGCACCAGAAAAAATGTCCTTGGTAGGCACTTTCTCACATAGAGACAGGGACGAGGTGCCGTGAAAAGAAAATTATCGCTTTTTGGTAAGCGCGGCGTTGTCGTCGTCTTTCGGTAGGAAAAACGAGAAAATTCAATTAAGAGAATCTCACCAGCTATTTGTGTTTGAAATTAAGTTGAAAACTCCTTTTACGGAAAGCAAAGAAAAACTTTCAATTCCAGAGGAGTTTATATTGATTCTGTGGGAGTGGAAAGCGTTCAATGAGTCGAGGCTTGCCGTTATTTAAACCCGTGACGATTAAATTACACACTTGTATAATTTCGATAGATGTCATTTCACCTGATGATGATGATGATGATGATGGTACCAGCCATTTCAGGTAATCCGTTTTGCCTTAAACAAGAGCTGTTGGCTTTCACAAGTTTTTGGTTATTGATTGGTGGAGTTGAACGAACAGTGGAAATTGATTTTGTGGTTGACGTTTAGTTGGGTTCCGTAAAAAGACTGACTTGTTGAAACTTCGTCCTTTGGATCGAGACACCATTTGTCTAGCCATATATACATATGTAAATGTAGCTATATAGCATCTCTTCTATGAGGGATTTTTTTACTAAGAAATGGTGAGAATTAATCACTAGTCTAGCAGCCGGCCATGTGTGTTCCACCTAGGCTCATGCACATGCTTAAAGCAGTGGCGTAGCTTGCTTTAGACGGGCCCTGTATCAAAATTGGTTGGGGGCCCAAATGAAGGGTAAAGATTTTTCACAAAAGAAACAAAAACGCTTGCTAATTATACAGGGTGTACACCTTTAACCTTACAAAGCGGCCTCCTGACATATCCTCAGTACAACTTCCTAAAGATTTCGACTTTGGAATAAGCCAGAGAACAATCCGACGAAGAGCCGTAGAAGCTGGATTATTAAGTCGAAATCTCGCTAAAAAGCCACTAACATCGGGAAAATATATGAAATATTGCAGGGGGTGCTTTAGTATTGGCCAATATTGTAGGTGGGAGTATTCTGCGTACACTGATATCGTATTCATGAAAACAGCTCAAAGGGTTACAAAAATACAGTGTGATATGTAAACCTCTACCAAAAAAACTTCAAAACGCCCTAGCTGCTAAACCGTTAAGATTTACCTCCCCCCCTCCCGTACGATTTTTTGTTCGTCTATTCAAAACCTATCCACAGCCGGCCGCTTGTAAGGTTAAAGGTCAGTGGCGGTTCGTAAGGCTCAGGATAAGGGAAGCAATGCGAAGGGGTCAAAACTAATATGCGCCGCGAGCGATAAAATTAAATGTATCGGCGGCTTTAATTTTAAAAAACTGAAAAATAACAAATATGAAAACGAATTAAGTAATTAATCCCATGCAAAAAGTATGAAACCGTACTACCAATCTATTTTATTTTTATTTTAATATAATAAAAAATAATATAGTAAGGTATACATACAGTGGCGAACAGTCAACGTACACCATGTACACCATATAAAATAGCGAATATACGTATTTTTATTTTATTTTTAAAAATTGTGATATTAGATACAATACAAGTACCAAAACATTTTATTGAAATTCCATAATAAATTATTTCTAAAAAAAAGTAACAAAAAAGTGAAATACATATATATAGCCCAGTCGTCAGAGCCAAATTTAGACCGAAAGCTCGCACAAAATGTGATCTCGCTGAAAATTGGAACTCAGGTACCTACTTTTTTGGGTGTAGAAAACGATAAAAAAATCTTTGCTGCGCTAAAGTGTATGCTAAGTTCACAATTTCGAAAACAAATTCGAAAATTTGGTTTTTGCTTTATATGTATATCGAAAAATAAAAAAAAAATTCGAAAAACTAATAACGCCACGTGAAAGAGCGGAAAATTTCACAAAAATTTATATTATAAGTTATTTTAAATAAAACTGTTTTATTATTATAAAAAATTATTAAAAATAAGAAGAAAATTCGAAAAAGGGGCGTTCGGGGAAAAAGTAAAGTATCCTTGCCTAAAATGTACGCAAAAATAAAAATAAAAAAAACATTTTAAAGAGGACACTCTAAGCTTTCTAAGAAAGCCATTAGTTTTTAATTTTTTGTTTTTTTTCTCATAGAAAACTTGACCGGAAGTTATAATTTGTAAAATTCTCACTGATATTTATAAAATTGAAGATATAATATATCTATATATGATAAATGTACAGGGATTTTTTTTCGTACGCCTCCATTAATATACATATTATGTATATTAATGGAGGCGTACGAAAAAAAAAATCCCTGTACATTTATCATCATTAGACATTTCCTTTTGATGTAAAAATAATTAAAATGATAAACATTGTCTCTGTTTAATAAAATTTATGTTTTAAAATATTCAACTTGTCTTACAGCATTCATTAGACGCCATTTTTATTTTCAAAAAAATGCCGACACAGAATATGATGAAGAAGAAAGACGCGCCCGGGTCACCGCCAGTCTTTCACTTCTATCCTCTGGTGCCGGATGTTTTTGAAAATAAAAATGGCGTCGAATGAATGTTTTAAGAAAAGTTGAATATTTTAAAACATAGATATTATTAAACAGAGACAATGTTTATCATTTTAATTTTTTTTACATCAAAAGTAAATGTCTAATGCACAGGCCTACAAAATAAATTTTTTTTGGTACCAACATAATTCCGTTATAACTTCACTGCGTATTGCGTTCAAATACAAGAAGTGGTATTTTAACGTTCAAACTACGTGTAGTTTAGTGGTACTATCACCTAAAAAATTTTCGTACAAATGACTGATTTTAATAGTTTGGTTTTATCATTTCGTTAACGATTAACGTTTTTAATCAAAATTTTCGATATGTCTTGGTCAAGGAGAGGGTGCTTAAAAAATCCGAAAACATTTTGTAACATTTGCAATGAATATATAGTGGAAAAGTTTCGAAAAACTATATGTGAGTTTGTGAAAAGTGCGTACTTTGCCTACTTTAAGATACATATTAAGGACCTTACCAAGCGATGGATTCCAAATACGGGTTGCAAATTGTGTAGTGGGCATTTCAGACAATGGGTTAATGGAAAACGAACTATTAGTACCTCACAGGCCAGCACTGAAGTTAGAAGTGATAGCGATTTTGAGACAACATTGCGATCGTCGGAGCCCTCACTTTTCACCCAAGCAGCATTGAACAATCTGATAGGAGAGTTAGGTTTTTCAAAAGAACGATCAGAACTATTGGCATCCAGACTTAAAGCAAGAAATTTACTTTCTACAGGAACGAATATCACATTGTATAGCAACCGATAAAAAGAATTTCTTCAGTTTTTTAGTTTTGAAAATGATATTGTTTTTTGCGACGACATTGGTGGTCATAGGTTTCTATTGAATGTTTCTAGACCTATGTCTTTTATAAACGGTCATTTTTCCCAAAAATTGGCCCGTGTCCTGTGTAGCCCTGTGACACAGTATCGCCGTATCCCATGTATGCCCGTGCACCCATATATGGTGCGAATAGTGTCGCTCATATGCTATTTCACAAAAACTACACGTAGTATAAAAAAAATTTATATACAGTTAGAATCCATATAACTAACATATAAAAAAGCCACTTAAGTCATGACGGCACCAAAACCATTGTTGGCCGGTGTAATGAATGTACAAGGATTTTTTTTGTACACCTCTATTAATATATATCTTCAATTTTATAAACATCAGTGAGAATTTTACAACTTATAACTTCCAGTCAAGTTTTCTATGAGAAAAAAAAAATTAAAAACTAATGGCTTTCTTAGAAAGCTTAGAGTGTCCTCTGTAAAATGCTTTTTTTATTTTTATTTTTGGGTACATTTTAGGCAAGGATACTTTAGTTTTTCCCCGAACGCCTCGCTAGAATATTTTAATTCAGCTTTTTGGCGCGCTTAGATTTTTCGAATTTTCTTCTTATTTTTAATAATTTTTTATAATAATAAAACAGTTTTATTTAAAATAACTTATAATATAAATTTTTGTGAAATTTTCCGCTCTTTCACGTGGCGTTATTAGTTTTTCGATTTTTTTTTTATTTTTCGATATATAAAGCAAAAACCAAATTTTCGAATTTGTTTTCGAAATTGTGAACTTAGCATACACTTTAGCGCAGCAAAGATTTTTTTACCGTTTTCTACACCCAAAAAAGTATCTAAGTTCCAAATTTCAGCGAGATCACATTTAGTGCGAGGTCAAAGTCTCTGACAACTGGGCTAATTAGTCCGCTCAAATTAGGAAAAATTAAAGAAATTTTTCCCACAGCTATGAGACCGGTGCCAAATGAACGATTTCGGTCGTCTAAACATGATTTTCAGAACCCGCAGTTGGAAAAAAGGGTTGTTTTTGAGAAATATACAAATACATAATGGTTTTCGCCTTTTTTTCTATTTTGAGGAGAAACTATGCATTTTGGTGAAAATATCAATAGAGCAAAGTTGTAGGCCGTAAAATTACCTACAAATTTTGTCTGAACATTTTTTTTGAATTCCGTGTAGTTTCGGGGCTAGAGGCCGTTTTGCGCCTTTTCCAGATTCAAAGCGACCAAAGAAAAGCCTTTGAAAAACTGCAACTACTACTTTGATCTCATTTAATTTTTCATACAAAATCATAATTTTGGCGCAAAATCTAAAAAGGCGCAAAACGGCCTCTAGCGGCGAAACTACACGGAATTCAAAAAAAACAGTTAAGACAAAATTTGTAGGTAATTTTACGGCCGACAACTTTGCTCTATTGATATTTTCGGGGGGCCTCGGTAGTCTAGGGAGTAAGGCGCCTGGCTAACATCCCAGAGGTCCCGGGTTCGAGTCCCGGCAGAGCCCCACGGTCCTTCGCCTTTCCCACCTTCCCTCCTGTCATAGCCTTCCGCTAGCACTGCCCCGCTCCACCAAGCGCATGTCATCGGTTGGTTGATGGGATTCAACTTGTTTCAGGAGGCATAACACTCCAGCGAGTTGTTTCTCATTGCCCCGATGCCAGAGTCGCGATAGAAATGGTTGGGGTTAGGTGGTTGTGGCAGTTCCTTCCTACTTCTCTCTTCCCCTTCACTATCTATCGACTAGAGCTTGCTGTTCGACATTGCACTCTATACGAAGAAAATAGATTGTCGACAGTACAAAGGGCTTTCCCTGAGCTCTAGTCTTCCACATAAAAAAAAAAAAAAAAAAAAAAAAAAAAATTCCAGAGGAGTTTATATTGATTCTGTGGGAGTGGAAAGCGTTCAATGAGTCGAGGCTTGCCGTTATTTAAACCCGTGACGATTAAATTACACACTTGTATAATTTCGATAGATGTCATTTCACCTGATGATGATGATGATGATGATGGTACCAGCCATTTCAGGTAATCCGTTTTGCCTTAAACAAGAGCTGTTGGCTTTCACAAGTTTTTGGTTATTGATTGGTGGAGTTGAACGAACAGTGGAAATTGATTTTGTGGTTGACGTTTAGTTGGGTTCCGTAAAAAGACTGACTTGTTGAAACTTCGTCCTTTGGATCGAGACACCATTTGTCTAGCCATATATACATATGTAAATGTAGCTATATAGCATCTCTTCTATGAGGGATTTTTTTACTAAGAAATGGTGAGAATTAATCACTAGTCTAGCAGCCGGCCATGTGTGTTCCACCTAGGCTCATGCACATGCTTAAAGCAGTGGCGTAGCTTGCTTTAGACGGGCCCTGTATCAAAATTGGTTGGGGGCCCAAATGAAGGGTAAAGATTTTTCACAAAAGAAACAAAAACGCTTGCTAATTATACAGGGTGTACACCTTTAACCTTACAAAGCGGCCTCCTGACATATCCTCAGTACAACTTCCTAAAGATTTCGACTTTGGAATAAGCCAGAGAACAATCCGACGAAGAGCCGTAGAAGCTGGATTATTAAGTCGAAATCTCGCTAAAAAGCCACTAACATCGGGAAAATATATGAAATATTGCAGGGGGTGCTTTAGTATTGGCCAATATTGTAGGTGGGAGTATTCTGCGTACACTGATATCGTATTCATGAAAACAGCTCAAAGGGTTACAAAAATACAGTGTGATATGTAAACCTCTACCAAAAAAACTTCAAAACGCCCTAGCTGCTAAACCGTTAAGATTTACCTCCCCCCCTCCCGTACGATTTTTTGTTCGTCTATTCAAAACCTATCCACAGCCGGCCGCTTGTAAGGTTAAAGGTCAGTGGCGGTTCGTAAGGCTCAGGATAAGGGAAGCAATGCGAAGGGGTCAAAACTAATATGCGCCGCGAGCGATAAAATTAAATGTATCGGCGGCTTTAATTTTAAAAAACTGAAAAATAACAAATATGAAAACGAATTAAGTAATTAATCCCATGCAAAAAGTATGAAACCGTACTACCAATCTATTTTATTTTTATTTTAATATAATAAAAAATAATATAGTAAGGTATACATACAGTGGCGAACAGTCAACGTACACCATGTACACCATATAAAATAGCGAATATACGTATTTTTATTTTATTTTTAAAAATTGTGATATTAGATACAATACAAGTACCAAAACATTTTATTGAAATTCCATAATAAATTATTTCTAAAAAAAAGTAACAAAAAAGTGAAATACATATATATAGCCCAGTCGTCAGAGCCAAATTTAGACCGAAAGCTCGCACAAAATGTGATCTCGCTGAAAATTGGAACTCAGGTACCTACTTTTTTGGGTGTAGAAAACGATAAAAAAATCTTTGCTGCGCTAAAGTGTATGCTAAGTTCACAATTTCGAAAACAAATTCGAAAATTTGGTTTTTGCTTTATATGTATATCGAAAAATAAAAAAAAAATTCGAAAAACTAATAACGCCACGTGAAAGAGCGGAAAATTTCACAAAAATTTATATTATAAGTTATTTTAAATAAAACTGTTTTATTATTATAAAAAATTATTAAAAATAAGAAGAAAATTCGAAAAAGGGGCGTTCGGGGAAAAAGTAAAGTATCCTTGCCTAAAATGTACGCAAAAATAAAAATAAAAAAAACATTTTAAAGAGGACACTCTAAGCTTTCTAAGAAAGCCATTAGTTTTTAATTTTTTGTTTTTTTTCTCATAGAAAACTTGACCGGAAGTTATAATTTGTAAAATTCTCACTGATATTTATAAAATTGAAGATATAATATATCTATATATGATAAATGTACAGGGATTTTTTTTCGTACGCCTCCATTAATATACATATTATGTATATTAATGGAGGCGTACGAAAAAAAAAATCCCTGTACATTTATCATCATTAGACATTTCCTTTTGATGTAAAAATAATTAAAATGATAAACATTGTCTCTGTTTAATAAAATTTATGTTTTAAAATATTCAACTTGTCTTACAGCATTCATTAGACGCCATTTTTATTTTCAAAAAAATGCCGACACAGAATATGATGAAGAAGAAAGACGCGCCCGGGTCACCGCCAGTCTTTCACTTCTATCCTCTGGTGCCGGATGTTTTTGAAAATAAAAATGGCGTCGAATGAATGTTTTAAGAAAAGTTGAATATTTTAAAACATAGATATTATTAAACAGAGACAATGTTTATCATTTTAATTTTTTTTACATCAAAAGTAAATGTCTAATGCACAGGCCTACAAAATAAATTTTTTTTGGTACCAACATAATTCCGTTATAACTTCACTGCGTATTGCGTTCAAATACAAGAAGTGGTATTTTAACGTTCAAACTACGTGTAGTTTAGTGGTACTATCACCTAAAAAATTTTCGTACAAATGACTGATTTTAATAGTTTGGTTTTATCATTTCGTTAACGATTAACGTTTTTAATCAAAATTTTCGATATGTCTTGGTCAAGGAGAGGGTGCTTAAAAAATCCGAAAACATTTTGTAACATTTGCAATGAATATATAGTGGAAAAGTTTCGAAAAACTATATGTGAGTTTGTGAAAAGTGCGTACTTTGCCTACTTTAAGATACATATTAAGGACCTTACCAAGCGATGGATTCCAAATACGGGTTGCAAATTGTGTAGTGGGCATTTCAGACAATGGGTTAATGGAAAACGAACTATTAGTACCTCACAGGCCAGCACTGAAGTTAGAAGTGATAGCGATTTTGAGACAACATTGCGATCGTCGGAGCCCTCACTTTTCACCCAAGCAGCATTGAACAATCTGATAGGAGAGTTAGGTTTTTCAAAAGAACGATCAGAACTATTGGCATCCAGACTTAAAGCAAGAAATTTACTTTCTACAGGAACGAATATCACATTGTATAGCAACCGATAAAAAGAATTTCTTCAGTTTTTTAGTTTTGAAAATGATATTGTTTTTTGCGACGACATTGGTGGTCATAGGTTTCTATTGAATGTTTCTAGACCTATGTCTTTTATAAACGGTCATTTTTCCCAAAAATTGGCCCGTGTCCTGTGTAGCCCTGTGACACAGTATCGCCGTATCCCATGTATGCCCGTGCACCCATATATGGTGCGAATAGTGTCGCTCATATGCTATTTCACAAAAACTACACGTAGTATAAAAAAAATTTATATACAGTTAGAATCCATATAACTAACATATAAAAAAGCCACTTAAGTCATGACGGCACCAAAACCATTGTTGGCCGGTGTAATGAATGTACAAGGATTTTTTTTGTACACCTCTATTAATATATATCTTCAATTTTATAAACATCAGTGAGAATTTTACAACTTATAACTTCCAGTCAAGTTTTCTATGAGAAAAAAAAAATTAAAAACTAATGGCTTTCTTAGAAAGCTTAGAGTGTCCTCTGTAAAATGCTTTTTTTATTTTTATTTTTGGGTACATTTTAGGCAAGGATACTTTAGTTTTTCCCCGAACGCCTCGCTAGAATATTTTAATTCAGCTTTTTGGCGCGCTTAGATTTTTCGAATTTTCTTCTTATTTTTAATAATTTTTTATAATAATAAAACAGTTTTATTTAAAATAACTTATAATATAAATTTTTGTGAAATTTTCCGCTCTTTCACGTGGCGTTATTAGTTTTTCGATTTTTTTTTTATTTTTCGATATATAAAGCAAAAACCAAATTTTCGAATTTGTTTTCGAAATTGTGAACTTAGCATACACTTTAGCGCAGCAAAGATTTTTTTACCGTTTTCTACACCCAAAAAAGTATCTAAGTTCCAAATTTCAGCGAGATCACATTTAGTGCGAGGTCAAAGTCTCTGACAACTGGGCTAATTAGTCCGCTCAAATTAGGAAAAATTAAAGAAATTTTTCCCACAGCTATGAGACCGGTGCCAAATGAACGATTTCGGTCGTCTAAACATGATTTTCAGAACCCGCAGTTGGAAAAAAGGGTTGTTTTTGAGAAATATACAAATACATAATGGTTTTCGCCTTTTTTTCTATTTTGAGGAGAAACTATGCATTTTGGTGAAAATATCAATAGAGCAAAGTTGTAGGCCGTAAAATTACCTACAAATTTTGTCTGAACATTTTTTTTGAATTCCGTGTAGTTTCGGGGCTAGAGGCCGTTTTGCGCCTTTTCCAGATTCAAAGCGACCAAAGAAAAGCCTTTGAAAAACTGCAACTACTACTTTGATCTCATTTAATTTTTCATACAAAATCATAATTTTGGCGCAAAATCTAAAAAGGCGCAAAACGGCCTCTAGCGGCGAAACTACACGGAATTCAAAAAAAACAGTTAAGACAAAATTTGTAGGTAATTTTACGGCCGACAACTTTGCTCTATTGATATTTTCGGGGGGCCTCGGTAGTCTAGGGAGTAAGGCGCCTGGCTAACATCCCAGAGGTCCCGGGTTCGAGTCCCGGCAGAGCCCCACGGTCCTTCGCCTTTCCCACCTTCCCTCCTGTCATAGCCTTCCGCTAGCACTGCCCCGCTCCACCAAGCGCATGTCATCGGTTGGTTGATGGGATTCAACTTGTTTCAGGAGGCATAACACTCCAGCGAGTTGTTTCTCATTGCCCCGATGCCAGAGTCGCGATAGAAATGGTTGGGGTTAGGTGGTTGTGGCAGTTCCTTCCTACTTCTCTCTTCCCCTTCACTATCTATCGACTAGAGCTTGCTGTTCGACATTGCACTCTATACGAAGAAAATAGATTGTCGACAGTACAAAGGGCTTTCCCTGAGCTCTAGTCTTCCACATAAAAAAAAAAAAAAAAAAAAAAAAAAAAATTCCAGAGGAGTTTATATTGATTCTGTGGGAGTGGAAAGCGTTCAATGAGTCGAGGCTTGCCGTTATTTAAACCCGTGACGATTAAATTACACACTTGTATAATTTCGATAGATGTCATTTCACCTGATGATGATGATGATGATGATGGTACCAGCCATTTCAGGTAATCCGTTTTGCCTTAAACAAGAGCTGTTGGCTTTCACAAGTTTTTGGTTATTGATTGGTGGAGTTGAACGAACAGTGGAAATTGATTTTGTGGTTGACGTTTAGTTGGGTTCCGTAAAAAGACTGACTTGTTGAAACTTCGTCCTTTGGATCGAGACACCATTTGTCTAGCCATATATACATATGTAAATGTAGCTATATAGCATCTCTTCTATGAGGGATTTTTTTACTAAGAAATGGTGAGAATTAATCACTAGTCTAGCAGCCGGCCATGTGTGTTCCACCTAGGCTCATGCACATGCTTAAAGCAGTGGCGTAGCTTGCTTTAGACGGGCCCTGTATCAAAATTGGTTGGGGGCCCAAATGAAGGGTAAAGATTTTTCACAAAAGAAACAAAAACGCTTGCTAATTATACAGGGTGTACACCTTTAACCTTACAAAGCGGCCTCCTGACATATCCTCAGTACAACTTCCTAAAGATTTCGACTTTGGAATAAGCCAGAGAACAATCCGACGAAGAGCCGTAGAAGCTGGATTATTAAGTCGAAATCTCGCTAAAAAGCCACTAACATCGGGAAAATATATGAAATATTGCAGGGGGTGCTTTAGTATTGGCCAATATTGTAGGTGGGAGTATTCTGCGTACACTGATATCGTATTCATGAAAACAGCTCAAAGGGTTACAAAAATACAGTGTGATATGTAAACCTCTACCAAAAAAACTTCAAAACGCCCTAGCTGCTAAACCGTTAAGATTTACCTCCCCCCCTCCCGTACGATTTTTTGTTCGTCTATTCAAAACCTATCCACAGCCGGCCGCTTGTAAGGTTAAAGGTCAGTGGCGGTTCGTAAGGCTCAGGATAAGGGAAGCAATGCGAAGGGGTCAAAACTAATATGCGCCGCGAGCGATAAAATTAAATGTATCGGCGGCTTTAATTTTAAAAAACTGAAAAATAACAAATATGAAAACGAATTAAGTAATTAATCCCATGCAAAAAGTATGAAACCGTACTACCAATCTATTTTATTTTTATTTTAATATAATAAAAAATAATATAGTAAGGTATACATACAGTGGCGAACAGTCAACGTACACCATGTACACCATATAAAATAGCGAATATACGTATTTTTATTTTATTTTTAAAAATTGTGATATTAGATACAATACAAGTACCAAAACATTTTATTGAAATTCCATAATAAATTATTTCTAAAAAAAAGTAACAAAAAAGTGAAATACATATATATAGCCCAGTCGTCAGAGCCAAATTTAGACCGAAAGCTCGCACAAAATGTGATCTCGCTGAAAATTGGAACTCAGGTACCTACTTTTTTGGGTGTAGAAAACGATAAAAAAATCTTTGCTGCGCTAAAGTGTATGCTAAGTTCACAATTTCGAAAACAAATTCGAAAATTTGGTTTTTGCTTTATATGTATATCGAAAAATAAAAAAAAAATTCGAAAAACTAATAACGCCACGTGAAAGAGCGGAAAATTTCACAAAAATTTATATTATAAGTTATTTTAAATAAAACTGTTTTATTATTATAAAAAATTATTAAAAATAAGAAGAAAATTCGAAAAAGGGGCGTTCGGGGAAAAAGTAAAGTATCCTTGCCTAAAATGTACGCAAAAATAAAAATAAAAAAAACATTTTAAAGAGGACACTCTAAGCTTTCTAAGAAAGCCATTAGTTTTTAATTTTTTGTTTTTTTTCTCATAGAAAACTTGACCGGAAGTTATAATTTGTAAAATTCTCACTGATATTTATAAAATTGAAGATATAATATATCTATATATGATAAATGTACAGGGATTTTTTTTTCGTACGCCTCCATTAATATACATATTATGTATATTAATGGAGGCGTACGAAAAAAAAATCCCTGTACATTTATCATCATTAGACATTTCCTTTTGATGTAAAAATAATTAAAATGATAAACATTGTCTCTGTTTAATAAAATTTATGTTTTAAAATATTCAACTTGTCTTACAGCATTCATTAGACGCCATTTTTATTTTCAAAAAAATGCCGACACAGAATATGATGAAGAAGAAAGACGCGCCCGGGTCACCGCCAGTCTTTCACTTCTATCCTCTGGTGCCGGATGTTTTTGAAAATAAAAATGGCGTCGAATGAATGTTTTAAGAAAAGTTGAATATTTTAAAACATAGATATTATTAAACAGAGACAATGTTTATCATTTTAATTTTTTTTACATCAAAAGTAAATGTCTAATGCACAGGCCTACAAAATAAATTTTTTTTGGTACCAACATAATTCCGTTATAACTTCACTGCGTATTGCGTTCAAATACAAGAAGTGGTATTTTAACGTTCAAACTACGTGTAGTTTAGTGGTACTATCACCTAAAAAATTTTCGTACAAATGACTGATTTTAATAGTTTGGTTTTATCATTTCGTTAACGATTAACGTTTTTAATCAAAATTTTCGATATGTCTTGGTCAAGGAGAGGGTGCTTAAAAAATCCGAAAACATTTTGTAACATTTGCAATGAATATATAGTGGAAAAGTTTCGAAAAACTATATGTGAGTTTGTGAAAAGTGCGTACTTTGCCTACTTTAAGATACATATTAAGGACCTTACCAAGCGATGGATTCCAAATACGGGTTGCAAATTGTGTAGTGGGCATTTCAGACAATGGGTTAATGGAAAACGAACTATTAGTACCTCACAGGCCAGCACTGAAGTTAGAAGTGATAGCGATTTTGAGACAACATTGCGATCGTCGGAGCCCTCACTTTTCACCCAAGCAGCATTGAACAATCTGATAGGAGAGTTAGGCTTTTCAAAAGAACGATCAGAACTATTGGCATCCAGACTTAAAGCAAGAAATTTACTTTCTACAGGAACGAATATCACATTGTATAGCAACCGATAAAAAGAATTTCTTCAGTTTTTTAGTTTTGAAAATGATATTGTTTTTTGCGACGACATTGGTGGTCATAGGTTTCTATTGAATGTTTCTAGACCTATGTCTTTTATAAACGGTCATTTTTCCCAAAAATTGGCCCGTGTCCTGTGTAGCCCTGTGACACAGTATCGCCGTATCCCATGTATGCCCGTGCACCCATATATGGTGCGAATAGTGTCGCTCATATGCTATTTCACAAAAACTACACGTAGTATAAAAAAAATTTATATACAGTTAGAATCCATATAACTAACATATAAAAAAGCCACTTAAGTCATGACGGCACCAAAACCATTGTTGGCCGGTGTAATGAATGTACAAGGATTTTTTTTGTACACCTCTATTAATATATATCTTCAATTTTATAAACATCAGTGAGAATTTTACAACTTATAACTTCCAGTCAAGTTTTCTATGAGAAAAAAAAAATTAAAAACTAATGGCTTTCTTAGAAAGCTTAGAGTGTCCTCTGTAAAATGCTTTTTTTATTTTTATTTTTGGGTACATTTTAGGCAAGGATACTTTAGTTTTTCCCCGAACGCCTCGCTAGAATATTTTAATTCAGCTTTTTGGCGCGCTTAGATTTTTCGAATTTTCTTCTTATTTTTAATAATTTTTTATAATAATAAAACAGTTTTATTTAAAATAACTTATAATATAAATTTTTGTGAAATTTTCCGCTCTTTCACGTGGCGTTATTAGTTTTTCGATTTTTTTTTATTTTTCGATATATAAAGCAAAAACCAAATTTTCGAATTTGTTTTCGAAATTGTGAACTTAGCATACACTTTAGCGCAGCAAAGATTTTTTTACCGTTTTCTACACCCAAAAAAGTATCTAAGTTCCAAATTTCAGCGAGATCACATTTAGTGCGAGGTCAAAGTCTCTGACAACTGGGCTAATTAGTCCGCTCAAATTAGGAAAAATTAAAGAAATTTTTCCCACAGCTATGAGACCGGTGCCAAATGAACGATTTCGGTCGTCTAAACATGATTTTCAGAACCCGCAGTTGGAAAAAAGGGTTGTTTTTGAGAAATATACAAATACATAATGGTTTTCGCCTTTTTTTCTATTTTGAGGAGAAACTATGCATTTTGGTGAAAATATCAATAGAGCAAAGTTGTAGGCCGTAAAATTACCTACAAATTTTGTCTGAACATTTTTTTTGAATTCCGTGTAGTTTCGGGGCTAGAGGCCGTTTTGCGCCTTTTCCAGATTCAAAGCGACCAAAGAAAAGCCTTTGAAAAACTGCAACTACTACTTTGATCTCATTTAATTTTTCATACAAAATCATAATTTTGGCGCAAAATCTAAAAAGGCGCAAAACGGCCTCTAGCGGCGAAACTACACGGAATTCAAAAAAAACAGTTAAGACAAAATTTGTAGGTAATTTTACGGCCGACAACTTTGCTCTATTGATATTTTCACCAAAATGCATAGTTTCTCCTCAAAATAGAAAAAAAGGCGAAAACCATCATGTATTTGTATATTTCTCAAAAACGACCCTTTTTTCGAACTGCGGGTTGTGAAAATCATGTTTAGACGACCGAAATCCTTCATTTGGCACCGGTCTCATAGCTGTGGGAAAAATTTCTGAAAAACAGCGCTTTTTTGACTAATTTGAACGGACTAAATACAGAATTCACAAATAACAAAAGGCTACGTATGTACACTTAAAATTTTTTACAATTTTTTATTATTATTTTTTGTGAAACAATTTCATCATGCAATTTTAATATAATGTTTTTGTACAATCGATTGATAATTATTTTGCAATATCACAATTTATTTTATGCTATAGTTAACGAGTTTTTTGCTATTTTATATGGTGTACGTTGACTTTGGTTCGCCACTGTATAACAAAATTCAAATATCTCTCTATCCCTTTTAATCTTCATTAAAGACAATCATAAAAAACATAATGGAAGCTACAAAGTTATCAGCTTATATTCAATACACATCTCCTGCCACCGCATTAGAATAAACAATAGATAAAGAGAAAGTTCACCCATTCTCGATCTCTTTTTTCTTGACTCAAACGAAAATTCATATTTTAGAAAGAGTCAAAACAAATTTCGAAACAAATTTTCAAGAGCAACTCCAAAGCAGGCGAAACCAGTACAGAGTACCAGAAAATGAAACCAAGAAAACAAAGAGATGGTGGATAGAGAAAATTTGTCTATGTTCGACTTGCGATATCCCGCTGTTCGGTTCCGCTGCAAGAGTGATTAGGCCAAGTAAATGAGTTAAAGATATGAAAGAATAGAATAACAATAAAATTAAGCCAAAAAAATATTAACAAACGCGCGATGGATATACATTTTATGCAAAAAACACAAAAATATGAAAGAAACAGAAGATGTTCCTTGTTTCCCCTATTCGAATGTTTACATTCAAATGGAAGCAACAATGGAACAGAGCACGTGTAAATTGGGTTTGCACGGATTGTATGTATGCGTAAAATTTCGTGTTGGTACCTACACAATATTAGGAATGGATCTCCACTTGTATTGTCCGTTAAAAAAGGCGGGAATCTTGCAAGGCGAGGAAGTCACTTCCCCTTCATTTTTTATCTTTCTTTCACATACATTGCGTGTAGTATGGAAATAATTCTGCCTCATTTTATCATAGCTATTACTTCTTTGATATTTTGACTTTTTACTCCCATTACAATTTTGATCAGCTGGTCTCAAGGGCATTGAAACATTTTTAAAAATTTGTTCTAGCTCATCACTCTTGTTTAGTGCAGCTTCTGAGGGAACTGTATCAACGCGAGCCTTTGCGTGAGTTTGGGTCAAATTAAATTGAATGTGTTGGACTTTTCACGTTTATTTTCGGTGCCAAAGAAGCTGGAGATATTACAGCTTCTCTACGTTGTGTTAAGCCCATAGAAATATAAACTAACACGGAACGGCTGTGTCGTGTAAAAACCCTGTACATGAGCGACCACACTAAAGGTAGCTTGTTTAAAAGGACAGCAATAGTGTGTAAGCGGGACACAAATAGCCGAACTGTCCTGGGTAGCTTGTGGGGTGAATGGTGGCGTGCTAAGTCAATATCCGGGGGTCATAGATTTTATGCCAGGAACTTTAAACGCCCCGCTTTTAAAACGTCCCTCTTAGTATTTCTACATATTTTGGCCTGCACTGCCTGACCACTACAAGCCCAGTGAACTCAAACACATCAGGAATTGTGGTACGCTCAATCTGGCGTTCAGCCATTCCGTGTTTAGTTTATATTTCTATGGTTAAGCCTCGGCCACGATAAGAGCGGCGAGCGGCATCAGAAAAATTTAATGTCTCGAATTAGAGCTCTCCGCTCGTATCGTGGCCGAGGCTTTACTCTTTGTATACAGTAGCGGGGTAAAGTTGAATTGTACATTTTATATAAAAGAACTAAAAAGTAAAAAATAATTTTGAATGTAAAGTTTTTATTGCTCTAGCCAGTATATGGAAACTACCTACCTTTCGAAATGTAAAAAGCGTGGGCGCTAAGAATATAGGTAAAGAGTCCCAACTTTCCGTTCCAAAGAGGAACCGCCACTGCTAAAGGTTTACACCCTGTATATTGATTATAAGTTATTACTTACAATTAATACTCCTAGGAACTAAACTAGCCAAACAATTCAAATCAATTATATTCTTTTCTTGCCTTTGGTCCGGCGAACTTATTTATTATCTCATTCATAGCTGAAGACGATTTCAGTTTTTCTTAATTTTCTGCCTCTATAGACAAATTGAGAAGTCTGATAGCCTTTACTTTCGAATTTTGTGAGCAAAATATATTTTTTTCGGCCATCTTTTCGCATGTTTCCAATGAAGTAGCAAAGTGTGCACAAAAAACAACTATTAGGACAACTCTTCTAGAACATTGTGAGCTCAAAAACGTTTCTGTAGGTGTTAATGGCTATGAACTAATCGAATTCGACAACAAAGGTCTTTTTTCGAAAAAACCGTATTTTGCAAAAATATTTATAAAATGCCAAAATCTGTTTTTGGCGCTCTTTTGACGCCATTTTGGAAACTTTCTCAAAGGTCTTCGAGCGGCAAAAGTAGTTTATCAAATTCTTCGGAATATTTTTCCATATGGATGGCGGATGGCTCGGTTGGCAAAAAAAGAGGTTTTTTCGACAATTTGACTGGCCTAAGATGTATGTATGCTGACACGCGTCGCGGATTTAGTAATCTGCGGTCGTGGGTCATTCGTGCGAGACGCGAGGCGTTTTGTGTTGCCAACTTTTGGGCGCCCGCTTAACCCGGCGGAAAAAAGATATTCCTTTTTTGACTTTGGTAATTTTTCAAGTGAAAACTTCTTTAGGCACGTTGGGCACTTTTTTATTATATGATTTTCTTCTCGGCAAAAACGGCCTAAGAGTTTAAGTGAGATTGTGGATAACATTTTACGAATTTTTGCTTACACACGTTCCGGGCCCCTGTAGCCCGGGGGCCCCGTATCATTGATACGGCGGTAGCTACGCCACTGGCTTAAAGGCCCTCATTCATATACAGGCCGCCGGCAGACCAAGTTCTAAAAGTTTCTCGCCTTGAGGCTAAGTATAACCACACACTCACCGACCGCCAACTGGATATGGCCTGCAGGCCAAGAAAACTGACAAAATTTTTATGTGTGTGGTTATTTATCGTCAGTCCGTGCCTGAAGATCTCAACTTCTATTCAGTCTGAAATTTTCGTTGAGGCCATGAAGATTTTTGCATTTGAATTAACAACCTGCTAAGCTAAATTGTCGAGAAGCAAAATAGGCCCAATTTGTCAGGAAGTGACATGGAGAATCTGATATATCAGCAGATATAAGATGAAAGGATGCGGTTGTAGCAGATGCGGATACACTACACCACATATTAAACTGGAGAATTTCGACCAAGCTCGAGTTGGGCTGTAGCACCATTGGAAGAAGAATAACTGTCGCCTTCGCTTGAGCGTATGGCTCAAGTCCTCATCCCTGTATGTGAATGGAGGCCTTAACACCGGAGACACCATGGGAGGTCTAAGCGCAGAGGGTAGCGTGAAATTCTTTCTGACTAAATTCACCAACGCTTTTGAATGTCGCTCACCACTACATACTCAACCAATAAAAGTGCATCTTATTAAGTAACATATGCATGCAGGCATCAGCTTGAACATGGCTCCTGTACCATCTCTATGCAATAAATCTTCATTAAAAGTTTCTATGAAAAGCAATCAACGTCATATTTAAGTTTCCCTCTTGCCATGGAAAAGACCAAAAAAGTTTTTGTCGAGTTGCTGTGGCTAATTTACGACGGAAAGCACATCTCTATGGGTGAAACTTCACAAAGTTGATTGGCTGCGAAAAGTTCTCTTGTATGTAAACTATTTATAAAGTCTCTATTTCCCCACCGGCCGCACCTTTCCCACCTTTCCCACCTTTCGATCCATTAACTATGTCAGAATTACGCTATTAGCTGGTATCATGGCGAAATTCCCATCCGGTAAGTTCAACTATTTTAACAGAATTGCAAAAGTTTTCGGTTAAAGCAGGTGGAAATGGATCTATTGCAGTGTAATTATTATTAACCAGCATGAGGCACTTCCCTTCGTTCAGAGCGCTTTTTTTCGAATTGGTATTCAGTGGGATTTTTGGTCTAGTCTGTTACAGAAAAGGCGAACCTAATTTTTTCCCAGGATTTTCATTCAATTAAAACTGGTAAAAAGTTAGTCTTTACAAAATTAAACGATTTTCGGAATTTTTCATAGGTTTTACCAAAGTCTCTTTTTTATGGATAAATTTAACAATGTCGGTTTTAATTTAATGATGCTGACAGGAGGTCAGGGCGGCGGAGCGCATGGGGATGGAATGAAAAGTGCACACGCCGCACACAAGCATGGCTTTTCATATGAAAACTAAATATATTATATTAGAGCTATTAAGAACTTATAACTATATAGCCTAAGTTTTTTAAACCCCATACGACTAGCTTTTAAAAAGGGGATTGTCTTAGGGGCTTGCCAATAGAAGAATTTTCCCGTAGGTTCCTCATGAGGACCCCATGAGGCAATGGGGCATGTCAAAAAAAGGCTTCTCATGAGCACCCCCCAAAAAAAATCAGCGATACTGAAGTGCGGTATGCCTCAGTTTCTCATAAGGGCCCTATGAGACAAACCAAATGAAATGGGACAATACCAACATCTGCCTTAAGCTGGCTTCCCACGGTGCGCGATTTTGCGGACAGACCGGGACGGCGCACCGTGGGAAGAGTGTCGTCTGTGAAGGCACAGGCAAGTCTGTAGCGGTGCGTAGTATCCGCCGCGAGTCGGAAAATTCAGGTGCGGTGCGAGGTTGTGCGGTGCGTTCCGGGCTCGTCCGTAAATCCGCAAACGAGCATGTAAAAACCAAATTCAACTGTACAGAGATGTTGTTTTCATTGAGCCAAAAATAAAAGAAGACGTAATTTCACTTTGTTTTTACACATAATATAATTATTGGCAAACAAAACCACAAGGGCGCCAGATGTAGCGGTACGCTCCCTTTCACTTTGCACAATGGCTTCGAATCTCAAGACCTACCCAGGCCGATACGCACAGTGCGGTGCGGTCCGAGGTCGTCCGTGGACGTTGGCTGTGCGTGATAATCCGCAAAATGGCGCACCGTGGGAAGCCGGATTTACCGACTGGCGGCGGATCCTACGGACCGCTACAGATATACCGGCACAATGGAACTCTTTGCTGGTAACAGCAAGGATGGCTACCATCATGCTTGGTCATGGTTCCTTCATCAGCAGCTTTGAAGAACTGATCCGGATAGCAATCGCAGACATAAAAAATTGAAATAACCGTTAGGGGGGTGTTATGCCGGTCACACAGTAAACGCTAGCTCGACGGAAGGGGTCGTGGGGGTGTGACCGGACCAATATCTATATGGTTCACCACTTACCTACATGTCTGTGTGAAAAATCTTCATGTCATTCCCGGTCTTCTGTCACTCCACACATAGTGTCCCGTTTAACCTCTAAGGCATTGTGGAGCCTGTAACAAAGTTGACTCAACGATGTGAGAACCCCAAAGAAAAATCTTCGTCTCAATCATCCTGGAAACCCAAAAAAAGGAAGTTAGTACTGCATGCTTAATAAAGAGGTAAACAGTGTAAGTATAACTTCAAAATACATATATTATTTTCAAAACTCTTAAAGTTAAACAAATTTTATACAGCCGTTGCAACAACAACAATTTAACTACAGAATGTATTAGATGATCTGGTGTATGTTGGGTGTAGGGGGGGGGGTTACACACTGGACTCGGTAATAAAACAGAAGGGAAGGAACAACGTCGCTTTGGGCAAATCGAAGTTGCACAAATCAATAACCCTTATCAAATTGTAACCCCACCAAACGCTCAACAGGCAATTACGCCTATTGCTCTATAAAACCCAAAAGTATATCGTTAAAGAGGAAAAGTCAAATATGCGTTCACACCCCAGAAGAATGGACAGTGTAGCCTAATTATTTAACGTAGGCATTATGATTAACTTAATAAGTGTGAAGATATTTATATGGAAACTTTAGGAATAATAATTTGTAAATATAGGTATATGTATTCTTGAATTGTAAATATATTTAGTGGTGTAATATAAATAATATAATATACTAGTTGGGACCCGGCGCGCCTATGCTGCTCCCATAAGCCAATAGTAGTAATCAGGTGATATGATTCAATTGAAATTGACATATGAAACAAATTTTTTATAGTTGGAAAATATTATTACATCCTGAAAGAAAAAAAAAAGGATTATATCTGCTAATTTCAGATTTAGAAATGGACTTTTGACGGTGATGGACATTATATGCTTGCAGTCACGTACTGAAGGGGTGTGACTTCAGACGAATATTGTCCATTACCAGACATGTAATAAAATGCAGAAAAATTACATGTCTTGCAATTGCTTGGCCCCTGGGTTCTCATCTGCAATGTCACTGACTCAGGTTTTATTTGTTTTCCCGTATTGCAGAATCCTAAACTTATACCTAAAAATTCAGAGGTGATGGGTTTCTTTCCTTCTTATCCGTTATACATAAATCGTCCCACATTTCCGTTTCTCCTTACCATCTTTCAAAAAAAACTTTGTTGATCAATTCTGAACCGATTGCTTAGAGAGCTTCAGGACGCACTATATTCAATGGTTTTCCATTTGTAGCTAAAATGTCAAGATTTTCCGATTTTCCAACTCTTGAACAACCTACATACAGCTAACCGGGAAATGTGACACTTATTTGGCAAAATTCTTCCGCCATATAGGCCCCACAATTTTGAATTTATAAGTTTTGATCATAAATTCGTTATTTACTACCTTAAAAAGTCCCATATACCGATTTTAATTGGAATCGGAATACAATTCGCAAACTCGTCGGCCATATTGGTGCGGCCATTTTAAATTTAAATTTTGATCATAAAGTCGTTATTTGCTATCTTAAAAAACCCCAGATACCGATTTTAATTGTAATCGGAACACAATTTGCAAATTCGTCAGCCATTTTGAATTTATAAGTTTTGACCAGAAATTCGTTATTTGCGACCTTAAAAACTCATAGATACCCACTTTCATTGGAATCGGTACAAAAGTAACAAAACTCGTCCGCCATATTGACGCGGCCATTTTGAATTTATAAGTTCTGATCATAAATTCCTTATTTGCTACCTTAAAAAACCTCAGATACCGATTTTCATGGGAATCGGAACGCAATTTGCAAATTCGTCGGCCATATTGTCGCGGCCATTTTGAATTTATAAGTTTTGACCAAATATACGTTATTTGCGACCTTAAAAACCCCTAGATACACACTTTCATTGGAATCGGAATAAAATTGGCAAATTCAATAATATTTCTGCGGCAATTTTGAATTTTGGTCATATTTCGGCGGCCGTTTTGAATTTCGAAAATCGGGCGTCGAGGTGCATCATAGGAGACCTCCACGGACCTTCATGCAAAAATTCAAATCTCTGCGATGATTTTCAACGAAGCTCTCCATGACAGCGCCATCTAGGAGTGACTTTAGAAAGTAATAAAATAGCCTATTTTCTAAGTTTGATTGCAAATAGCACATGGTTAAAATTTCATTAAGATCGGTTGCACGGTGTAGGAAGCGAACATACATACATACACACATTCATTTTTATATATATATAGATAATTAAATTGTAATATTATTAGTGTTATTTAATATATTAGCATGTAATATAGTCAAGCAATATGATAATCAAAATGGCAATATAATAGTTAATTAATATGATAACCCTCAATGGTAAAGTTAATTAAAGTTAACACAATTCAAGTAAAAAAAATATTATTCATTTATATGATTAATCCTGTAGTTCGATAAGCGACTCAAAAATAGTGCTATTCTGAGACACAAAAGAAGTTATCTTCTAATTCATATCAGAGAATATTCAACATCATATATTCGCACTGAGATTTTTTTTAAAAGAATGGTTAAGTGTTTTGAGAATTTTTTTTTCTTAAATAGAAATTAATATTATTCGTAGTGACGTCATCGACCTTCTTATAGCTGGGTTTGCCTCATTATTGTCCAGTTGGCAGGATCTTGGCACCAGATAGAAAAAAAACACAATATTTATACTCCAATTTTATATATCAAGTTTTAGAAGAAAACTTTTGAGCTTGGGCGGTGTTCGAGATGTTACCAACACTGGCTGGATCAACGGCATTGATAAGCCTGATAATAAAGGCGATGCGGGCACTGTTGTTCCAACTGTCATATCATATACACTTGATTTTGTTAACATAGTTAAGTTTCCTCTGAAGTATTTAATTCTCCTGTTTTCTTGAATTTTGTATTAAAATGTTAAGATGTACATGAATTGAATTGTGAAATAAATTGTTAAATTTATCAAAGGTGAAGTGTTATTAGTTCTGAGGAAGACAATACTATCATCAAGGTGGTTACCATAAAGCAGTCGGAGCACAGTCACCTAAACACCTGCTAATAATGATCTAGGTGCTGATCATTCGGAAAAGGTGTGGTCCTGTTCAGGTGATGAACATTATGGTCCTTCGAGCCGGATAACGGATAACGGATAAGTACATTTTATTTGCATAAACAATAAAATTAAAGAGCTTAACAAAGCAGTTAAAGTCACTAGGTGCTGTGACCGCATGGGCATTATTCAATATCAAATTGAAAGAATTTTGATTGACGGTGAAAATAATTTGAATATAGTGAAGTTATCACGTAATAGCAACATTTTGGAAACTTTTGGTTTATCATTCAGACTTTTAACCACAAGGAAGTGGAAATAATTAGTTCGCGGTTAGGGAATGAGAAAAAAAGGCATATGCATTAGAAACTGTAAATAATGTTACGGAGCTAGTTACAGCAATAACAGCACCAATAAGAATAAAAATAATCACGGTACTGAATATTTTTAAACAAGGTTATTTATGATATACAGTTGACTGTTATAAACAACATTATGAAATTTGAACAGTGATGAATGAGGTGATGTTATTAATTTTAAAGAATTTTGTGTGTAATATCAAGGAACACAAGTTATATAATAAATGTGAAACATTTTTTTTTTTAAATTATTTAGGTTATTCTGAATATATTATTTTATGATAACACATTTTTTAATTTAAAAATAAAGTTAAATAAACAAATACATTTTATTGAATAAAGGCAACTATCTGGCGATAATTTGAACTTGAAAGATTTCTTCAGTTAAAAATTTAAATAGGGAATTTTCATACACAATCTTTGAAGAATACAAAGACATTGTAATAATAATACGGTTTCTATAAAATATCATATTTCGATGTACGATTGGAATTGTGCTTCACGGTAACGGCATTAAGAACTGTAATAACGCTACAAACGTCAACAACATTAAGATAGTGAATTTGGGACATTATAAGAAACGTAAAATGGCAGACCAAAATACATTAATACAGAAAAGAGGTAGAGTTAAAGGCAGCATAACAAGAATTAAATCCTTTGCAGACAGTCTAACGGAGCAGACAACTCACGATGATATTACGGTACGTTTAGATCAATTAAATGAGGCGTGGACCGAATTTTGTGATATCGAAGATAATTTACTGCAGTTTGAGGATCAGGTGTCAGACATGGTAGAGTACGAAACGAAATATTTTCAAGCAAAGGCTAAGCTTTTACAAGCATCACGAACTACAAGGCCGGTTGACCAACAACCAAATCCAGCCGGTGATTTAAACTCAACTTTGTCAAATTTATTACATCAACAACACTCAATCTATGGAAGTGGGGAAACATCGCAAACCACACGACTTCCCAGGTTGAGCATTCCGTATTTTTCTGGTGATTATAAAGAGTGGACTTCTTTCCAAGATTTGTTTGAGACCTCAGTCCACAATAGCACGTCATTGTCACCTTCTCAGAAATTTCAGTATTTGAAGGGTTTACTAAAGGGAAATGCAGCGAGTCTAATTCGACATCTCACAATAAATGATGCCAATTATGAAGAAGCTTGGGTAAAATTAAAGGAGCGATTCAACAAAAAGTCGCAAATTGTTACCACCTTTATCAAAGCCTTCCTCGAACAGCCACAGCTGCATCAATCCAGTGTGAAATCATTACGAAGCATGTGCGATTTAAATGATGAAGTGATAAGGGGGATAAGGGCTTTAGGAGCCAATGCAGAGAGCAGAGATCCGTGGCTAATACACATTGCACTCACAAAGGTCGACCCTGATACCCGAGAAGCGTAGTCAAGGGAAGTTAATAACAATGAATTTCCTTTATTCGAAGATTTTCTAAAATTTCTTGCCAAACGCTGTGATGCATTAGAAACCTGTGCTGCACTCAACAAACGACCATCTGTCGCGGTCAAGACACTGCACGTTGTCTCCAAGGATAACTCTTCAGATTGCCCACGATGTACACTCAAACATCAGTTGTTTTACTGCAAAGCATTTATCGCCGATTCGCCACAGGTTCGCCGATCTCTAGTTCTGTCTAGAAATTTATGTTTTAACTGCTTAAGTCAAGGGCACTCAGTGCGTCACTGTCGTTCAAAGGTAAAATGTAAGATTTGTAAGGCCAACCATCATTCCCTATTACATCTCTCTACAAACACGGAGAGGACCTCAGCATCCACAATAGCCACGCAGTCTAAAGATTCCGCTTCCACAATTCGTGGCTCAGACCTGGAAGGCAACCAGCCCAGCACTTCAGTCAACAATACAGGTTGCAGCTCTATAAACGACAAACCGTCGTCAACCCATCGAGGTTCCTCAATCAACCCATCGCATGACGAGCAATCTCCTTTCACATCATTAAACACATGCGTCCTAGAGCAACCGTCACTCAGTACTTCAGCGAACGGGACTGAAACATCTTTGCCTACAGCATCTTTGCCTACAGCTCTTGTTCACATACGTGATAGTCAAGGCATTCCTCAGACTTGTCGAATGGTACTAGATTGTGGATCGGAAGTTTCTTTAATTTCCGAAAACTGCGCCCAGAGGCTTGGATTAAAAAGACAAAATGCCCGACTAATTATCAATGGACTGTCAGAAACTGAGATAGATGTTACCAAAGGGAAGATGCAACTGAAGATCTCCTCCCGCTGGAATGATCAGAAGTACATAGACATAGTTGCTTTTGTGATGAAGAAGCTAACTTCCCTAATTCCAAAGGAGAAGAGTCCAATTCCTCACTGGCTCAAAACATCCAATCTTCAACTAGCTGACCCATATTTCTTTCAACCATCAAGTGTTGATATAATTCTAGGAGCATACTCAGTTTTTGAGTGTCTACAAGCTGGTCAAAGACGCTCCAGTACTGGAAACCACATCGCTCAGGAGACCATATTTGGTTGGGTTGTATTGTCCAAGAAACTACTCGACGATGGAAGGTTAACGAATTTTCATTCAGCTCTAACGTTAGATCTGGACAAATCTTTAACGCGATTCTGGGAAATAGAAGCAATCTCAGAGTCCAAAACTCTGACAGAAGAAGAAAAGGGATGCGAAGACAATTTTAGAGCAACCCATACACGAGATGCTACCGGGCGCTATATGGTGTCACTTCCATTTAAAACGGACGTAGATCCTTTGGGAGACTCTAAGAGAAACGCTTTAACACGTCTTTATGCCATGGAACGTCGTTTTTCAAAGGATTCGGTGTTCAAAGCACAGTATATTAAATTCATGCGTGAATATGAAGACCTGGGACACATGGAGGTCTTCCCAAACCAAGAAGTAGAGATTGAACCTCACTTGTCGTTTTATCTTCCACATCACGCAGTCTTCAAAAGAGATCCAGAGCCCAAAATACGAGTCGTCTTTGATGGATCCTGTAAGTCAAGTTCTGGGATTTCATTGAACGATAAATTGATGGTAGGACCAACAATGCAACGAGACCTAATTTCAATCTTAATAAACTTTCGCAAGTTTAAAGTTGCCTTTTCAGCAGATCTAGAAAAAATGTACCGTCAAGTGGTAGTCTCACCAGCGCACAGAAATTTTCAACGGATTGTTTGGAGAGAAAACTCATCAACAGCAGTCAAACATTACAGATTAAAAACAGTGACATATGGTACAGCGTCAGCACCATACTTAGCAATACGAGTGCTCATGCAGATTGGCGAGGACAGCAAAGAAAAATTTCCAGAAGCTTCGTCTATAATTCACAACAGCTTCTACGTCGATGATCTCTTGAGTGGCGCAGATTCACTGGATGATGCCATTCGGCGTAAGGATGAGCTAACCAGCTTACTACATGACGCTGGCTTTAATCTAACAAAGTGGAAATCGAATATAACCGACTTAGTCACCGAGGGATTGTCATCACAGATCACTCAACAATGTGAGTCAATGACCATTAAGGATGGGAACGAGGTAACAAAGGTATTAGGAATACAATGGGACCCACAAGATGATACATTCACCTATAAGTTATCAACATTCAATCAGAACACGTACTCAAAGCGAACTATATTAAGTGATGCATCAAAGGTTTTTGATCCACTGGGGCTGCTAGCTCCAATAATAATCGTGATTAAAATCATGCTACAGCAACTGTGGCTATCGCAATTAGACTGGGATGATCCTTTGCCAGAAAGAATAACACACAAATGGGACGTATTTAAGAACGAGATTCCTGAGATCGAAAGATTGCGCATTCCCCGACGCATATCCTTTTCATTATCCAACATTCAATTACATGGTTTCTCTGATGCATCTGAGCAGGCTTATGGGGCAGTCATTTACTGTAGAAGCATTGGTGAAGACGGGAATGTACACACAAGAATCTTCGCAGCTAAATCAAAGGTGGCTCCACTTAAACAAGTCTCGCTTCCACGATTGGAGTTATGTGGAGCCCTACTACTCACGAGACTAATGGAAAAAGTCACAACAGCATTATCAATGAAAACATACGAGATTTATGCATGGACAGATTCGGCGGTAGTCCTAGCGTGGTTATCAGATTGCCCTCGTCGTTGGAAGGCGTTCATCGGGAACCGGACTGGTGAAATTCTGAACAGCATCCCTAGATCCAGATGGAAACATGTACCATCATCAGAAAACCCTGCCGATATCATTTCACGAGGAGTATCACCCAAGGAGTTGGTAAACTCGGAAATATGGTGGAACGGGCCCAAATGGTTGCGAACAGAGCAATGCAGCTGGCCTTCCACAGTTTCTCAGGACATAGATGCAGAATGCAAGACTGAGGAAAGAAGCAAATTTTTAACATGTTTCCAGGAGACCAGTATTGACGAATTCACTTCATGGGTTGCGAAGGTTTCATCATTCTCAAAAGTTATTCGAATCCTAGCATACATCTACCGATTTTATCAGAATTGTAAGCAATCGGGGAGTAGCAGAATCAAGGCTTCGTTATCTGCAAGCGAACTAGCGCGGGCAAGGATAATTTGTTTCAAGGGCGTTCAACGGACCTGCTTTGCTGAAGAGCTTTCTGACATAATCACCAAACGAACTGTGAGCAACCGAAGCAAGCTATGCAATCTAACACCCTTCGTAGACGATGACGGACTACTCCGAGTCGGTGGTAGGATTCAAAAGTCAGGATACAACTACAATGCACAACACCCAATCATATTACCGAAACACCATCCAGTGAGCAATTTGTTAATCCGTGAGATGCACCAAATCTATCTACATCCGGGTACGACCCTCCTAATGGGCTTGGTGAGACAACGATTTTGGATCATAGGCATGCGGAGCATCGCAAGCACAGTCACTCGTAAGTGTACCACTTGCATTCGACATAGAGCTGCCAACATGTCCCAGCTAATGGGTAATCTTCCTGCTGAAAGAGTCACTGTATCAAGGCCGTTCTCCAAAGTAGGCATAGACTACGCCGGTCCAGTTTTTCTAACGTGGCGATCTGGTCGAGGTAACAAGGCTTTCAAGGGATACATCGCTTTATTTATTTGTCTGGCCACCAGGGCCATTCATCTGGAATTAGCAAGCAGTTTAAACACCGAGACATTCATTGCATGTCTACGCCGATTCATATCACGTCGCGGTGCCCCGTCGCACATTTTTTGCGACAACGGCACAAATTTCGTTGGTGCCAAGAGCCACTTAAATAAATTATATGAGCATGTTCGTTCTTATGAAAACAACTCACTAACACTGGATTTTCTTTCACAGAATCAAATAACTTGGCAGTTTATTCCTCCAGGGTCACCACATTTTGGCGGCATTTGGGAAGCCGGGGTCAAGTCAGTGAAATGGCACCTGAGACGAGTCCTTGGAGAAACCACGTTGAGCTACGAAGAAATGTGCACGCTTTTGTGTCAAGTGGAGGCGGTGGTCAACTCCAGACCATATAGCGCACTGTCATCAGATCCTGAAGACCTGGATGCTTTAACTCCCGGCCATTTTTTAATTGGTGCACCTCCAACCACTCTACCAGAAGCAAATTTAACTGAACACAACCTGACCCTCCTGAGCCGGTGGAAACGTCTTCAGTCGATGCTGCAAAGTTTTTGGCGAAGGTGGAGATGCGAATATGTGACGAGCCTGCAACAGAGGTCTAAGTGGAGATCGCCAGAAAACAACTTAATCCCAGGAGACCTTGTCCTGCTGAAAGGAGAGAACCTACCTCCATCCCCATGGATGATGGGTCGAGTTATTACGTGTCATCCGGGCTCAGACGGACTTGTACGAGTCGTCACTATCAAGACGAGACGAGGCACCTTTGACCGAAGCGTTACCAAACTTGTAAAACTACCAGTTGGTTAAGAACCAGGGTTCTTAACGCGGGGGAAGATGTTCGAGATGTTACCAACACTGGCTGGATCAACGGCATTGATAAGCCTGATAATAAAGGCGATGCGGGCACTGTTGTTCCAACTGTCATATCATATACACTTGATTTTGTTAACATAGTTAAGTTTCCTCTGAAGTATTTAATTCTCCTGTTTTCTTGAATTTTGTATTAAAATGTTAAGATGTACATGAATTGAATTGTGAAATAAATTGTTAAATTTATCAAAGGTGAAGTGTTATTAGTTCTGAGGAAGACAATACTATCATCAAGGTGGTTACCATAAAGCAGTCGGAGCACAGTCACCTAAACACCTGCTAATAATGATCTAGGTGCTGATCATTCGGAAAAGGTGTGGTCCTGTTCAGGTGATGAACAGGCGGTGACTTCAAAAAATGAGTCCACATATACGCAGAAGTTTTTTTCTCTTGTCCTGGAAGACTAAAGCCTCGGCCACGATACGAGCGGCGAGCGGCGAAAAGTGAGCAGCGAGCGGCACCAGAAAAATTTAATGTCTCGAATTAGCGGCGAGCGGCAGTTGAGCGGCACTTTAGTATTGCCGCTCTACCTATCAACGCTCCCCGCGCGTATCGTGACCGGATTCGAGCGTTTTCCATATAAAACAATACAAAATAAAACTCAGAATCGCCGCTCTGCCGCTCACCGCTAGCCGCACGCCGCTCGCCGCTCGTATCGTGGCCGAGGCTTAAGACTCGGGTAAAGCGTCGCTGGCACGTCTTATGGTGGACAACAGACGATAAAGTGAATGACTGAATGACTTCTGATCCGGCAAAAATCCCGAAATTAGAATTTTCTTATCCTCTCTTCAAAAAACGTACGCAACACCTGCTTCCGGGCCACTTTCAGCGCCCCACTTGATACTACAGCACTATACCTGCTACACAAAAATATACCTGTATCCTGGGTTTCTTATATAAACTGATGCCTGTTAATAGAGACCATCCCAAAGAAACTGTGGTTCTTCTTGCAGTTAAATGATTAGCCCTCAGACTGCCAATCCTTCCTATTGACTAATTGAATCGGTCATTTTGAAAAGGGGTCAACTCTAGTTTTTAAAATTTTACAGGGGAAGCGAAAAAACCTTGTACGCCCCCTTAATTTGAAAGAAATAAGTACAAACTTATTTTTTCTTTAAAAAGGATGAGAAAAGAAAAAAAAATATTTTTTTTTCTTTTTGGTTATACAGGGTGTTTGCAATAAATATTTTTCTATCACGGAGATGACCTCTTTTCAAAATGATTTGGGTTTGCTTAAAGAGCGTTGGTTGTGGTCCATTCACAGATCTCGTCGTAAAATGGTTTGTAAGTCTCTGGAATATAATATTGAAGTTTTTTTATATCTTAAATTTTTTTATAATTGATTGGAATTTTTCCCTGATAAGCTAGCCAGATGTGGACTATTATTTTTGAGAGCCTTTAATCAGGCGCGGATCTAGAATTTTATTTTGGGGGGGGTCACAGAATTAAAAGTGGCGAAAAAAAATGTCTACTCCTAAGGGCCTATTTAGACGGTTGGCTCACAGGAGCATTCCTCACGAACTTTGTGGATGAAGGAGGTAGTGGAGCAGTGCCGCGGCTGGCATATGTGCAGCATGTGCTACTGCGCAGGGTCCCGTGATTTAGGGGCCCCGCTAGCGAGGCGAGCGAAAAATTATTTTGGAATAAAAATCATTTGAATTTATTATTTGCATTTTTACTTCATTGAGAATGGGCCGTACAAATGAGTATTAGCCACAGAAATCAGGGGATGGGTTTTTATGAAGAGAAATGCGCGAGCGAAGCAAGCGAAATTTTTTTGGACTCTCCCCAAAATCCCCAAAATTGTCTGCCCGCGGCACTGTAGTATGGTTGATGAGAGGTACCTCACCTCTCCCGCAAAGTTCGTGAGGAACGTTCCTGGCAGCGCTATTGGACAAACACAAAATTAACAAAACGAACAAAACTAACCGAATTTTCTCGTAGATTAAAAACAAACGTAGTCCGCTCAAATTAGTCAAAAAATCGCTGTTTTTAGGAAATTTTTCCCACAACTATGAGACCGGTGCCAAGTGAAGTCTCTATTTTGTGGAGAACCTATGCATTTTGGTGAAAATATCAAAGTTGGAGAGCATAAAATTACCTACAAATTTAACTTTTACAATTTTTCCCAACTCCGCATATTTTCGCCGATGGAGGCCGTTTTGCGCCATTTTTAGATTTTGAGCCAAAATTATGCATTTGTATGAAAAATTAAATGAGATCAAAGTAGTAGTTGTAGTTTTTCAACGGCCTTTCTTTGGACGCTTTGATTATCAACCGAGTCTGAAAAAAGGCGCAAAACGAGCTCTACCGGCGAAACAATGCCGAAATCGAAAAAACAGTGAAGGCAAAATTTGCAGGAAATTTTATGCCTTATAACTTTGTTCTTTTGATATTTTGACCGAAAAAACTATAAAATTCACATATTTCTCAAAAACAATCCTTTTTCGAACTGCGGGTTGTGAAAATCATGCTTAGACAACCCATATTCTTCACTTGGCACCGGTCTCATAGCTGGGAAAAATTTCTTTAATTGTCCCTAATTTAAGCGGAGTAGGGCAGAAAACGTGCCCTAAAGGCCCGTCCTCACTACGCGGACTTAGAATCCACGCGCTTTTGGTCGTACGGCCAGCCAAAAGCGCGCGTGATCTTTTAATTTTCTGAGTCATGAGTGAGAAAAAATCAATTCTCATTTGAAACGGCGTACGCGCTTTTGAAAAGCTCATAGTGTGTGGACGCACAATGTACCTTTTTAACCACAGCCTTTTGTCCGCGTTGTTTGGCCGCACGGCCTTTACCATGGACAAAGTCGTAAAAAAGTCGTAAAAAAGTCATAAAACTCTATATGAAAAAAAAAGGCAAAAGCGCGTACGACCCAAGACCGCGTAGTGTGGCCACACCATAATGTGTTTTTGATGAAGACGAGCCCTTTCTTGTGAGTGCAGCTAACTTCAGAGTTTACAAATCAAAATACAATAGAGAGAGTATCAATCTGTAGTTGACCTTAAAGGTCATTTTTTAGGTCGTTGCTTTATTTTGCAAAAAAGTTGGGTCGGTTTTGGACGTTTGGTTATTTTTTGTTTTTGTTTTTTTAGTTGGATCAATTTTGTTTTTTAAACAGCTACCGCTTTTGGGGGCGTCATGACCCCCGTGACCCCCCTTTAATCCGCGCCTCCCTTTAATAGGAGAAATCGTTCTTTCATTGCACTATCGATGTATGGCTTATAAACTATAACCGCAGGTTCTTCATGATAGAAACTGAATTCTAAAACGATTAGAAAGTAATGGGTGGGAATACAGGGCTCGCGTTACGTTTTTTCTCTCTTCATGTCCGAGATGTACTGTGGACCTTGGGTTGGTGGCCCGAAGAAGCCCACCTCAGATCCGCATACAAAAAAACAAAAATTTGATCAAACATCCTCAACAACCAAAAATTCCAAAAAAACTGAAGATCAAAGCGGTACCCCGGGCCTCAAAAGTAGGGCTGGCTCGCCGGGGGGTCGTGGAGGGTTGAGACCTCAGAGGTACCACCTATTTATGTGCATCACCAACTACTTGCATGTGAGCGCCCCATCAGGGCGGATATGGCGCACTCATCTGGAGGGAAGTAAAGGAAGGTGCCTGAAAAAAAATCCACCGTTCCAAGCGAAAGAAATCGCCCGCCGTTATGCCATCCTGTCTTCTAATTTAGCAGCACATCCTCCTGCAAATATACAACTCGCAGAACACCACACGCATACCACACTGGTTTCCCACAGAAACTCACAGATTATATACATGTAACACGTATTTTAATTCTTTACACCAACTGATCATAGACCATTTAACATTTATAAACTTCAATTAAACATAGTTAAGTTAACGAGAATCGAAGTAACTGTAATTAAAATAAATGTACATACTTCACTGAAACGCCGTGATCAACAAATTCAAACCTCCTACATATATAATTTATATTCCCTGAACTTGGAAAACTGAAATGTGTAATATAAACATTGGCTTTAAAGAAAACAATTAACTAAAGGTAGGTCTGGAAAACCCCGCCCTGGTACCATGGCGTTTTTATTCCTTACAGGTTGACCCACTACGTTGCAAATATGAACGTGATGAGTGTGAAACAACACCAAATATAGTGCCACAAAAAAGCTCAATAACATCAATATTAATCAATACAACTGAGAAATTACAGAAGTACTAGAACGAAAATTCAAAACGATTTTTCCAATATTATAATAACTTGGCTATAAGGAAATATTTTTTCTAAAATCCACGTATCCAGCGGAACAAAAATATGAGGAAAATTAATTAGTTGTCACCATGCCTGTGTACTTTCAATAAAAATATTTTGTGTAGGTGTAAGGAATTAATGAATTAAACACACATTTAATAACAAATAAAATAAAAGGCTTCCTGACCGTCTAAAGTCGTCTAGGTTTGGCTTCGCATGTACTTTACTGCGAGGTAACGTGCTGCCTCCTCTTCCTACGGAGCTCTTCAGGTGCTTCTTAACCCTGAGCCGGGTTACGGGTACTAGCTGCCACCGGTGTTATTGTCTATGCCCTTCCAGCCGCACACGTTATCACAACGCACTAATACTGTAACTACTCTAAATACCTGGGATCCGGAGTTCCTTGGTCCTTATAGTGGTGTAAGGTTCATGCAACTGAACCGTGGTTCCTACCGACGGAAACTGTTCTTATAGTTGACGGAATCCGATCCTGTTCCTACCGTTGAAGGCCTGCGTTCATATAGATGACTGTGGCAGGGAGGTTTCCTGTTCATACAGGTGAGGAGATATTTCCTGGTTCGTCCAGTTGAAGAGATGAGTTCCTTGTTCGTATAATTGAATGGATGAGTGCTAGCTTCTAATTTCAGCCTTCGGGGAGGGGGGGGGGGGTTCTTCCTACCATCCACGCAAAAAAATGAACGGGGCTTGTTCTCGTTGATTTACAAACTTTTTCGCACCCGTGGGAGATCGTACCGAAGCAATTATACTAAACTTTGATAAAGGATAATTTTTAAATCCTCTATCTAAAATAAAAAGACTGACTACGAACGGGATACTTTTTTATATCTTTTCTCTCCAAATTTCAAAAAAAAACTCCCTTCTTGTTTTCAAAAAATGTTTCACCTCCTTTTTTCCAAAAACTGCCTACCTCTTTTTTTCATTTTTCAGCTCGACAAAAAATCGCAGTGTTTTTCGAAGTACTTACTCCCCGTATACATCTCGCTTGTTTTTTTTTTTCTTTCTCTCTTTTTCCGATTTCTAAAATTTTTTTAATTAGATTTTAAGTAAGAGAATAAGCCCGCCGGTACAGAGAGATGACCCGTTTTCGAAATGAACATCGATGGCTGCCAAAAACAAAATGTACTTAGGTAAATAGGGAATTTCCCATTTTCATGTAGAATGTCAGTCTTTACCTATAGACGATGGCAAAAAAGTAAAAAGTCAAAGCTGAGTTCTCCTGATGACAATGAGAAATTTGGGGGTTGTCCGCCCCTAACTCCACTTCAGGGGGGCGTTCCTTATTTCGATAGCTATGTATACTATCCACGATGTTACCAAAAACTAAGCCTTCAGAGTGCCTAAATTATCTCGCCTTGCATGCTTTCTCCACAAAATAAAATTCACAGACTGCTCTGGGTATCGACCCAAAATCGACTCGCTTTCATCAAGAATTAATCCCGACTCTCAATAATTTTCAGTTTATTTTTCTTCCAAGAAATTTTTTTGTTTTTTTCGCCTACTTTGTAACAAATTTTTGAAATAATGTTTTTCGCGAAGTGATTTCAGTGATATTTTCGGAAATTTCCGCGAGATGGGGGCATCATCCATAGGGAGAAATAACCGATAAATAACCGAGCGTTACATTATGTTGGTGACCATGAACGGTGTTATTCAACATGCTCAATAGACCGGTTCTGGTTCGATCCGAAAGGTCAAGCAGCATTGGACGTGATTAGTACTCAGTTGGGGGCCCACGACACTCGCGTTTAAAAATACATATAATGCTGTAAACATGCTAAGGGCGACGGCGAAACTATTTTCCTCGGCCACGGCGAATGGCCCGACGAGATTTCTTGTGTGCACACACTAAGAGCGACGGCGACACAAATTAAAAAACACACCGGAATAATCATCTTGGAAAGCCGCATGCTACACACGCACACAGGAACACACGAGAATAGAAACACAACCCCATGCCACTGCACCCATGCAATTTTGACAGGCGACGGCTACGAAATAGAAATTGGATTGATTCGGTAGCCACGCTCGGCAACGTCGCCGTCGCAGTCGTCTGCAGATTGTGCGCCTTCATATATAAGCCGTGTGTTCTATTCGTTTTTGACAGTCGCCGAGGAAAATAGTTTCGCCGTCGCCCTTAGCATGTTTACAGCATAAAGTTTTCGACAACGGTGCAGTTATTACTCACATATCGACGCCGAAATTCTCAAATAAATAAATTGACTGATAAAATTTTAACGGTTTTCTGTCCCGGTGTATTATGCTCCGCCGCCCTTGCAGGAGGTAGGATCTTAAAATAGCTTTTAAAATTCCCAAATTATAAATTTATAATTGGTTAAGTTTTCTATAAATTGACTATAATATAACGGTAAGAGGAGTATTTTGAACAATGCTACATGGTGTAAACAAAACGGGGCCTATCAAACAGGCTCATTAAAGAGAGAGGACTAAGATAAGATGATGGTATCTCTTATCTTTTGTTCAATAGAGCTTTATTAAATGTAATAACTGATGCGAGAATATAAAGTAAAGGCTTCATACTTAGTACAGTCATTACAAACTATGGAGTATGCCTATCTATATGTCGTATGACAACGCTTTGCTAGTCACGTTATTTGAAGATGACAAAACAAGCCTTTCTCAGAGTAGGATAGCAAGGGGGTTCTGGGACAGCTTTTAAGAATAAGGTTACTTTATTCGCTATGATGAAAGCTTTAGGGACACTTTCATAAGGTTCATGTATTCGCCAGGACCAAAGCTTTTTTAAGGGGAAATTTTGGTAGGGGAAATTTTGGTAACGTTTGCGATTACTCATATGATTTGTTTGGGAATTTTTCGGTCAGCTTTTTTAGGCCTTGGTTAGAGAACCACAGAACCGAGAAGAAGGAGTCTTTCCGTAGAATGCTGTCCACCTTCCGAAGCAAGTACGGTCACCTATCTGACTAGTGAATTGGGTAGCGAGCTTCATTGAAGCCACCTTTCGAACAAAGAAAGCAGAGGTCGCTGATCCGTATGCCCCACTGTCACTGTTCACCCCTTCGCGGGACCCTTTTAAGGATGATGATGACGACGTCGTGCTGAAGTAATGCCTATACGGCTCATGCGGTTCTGGAAAGAGTTGATGAGTTTAGTCTTTAGGATTATAACACTAACGTCCGTGAAGGGGTGGGTGATGAAGCACAATTGAGGACTCTTCAAAGCAAAGTAGCAGGAACAGTATTAGGTAGACACTGTAAAACTAGTCAGGGGAGAAGTTGGTTTATTCGAAGAGCTAAGCTATTTCTACAAAAAAGTTAAAAGTTCAATCCTCATAAACGTTCACGTACCTACAACTAATCGCGGTATATTTAAAAAGGAGAACTCTTCAAAATAGCTGAAAGACCACCAAATTTCTGACTCATGTATGATGTAAAAGTGATCTTGGAACATGTGGACAACGTCAAAGAAGGTCAAGAGCTTGTATACAGACAGTACGTGGATGTCATCCACAACTTTAGTGAGTGCACATAATGAATATAGATAATAAGTCACAAAGCGATTACCTCAAATCAGGCGTTGATAGACCGACGCTACCTTTATAGGTCATGATGACGGTGCGAACGTATCGAGGTGTTAACTGTGAAGCGAATCACTGTCTTGTAAGTATGGTTCACCGAGAGCGCATTAGCATTCAGAAAAGCTGCCGCTCAGAATGTGGTGCTATTGCAGTGGTTGTGTTAAAACTTATAGGGACTCGGAAGGGAACAATATGATATTGTCATCGGTCCTTGTACCTTAAGATTGCCCTTCGGGAGATTCACCAACGACTGCCGAGGCCAACCGGGGACCAATTTAACCTCTCTAGAATCATATTTTCTTAAATTTTGCCTCTTCCCTTACATTCCCTTCCAATTATCCCAAAGCATGAGATCCTCTTTTCCCGGGTCAAGGGTCGAGTCACACGTTGGCTCATACTATTGGGGAATACACTAGAAAGTCTGCCGTTTTTCTTTTTTCGGCTTCATACCCTCTCGCGAGTCGGGCTCGTGGACCCGCGATATTTGTAATTGTAGTTTGTTTGTGACGCCCTTTCATTAAGCTTTGCTTAACCATTGGACGCCGATTTCTTTGAAAGTGCCTTAGTAAGGAAAAATTATTCCTCTGACACCGAGACACCAGTCGGCTTAAAAGTCTTCACCCCGATACCACAAATAAAATTATTTAATTCCTAACTTCTTGGTCTGGTGTGAGAAGTGCCGCTTGATGGAAGCCCGCGGGCAATAGGGTGTCAGCGGAACAACTGTTAATCATTAAGACAATTTCAAAGAGATTAAAGCCCAAGGGTTAAGCAAAGATTAATTAAAGGACCTCACAAACAAACCGTCTAAACTTGCCTGGAGTGAACTGTTAATGGTCTCTAGATAAACTCTTGTCCCGACGCACTCTGAAGTCATTGAGTTGTCGATGAATATCCATATATCGAACTCCCTCAGGACGTCTCCGTTGATCCACTTTTTTCTTGAGGATATTTTGACGAAGAAGTCCATTCTGAAGGTCAATCTAGGGCAAAGTTAGTCTGTGCTTGCAGCGACCATTCCCTGGTAGCAAGTTCAAGGTGTTGCTCAGTCTAACGGCACTGCACGAGGTCTATTGTATGATGTGCAGGCCGGGAGGCAACGATGGAAGTGGACAAGAGTACATAAAGGAGATTCGTGGAACATGTTCTCATTGCAACCCTGTTGCACCTTTAGGACCAGACGAACGCGAGTCGTGCGTGAGGATTGGACGAACCACGACTGTGATTCACAGGACTATCTTTATCGTGGGACCCTATCTATTGACAAAGATTTTTTTACAGGCGTAGAAAGGCTTTCTTTACCCTATTTTTTTGCGTCGACTTTCAGTAGAGTTCAGGATTAGACCCAGGTGTTCAAGATAGCCATCAGTCCATTGCCTCAGGCTTTCTTCTACGTTTAGGGCTATAAGGCTTCTTGAACCGATCCGCATTTTTTTTTTAGATCCAATCAATCTTATAATGATTTACGTGTTGTCTTGAAATTAATCCACAAAATTTATTCATGTACACTACAGCATTAATTTCGAATGGAACCGCATTCATTTCTGCAACTTTCATATGAAAACCCATCCACCTAAAAGGACCACAGCTCTTCTCTTAAGCCACTCATGCTTGATTCTATATTTTAATCAATCTCTCCTTTCTCTACTGAAATATTCAGATGGTTTTCTGTTTGCACAACAGCCATGCAAGTATTCATGAAAAGGGCCAGGAAATTAAATTTTCAATTCTTGTCCTAGTGGGGATGATTGTGCCTGAAGTGCACCAGTTTATCATGATGTTGCCTGGAACGAGAATAATAAGGATTTTGGGGTCTGGCGGTTGCATATCCTTGAACGTATGTTCTGTCTGGATTAAGGACAAAAGGTATTATAAATTTGGTTGATCCTTTTTATGAAATTACAATATTTAAGTTTATTTTAATCATTGTCACCTGTATTTACTGAAATTTGTTTTTGATACTAACTGTTAATGACGTTGAATTAAGGATAGAAGAGGAAGAAGACTCTCATAGTGTCCTGTCATTTTTAACTTTTAGACTTTCTTATGATTAGTCCTGAAAGGTTTTTAGTCTGAGAGGGAAGAAATCTTGATGCTATTAGCATAGGCACACTTCCTAGGCACAACAATTGATGCAAAGGCGCAAAGGCTCTGGCGCTATTAAGCCCACTTGGTGAGTGGACAAAAGCTGCCTGGAAAGAAGCAGATGCTGTATTTACGTTATAAGGGAGGCAATTAGATTTTCTTTTTCTGCTGTAGGTGAGCTGCGACTCAATCACTAACTTACTATATAAAATATTTAGGGCTTCCTTTGCAGTTGGTTATATCCCATTACGTCAATATTGCAATACCCAAGCCAGGGCGTTCTGATTACACTCACGCGTAATCCTTTAGATCGATAAGCCTTGAAAACAATGGAGAAAATTGTCGACAAGGAGATAAGAAGTACACTGCACCAACTTTGTTCTTCTCAGCAAGCCTACCACGAGTGGAAGTATACTGAGAATGGCGCTGGCAAATGTCCCCAGAAAGTTGTTATATATCCTCTCCTGTAGTGGCTTGTCGTGGATGAACTCTTAAAGTTACTCGGAGCTCAACATTTCTTCACCAAACAGATTACGCAGATGATGTCAAAGTGCATGCAATAACCACTTGGTTTGGTCTCGAGCTGATACGCTAGTGTAGGACTGAGTGTCAATTCCGACAGCACTATTCTGGTACGGTGGTAAGAGGTCTGGACTATCGCACGCTGATGAAATACATCGAGCGCTGGAGGTCCACATCACGACTTGACCTAGTCGTCGAATCCTGATAACAAGGATGCTTAGCTCAGTTCTACTTTACCCAGCAGAGTTGAGTAGCACCGCTAACAGCAGAAAATAGAAGGCCGCATACAGACTGAGTGGCTTACGCACGTGCTGCACATACAGGACAACGTCCGACGATGCAGCGTGCATGATAGGGGGATGATCTCCCCATAAACAACTGGCGAGAAAAGGCATTCGCCTCTACGACCCGCAGTATGTAAGAGGCAGTCAAAAGCCGTGTGGCGGTAGATTGCGCACCCGCAACGCAATGGTAAAGGAAGTGGGAGGAATCTGCTAAGGGCCGATGAACCTGTAGACTCATTCCAAGAGTCGTGAGATGGCTTACAAGGGAGCATGGGAAAGTGACTTTTGACCTCACGCAGTTCTTGAGTGGGCATGGAGGACATAGAAAATACCTTCACCATTTCGGGCACGATGATTCGCCACTGTGCCCGGAATGCCTAGGGGTGCAGGAGGACGCAAAGGATGCCCTCTTTTAGTGTATGAGAGATTAGCCGATCATAAGGTGGATCTAAATGCGATGGCTAAAGCGCCACTAGACTAGGTTAGGTTAGGTTAGATATGGCTGAGCTGCTGGTGTACAGCTCAAACACTTAGGCCAAAGGAGTAGGCCCTTTGTGATGCCATAGTGATCCAACTTTAAACCTGATGTTAAAGTGTCGTTTCTTCGCTAAACCATCTCGAGGAAGCAATGAATCTCCTAAGTTGCGGGATCCCTATGTTCGAGATTTCCGCAAGCGAGCTTAGAAAGGGTTCACCAAATGCGGTCAGTCTCCTTCTGCTTAGGGCTGGGCAGTGACAGAGGAGATGTAGTACACTTTCCTCCTCGTCCGGATTTTTACAGGTTCTGCAAAAATCGTAGGTCTCGAGACCTAAGCGGGTCGCATGCGTCCCTATCAGACAGTGTTCGGTAAGCACTCCCACTATAGCTGAGAGGCCTTGTCTCCCGAGGCTCATTAGTGAAGTAGTCCGCCTGAGATTATAAGAGGGCCAGGTTAGTTTGGCCAAGGTGCATTTATTAAGATCCCTCCAATGCTTCTTTGCTTGTTGCATTGTGTGCTGTTTGCATCGGAGTTTAAAAGTGGCCCAAGGCATACCAACCCTTTCCTTTCCTGGAAGGAGAGTGGTGGTCGTGCCTTTCCTAGCCAGTTCGTCAGCTTTACAATTTCCCTCTATGTTTCGGTGACCGGGCACCCATACGAGGAGGGTCCTGAACTGCTGAGCCATCTCGTTAAGAGATTTGCGACATTCAGAGATAGTTCTAGAGCTGTTTGTGCAAGAGCGCAGGGCTTTTAGAGCCGCCTCACTATCTGAAAACATGTAGACAGTCCGATTTCTATCGCCTTGCTGGTTAATTAATAGAACAGCTTCATGTATGGCTAGAACCTCCGCTTGATATACACTGCAGTGATCGGGTAGTCGGAAGGAGACTTCAATTCCAGTCTCTGGGGAAAAGACTCCTCCTCCTACTCGACCCTCGAGCTTCACGACGTGAAGGGATGTGGACTCCGTAGTTCCTCGTGAAGGTAGTCTCGGGTATACAGAAGTCGGTTTTACTGGGGACGATAAAAGAGTTCAACACCTTCGTGTTACTTCCTCTGATTCCGGTCTAAAATCCAGATTCTTTTATTCTAAGGGCTGCGATGGTTGCGCTTTCCCTTGCCACAAGATTCAAAGGAGGGAGGTATAGCATAACATTTAGGGCATCTGTAGGTGTGGAGCGAAGTGCTCCTGTTATGCATAGCTCGGCACATCTTTGTACTTTCTGTAGTTTGTTTAGCACCGTGGACTTACTCAAGGTTGGCCACCATACTAAGACTCAGTATAGGAGTATTGGGCGGACGATCGCTGTGTAGATCCATCGTATTATGTTGTGGGAGCAGCCCAATTTCCTCCCAATGGATTTTTTGCAAGCGAAAAGCGCTATGTTCGCTTCTTTAATGTGCTCTTCTGTATTTTCATTCCAGAGGAGTTTCTTGTCTAGGATTACTCCCAGATATTTGGCACTATTGCTAAATCTGCGCCTAACATTGTTAAGCCGTGGAGGTGTTAAAGGTGGGGTTTTATACCTCTTTGTGAAGAGGACTAGTTGCGTTTTTACTGGGTTAACGCTGAGTCCGCCTGTGGCAGTCCAGCTTGAAAGGGTTTGTAACGCCGTCTCCATGAGATCACAGAGGACTTGAGGAAATTTTCCTTTTATGACCAAAACAACGTCATCTGCCTACGCCAGGACGTGATGCCCCTCAGCCTCCATGCGTCGCAACAGCTGGTTTATAGTTACGACCCATAGGAGCGGGGAAAGTACTCCTCCCTGCGGGGTGCCTCAGTTTACGGCCCTCGGACCGAGCTGTCGTTTAGGCTCGAGCTCATCATCCTGGCAGTAAGCATTTGGTGGATGAGAGACACCAGCGATGCCTCGATCCCCTGTAGTGTCAAGGCCAGGGTGATGGCGTTCGGGAGTACGTTGTTAAACGCTTCTTCTATGTCAAGGAATGCCACTAATGTATACTCCTTGACCTCGAGTGATTTTTCAATGGTTGAGACCAATGGGTGAAGAGCAGTATCAGTAGATTTGCCCTTTGTATAGGCGTGTTGTGTGCCAGAGAGTGTCGAGGTTGGTATGGTCTGCCGCAGATATATTTCGATTAGCCTTTCTAGAGTCTTTAAAAGAAAGGATGATAGGCTAATTGGCCTGAAGTCTTTGGGTGTTGCGTGGTAGGCTTTTCCTGCCTTGGGTATAAAAACTACTTTAACCTCTTTCCAACTAGAGGGGAAAAAGCGCCACTAACACCGGGAACAATTTAGAACACATGATGAAGACGAAGCCGAGAGAAATAAAGAAAGGAACATAATATTAGCATACAGGCCCGCCACATAGGGGGGGGGGGAAACTGGGACGAATTGCCCCGCGCCCCAGGCCAGAGGGGGCCTCGAGAATAATGGAAACCCAAAATGTGAAAACCCCATATCCCTGCGTACTAATCGCCTAGGGGCCCCGAAACTATCTTCAAATGTTTGTATGGATATGGATTCTTCTACTCATCATATTTAAATAGTAAACACTATTTTTCTTGATTTACTTTCCGCAAAGTCGTCGATGACATCGTCCTAGTCTAAACTTTTTGCCAGCTCTCGTTCTATTGATATCATTCAATGATTTAAACGTGTCTGACCCATACATGATCTTAGATAATTTTATATCATTTTTAATTTACTGAAACCGCATTTACCAGTTGCAACACCAATAGGTATCACAATAAAAAGACGTATAGTCCGTTCAAATTAGTCAAAAAAGCGCTGTTTTTCAGAAATTTTTCCCACAGCTATGAGACCGGTGCCAAATGAAGGATTTCGGTCGTCTAAACATGATTTTCACAACCCGCAGTTCGAAAAAAGGGTTGTTTTTGAGAAATATACAAATACATGATGGTTTTCGCCTTTTTTTCTATTTTGAGGAGAAACTATGCATTTTGGTGAAAATATCAATAGAGCAAAGTTGTAGGCCGTAAAATTACCTACAAATTTTGTCTTCACTATTTTTTTGAATTCCGTGTAGTTTCGCGGATAGAGGCCGTTTTGCGCCTTTTCCAGATTCAAAGCGACCAAAGAAAAGCCTTTGAAAAACTGCATCTACTACTTTGATCTCATTTAATTTTTCATACAAAATCATAATTTTGGCGCAAAATCTAAAAAGGCTCAAAACAGCCTCTATCCGCGAAACTACACGCAATTCAAAAAAAACAGTTAAGAAAAAATTTGTAGGTAATTTTACGGCCTACAACTTTGCTCTATTGATATTTTCACCAAAATGCATAGTTTCTCCTCAAAATAGAAAAAAAGGCGAAAACCATCATGTATTTGTATATTTCTCAAAAACAACCCTTTTTTCGAACTGCGGGTTGTGAAAATCATGTTTAGACGACCGAAATCCTTCATTTGGCACCGGTCTCATAGCTGTGGGAAAAATTTCTTTAATTTTTCCTAATTTGAGCGGACTATAAGCCAATTCATAATTGAGGAAAAACAGATTGAAGACCTTTATCAAACATATGCTGCTTGACCACCGCATCGAACGAGAACCGGTCTATGTTTGCCATTTTCTTCGTTCCATACAGTCCCTTAAAGATGCAATGGGAGCATATTAACAGCGCTTCGAATTCGCTTCTCTTAGTAGTGCTTCGAATTTTTCCCTCTGGGATAGCTTCTGGATTGATTCTGCCGAAAGAAAGATGAGTACTGGGCCCCAGAGCTAGTGATGAGCAAACGCAAGAACAAGACAAGACTAATATCAGCGAGCAATAATAACAAGAGTGATTAGGCAGAGCTCAAGGACAAGTAAAAGAGTTAAAGATATGAAAGAGCAGATTAGAAATAACATTAAGCAAAAAATCAAAAAAAATATTAACAAATGCGCGATGAGTATACATTTCATGCAAAAAAACACAAGAGAATGAAAGAAACAGAACATGTTCCTTCATTCCGGTATTGGAATGTTTACATTCAAATTTAAGAAACACTGGAACAGAGCACGTGCGCACTGGTCCCCGACTTTAGTATGTATGCGTGAAAATTCGTGTTGGTACACATTGTTTGCGCTATGAATTCACTTGTATTGTCCGTAAAAAAGGCGCGAATCTTGCAAGGCGACGAAGTCACTGCCCCTTCATTTTTTATCTTTCTTTCACGAACATTGCATGTAGTGTTAAAGTAATTCTGCCTCTGTTTATCATAGATATTGCTTCTTTGATATCTTGACTTTTTCGCTCCCATTGAAATTGTTATCAGCTGATCTCAAGGTCCCTGAAACATTTTTAAAAATTTGTTCTAGCTCATCACTCTTATTATTATTGCTCGCTGCTAATATAGTCATGGTCTTGTCTTGTTCTTACTCAGTCAGTCTTGTTCTTGGTGTTGCGAGTATAGCTAAGCCTTGCTCTTGGTCTTGTTCTTGCAAACATAGCTAGGTCTTGGTCTTGTTCTTGCAAACGTATGTATTGTATGTATTTTTTAACCGACTTCAAAAAGGAGGAGGTTATCAATTCGATGCGTAGGTATTTTTTTTTGGTCCAGTTCACGCATAACTTTGTAACGCAATAACTTTTTTGCTTTTTTCTTTTTTTGCATGAAAGGGTATTTTCCCACGGTGGTCCCATGCAATTTTTTTTAAATTCTGAAAAAGGAGTTCGAAGGTAGACTTCAAAAACTGGTAAAATTAGCACACTTTGAACAGATAGAATTATTTCAAAGGTATCACAAAATTCTTTATTGTCACCAAATACTTAAGAGGGACTTGGCATAGCGTCTACGTAAAAGTCTACCGAACTAATTATCGCGGGTTCAAACCCCGGATCGGACAGTTCGACTTTTTTTCTTTTTTTCTCTTCTAAATTCATTCTGATTGGATTAATCTTGTAAAGAATTATTACATTCTCTTCGGTGAGAAATTCCATGCATACTCATGTACACTGTAAGAGTATTATCCTTTGAATTGGAGAACTATTTAGCCGAATTTCCGATAGGACTTATGTCCCAGTAGGAAATTCGGAACACATTACCAACAGAATCGGTTCTGTAATCCATTGACAATACAGTAAATAAGATTACAATTGTAAAATTTTCAAATTCTAATGAAGTAGTTCTTTGTCTGATTACATTGATGCCAAAGTAATGCAAAGTGTAATGCAATCACAGCTGATGCGGCACATCTCTTAAAAATTCGAAAGAGACTGCAATTTAATTCATCCTGCATTACATGTAACCAATGAATGCAGCAGTTCTATGTAATGCAGAATGGAGGCGATTGGTTACCGCCTATGACATCGCCATGCAAATGTAATGCCTTATCTCCACTTGCTGTAATCTGAACGAGAACTAGTTGCTACTCTTTAGAACTACTTTCGGAATCGATTGGGTAATTACTTGCTTTCCCTACTGGGGTAGATATTTAGCCAATATATAGCAATACTCTCTCGTAGCACCCCAATAGGAAATTTGGAACACATTACCGACAGAATCGGTTCTGTAACCCATTGACAATACAATACATAAGATTACAGTTGTACAATTTTCCAAATTCTAATGAAGTATGTACTTCTTTGTCTGATTGCATTGAAGCCAAAGTAATGCAAAGTGTAATGCAATCGCAGCATGCGGAACACCTCTTAAAAATGCGGAAGAGACTTAACATGCAATTTAATTCAACCTGCATTACATGTAACCAATGAATGTACAGTTCTATGTAATGCAGAATGGAGGCGATTGGTTACCGCCTATGACATCGATATGCAAATGTAATGCCTTATCTCCACTTGCTGTAATCTGAACGAGAACTAGTTGCTACTCCTTAGAACTACTTTCGGAATCGATTGGGTAATTACTTGCTTTCCCTACTGGGACAGGGAGTAAATACCTGATTCTCGTCAAAAGGTTCCGAGTTCGATTCTCCGGGCTGCTGCGTTTTTCTTTCAATCGACTTTATATTCTCATAATAAATTTGATTAAATTTTGTTTTTTAATTTCATTCGGGGAATTTTGTTTCATACTCATACTAAATAAGTTTTTTTTATTAAATAACTCCGAAAGTACGCAAATACATTATTGCAAAAACTATTAAGCTACTGCCTCGATCCTTTCGACGACGGCGTGTTATACTTATCGTAATAAATAATTTTTTTTAAATTGGCGCCGAAAAAAAATGCACAAACTAAAAAGTACGAAATAAAATAAATGTTTAAAAACCTACTTCAAAAAAAACCAATACCGTGATGCACAAAAAAGGATGAAATAATTGTTGGTAGTTCTTTACAATACTAATCCAATCAGAATGGATCTAGAAAGAAGAATCACTTTTGAAGACGGTGCCAGGTTGACTTTCATTGCACTAATCTTGCTTCGAAAATTGTTTTCATTTCTTTGTTAGCCTTATGCACTTAATACATCGCCCCGAAAACAGGTGTTAGCACCGTCTTCAAAAGTGATTCTTCTTTCTAGAGCCATTCTGATTGGATTAATGTTGTAAAGAATTACAAAAATATTTTTTCAAAAGTGATTCTTCTTTCTAAATCCATTCTGATTGGATTAGTATTGTAAAGAACTACCAACAATTGTTTCATCCTTTTTTGTGCATCACGGTATTGGTTTTTTTTGAAGTAGGTTTTTATTTATAAATTGGTTATTAAAAGAAGAAACGTAGGAATCTTAATTTTTGTATGGTTTTCTTTTTATCCTAAAAAATTTCACAGAAGAAAGATTCATTTCCTAGACACCAGTAATTGAAGGAAAGTAACAGCACCCAATTGATTAAAGAAAGACTTTTGCTAAAGTCTTGCTCTTGGTCTTGTTCTTGCACAGTTAGTCTTGTTCTTATTTTTGCGAGCATAACTAAGTCTTGTTCTTGTTCTTGACCAAGCCAAGACTGCAAGAACAAGACCATTTTTGCTCATCACTACCCAGAGCTAAACACAAGGAGTCTACATAAATATTGTTCCATTCTATGTTGCACTATGTAACTTTAGGTTCATCCGCGAATAAAGAACCGACCATTCGGTATCAACATTTAATGCCCTGAATGAACTTATTCTTACGTTACCACAATTTTTTTTTAGTCAAAGATTTTTTGGATTTTCAAAATTCTTAAAGGGACTCCAAACATATTTTAGCCCCAGGCCCCGCAAGCTGATGTGGCGGGCCTGTTAGCATATAGATAAAAGGTGATCCTTCCCCGCGACGCAATGTTAAAAAGCCAGTCGCCCTTGGAGAGTGGGCGACCAGTAGGTGTTTTTAGTGGGTTCGAGTTCCACATAGCCGTTTTGCAAGATCGTGTCAGTCATTAGTAGCGTTTCCCCTCCTACAGCACGAAATAAATAAGTTAGTACTCGTGGCCACAGTCAAGGATGAGCTTGGGTGCTTGTTGATAAAGTTGAATATGAGTTCACTATCAAAAAACAAGGTTTAGCACAAGCTTTTCTTATAATTCTCGAAAGCGTAGTTATCAACCTACAATAAATATTTTCTTTAAATTTTACTTAAATCTTAAAGAAATTAATTAACAAATTACCATTTTTTGTAAGCTGTAAGCTCGGCACAGCGTAGTCCTTTAAATAGCCATCGGAATTAAAATGTCCTTCTTATTATAAATTACTTGTACCAACTAAACACACCTCAACATAACAAGGACCACAATTTATGACCTTAATACTCTGCTAATTTTCCTAAAGTCCTGTTGACATACTACACTCTCTCCCAGCAACATGACACATGAACTGTTCCAGTTACTGGCATAAATTACCACCACACACTCATATCAACAAACGAACCAAAATAAATATAGAAAGTCCTCGATAAAATTCAGGGAATATTTATTGACCAGGAATTTTTGTAAAACATGCGAAATCTAATTAGTTGTAAGCTTCTCAATTAATAAGCACAATATATCCCACCGCTGCCACTTTTTTTCATACAAATTTTTTTGACCAATGAAAATTTTTATCCGGAAATTCATTGGCAATTTAATCCCAATGGATTTAATGTCATCGATATGTGAAACACGTTGAATTTTGCAGACTTAATTACCTGTAATTTATGAGTGGTAAAGTGCAGTCTGCCTCCGAAAAGTGGCTTTTCATCGTTCATATCCTTGCGCTCCTTCATTTTCGGCCAAAAACATGGCTTCACAATCTTCGCGAGAGTGTTTCAAGTTTTATTGGTGGAATTCTTTTTTTATTTTTCAAAAAAAACAGAGGCGCTTTTCAGTAATTGAATTCCGATAATTTGGCATGGATTTAATGGAAATCGAAATTTGATTAGGGTAATCGGGGCGGTTGTGTCACGTAAACAAACAGAATATGATATCCTGCCGAGAGTGGATACACGATATGTACTCAGAAAAGGACACTCCAAATATACTTTTATATAGATCGGAATCAGTTTAGTGCTTGACAAGCTAAAACAATATAGACATATGTATATGTATGTATATGGTATTGTGTAAGATTTCTGGATGTGTATAGAGCTGGGTAAAGGGCACATCCTTATTATACAAAATATCAAATGACAAAGCATTGTGTCAAGAATTTAGGACAGGACAGAGACGACCACAACATTGTAGATGTTGTTCAGAAACAATATACTGGAGCGTAACCTCAACTTTTACCATTTAATGGGTTTTGAAAGTGGGACGATTTTTTGGTATATATTTAGTTTTTTGTATAATATCGTTGTTTTGTTATTCTGTGATGTTTCATATTTCCAAAAATGCTTTGTTTAAAGGTTAACTTTTTGTGTTGGTTATGCACGGACAGAAAACAAAAAATATGTGATTAATGACATAATTTTCACTCATGTAATTTGAAACGAACATACTTTTTTTGGAAGGCAAAAACATTAATTTCTATAGCTAGTTCCTGGAATGGCGGGATTGAATAAACGACATATTCACCCACATAAAATCTAGAACAAAGATTGTAGACATTGTCCTAGACAGGGAACATGCTGAACATGTTATGGGCATAATGGAATTTTTTGTTGATGTAAATAGGTCACAAAAATGGTACAATTAATTGCAAAAATTACAGACTAATCACGTTGTTGAACACACACCTTATAAAAGGTATTTCCACATATTTTGTTAAGTAGACTAAAACCATATACATATATCTGGAGGCCAAAGTACGATTTAGTAAGAACAGATAAACAACCGATTATCATAATGAGAAAAATTCTAGGAAAAGCATTGATATACTTCGTCTTTTTCTACAGCTTATGACTTGCTTTATGAAAGAGAGCTGTGAAACAACATGAGAGAAATGGGTTTCCCGGAACTGTGCAAACTGACGGCAGAAAAGTTAGGACACAAAAACACGAGGGTGACATCTGAGTATACACCAGGGGTGACCAACCCCGCGCCTGCGGGCGCAAGTATTAAAATGATTTTTTTATTTTGTTTCATAAGTGACAAGACATAGAAGAACAACAATCAGATGAAGTGGCATATAAAAAAATTAAGTAGTTGGAGCAGATAACAAGCTATCTGGAAGTGGAGACTGATTTGACATCAGGGTTTAAATTGCTGCAACAATTTTAATACTGTTGCTGTTGAATTTGCTTTGCTACCAAGAAAACCACAGCTATTTACTTTGCTTTGCTTTACAGCGATCATATTTTACAGCTTTTTGCTGTAGGCTGTAAAAGCTTTAATACATATTTTATAGACCTTTCCAACAAGCCAAATTTAAAAAAAACGGTTGACAAACAAGTAAGTTATGGCCATTTATATTATAGAAAACTATCGAAAAAACTTCAAATCACATACTAAAAATCGTTGTACTCATGACTGGTTCTGTTGAGTACAACGAAGTTTTAGTACGTGATTAAGTAATTTAAAAGCAACAGCATTCGCAGAAATATGAAACAATCAGCTTTCACAGTCTACAGCAAAGTAAGTTTAAAACTATGCTTTAAGTTTACTTTGCTTTCAAACCCTGTTAGAAATTACAGGTAACCAATGGCGAAGATATAATTAGCGCAGAAAGGGCAACTTTAAATCCAGCTTAAAGTTTCGAAATCTCTCCCAAGTTCTGCAAGAAAAGGTTTCCAAATGTGCGGTGTTTGATCCTACCAAGAGCCAGACAACTGGAAAGAGTTTTTTCGGTTGTCTATCTGGAAGTATTTTTGGAGGTTCATTAATGGGGAGAAAACAATAGATCATACACACGCCTCTGATTTGGAGCCATCTATATACAGCACCACGTCATACCACTTATTAGGCTGGACGATTTTCCATTCCTTTCTGGTGGAGATGTGCCTGATATATAGATTAGGTGACAACAGATCGAGAATCACATTCATCGCCTGCGTGGTGGTTGTACTCACCCCACTCCGCGACATGACAGTATTTGGATTTGGCCTAGTCTGGATTTGTTATATCATTTTACAAGAGAGGAACACGAGAGTTGTATGTCAGCACTGGTCTAACGACTGTCACGTATATCCACCCATATGTGGCTTCAACTCTCATCTCTTGCTGAAGGTCTGTTTAGTGGCATAGAAAGCTATAGTAGCAATTTTTGCCCTTTCTTCGATATTGCAATATAGCTCTGGATCCAAAATAAAGGAAAGTGCTTATGCTGTTATGACACTTACTTTTTTTCAGTGTCGTCTTTTTAAGTATGAAAAGACAAGGACATCTTGATGTGAGCGAGAAGGCGGCTTTGCATTTTCGTGCAGTTTCGATTGTATAATTACTTAATTTCAAATAATAAATACTTTTTCGTATCTATCAGCAACGTAATATTATCATATTCGCATATTTATTTAAATTTCACTGTATGCACACGATAATTAATCACTAACTTTCAATACTATCAACAATGAGGTCTGAAATATCAAAAAATAAGATTAAGATCCCGAAAAAGTATGAAAAGTTCATACTTTTTCTGGCACTTTTCGAGTTAGCTGAACTTTTTCGCGTAGATTAGCTTCAATTTTAAGCATATAGCTAATTCTTCGCACTCGTGTCAAATCTACGTAAGGAATTTTCGTCCCTTTCTAAACTTGCTAAAAAGTGTAAGATTCGTCTGAAAAAAAAGTAAGTGTCATAACAGCATTAGCTGATGGACTACAAAATTGCTTATAACTTCAAAAGTGAAGGCCGAACATTATTCATAGGAAATACTCTAAGCTTTCTAATTTTGGAAAAAAAAGTATAGGCTATAACTATGTATTTTTTGGAGAAAAAGGTAGTTGAAGTGGAATTTTTAGTTAAAATAAAATCTATAATTTTAACTGACGAAACATAAGTCTGGAAGTTGGTAGGTAGTCCATTCAAAACGCGTGGGGGGAGTGTTCCAACATAACACCGTTAAGAAAATCGAACCCTACAAGGATTTTGGGTCGCTGATCACGATAATATGGGCATCACCCTTAAAAATGCAAAAAACACATGTTCCACACAGCAAAGTTAAAATAAAATAAAAAAAAACAAATCACCAAGTAAACAATGTGCATATATAACACCAAATACTTCCCTAAAGGTCCACCATATCCAATGGTCCAAAATAATTGAATGTATATATCTAAAAAGAAATAATAATAAATTGAATTAATAGAAATAAGGAAAATGAATAGAATAATAAAAAATTTGAATTGAAAATATAAGTAAAATTGAATTTTGATGTAACCAACAAAAACAACAACAACTACATATGAAATTTAAAAAGTCCCTTGTAACCTGAACTTCATACGCACAGGTTAAACCATAAATAAAAAACAAACATCATAAGTCCCTACGAAAGGGCAATATAAAATTAATATGGAATTTAAAGAATTAAAACGTAAAAAAGGGAATTTTAACCCAACTTTGACAGTTGGCGACAACAAACATAAAAATGTAAAACTTTCCCGAATTACACAATAAAACTAATACAAAACATGCAAAAACATTAAAGGGCACTTACCTGCATAGTATTATTAATATTATCGGCTACCTAAACACTAAAAACGCGCGAAAACAACACATAAGCGAGCCGCGCCGCGAAGGCCGAAAAACAAACAAACGCGAACTGTCATTCATAATTTATGACGACAATCAGCTGCCCAGCGAGGCGAATTAAGGGCAGCAAGACCAGATTGAAGGGACAAAAACCCCTTTCGCGAAATATTTAAAATTTTAATAAATTTAATTTGCCCAATGAGTGGGAAAGAGAAAAGGGATGTAGAAAGGGATGCAATATCCTTAAAGGATGTCGATAAAGAAATTTTATAAATCCTGCCGCATCGACGTTATGGCAACTGCAATAAATTATTAATTATAAAAAATAACGATATTTAAAAATATGGAAGACTGCAATTTTGAATATTATTAATAATTATGCATCAAATAAAACAAATGGTTTCGTTTGAAAAGGAATTTTATGAGAAACCATAATTTATGGATGGAGAAGAACATCGATAGTGCAAATTATGAATTCGCTGCCAAATCGATCAAGGACATCAGGATTATAAAAGAAGGCACATCAACAGGCCGCAGGCACTTGCGTTTCAAATTTAGGCTGAAGATCATATGCGTAAAAAGTAATGCCCTTTGGGGACATTTTTTAAAAAGAAATGTGGTTCTGGCCTTTTCGGTTTTGTTTTTGGTGATGGTGATTGCTAACGTTTCAACGGCTCCTTTGAACTTCGTCTCGCCGAATTACCTTTTTTTTGGATATTTTTTTTATTAGTAACTTTTAGTATAAGAGGATAATTTTTTAGCAAAAATAAAATAATTTGAATTTTGTGTAATTATTTGGTTTCTTCAATTCAGAAATTGCATGGGAATTTTCTCGTTAATTTTTTTTGATTTAATATTTGTACCTGGAGTTTTAATATAGAAATTGTGAAGAGAAAGCCACGTGCGTTTTTTTTTTTACTTAGAGACCTTTTCTTGTTTTTCCGCTACACTCCCTTGTGGAATGCACCAATTGGCCATAGCGCTGAATTTAATATTGTTGGTGGTTCCTCAACGAACAACACCTCCTTTTAAGGGGTTTTCGCGATAATTTCAATAATAATGAAAAATATCCAATAAAATGCACTTTTTTCAATATTTATTTGCGAATGTGTTTGATTTATACTAAATCAAGCTAAACTTTATGATAAGGGATGATCCTAAAGGGTTAAGACCACCCCTATCGCCTGAAAATAGAAAAATTTGTAAAAGACTTTTTTTTCAAGAAAATAAATTCTTTTCAACCCTTAAGGGGTTAAAAGTACCCCCACAATTTGAAAAATCAACTTTAAATAAAAAAAAATTTGCAAAAAACTTGTTTTCTGCTTTTTGCTTGAAATTGGGTTGCATAGGTTTTATCAGACAAAGATTAAATATTTTCAACCCTTAAGGGAGTAAAACTACCCTAGATTAAAATTGATTTTTTTCCTGATTTTCGCTTGAAATTGGGTTGAATAGGTATTATCAGCCAAAAATTAATTATTTTCTACATTTAAGAGGGTAAAACTACCCCTAGATTAAAGTTGAATTTGAAAAAAATTTAAATTTTTTTGTGATGAAATATTTATTAAAACATTTGGAAAATTTTATTGTAACCCCTTTTTTAAAGGGGTTAAACTGGATGAATAGGTTCTCGAGGGCAAAAATAGATAGGCTAATATATCAACAATTTGAAATATTTTTTATTAGAAAATATAAACATGATATGTTTTTTTCAAATTCAACTAGCCCTACACGAGCTAGTCCACAAAATTATCTATTTGGGTCCTTCCGTAAATTCCGTAAATTTTTTTTTTGTAGATTTAAATTCCGTGTAATAAAAGACATTTGAATTCGCCAAGTTAGTACTCAATCAGAAAAATCCATCGAATTACCCAATTCATTTTAACTAAGGATACCAACTTTCCTTTCCCCAAAATTTTAATTTTATCCGCCTTTTAAAAATTGATCTCTCAAAACTTTCCAAGGGAAGAAATTTGACAACGTCGCATCGGAGACTGTGGAAGGCGAAGAAGAGCGCGCGCTGCAAAATTTACGTTATGGAATTTGTTTCTCTATGGATTTTTTTTGTGGTATCCCTTGTCTGTTCCCTGGCTAGAAAAATACGTATCATACATATTTCCAGCAGAGCAACGAGCGAAAATTTTTACAGATGATCAGGCATCGCTCGAACTCGAGACGCGTTTTTGTGGCCTCATCAGGAAGACAATACGCAGAATAACGGGATCCCGTCTGCTGATTGCTGGGGATCGGAGGCTTTTGAGGGATAGAAAATTCGAACGTTAGTTTTTGGTGTGTACGGGCGCGATCTGGAGTTTTTTTTAAACAGAATTACTAAGGATAGAAGTAGTTTTTTTTAAATAACCCGATAGAAAAATTCCTGAATAACTTCTTGAGCGTTTAAAGTGTTTTGAGCCAAAAATTAGATTTTTCCTAAATGAACCTTGAGGAAGTTTTATTTCTATTACGAATAATTGCGCGTGTTTTAAAAGAAAAATACCACGAGTGCTGAATGTAAACTTGAATAAATAACTAATAAGTAAATTGAACAAATATAAACTTGAATACATAAAGGATATAAACCTAAATAAACAAATAATCAAAAATGTTGATATTAACTGAATAACCCTAACCAGGTAAGTGTTTTCTATTTTTAATAGTATTTGATATGAGGTAGCCCCTGAGAATGACTAGTGAACAGTGACCACCTTCTCTCTTCTCCCGGTTGTTAGCCCTCTCTCGTTGACCCTGGACGATGTTCCAACCCCTTATCGCCCTTCAGTCTTGTTGTATAGGCACGAGTTTTTTGTTCTCAGATGAACTGTCACCCCCTTCGGCATGTCTGTACCGCGGACCCCACCCCATCGCGTCGCAAGTCGTGCCGACAACCGGTGCATAGTATGCGTTTCTGTGGCGACACTCTCTGTGGCGACACGATCCCCTTTTCCCAATGATTTTTGTAATGGTAGTCCTTTTGGCCTTTATGGCAGTTTCCCTTCTTCGTGCCCCGGCACACCAATTACCTTGACAGTTACAAATGGCGCCAGCGGTTGGGCTAGGGAACTAAAGTAATTTATTTTCCTGGTTCAAACGGCAGACAGCATGGAAACGCCTGTCGTAGGAGGAATCTTTGCCTCACGATCTTCATTGTAATTGACTCTCGTTTTGCAGTCAATTACCTTCACTCGGAAAACTTAACATCCTTCGTTTCGTTTTAATGCCATCGCACTACATCCAGATTCATGAATTTGCGGACGCCAGCGTTTCGAAGAAGAAGGAGAATGAGAAGAAGAAGGAGAGGGAGAAGGAGAAGGACAGGGAGAGGGAGAAGGAAAGGGAGAGGGGGGAGGAGAGGGAGTAGGAGAGGGAGAGGGAGAAGGACGAGGGAAAGGATAAGGATAAGGACAAGGTCAAGGACAAAAACAAGGACAAGAAGAAGGGCAAGGATCAGGACTAGGACAAGGTCAAGGACAAGGACAAGGACAAGGACAAGGACAATGACAAGGACAAGGAAAAGGACATGTACAAGGACAAGGACAAGGACAACAAGGTGGTGGTGGTCTACCTCATCTTTCTAGTCTGCAAATATTCACCCACACTCCCCGCCCTAATACCACCTAGTATCTATAGCCGCCGAAAACATATTGATATTACTAGCTTAATTATATTACTAATATTGCTTAAAAACATAAAATCGATTATAGCTCGCGAACCGTTGACCGTAGGCGTAAAGCTCATCCGAGGCACATCGAAGCTCAACTAATCTCACACAGGTGGCGCTCCCTAACACCAAATACCCCATTCACACCCAGGGCAACGACCGATGACGTCACTGGTCTCCGAAACCCCATAGGTTTACTACTGGTTTGTCTCGTCACTCGCAAAATGAAGCACCTTTGTAGGTAATTGAGTTTTCATTCGACGGAGGAATAGAGGCACACTATGACATGGCGGGACTTACCTTCGCATTTGAAGGTTCCGGGCCTTGTAAGTCGAAGAGCATCTCCTGGCGAGCTTTTTAATTGAACCCAATGGTTTTGTGGACCTGCTTTCCTGCGACTGAACGAAGAAACGTGGGCCGATGTGTGAAGGAAATTATTATATATCCGAGGTGCGCTCTTTGTTTTCGTGGGCGGTCACAGGGAAAGCTATTACGAAACAGAGATACTTTTAGACATTAGAGCTCGTTAAATAAAAGAGGCGAAATGAGCGCGCATGTTGACAATATAAATGAGCCGGTGATTTTCGATTTTAAACAGAGTGACGTCGCTCGCTTGTTGTGACTTGAAACTCTCACTGCGCATGGAAACAGCGATTTTGGGATTCCCTTCTTTTATGATGCGGGCTCTACTAAAATTAAATCCAAAAAAAGATGTGACGTTGAAGTAAAGCTGAAAACTGAACACTCAATCAACTTTCGGGATTATTTTATAGAATTAACAAATCTGGGAAGTTTAAATAATTGAAAGGATACGTTTCATCTTGATATCTATTTTCTTTATAATTATGCTAAAGTGCTCTTCGTGTATTCTTCCCTTAGCGTATATTTTCTCGAAATAAATAATGTTAAAGTAATTTTGTTAAAAATGTTTTACCTACTTTCAGAAGACTGTGAATTTATCAAATATTTTATACTTACATTTAGATAAAATTCCATGCAACCAGCAAAGTTCTATATTAATTAAAATTCCCGAAATCTTAAAGAAAACCACCCCTACCGATCCATCCCCTTCCCCTGGCAAAAGTCTGCTTATCATCATCAAGAAAGACAAGACAACTTTTGTGTGATTGTAGAAGAGTATGGTTGGCGCAGTGTGGGTAGGGGGTTCTGGAAAACTTATTTCCTCCTGGAGAATCTTGCCTCAGGTAGGTATATAAGGAGACGATCAAAAAGTCCTTCCTATAACCAAGGATGTAACATTCCAGTTTTATGCTTGACGTCGCTCCTTTAAGATATATTTGACAATAAGAGATTTATCATTGAGATTTAACTTAGTTCAAAGGTACAGAATTTCACGGGTGAGAAAATGTGAAATGCTTTCATCAAAGCTTTTATATTTTTTGGCAAGGGATATTTTTTTTCGTTTTTTTTTGTACATATTTCTTGAGATTTTTCTTGGATGGTGGCGGTGGATCCTTTATAGATTTTTAGAAGAAGAACATTGTCTTTAATGAGGAACTCGTAAGAATTTGTGTCTAAATAACAAGGAATATAACAGGGAATTAATTTTTTTCTCGTCTGCGAGTTCTTTTTTTTGTTTCTTGTATATAAATTTTTTTTTCTTGTGAAAGAAACTTGATACTTTTAAGCAAAACGCAAAGAAAGGAAAGAAAGAAAAAGTTTCATCCATAAAATACTTATTTCACATGAGTATACACACACAAATGTTCATATAAATGGAACCCAAACTTCCTGAGGACACGTAAGTGGCTTTGTCTCAAACAAAAAAAAAGAGAGAGCGGATGTTTCGGTTTTATATGGAAGGAAGGAACTTCCATTCATTCCACAAAGATGTCTACTATCGTAAGTTCTATTCTATTTTTTTTCCTTGCCTTGATGAATTCAAGTAAAACATTTCACTAATACAATTAAACCTAGGTTTTCTTTTGATGACCGCATTCATACTCACTCACACTTAACCATAAAAATAAAAACAAAACATCCACATTACATTCCGTTCAACAATATCATCAACGTGTTGAAGCGAAATAATCGAATTTTCATAAATCCTTGTGAATCATCAACACCAAAGCGTAAAAACTTCGTGATGGAAAATCGAACACACGACCGACATCAAAATTTGTTATTGGTGTGAACTAAAAAAAAAGGAAATCCAATGTTGATCCTGGTAAGTTTTCGGTGTAAAAAGCATCTCTCATAAATATGAAGGTGTACGTGTATAAAAAATTCTGTTTGATTTCATGCAGGATGTTCCCCAGTGAACACTATCCTCGTAAGGATGCAGCCAGAGTGAAAAACTTATTCAACCAAAAAAAAGTTTCTCGTTCCAAGGGAAAGTCTATAATCGGTTTTGAGTTCTTTTCCTTTTTTTGGTTGGTTTCCTTTTAGATATAATTTTTTTTGTTGAAGATAATACTTGCATGGAAAATAGAATTAAGCGCGGTTCATTGGATAGGCTCAGGTTTTTTGAATAATACAATTTTTGGGTGAGTTGATTCTGGCCAACCTTATAAATTCGTTTTATTACTAAAAGTATCACTAGTGGTATTACCGAAACCCTAAATAGTAAAGCAATTAAATCATCTGCATTTATCGTGATAAGAGCTGAAGGGTCCAAAATTATGAATGTGACCTCAGTAGATTTCGGCGTCTAAATGGAAAAGGGGAATGATATGTCACCTCATGGTGGATCCTCGGATATGACACCTCTCACACTCAATCTCCTACTAAAATCTACAAGTGGCGACGCAGTGAGATCCGAGAGAAAAACGAATGTAGTTGGTCAAGATGTATAAATGTCATCTTGTCGAGGGCTGCATGGCAGTGGATCCTTTATGTACTGACGCGAACGATCTCCAGACGTACTCAGTTGTATTATAATGTCTTATCATGATATGTAGGGTCTGTCAAGATAGACCTTCCCTTTCTTACCAAACTCGTGGGACTTATGGTTAAAATTGCCGATTTGACCGTGCAACCTAGCAGGAAAAATTATCTGGCGCCGCCTAATAAAAGGGCCAAGGCAAGGAAAGTCGGAGTGGAATCGCTGAGCCTCACTGAACGCACTCGAGACTCGCTTTCGCACATTTCTCCCAAACAAACCGAGGACAGGACGGCGATCAGGAACCCGGGAGACACCCACAAGCAGAACACAGAAGCCGCACAGAACCAGAAAATTGGCATCACCTTCTATAGTTGAGCATCTGGTGTACAACCTATACTTCAAAGGTAAGAGAATATTCCAAGGGAGCAGGGAGCGCTGAAAGCCATCCATCAGAGGCTTAATCAATACGAAGCCAAAAGAAGCAGAAAAAATATAGTTTAAAAAAACTAAAAAATACGCTTTTATTTTAAAATGAACTAAAAAGGAAAAAATAATTTTGAATGTAAAGTTTTTATTGCTTCAGCCAGTATATGGAAACAACCTACCTTTCGAAATGTAAAAAGGGTGGGACTCTTTACCTATATTCTTATTTTATTAACACCGGAACTTTTCGTTAGCGCCCCACGCTTTTTTACATTTCGAAAGGTAGGTTGTTTCCATATACTGGCTGAAGCAATAAAAACTTTACATTCAAAATTATTTTTTCCTTTTTAGTTCATTTTAAAATAAAAGCGTATTTTTTAGTTTTTTTAATCTATATTTTTTATTTTCAATTTTTTAGTCTATTATATGTATGTGTTCCGACATTTTGTAGTGACCGCCATATTAGATTTAAAATGACGTCAAAAAGCACACTATACTATACTCGTCATACACTTTCATTTGATACCTATACCGAGGGCGTTGTAAAGAAAAAGGTAAACCGCTACTTTGTGTTGGGCGCCATTTTAAATTTGGAATGACGCGACAATTGTCACACCTTTTCGTTTGACACCCAATGCCGAGTGGGTTGTAAAGAAAAAGGTAAACCGTCATTTTGTGGTGGCCGCCATTTTGAATTTGGAAAGACGCCACACTGCTAATAGTATTCTATTATCATATCCTTTCATATGATACTCATACCGAGTGGGTTGTAAAGAAACAGATAATCCGCCATTTTGTGTTTGCCGCCATTTTGAAATCGGAATGACGCTACACAGATAATAGTATTCTAATTGTCACACCCTTTTATTTGATACCCATACCGAGTGGGTCGTAAAGAAAAAGGTAGTCCGCCATTTTGTGTTTTCCGCCATTTTGAATTTTGAATGAAGTCACACAGCTAATTGTATTCTACCTGTCATGCTCTTTCATTTGATACACATGTCGGGGAGTCGGGGAACACAATAACAAAAATCGACCGCCATCTTGATTTCCTTACAGAAGGTCAGATTGCATTGTCACGCGAACTATTATTATTATTATTAAGGAATGAGGGGGCAACCCATATGGTGAACACTGCGGCCAAGTTAGGCTTATTGTGTACGTACCCCACTAACGGAACAGACTATCAGCCTTCCGGACGAAGGCAAGAAGGTCTTTAATTGAAGAAGAGCGGACTTGAGCGGGGCTCATAAACTCTCTGATAAACGTTCTTCTTCTAAGCCAGATCAGAGCAGGACATTCGCAAAGAATATGTGTGGAAGTCTCGTCGCCTTCCAGGCAGAGTCGGCATTCTGTCTCTTGAGACAGTCCTAGGTTGTGAAGGTGGTAGCGCAGTCCTACATGGCCAGTCAGATAACCCACCAACAGCCTTAGGTCCGCTCTGTTTAAAGTGATAGTGCCCCTAAAGGCAAAGGGTCTTATAAGATCTATAACCTGTCTAAGACCTGGGATTGATTCCCAATAGGCAAGGTGTAGTCCCTTAATCCACTCCTCTATCAGGGACTTGGAGGTGGACCATGAGATGCCACAGAAAGGTTCTGGGCCCTGGACCAACGTCTCAGACCCCTCCCTCGCGAGGCTATCTGCAGCCTCATTGCCCTCGATACCCCAGTGTCCGGGGACCCAGCAGAGCGAGAGGTTATTTCTTCTGGTCAGGCTCTGGAGTAAGTCAAAACACTCCGCAACTGTTCTGGAAGAAAACTTCCACGTTGAGAGTGCCTTGATGGCACCTTGGCTATCAGAGAAGATTTTAATGTTGGCGCCTCTCAAACCTTTCTCAAGGTTGAGCCTAGCGCAGGTCGCAATGGCATGTATTTCAGTCTGGAATACAGAGGGCCACTTACCCATTGCAATCGAGACCTTGGAATTGGGTCCTGCGACACTAGCCCCTGTACCATGTTCCATCTTTGACCCGTCGGTGAACCAGTGGAGATGTTTTGAATCCCCAGGAAGAATAAGTTCTTCCCACTCAGAACGATCCGGGATAATCGCCCTGAATTTCCTTTGGAACCGCAGTTCACCAACCATATGGTCGGATACGCGGCAAATGGAAATGTTTGGGATATTGTCAAGGATATCCATGTGTCCTTTGACTGTATAGGGCCAGTTGGATGAGATCTGAAGTCTCAGGGCACTTATGGCCGCGGATTTCCATATGAAGATATGCAATGGAGTCAATCCAATGATTGCCTCCATCGCAGCTGTGGGACAGGTCCGCATAGCTCCGGTAATGGAGAGGCAAGCAAGCCGTTGTAGTTTGCTGCACTTAAGGATCGCCGTAACCTGTTTAGTCTTAGGCCACCAGACTATAGCGGCATAGGTGACCACAGGTTTAACGATCGTGTTGTACATCCAGTACATCATTTGTGGTGTAAGACCCCAGGTCTTACCCAAAAGCCGTTTACAGGCCCATATGGCCCTGGTGGCTTTACTGATGGCGTAGTCCAGTTGAGCGTTCCAGTTCAGTCTCTTGTCTAACTTTATTCCCAAATATTTGACTGAGTCTGAGTACTCAACTGTGGTACCCTGGATGCAAATGGGACCTAGGTCCACTTTGTAGCGTTTGGAGAAAGGTACCAAGACAGCCTTATTTGGGTTGATTGACAGACCCTCCGTGGTACACCATCTTTGAACTTCTCGTAGTGCTGTTCTCATGACCTCTGTAATGGTCAGGTCAAACTTCCCAGAGACGATGATGGCAAGATCATCTGCATAGCCGATGACATCGAAACCAGATTCAGATAGTTTGGTCAAAAGTTGATCCACAACTAGTGACCAGAGTAACGGGGATAGGACTCCACCTTGAGGGCAGCCCTTAATAGCTTTAACACTAATGGTGGAGACACCTAGGGTAGAAGAAATGTCACGATCTACAAGCATGGCACTTATCCACTCAATTGTGTGAGGATCCAGGTTTCTGAGAGCCAGTGCTCTAGAAATAGAATCATAGCCAGTGTTATCGAAAGCACCTTCGATGTCAAGGAATGCACATAAAGCAGTTTCCTTAGCAAGGAAGGCTTTCTCGATTTTGCTGACCAGGTGGTGTAAAGCAACCTCTGTTGATTTACCTTTAGAGTAAGCGAACTGGGAGCTATGTAGGGGAAGGGAGAGCTCCAGCTTGCACCTAATATGAAGGTCTAGCAGCCTTTCCATCGTTTTCAAAAGAAAAGAGGTTAAGCTGATAGGTCTGTACGATTCGGGCAGCTCCAGGGGCCTATTGCCCTGTTTGGGGATAAAAACCACCACGACTTTCCTCCAGATGGTAGGGATGTATCCCCAGTTGAAGCTGGCTCTAAAGAGGGAGACCAAGTTGTCGATAATCAGATCGAGGCACTTCTGAAGGAGTGCCGGAAAAATACCATCCCCTCCCGGGGATTTATAGGGTTGAAAAGAAGCCACTGCCCATTTAACCTTGTCGCGGTCAAAGATGTTCCCAGAAATACTTCGGGAATAGCGGTCTGGGATGGTCCTATGACTACACCCAGCATCCAATGGATAAGCGGTCTGGAGGATTGACCCTGGAAAGTGCTCTCTGAGCAAGTACCTCAAAGTTTCTTCGTGGTTAGAGGTGTAGGAGCCATCCTCCCTTTCGAGAAGGCCCACTCCGTTAAAGGAGTCTTTTGCAAGTAGTTTTTGGAGTCTAGTCGCCTCTGGTAGAGTCTGAAGGCTCTCACAGTGCTTCCTCCAGGCAATCCTTGTTATAGGCTGTGAGGATGAACCTGTATTCATCCCAATGCCCGGTGTGTTTTGCTCTATTGAACAATCTCCTAACATCCCTACGCATTTCAGCTAATCTGTCGTTCCACCAGGGTACTTTACGTGACGACTGAAAGGAAGAGACAGTGTTGCTGTCATGGTAGGAGGAGATCAGCACGTCAGTAAGCTGGGTGGCCGCATTCTCCAGTTCACACACTGAGGTGATAGAAGCGGCAAGCAGGTCTGATTTCGAGGCCACAAGCCCCTGAAACTTAGACCAGTTGGTTTTCTTAGGAACCAAAGAAAAGGAGCGGATATGTGGGAGGCCCACAATGTCGAACCTAATGTGCAAGTGATCCGACAGTGAAGCCTCGTCCAAAACACGCCAGTTTTCAATCCTGTCGGAGAGAAGCCTGCTGGTGAGGGTGAGGTCCAGCACCTCCTTTCTACTAGCAGTGACAAAAGTGGGTTTGCATCCCTTATTTGCAATGTCTATGTTGTTCATAACAAGAAATTCTAGGAGACACTCAGACTCACCCCTTTCGTTTACATCGGTACTCCCCCAAATGGAGTGGTGAGCATTTGCATCACAACCGATGACGAATTGCCGGTTCGTCTTGTGACAGAACTCAATCAGTTCTTGAACCTCCTGGGGTGGCACTATTGCTACATCCCCCGGGAAGTAAGCGGACGCAAGGACAATTTCTTGGAATCCGTTGGCGGTGGGAACCGCAACCGAGATCGCCACTAGATCTCTGGAAATAAAGTTAGTAATGGAGAGATGAGTGACACGATTGTCAATTAAAAGGGCAGCACGAGGCGTCCCGCATCTCCGATCATATACGAGTTTACTTGAGCCGGTGGAAAGTCCTCTGACTTTGCCATGGGTTACCCAAGGCTCTTGAATAAGAGCAAGGGTAAGATGCCTCTCCGCGAAAGTCTTGCACAGGGTGGAGGAAGCCCCTTTCGCGTGCTGCAAGTTAATTTGGAGTGCCCTTATGGCGCTCATTTTTTCTCCAAGGAGCGTTTGACAAGCCCGGTCTTCTTGGCTTGTCTAGGACCCTTTGTCCTACCACCTTTGCCCTTGGGGGTGCTGATTTGCCCGGGCTCCGACTCCAGGGTCGCCAGGAGTTTTCCTTTTCCGCCCCGCTGTTAGCTCTGTCACAGGCTCCCTGGCGCTTGCGGCAGATGCGGGGGCCGGATCTGGAACAACGCCAGATGGTCCCGGAGTCGGTGCGAGCGCAGCTCCGTCGCCAGTTGGCCCTACGGCCAAGGTGACGGCATTACTGCAGTCCTCGGTAACACCAGAAGCGTTGGGAGGTGCCACTTCAGACCCTATGGTCTGTGTGTCACACGACGAACCCTGCCCTTGTGGCTGCTTCGGTGAAGGATCTTTGTCCTTAAGAATCAGCCTGATGTGGGAGAATCGATAGGCGATTTTCCCCTTCAGACTAATCAACTTAGCCATGGAGGCGGAATCCACTACCATGACCAAGTGAAGAGTGTTTTCACTCACCCGCCTCTGGACCACTTTCTATTTGTGGGCGGGAACCGAGTTTTGTGCGGCGATAGTCGCCAGCACTTTCTCATTTGTTAAGGTACCACTCTGGGGGAAGTAGCCTCGTATAACGTGAGTCTGAGGGAAGTTACCCTCTTCCACCAGAGTGATATCAAGAGCACTCTTGCTCTTAATGAAGGAGACGTTACTCCTCACCCATTCTGCTGTGTCAGGGTTTGAGCAGACTAACAGCAGCCAGCCTCTTCTTTGGAAGCTCCTTTCGAAAGACGGCTTGACTTCGCCGCCTGCTTTTTCGATAACGACGTCGATGATCGCCTCCTGCAGCTGTGCCATTTGCTCAGGTGTCAGGGGGTGGTTGACCATGTCAGTCGAGATGAGGCCAAGTTTAACACTGCTTACCACCTGGCTAAAGGTGGGGCGAGTGGGCCCCTTGGCCGTCTTGGTCCTCTTCTGTACCGGACGTTCCGGAGTTTCCTCCTCTGAGCGAACCCTCTTCAGCTCAGTTTTTTTGGAGGGCTTTGCTAAAGCTTTTTCCAGGGCCATATCCCTGGATAGGCCTTTTGCCAGTGCTTCTTTGAAGCATTTTTTCTGGCGGTTGGAGAGCTTAACAAACCCAGGTTTGTCAAGCTCCATATTTTCAAAGCCTCGGGCAATGGTTGTGGCTCCGGAAGTAACCGAGTACACACTGTCCGAGTCTGCGCTGCAGACGGATTCTGAGTCTAGAGACTCGTCTTTACCGTGTGCAGAACCAGCGTGCCCAATGGCTCCGCTGGTCGAAGCAGTTGGTGTCCAACTTACGTGTCCAGTGGCTCCGCTCGTTGAAGCAATTGGTTCACAACTTGCGTGCCCAATGGCTCCGCGCGTTGAGGCAATTGCTCCGCGCGTTGAGGCAATTGCTATCTCTTGCGTCCCTATGGTCACTTGAGATGTGGCCATCGTCGCAATTGACGAGGTTGATGCTGTCAGAGCTGCATCAAGCTCATTATTTTTTATTAGGTATGGACCCACGAGTGTACGGAAAAGTAAGTCACCCACAGCGAGCCCGTATACTGCGGGAAGGCTAATTAAAACTGGAGGACGCCAGGTATCCAGAGTTCGGATATTAGAGACCAAGCACCCCCTTGGCCATGCGTCTCTCGGCATATCCTGTTTCACCTTAGATTGGGGTGATTTTTTCAAGAGTGTTCTTCTCTCCGCCCGACTACCATCAGCCAGCACTCCTGGTAGAGACATGACCATGCCAGGAGTCTGTTTCCATTTGCCCCACGAGGAGGGTGTAGTCGCGCTTCCAGCAGTGTAGCACAGTTACGGCACGGAGCACAAAGCAGCGTGTTGGTCCCCCTGTGTACCTGTTGGCTGGCGATCCGTCACGCGAACTATGCATATGTGCAAAATTTGAAGTTGATCGGTTATATGGAAGTGGGTCAAAATAAAGTTGCAAGATGTGTTTACATAGAACATACATACACACATACATACATACATACAGGTGAAGCTAATATAAAGCGTATAATGACGTCACACGGCTTAATGTATTCTACTCGTCATACTCTTTCATTTGATACCCATATCGAGGGTGTGTAAAGAAAAACGGTAGTCCGCCATTTTGTGTTGGCCGCCATTTTGAATTTGGAATGACGCCATAAGGCTAATTGTATTCTATTTGTCATACCCTTTCATTTGATACCCGTGTCGGGGTCGGGGAGCACAATAGCAAAATTCGGCCGCCATGTTGGAAATGGTCAGATTGCATTGTCACGCGAACTATACATATGTGCAAAATTTAAAGTTGATCGGTTATATGCAAGTGATTGAAAATCAAGTTGCAAGATTTGTCTACATACATACATACATACATACATACATAGATACATACATGCAGGTGAAGCTAATATAAAGCGTATAAAAAGCAAAGAAATTCCAGGAGAAATAGCAGCTTGATAGCTGATCTAACGGGAGGGGGGAATGAAAGTTAAGAAGGAGGTAGTTCTTTTCTTAGGTGGGGCTGGAGACCCGTAGAACCGAGAAGCAGGAGCTTCACTGTAGAGCACTGTCTATCTTTTTCACAAAGAAAGCATAGACGGTAGGCACTGTCGTTTAACGATCTCCTCTGGGCACCGGGCGCACCCCATTGTATAATGCCTTATTCTGATATGGAGGCTTTGTCAAGATAGACCTTCCATTTCATACCATACTCATGGGACTTTTGTGCACGAATTAAGCTGTACAGAGGGCCAAGCCAAAGAGGGGAAAAGTGGAATTGGGGAGCCTCACGGCGTGAAACTCGGGTAGCCAAGAAGCCGACCTAGGCAGCCGCCGCTCTGCCCAAAATTTCTGGACCCGCAGAAAATGGCCAGCACCAGCTCCCATACAATCTAGAGGCAACATTCCCATCATCCAGCGAAGCAGAAGCAGAGACCCCCGAAGAAAAAAAAGAGTGGAATCGTAATTACCCTCCTACAACAAGCATCCCTAAGGTTCTGGACTGACTAAAGGGCCAAGACAAGGAGGGCCAGAGTGAAATTGGGCAGCCCCACGGAACATACCTGAGCCCGCTTTCGTAAACTCCTTCGGAACAGACCGAAGGCAGGATTGTGGTCCGGGCCCCGGGATGTTTGAACAGTCAAGTGTAAGCGACAAGCCACTAGGTAGGCTGCTGAGCTTGTTCCAGCGGTCTGGCCCACAAATATGAGGTAGAGGGGAGTAGTACAATAAGCTAAGCGAATAGCTGTGGTACTTTTGGACCAAATATCTTCCAAAAAAAGGATTGATGACTTTACTCAGTAGGAATCTGACACTACCTTCTGGGTGCGGTAAAGGAACTCAAAGATATCGCGGGTCACTCAACAAGAGCGGTCTGAAAATCATCGTAGGATGTGATGCGAACGCCCACCATGCATGCCTGGTACAGCAGTAGAATATACATACACTGTAAAAAAATATGTAAATTCACAGTACAAATGTACAGTAAAATTACAAATCGCGGTATGAAATACTAATTTACTACACAATTATTGTAATTTTACTATAAATTTTGTAACTTCACATAATGAAATTGAGAATCTCCAAAACTGCATAATGTAAATGTTGATTACATGAATGTGACGTGTATTTTACACAATGTTGTGTATTTTTCTAAATCGTTTATGTATGAAAATTACAATATTTGTTAGTATATTTATCAATGTTACGTACTAAAAAAATCTTTATACTTTATACACTTTATACTGTAATTTTACAGTAAGAGGCGTAATTTTAGAACATAAATTTTCAGTAAAATTACAAATTGGTTATTGGATGTAAGGTTTAAATTTTTCCTCTTATGGATAAAATTCACAGGCAACAATGGAATACTAAGCATATATACCCAATTGTTTTTAAGTTAAGGCCAGACCTTTGACTTTGATCAGGGTCTCGGCATTTCTTGTAACAGCCAATAAATTTTTGATAGACGTTGCCTCACGTACATGCTGAGGGCCGATACACAATGAAAGCTTCAAGCTGCAAGGTTCAAGCTTCAAAAATTAGGTTAATAGGGTTTATGTACAATGATTCACATTCACAGTTTCAAGCAGCTGTACTCAGCTGAAGCTTGAAGCTTGCAGCTTGAAGCTTAAAGCTTTCCTTGCGAATCGGTCCTTAACAAGGCATGGTGAGCAAAATGCTATTTTTATGTATAGGGAGAGGGCATACACAAAAGTTTTGGAAATTTACAAAACTATGAAGTAAAAGCTCCAATACTGATTGTATTTTTACATCCCACAAATAATGTATATTTACTACACACTAGGGGATTTTCTACACACACATACAAGACAGCCGCAAGGCACACAAAGTTTTGAGAGCTGACATTTCTCATACATTTTGTTAACTTGGCGGAATTTTCTTAGTTTTTCCTAATTTATCATTTATTTATTCAATAGAAAGTAAGTTTTATAACATCAAACTAATTCAGCAATTGAAAATTAATCGAATGTCATGTAATTTATATTACCAGTGCCTAGTATTTGCGCTGTAGTTGGATGTAGTAAGCGGGGTGAACGGAACAAAGTAAAATTTTTCAAATTTCCGAAAATTTATAAAAGAACCGAGAAAAGGGTATCATTTGTCAAAACTAAAGCAGGAAAACTGGTTAGCGGCTCTTAAACAAAAAGATTTAAAGGCGGGGATGTTTTCGTCAAGACTTTCCAGTTTTGGCATTTTTATTGCCCAAGTACCTACTGGATTCATCCAGCTTCGAAGTTTTTATATGCCTCCAAACCTTTCAAAGCTCTGAAACTTTCTCTGCTACAAGCACTTTGCCGATCTATTAAATATTCTACGTTATCAAAATAATGCACATTTTTTGACAAAGCACTTCTAGAGAAATTCTTTTCATTTAATTTATACGGATACAGGCCATCGCAATATTTCCAATTTTACATGCATACCGATTTTGAACACTACAATAAACAGAAACGAAAGCACTTAATCAAAAGGTTAACTGGTATTTAGATTTCATATTAAAAATGTGAGCTGTTATTTCACATTTTATTTTCTAGAAATAACTAATATTTAGTTTTTCCCAATAAAAATAATACCTACTCCACACTTTCCCTATTCATCTTGCCGGCCTGCCATCGTGTGTGTGCCTTGCGGCTCTCCAATACATTGGCATTTGATGACGTGTCAGAAAATGCCCTCTTGGCAAAAATACGTAAAGTAGAATTGGAATATTCCTAATAATATATATTATTGAAAATTTACTTAACTGCTTGTGAATAAAACTTCCAGTATATTTTTTGTAAAATTACCACAGAAATTTTTTACAGTGTAACCTTTCTTATTAAATCTTAGCTACTAACCTGGTCATACTAAACCGAGGCACAGGACCTATCTTAGACAACGGTAGGAGAAATGAGGTTATTGGATACTTGAGTGTTTGGCTTGTTTCAGACGAGCCGTCTTGCTCAGAGCAGAGAGTGAGTTCTTGGAAATAGTGAAGGCATATAGGAATCCCAGATACACCGACTGGGCATCGTATTGAAGGGTTTCTGCGGTTACCGCTGTTTACAACAATAACTTCCCTGTTCTGATGAGAACGACCAATAGGAAAACTCCACGGTGGAACAATGCGCTCTACAATTTGACAACCGCCACGCGGAATATATTCAATGCTGCCAAGAAGAGCAGCAACTGGGAGAATTATATTAGCTCACTAACCGCATATAATAGGGCGATTAGACCAGCAAAAAGACAGATTCAGCTTTGCTGAGGTTTCTTCAATTTTTGACATTCGCTCCTCGGTAACTCCTTACATCCACTATCTGTCTAGACTAGTATCTGCCATCTGGTGACGCCCATGTCATCTTGTGTGTATATTCTTATTATGATTAAACCAGTTCCAGTTCTTGCGATGGTCATGGCATTCATATCGTAGTTCCTTGAACTATTTATCCAGGGACGATGCCGAGGTATTTTCTGTAAATCCTGACTGTTCCTAGGTCCAGTTCTCGATTCCATAACACGAACTGTTTTCCTAGGAGACGTTGTCAATCTCTCGCCCAAACCCCTACCAGCAGGACCGGTCCCACAAAATTTATATCCTTTTGGGCGTCCGGTCTATGCTATCCTTCCAGTGGATTTTGGGTCTCTATCGCTGTTGCACCCCAAGATTTTACTAGGGATTGAAATAATCGAAGAATATTCAGAAAATGCCTTATTCAACATAAATTTCAATTCAAAAAAAAATTCTGTTGAAATCATTTCAATTTCCAACGTGTGTGAGTAAAGTCCTCTTTGAAGTAACTAAAAACCAGTAAAATCCAATGAAAGGCTTTGATCCTTTCAAAAGAATTGTTTTTAACCATTTTTGTTTTTTGATACTCCAAGGAACGATATCACCATTTTATGTATTCCTCTTTTATTACCATCAAAAACACCTTCATAAATATTACCAAAGTGTAAGTCCTTTACCTTTAGCTTTAAGCTGAAATTTAAATATAGTACTCTTCAGTTTTTCCTTTTTTTCTTCACCCTCAATTGCCAAGCAGTACTTCCATTAAGATGCAATTTTAATGCTACCACTTTTCTGCTAAAAAAAACAACATGGTAAAAATATACCACTTCCAGCCTCATTTAAAATTTTTGTTCAGTGGCTTGTTTTTTAAGGAGCAAAAACCAGATTGAACAAAAATATAACACTTTCCACTTAACCTAATTTCACTTATTTCAGGATTTTCACATGTTAAGAGTCCTGAGACGGGAAAATTTTAATATTTTATTTTTCCTCAGAATCAATATGTGTATTTTAAACATACATCTGTGGTCAAAAGCCAAAACATCTTATGTCGACATAAGCGAAAATGCGTTTTTTATCATATATGCCTTCAGCATTATAATTTCTACTTCCCCTCAAAATTTCTTCACGATATTTTTAAAAATCGAAAAGTTATACTAAGAAAACCAAATATCTTAATTCCATTTTGGAAAGCAAACTGCAAAAGGGAATTTAACTTATGTAACTTAGGCGAATTGAATTGTGATTGTAAACTATTTCTCAAAAGGAATAATAGCTTAAGTAAATTAAGAAGTTATTCGTGGTTAAGGACACATCTTATGTCGACTTAGGATATTTTTTCAGTGTAGTTAAGTCTGCATATAGACAGCTTTACAATTTGCCCAAATATCTTAATTACACTTAAGTAAACTGTTAACTCTAAGTAAACTGTTTACTCTTTCTAGATAGAATTTATAAATATATCGATTGACTTAAGGTATTGGTTTTTTCTGATTTTGCAAAAGGAAAAAGAACTTTTATCTTTAAACTGCTCTCCTGAAAAATTACTCTTTTCGACTTAAGATGTTTTGGGTTTTTACCACAGACATATTCATGCTTAAAGTACACACATTTTCTTTCGTCGTCTTTCCTAAAATAGAACTTCCATCGACTTCGCTCCTAGATCCATTTCTATGTTTCCCGAGCGGCGGAAGGAGCTGCCAGAGAAAATAGCCAAAAACTGCCAGCAGGAATATCATATCCGAAGTTGGATATCATACACAGATCCAATATAGGCACTTCAATTTTTTTCCATTCAAATGAGTTTTACAACATACACACACATATAGATGAAAGAAACGACAGGAAGATATCAACGAAAAGTTTGATTAGTGGAGTGTAAGCGAACCCATACCTACCCCCGGGGTTGGGTGAAATGATTGAAGAATCTCTTTTTAACTAGAACCCCAAACGAAAAATTCTTTCCCTTTTGGAATGCTACCAAGGATCCAAAAAAACATGACGGGGTCCTTGACTTGATGTTGTGGCCGGAAACTCGAGAATTCTGCGTCTACCCACTCTATTCAGTAAAATAGCTAGAGAAAATTAAGATAGTAGTGTATTTCGTCGGTATGTTCAAGTATCAGGACTTGAAATGGATGATCCTGGTCCTGTACTATCCAATATGCAAAAAAGAGTTCCTTCGGATTGCCCACTTTGTATAGACGAAAGCAGCCAACTCTATTTATGATCCGAGGGACCGAATTAGGGCTGGGAGGAGAGAGACAAACATTTCTTCTGTTTTTTTGTTACGTTGCTTTCTTTAAGGGAGCTCTCAAAGCCTGAATGTAAACAGGGAATGATCGTCCTTAAAGGCTTAAAGTGTTTCCCTCTGTCTTCTTGTTAGGGAAAAGTTACAGGAACAAAATGGTTTATTGCAGTGGGATGATTGCACAAAGGGAATTTTTGAGATTGGTCTTCTGCACCGTTGCTGGATACTCACGTAGAATTGAAGCCAATAAAAATGTAGCTGGAATTTCAAAAGAAGAAGCTAGATTATAGGCGATCAGATCAAATAGGCGCAAGTTGACTTGGGTTTTTAACAGGATTGATTAATTAGTTATTTTAATGCTAAAAGGATTAAGGATAAGAAATTCTTATTAGAATAAAATGGAAGGGCCAAGGAAACTGTTGTGGAGCTAGCAGTGAGTCGGAGAAAGAACACTCCTCGCGGCTTTGGAGACGGAGCAAGGGCCAAAACAGTGCCCCAAGATCAAAGGCAGTAGGACAAAGGGTCTTAGACAAACTAAGAAAACCGGGGTTGTCAAACGCTCTTTGGGAAAAAAATGATCCCAATAAGGACACTCTATGCGAAATTTCACGATGCCCACAAAGTGTTTAGTTTTTAAACACTTTAAAGGGTTTAAAGTGTTGTAGTCTACTTTAAAATGGTTAGCGGCGTTTAATGTAGAAAAAAGCTTTCTAAACCCTAAAATTTGTAGCGCCTGTGCATTTGTAAAAAGGTACGGTGACTAAAAGACTTATAATTTTTGTTCACCTTTTTCAATTGCCTTTCCGTCTTCCAATCGCGAGTGACGTTTTTCCAAGCGGTCCTCCACTAAGTACTAACCATGTCCAAAGCGGCTTGACTTCAATGATCGAACGAGAACGGGTCTATTGAATCTGCTAAATGGCACCAACATAGTTGCTTGAAATATGAGTCACTTTATAATTTTATACGTAGCTTCAGCTTCTTCTGGTAAAGGGATGAATTAATATCGTAGAACGTTTAAAGTGTTTATTTTTCCATAAATGCTTATCATAACTAAGTGTTTACTATCCAAAATGTTTAAAGTATGAATAATCGTTTTACTTTTAAACACTTCCATCATTTTGTACTTAGGTTAAAATAATTTGGTAAGCACCTTAAGTGCTCAATTTCTGTTAAACACTTTAAGTGTTAAATAATAAAACACTTTAGTGATTCGATTTTGTGCATTAATCACTTCTTCTGGTTCAAAAGAAAAACTTCCTACCATTAAACACTTTAAGGTTTAGAACAAAAACTAGAGTATATTGTTGCTAAACACCTATCAAGCATTTGGATTTGCCGTCCAAGAGGCAACTTCCAGCATCCAGGAGAAGTATCTTACCCTTGCACTTATTCAAGAGCTTTGGGTAACTGATGGAAAGTCAGAGGACTTACTACCGGTTCAAGTAATCTATTTTATGACTGGGTTGCTGGAAGCCTGGGGCTGCCATACGAGACATAAATAAACAAATATAAAAAGGTATGTGCCTAAAAAACAAAAATTCCAACGGGATTTCGTTTTCAATTGTTTCTTTAGTTTTTTAATGAGTTTCCCAATTACATATAAACTGATCCTACAAAAAATGGCAGCATTGTTAATTAAGGTTAAAAAAAGCTAGATCGTTAATTACTCAAAAAGTAATGAACCGATCTTAATGAAATTTTTTGTACATTGCCGGCACAACATAAACACAATCTTCAAACATTTGCAGCCTTCTATGTGCAGTTGTTTTCCTCTAAACAAATAGTGAAAATAACGGGCTTTTACAACTTTGGAAGCTATTTGCAATATCACCCTTGCACCTAGCGACCTCTAACAGGGCTTATTTTTTAGAGAATTTAATAACAAAGTGCTTTCCATACCTACTAAAAGTTAGCAGGAACGGCGCTATTGAAAGAAATATAAAAAAATGCCTATTTTATTCACAATAAGTTAGTTAAAAAATTATGCGGTCAACCAATTTGTGGGTAAACTTAGGGTGTTTAACTACACCCTAAAACAGGGCCGCCACATAGGGAGGCAGCTAGGACGAATTGCCCCGGGCCCCAGGCCAGAGGGGACCCCGAAACTATCTTGAAACCCAAAAAGTCAAGACCGCCATATCGCTGCGTTCTAATTGTCAAGCAAGCACTAATCTAGAGCCTGAAACCAAAGCTTGCAGCACTCTAAAATATATGTTATGTTTGTATGGATATGGATTCTTCTACTCATCATATTTAAATACTAAACACTATTTTTCTTACTTTAGTCTCCGCAAAGTCGTCGATGACATCGTCATAGTCTATATTTTTTGTCAGCTCTCGTTCTATTGATATCATTCAATGATTTAAACGTGTCTGTCCCATACATGATCTTAGATAATTTTATATCATTTTTAATTTACTGAAACCGCGTTCACCAGTTGCAACACCAATAGGTATCACAATAAAAAGACGTAAGCAAATCCATAATTGAGGAAAAACAGATTGAAGACCTTTATCAAGCATTAGATTGGGAGAATTAGCTTGCCCTTAATGCTATGGACACATATGTGGTTTCGATACCATGGTATTCAAATACCACGTAGTATACCAGATGTGTGTCACCTAATACCAGGTCAATACCATTCCAAAAACTTGGTATACTATCATTCGACGTGGTATCGAAATGAGCCAATTTTTCTTGGTTTCCTTATGCACAAACCTGGTATAGTGGCCTTTTAACTGCTAACAACGCCATTATATAGAAGCGGAAAATAAAAACACCTAATTTTTCCATTTTAAAAATTAAATTTTTGAGTAAATAAAAATTTAGCTGTGTTTTTTTTGAAAAAAAAAAGAAAATTTTTTAAGTGAAAAGTTTTACTTTCGATTTCAAGCATATTTATTGACGTAAAAGAGCACAAACTGATTCGTTTTCCATTTTTAAAAGCTTTACAAATAACAGTCAGTTGAGAGCTGTCAAATGTATACCACAAAAAGATATGTGTCAGGGGTTAGTATACTATGTAGTATTAAAACAAGCTTGGTATCGATACCATGGTATCGAAACCACATGTGTGTCCATAGCATAAGTAGTCTCTTTACTACCACTGAAGTAGTATAAGCTTTAATTGAGTATTAAGAAAAAAGAGAAAACTTACCCAGCGGGAAATGGAGCTAGAACGATCCTTAAAAAGCTTGGGGCGTTCCCCTTCCCATCACAGTTCTATATCTTTTTTAACATTGCATGATCTGCGATGCTGCTTTTTTAGAAGCAGTCGCAAAAGTAGAAAAAACTTTCTAACCCTCCAATCCGGTCTATGTTTGCCGTTTTCTTCGTTCCATAGAATTCCTTAAAGATCCAATCCGAGCATATTAACAGCGCTCCGAATTCGCCTCCCGTGCTTCGAATTTTTCCCTCTGGGAGAGCTTCTGGATAGATTCTGCCAAAAGAAAGATGAGTACTGAGCTCCTGAGCTATGTACAAGGGCCTGTCTACATAATACCTGTACCATTCTAGGTCGCACTATGTAACTTTCGGTATATCCGCAAATAAAGAACCGAGCGTTCGGTATCTATATTTAATACCCTGAGTGAACTATTCTTACGTTACACCAATTTTTTTTTAGACAAAGATTTTTTGGAATTTCAAAATCCTTAAAGGGCCCCCAAACATTTTTTAGCCCTGGCCCCGCAAGGTGATGTGGCGGGCTTGCCCTAAAACGAAGCGATTCCACCAATAACCTCGCTTATGGACAGTGGGGTCAGAAAAAAAATTACCGTTCAAAAATCGGTGGAGCCGTCAATTTTCATCGAATCAGCTTCGCTTTTTTTTAAAATGTTCGTTGTGCAATTCTCTATCGATCTGTCGAGCCGGATTTTTCATATATATTTTCAATTATTTACAATTTGCAGTGGAAATTGAGTTTTTTTGACAAAAATATATTCTGCATTAGCAAAAATGCAAAGAAACATGCCAAAAAGGCATTTTTGAGCCTAATATAGTTTAGAAGGGTTTATTAAATTTATCTCGGGGCACTTACATGACCGTTTTCTAAAAGCTACCCCTCAGAGAGGGTGAATCAACCCCCAAATGGGGAAAAATATCCGGCTCGACAGATCGATAGAGAATTGCACAATTGAAATTTTTGAACGGTAATGTTTTTTCTGACCCCACTGTGCTATGGGCCAATAATTAATTTTTTATCATTTTTTCCTTCTCGCTGTGCGGCGCAAAATTCCTTCAGATCGAAAAAAAAGAACCTGACTGGTTTACAACGGGATAATATAGGTAAAAGTACTAGTTTTTAAAAAAAAATACTTTGGAAAAAATCGGTTTGTAGGAAGTTATCAAAAAAAAATCGGAAAGGTGGGAAAACCGATATATCGGAAAAAAAACAGGGAAAAAATTTTTTAATAGAAAAACAAAAAATAGGAGGTTGTAGTGTGAGAAAAAAGGAAAAAAATGATAGTCAAATCCGTTAGAAACTTTACGAAAAAACACGCTTTTATCTCGAAAAAATCGCGATTTTTTGCCCTTCATTTTTTCATCTTGTGTGACTCGTAGGAAATCCGTTCTGGGCTTAAATTATAGCTTTTAGTAGTTTTTTCGTAAACAAATTTTCGTCGCAAAATAATATTAAGTTTCCGCACAAATTGCGAAAATGTAAAAATAGGTGCTTCGGAAAAACCCGGTGAGAAAGCATCCTACGACAATTTAAAAATGGCATTTTTTTCGTTAAGAGTTGCCCTATAACCTCTGCATGATTACAAATCTCCCAGATGCATGACAGAGCCGTGAAAACGCAAAGAAAATCGAGCGATTTTTTCCGCGAGCGCTCCTAGTAGGATATTTCTTTATGAGAGCATCGGAATTGTACACTCGGTGGCAGCTGCTGTGAGCTCTAAGGCAGCCGTTACACGTTCATGCAAGCGGCAATCAATTCCATGAGTCATGATTAATGGAAATCCAAATATACGGAGAATTACGTCAGTCATCACCTTAGACAGTAGGTTTTCCGTCAGTCATAGGCAAAACTGTGGCAAAAATGACAGCAAAACCTATCGTGCAATGGGCGCCTAACAGACGTATGTTTCAAGAGCTGAATGTGCCTTCCATCCTTCCATTGCTTGCTTGATTGAATGAATTTTTTAATCTCTTGCTGTTGTACAACCGATGAAGATTCTTCATCCAAAATGCTATTGTCGCACAGAATGCATTTCTCAACCTCACTCGCCATTGTGATTTTCACTTTTGCGGTACGTTAAAAGCCTGTACAGAAGAAACGTAATGTATGTGTATACATAAATAAGTATACGTGCAGGTATATACTTGAAACGAGGTCAATATACTTAAATAGAGCGCTCCAGGAAAAAATCGTTCCTTTTTCTTTGCGTTTTCACGGCTCTGTCATGCATCTGGGAGATTTAAAAAAATTTTTTCCTGTTTTTTCCGATATATCGGTTTTCCCACCTTTCCGATTTTTTTCGATAACTTCCTACAAACCGATTTTTTCCAAAGGATTTTTTCTTAAAAACTAGTACTTTTACCTATATTATCCCGTTGAAAACCCAGCCAGGTTATTTTTTTCGATTTGAACTTTCTCAGCCTGTACTATACTAATAGCCTACAACAACAATTTGAGACACTTGACAAGTATTTCCTGGAGGAAAAACTGTAAGATCCTGCAGACTCTACCAGAGGCACCTAGACTCCACAAGCTTCTCTCCAAAGATTCCTTCAACGGAGTGGGCTTTCTTAAAAATTACAATGGCTCATACATCTCTAACCTTGAAGGCACCTCAGCATGCTGAACGAGCACTTTCCATGGTAAATTCTCCAGGACGCTTATCCGCAAGATGCTGGGTTCCGTCATGTGACCATTCCTGTTCGTTATTTCCGGAGGAGAAGATTTTCGTCGATCTGATTCTCGACAACACGGTCTGTGTCTTTAGAGCCAGATTCAATTGGATATACATTCCAACCATCTGGAGGAAAGTCGTAGTCGTTTTTATACCTAAACAGGACAATAGGCCCCTCTAGCTGCCTAAATCGTATAGACCTGTCAGCTAAACCTCTTTTCTTATGAAAACGATGGAAAGGAAGAAAGCTCTCCCTTTCTCTACATAGTTCTCAGATCGCTTACTCAAAGGGTAAATCAAAAGAGGTTGCTTTACACCACCTAGTCAGGAAAATCGAGAAAACCCTCCTCGATAAGAAAACTGCCTTATGTAGGTTAATTGCCATCGAGTGTGCTTTCGATAACACTGGCTATGATTCTATTTCTAGAGAGCACTGGCTCTAAGAAACCTGGATCCCACAATAAGGTGGATAAATGCCATGCTTGAATGTCGTGACATTTTATACGCCGGGTCTCTCCACCTTTACTGTAAAAGCTATCAAGTGCGGCCCTAAAGGTGGAGTCCTGTTGTACCGGCTCAATGGAGCTCCTTGCTGGTGACAGCAAGGATACTGCCATCGTGCGTGGGTAAACATAAAAAATTTTGAAAGACCACATCCTCCCTAGTTTCCTAAATATTTTTTAGGGGATGCTAAACCGGCCACACGGTTTACGCTAGCTCGCCGGTGGGGGCGTGGGGTTGTGTGACCGGTACTCTATACATATGATTCACCACTTACCTATTAGTTAAAAGGGAGATCCCTTCATGCCATTCTTGTCCTAGGTTAGCCAAAGGTATTCATCGCTGGAAGTTCCCAACGACCTGGTGGACCTATAAATGTTCAACGCGACCTCGAGAGAACCCTGGAGAGAAAGCAAAACCCAACCATCCTGGATAAATTACCCCCTTAGGCTGTCATGCCTAGTAATACTAGTGGAGTTAAAGAAATTGACACCAAATATATTATATACTAATTACAAGACAATACAATTAATCAACAACAATATGAAGGTAAGTTTGCCTTAACTATTAGATACGTGTAAATCAAACAAAAATACTTTTACAATATAGGTAATGTGGATACAACCAACTATTACCACAAGAACAACAACTTCCATACAATACCGGAAAGGAAAAAAATAAATCGTCGCTCTGGTACCAGTCGATGATTCCTGTTTTTCGTACAACACAAAAAAATCACCTAATAATATTTAAGTGGTATCAAAGTAATCTAATGCATTACTATTAGAAATCGAGAGCATGTTCGCCCCCCGAAAAATGGATAGTGTCAAATATTTTTCAAAAAAAAGTATTTTTGTTACCTATATCTCTTGGGTTGTAGGTAATTATTTGCCAGAAGAAATGTGTAAGTTTATTGAGTTAAACAATTAGTAACCCAAATATTTTATAAGAATGAGTAAATAAAGAATAATAATGTGTAAATATATTATTGATTGATATAATAATATCGTAACTATATTTAGCTACAAGTTAGGATTTTACCCGCCCAGTTTTAAATAATTCAAATATTATTAACTTATTATAAAAACACCGGTCGTGATGAGTTTAGTCGTCGTTCTAAATTGTTTATGTTGCACCGGTAAGTCATCAAAATGTCCGCTACTTGGACTTCTGGTTCTAAATCCAGTAGTTCGTCCTTAGGTAAATAATGAGCAAAACCACTGCCCCCTTAGCCAGAGCACTAGCACTTCCTTCAAATTCAACTTTCTTCTTCTGATTGTCGTCCGTGTTTAGCAACAATCTGTCCAGCAAGCTAAATTCCTTTCCTAGCTTCTAGAATTAGGTATGGCACAAAATTACTTTCTGCCTGATAATTTAGTATAACACCCTTGGATTCAGTGTCGATTCATATAATTTCTCGATCCTGACAAGAAAAATCGTGCAAGGCAAACACTCCTGATTGGGTACAGTGCGCAGTGACGTCTTCGCCGATTCAATTCTGGTTGCTGACTTTTTCGTTGTGTTTTTGTATTTAATGATCACCTAAGTAAATTATTTTATTTTAAAGAGTCTCTTACCACCACACGATATATGCGTGTGTCTAGTTTTTGAATTATTTACTTCGGCTAACCCACTCGGAGGCGGTTGCCGTTCGCTTTGAATTAATTAATTTTACTTAAATCGTCTTATTTTATTTATATGGCAAATTATCCATACGCTGTCTTGATTAGTTCCATTTTCCTTCGTCATAATATTACAGGGAATTTATCCCTTATTTCACCAAAACGCCAAAAATGAGGTTATGTGGAGTTTGTTTTCCTTTGAAAATGAATGCACTCCGGAAAGATAGCTTTCTACACCAAAAACTCTCCGCTTCCAATTGCACTAGTAACTTTTTCATATATATATTAATTACTTCAATTAACACTTCATCATTCGCACAATGCTGATATTCGCACTCAGAATCAGAACAGTCTTCTCGGATATATCTCTGAACAGCCTTTTTTCTAGTCCCGACTCTCTTTAGCCACGAATCATCACAGACCTTTTTCTTTGGTCACGGCTCAAATCAGACTGTCTGAAAAAGCTATTTTTTTTCTATTCTCAGAAAAATTTTGTTTTCCTGAGCCTACGTGATTCGAAAATTTTTCTGATACTTAAGCTTTCTAAGTGATTACTAATAATTTCTGAATTTCCCGGGAGATGGGGGAATATTTTGAAAGGAGAATTCTTTTATGTAATTAACCGACCGTTACACTGTCTCTGTTACTCTGTTTACTGGTTGTCGATGAGCTTGTCTCCAAACTATACGGGTTCGATGCCGTCATCGTCGTTTCGGAGAAGTTTGACTTCCATTTCAGAGGTCATGAGAACAGCACTCGCCGCTATTGCCTGGTGGTCTAGGACTAAACAGGTCACAGGGATCCTCAAGTGCACCAGGTTGCAACGGCTTGCTTGCCTCTACATTCAAGGAGTTAACTTAGCCTGTCCCATAGTTGCGGTGGGCGCATTCATTGGATTGACTCCATTGCACATCTCCATATGGAAATCCGCCGACATATATGTAAGTGCCTTGAGACTTCAGACCTCATTGAACTGGCCCTATACAGGTAAATGACATATGGATATCCTTAACAGAATCACGGGTTGGTAAACTGCGGTTCCAAAGGGAATTCAGGGCGATTAATCCGGATCGCGCTTAGTGGGAGGAACTCATCCTTCCTCGGGGTCCAATAAATCTCCACTGGTTTACCGATGGGTGGAAGAAGGAACATGGTACAGGGGCTGATGTCACAAGACCCAACTCTAAGGTCCTATATTTATAGTCATTTCACTTGCATCAAGATCAATGTTGGGTCACCTATAAATCATTGCAGAACTTTGTGCTGACTTGGTTATTATTGGTGGCTGGTGGTTGGTTCTAATTTTTTGACCTGGTTCCTTTGTTTATATCCATCTTACTTTAAAGGTCTTGCTGCATCAAAATGAATTTTGGATCACTTACGGATCATTGCCGAACTTTTATGCTGACTCAGTTATTGCATCAATCGACGGGTTTATGTTGCGTTACTGTGGAGTTCCTTTTATCATTCCCTTTATCGTCTTGTGTTCTTATAGTGATCTCGACGATGCAAATTTACATTTATTTTTTCACCAGGTAATTTGTGCGTTCGGATGGACACCTACATTTTTGACTCACAAATGGTAAGATATGTACGTGTTCATGAGAATGATAGGTGGAAAGAAAGAAGTGTCTAATTGACTCAACAGAATGCCCCTAAATCCAGTAAGTGTATAGATAAAGACAATTGATAGATAGATTAGATTAAAGTCGGCACGGCACAGTTTGGCACGAAACTGCTGTAGTCATTTATGTACATGATGAAAAACAACGGCCCTAGTACGGAACCTTGTGGAACATCGCGCGTGATTGGTAAAGCATCCGAAATTGAATGTTGTAGTTATACTTTTTAAGATCGATTATACAGGGACAACAGTGACTACGTTTCACAATGCCCTTCGATTTTCCATGACATCAGTTTTTCTAGTTCTTGGCCTAAGAAACCTTGTATGTTTATAGGACGATAATAAGCGGGACCTTTCTGGGATTTACATTTAGATAATCCGATGACTTTTGCTTTTTCCCACTGAAGCGGAAAGTTAGGTTGTGTCAGGTAACTATTGTAAATGTGACCAGCTTGTCCCGGTTGGATGGGGTTTACAGTTTTTCCTTTTTCTATTTTCGAGCTGCTACTTCTCTAGATCCTTATTTGACCGCTGATATTTTGGCAGGACACCAGATGCGCCTGGGACAAGCTTGCTAATCCTGGGGTATACTGAAACTGGTGCTGCCATTTCAGTACTTGGCTCAGAGAGCTTGGATAAATAGGCAGCAGAAGGCAGGTTTGCTCCTAGAAGGTATTGGAGACCAATTGTCAGAAGTGTAGGCCCAGTAGGCCGCATGGTAGCCGCAATTCCCTCTCGGCCTTTCTTATCCTGGCTCTGTTTTTTGGCAGCACCAGCTAGCTTAATAGGTTTCACAGTAATAACCTTGACAAAAAGTCCTTCAAGATTTCTGTCAGTCACCCGACGGCATTTGTGTTTTGAGTACGAACCTCCATGCCGGACAATTTATCTCTAAGGAGTCCTCCCACCAGTTCGGAGCTGATGCTGCTAATATGTTTTCCTTGTTTTGGTCCATTTAGACCCCACTAGGAAATATCGTACTAACATATGTTGAAAAATTCTAATAACTGTGAGCGTAGCCTGTGGTCTTTTCATTATATAATCGCCTTATTACTTATAAAAGACTAACAAAAAGGAGATAAAATATTTATTTATTTATTTTTTCAATGTGAAATAGAGTATCCTTCTTCCTAACAGTATCTATATCCAACGTTATAGCGCGACCTGTACAGTAAAATTTTTTAAAGACACACTTTTTAAAATTCATAAACAATCTTCTAATAAATCAGTCTCCTTCGTGGATACCTTTAGCTCAACTCTTTCGGTGCCAGACAAGAATCCTAAAAACTTTGCACCAAGGACCAAGAAAAAAAAATTTTATAATTTTTTAACGCATCAAAACATTTTTTTAAGACAAGAATGTTTTGTTTGTGTAAAACTTTGTAGAAAGAATAAAAAGCAAAACAGCAACAACGAATCTTTTATATCGACGAAGACATAGAATTTCGTCCTTGCGTATACGGATAAAGATGGACTTACAAAATACAATGTTGAAGGAGGAAAATTTGCTTTGATATTTCCTCTTTTTTTTATAAATACTTGAAATACCTTTTTTGTGAAGCTTTTTTCCTGAAGCTTGGTTGTAAATATTTTACAAAAAGGATTTCGCTTTCAGCAAGGATACGCTCAGCGCTTTTCTTTATTTTATTTTAAAATTTCTCGGCTTTGTATTTTTGATGTTGATGCTGTTTTTGGTGATTTATACTTATTTTTTTTAAAGGTAATGATCGGTTTAAAAGAAAATAAGGGATGGTAGAAGGACAAACGGTAGTCGACCTGCAGACTTCAAGCCTAATCCTAGTCATTTCTGGGCATTCTTAACCCCATTGTTGTCACTAGCTTAGAAAAAAAGTAATTGTCTCAACTTTTTATTACTGGCACAAAAACTTTGTGGGGTGAGGAAGAAGTTATCGAGATTACCTTAACTCTGAATATCAACTTCTCTTTTGTTTGTAACTGGACGTTCCTAGATACAAGATCCTTCTTAGACCCCAATTATATCTCCGTCGTCATACATCTACAGGGCGGCAAGCCAGAGCCATATAGGAATCCCTAGACAACGAAGTAGGAACAGTTTAGAGAAACAAAAATTCGAGATCCTCACATGTACCTAGCGATAGAGTCAAGTCAACTGTGGAACTAAATCAAATAGTCAATGCCCTAGAGTGTGTCCCGATTACGGGATAGAGTAGCTCTAAAAGGCGTTTGGCCGGCCTTACCGGTTAAAAATAAGATACCAAGTTTCTGCTTAGATCGGGTCTTCATCCAGCGGACGGTACTCCTGCTGGTTCATCTGGTAGTCTGGTACTGTAGGCGTCACAGTCTTTGTCGGCTGATTAGCGGGATCCACTTGTTTCAGGAGGCGTAACACTCCGATGAGGCGAACCCTGGCGGTTGCGTGTCTGGCTCATCCGGCTGCTACTGACGATATCGATCTTGGGAAACTTGTTACAAAAATATTTTGCTTTGATTTTTGTTACAGTGGGGGTGAACATTTCTTCTCTTTGGTGTGAACTCCTACAACATCCAGGAATTCAAATGAAAGTTCCATCGCCTTTAGCACCCTTCAGACTCTTACGAATGGACGGATTGATATTACGAAGGCTGACTCCTCAGCTGGGACTTCAACATAAAAAAAATACAGAGTGTAGTTTGCATATAGTAAGAAAGCCATTCCACAGGGGAACAGAGGAACACTCTTTGATGGTATCTTGTGGGATTTAATTTCCAATTTCCCACTTGACTGTCCGAGAAAATAATGATGTTAGCGCTATTTGGGGCTCTATTAATATAAGTCTGGGCACACACTTAGATGGCGAGTACTTCAGCTTGAAAAACGGTGCCATCATGATCGCCGCTGATCGTTGCGACGATATCATCTGCATAGGCTGTGCTTTGAAGCGCCGGTTATTCGTGTCCGCAAGAATTTCATCAAATACTATTGACCATACAAGTGGTGATAGGACGCCTCCTTTAGGACAGCCTTTAGTAGCCATTGTCGTAACCGATTCGTCATTCAGTCATTAATCTACTCCTAAGATGTCGACGTGATCTATCTCACAGTGAGGAGTACAATGCCCTTTTTTGAGACTGCATTGATCACCTCAAAGATAACATTGTCAAACGCGCTCTCGATATCTACCAAAGTGCAGTTTCTTGTCCCGGCAGGACCTCTCGATATCTCACACTCCCACTTGAATGGTAGTCTTTGTAGATCTGCCGGTAGGTTAATTGGAAGCAGTGAAGTGGGTTCGCTGTAATACCTTCCTTAATATGCTTGTCAGAAACCGTTTCCATCGTTTTCAGGAGAAAGGAAGATAGGCTGATGGTTCGATAGTATTTTCCGTATACGATCTTTTTCCAGATTTAGGAACAAAGACCACCCTAGCCTGCCTCGATCACCCGGAATATTGGCCAAAATAAATCTGCCGCGGAATGGTGGCAGCGGTGGGATCTCATCCAAGCAATTCTGAAATGGAGCCTAGAAGATTTGGTCTTTCTCAGCAGCCTTGAAGAGTTTGAAGGTGCCAATGGCCCATTCTATCTTACCTGCACTGGGAATCCAGTTTGCCAGGTCTTTGTTACTATTGCAGGATCGGTGGACAGAAACTACCTCCGATCCACTGTTATGCCCTAACACCAATCGAGGGCCATTATTTGAGAACGCGGGAAATAAGTGCTCACTAGTAGCTCTATGGTATTCCAGTATTCTATCCGCAGTATCTAGCAGTATTCTATCCAGTATTCTAGCAGCAGGCTTTCCATAGCTTTCTGCTAGAGATTCCAGTTACCAGAGATCTTAGTCCTATTGAATAGTTTTATGACTATTCTCCTTTTCCTGCAGAGGTAATTGTTCCACCACAGTACCCTTCGTGGTTTCACAGGAAAGCTGCCACGATCGTTTCTTGCGGATTGGCACTGTTGTAACGGTCGGTTATCTACAGAAAAAAATTCTCCTTATGGATTATTCCCCCATCTCGCGGAAATTGCCTGAACGATTAAGCAAGTCACTTAACGAAAATTTTAGTTCCAAATTCTAAAATAAGGTAGGCGAGAAGAAACAAAATTTTCCTTGGAATAGGAAAAAATAGATTTTTTTGGGAGTCGGTGTTGAGAATTGACCGGAGATAGTCTGTGTTGAGAGTTGGCCGAGAAAGGCTGCCCGAGTTTGGTTGAATATTTTTTTTCTTGAGAGTCGACTGCCGCCCTCAGGCCGATTGTATTTTTGTGCAGAATTATAAAAAAAAAAAAAATCCGGGATATTTTAAAGTAAAAGTGATACCACGCTGATTGAGTTGAAAAAAAAGAAGAAAAAAAACAAAGAAAAATTAATAAACCACAATATTGCATGCTGTGACCACGGCTGTGAGGTTAATTTTTTTTTTTGGTCCGAAGAAAGAAAAATTTTTTTGCGAAAAGGCGAGAACCAGCGGAATCCCCAATCGTGTACACGATACACCATCTATAAGGAAATCAGGTGCGGAGAGAAGTAAGGAAGAGTTAAGGTGCGGTATCGCCACCTTTGTGGGTTTGGTAATTTTTCCTTTTCATTGTTTTTGCTGTCTGTTGAGACGCAGTTTAAGTGGGTACAAGAGGATTTTCTTTGATATTTGGAATAATTTTGGGAATAACTGGATAAAGATAACACTCAGTCAAACGCATAGAAATTAATTGGCGCTCTACTTTCATCCATTGGAGTGTTGGTTTCGTGTTATCCAACGAACATAGTGACGTTTTCTGAAGGAGTGCAGTTTTGTTCTAACATTGGCCCCGAAGTTTTGGCCGCTTGGCTTTAGTGGTGCCGAACGGGTGAATAACCCGGTATTAAGTGTTGATACCCGTCAACTATCGAAGAAGGATAGAATACATAGAAGAATAACGCGTTTGTTGGAAGACATTTTATTTTTGGTTTTGTTTGCTTTATCCTAAATATAGTTATATAGTATTAAGGATTATTAACAATTTGAAACATATAAACTGTTAACATATTTATTTCACTTTGCTTGTGGTAATTGACTTGTTTTGGTATAAACATTTGGTTTATTCTTGACCGCTTTAACGAGGTCGAAGGTAATATTGCTATATATACAATTTTTAATTATATTGATGCACTTAAAAATATTTACATATATATATACAATTTTTCATTATATTGATACACAACTATATTTACACCTTATCAACTAGCGTATTTAACAAACAAAAAAAAAATAAAATTAAATTAACAAATTTTAAAATAAAAGAAAAAAAACCTTTTACACTGTCCATTTAGGGGTGCAAACAAACATTCGACTGTTCTAAGTGAACAAATTGTCCTAAACATATTGTCCTGAAACATCGTTTGGCCAAATCGACGTTGTCACTTCTCTTGTGTTTTGTTTTTGGTTTTGGTTGGCCAAGTTTAATATTGGCTCAGAGTTTTTTTGTATCCCTCCTTGCCCCCCATTACATTCAACACACACCGGTTCACTTATCCGGAGTACAAGTGGTAATAGTTGGTTGCATCCACATTACCTAGAGTATAATTTTACTTTTGTTTTGATTTACTGTTATGTAATATTTAATTCAAACATACCTTCATTTTGTTGTTAATTAATTCTATTGTCTTGTGCTGTAAGTAATATATAATATATTTGTTATTCATTTCTTTAACTCAACGAGTATTAATAATCATGACAGCATAAAGTGGTAATTTATCCAGGATGGTTGGGTGTTGCTTTCTCTCCAGGGTTCTCTCGACGTCGCGTTGAACATTTACAGGTCCACCAGGTCGTTGGGAACTTCCAGCGATGAATACCTTTGGCTAACCTAGGACAAGAACGATATGAAGAAATCTCCTCTTTGACTAATAGGTAAGTGGTGAATCATATGTGTATATTTCCGGTCACACACCCCCACGACCCCTTCCGGCGAGCTAGCGTAAACCGTGTGGCCGGTTTAGCATCCCCTATAAATATTTAGGAAACTAGGGAGGATGTTGTCTTTCAAAATTTTTTCATGTCTACCCAAGCATGATGGCAGTAGCCTTGCTGTCACCAGCAAGGAGCTCCATTGTGCCGGTACACTGTCAAGGTCGAGTTCGGCCTCACTGTTGGGGTTATCACTTATATGTTTGACTCCTCACCTGAGGCCTGTGCGATGAACCTCCCAGTTAGTCTGCCGAGGAAGCCTTAATGCTTACGAGCATATTGAAGAATTGATGGATCACTTGAGATGTACCAGTTCAGTATTCTGTAATTCAATCACCCCTAGCACATTGAAAAAGGGAGGTTCGCGCCCTTACTCACAATTTGTAAATTGTAAGTAGTTATGAAGTGAAGAATGTATTCTTTCCTATTCTACTTTTTGCTCATCATTGCAAGACTTTTGGCAGTTAGTGATAATTAAAAAGTCTTGCAGTCTTGTGTTGTTCTGTCTTGCTCATCACTATTCGCGAGGTGATGCGCGTTGGCGTCCCAGCCAATCACCAGTTGAATGTTCCTCCTAGTGCAGTCCTCCGCAGCAGAAAGCGGTGGGGCCAGGTCGTCTCCAGGAAGGTAGGCCTAGGCTATGACAAGCCTGGATATACCGCACTACCTTAGCCGTCACCTCGTTTCTAGATACGAACTGTGAAAGAGGAAGAAAGGTTCGTCTTTTTCCCATGAGAAGTGTTGCTCTAGGACAGACATTCTCGCTAACGTAGATCAGCCTGCCAGCATTAGTACCGAACCTATATATTCTTCCTCGGTATACACCCAAAGCTCTTGGATTAGAGCCACATATAAGTTGTCCTTAGGCCTTAGGGTGAAGCTCAGTTCAAAACAAACAACTGTTATTTTACTTTTGTTGGACTTTACTTAATGTAATTTTATCTGTATAATTCCTGCAACATTTATGACAACAAAACACAAACGAAATAAAATATCAACATTCAAAGCAAAATTAAGTTAAGCTTAAATCAAATTACACGAATTACAAAGTCACATAAACAAATGAAAATTAAGTAAAAGGACAACTAAAATCCTGTCAACAGAAATGGGAAAAGTACTTTACTCCATTAGTATTATCAAAGCTTGTACCATAAACTTATAAAATAATTTCTTCTTCATAATTAAAACTGAAGAATCCTACAAACTTTTCACTTTAAATAAAATGTAATCTTAACAGAAATCTCCTTACCAAATGAATCCCTTTCTTATCAGCTGTTATCACATTAAGGAGAGCCTTTTCATATTATCTCCCTCAAAAACAAGACAGGACTTACTGCGAATACACTTTTTTTTGTATACATTAGTTTGCTATACGTCATTAGTCACTTTATTTAAAAGTTCATTATGAATTTTAGCGAAAACTGTGGAAAGTTTAGTGGAAAAAAATATATATCCTTAGGGATATAAAAGGACGAGAAAAACATTGAGTAAGCTTGCGCTACACTTAGCGTCCCGTCTACTATGAACATTGCTCCGACGTGTCTTTAATTCTAATTTAAAATTCAGTCTGCACCAAGGCGACGCATAATAATTTTTCTCTCTTCGCGAAATAATCTCGACCCTTATTAAAAAGCGAGACTCCAAGTGCATGAAAATTTTCGCGAGATTAACAAAAATGGCAAAAAAAATTTATTCCGACGAAAATTTAAGAACAGAAAATTGGCTTTTATTATTCCCTTTTGGGAAGGTGCAAAAAGGAGCTGCCGGAAAAAGGGAGCAATAATAAGGATTGTCCCCCGTGCTCAGAGCAGCAGCAGAGTGTCATGGTGATTCGGTAATGAACTTCCAGCTTGTGCTCTATATCCCTTCGTCCTTGCCCGATAAGAATCTTGATGGTATTTCATGGAGACGGAAAAAGCAACTACAACTGATTTCAAAATCGAACTGAATTAGCTTTAAGGACACAAAGGAATCTTGGCTGTGATTTTGGCATGGATTTTTTTTAAATTGATTAAATTGAAGGAGGAAATCAAAGGTTCCAACGTCTTAAAAGTGAATTTATTACAAATATATAAGTAACTGAAGAGGAGCTTCCCCTACTGGGTCGAGCCAAAGGCGGGAGCCCTGTCCAAGGGACGAGGACGAGGCCCCAATTGGCGCTGGAATTGCACTGTTTTGTAATTGCACTCTTGAAAAACTTGTATATGGCAGTGTATTTACAGTGACTTTAGATTCAGCACCTGTCATATTCAGATACCCGATCCTCCTTCCTATTTTGAACTTTGAAACCCCTAAGTCCTGGGGTGACCGCGTACAAACTTTTATGCAAAGTCACACAGCCACTGCCCTGTACCGGCACAATGGAGCTCCTTGCTGGTGACAGCAACGCTACTGCCATCATACTTGGGTAGACATAAAAATTTTGAAACAAACATCCTCCCTAGTCTTCCGAAATATTCATAGGGGATGTTAAGCCGGTCACACGGTACACACTAGCTCGCCGGAAGGGGTCTTGGGGTGTGTGACCGGACCAACACCTATTTGGTTCACCACTTCCCTATTTGCCTATGGGAAAAAAAGGAACTCTTCACATCACTCTTTGTTCTCGATACTCCTCGCAGAGGCCCTGTTCTCACCATACGGCATCGTGGGACCTGTCACAAAGTTACCTCAGCAACGTGCGAACCCTAGAGAAAGATCTCGCTTCCAACCATCCTGGAAACTCAGAGGAAAAACTCTAGCACTGCATGTTAAATAAATAGGTACACAGTATAATTATTAGACTTCAACATACATATATTAATATATTATTTAAACACAAAACTCCCAATAGTACACAATTAATACAATGCCGTAGCAGCAACAATTTATCACAAGAAACGATTACGTGTTTTATGTGTTATGGTGTACAATGGGTACAAAGAAAACTCGACGACGATATGACGCTTGAACAACAAAAACTCAACTATGAACGGTAAAGATAACGTCGATTTGGCCAAACGATGTTATATTATTGTCTTCCTTTACCTTGTTTTTAGGGCAGACTCCCAATAGGGCACGACTCCTGGACGCTCCAGGCAATCGCCCGATAACAAAATCGAAATATTACTGCGCAATCGTTTTACCTAGAAACATCGAGTGCCTATTTGCACCCCAAAAAACTGCTAGTGTAAAATAGTTACAAGTTTGACTCAACAATATTATGTTTGTATTAATTAATAAGTTGTAAATATTTTTTTGTTTAAGTTATCAATATAATTACAATTTAAATATATATAGTTAAGGTAAATAAAAGCTAACATTTTTCCAATATGAGTCCGAGTATAATTTATATGAAAAGTAATTCATAGTTAAATACGTTAACACCCACCATGATCACAAAGGTGAAACTATGTTTTTGTGTTAACATTACATGTAAAAGTGGTATTTAGTTATAAGAAAAATCTAAAAAGCATGTAACCAAAATACCAAAACGAGCTGATTATATGCTGCACCAAGTCAATAGTAGTAGATAATACTCGATATGTACTAGGTATTGGGTGTGTCTTCCCAGCCACCTGAAGAGTGTTACCCTCGACAAAAATTTGATATCTTCGTGTTATTTCGTCTTTGGAGGAATTAACTGATGTTTCGCTTCTTTGAATAGATGCTGTATTTCTTTGACTTTATAATAATTATGAGCTGCAGTAAATGCCGATTACTTGAACATGTTTTTAATTTAGGTCAATAGGTGCAATCGAATTAAATCGGTTGCGATAGTAGTTATGAGTGGTCATCTAATTCATTTATAAGAATTTTTCGATCCTATTCTCTCACGGCTCCCAAGTCCAGAAAATTGAAGAAAAAATCCCTTCTAGCTAAAAATTAGTTTTTCTATCTTACCTCTAACCACAAATGACGATACAAAGGACGACTCCAGGCAAGCTTACATTATCCGCAAATGGTTTCCACAATTCTCAAGTCTCCCAAGTCCACAAACTTTGAATTGAACGGGAAAAACTTTAGGCACAGTATTCTTGCGCTGGTTGACTACCACAATCTAAGCGTCTCCGGGTGCAAATACTTTTCTCCAGAAGCGCCTCAGCAGTACAGGAAAACTCGATACAATGGGCGAGACGTGAACGCCGCTGGCTTTTGGGTATACTTTCGGGTCGGTGTACACCTCACGAACACCATTTTTTTGTATACTTTGAAAAATAGACACACACCAGAGCTGTTTTTTTTTGTTATATTTAAAATTTTCCTCAACACATTTCTTCTTCCCTTATTTTTTTAGGAACTTTTTTGTTTTTGATTTTTTTTACTATACTAAATAGTGTCTCACAAAAGGTACCCAGTGGGAAAAATTTGGAGCGCTGTTCAGGGGAGCTTACTTTGAGCGCTGTTAAATATGCTCGCGAGGGAGCATTACCGGAGCTTTCATAAATTTTATAAAACCAAGAAAATGAGCGATTATCTTGATGACCATAAAGGGTGGCATTAGCATACTAAATGGACCGGCTCTCGTTAGTAAAGCACCAAAAACGACGAACGCTACGGAAAGCGGAATCGACCGTTCAATCGTTACTTGCCGACTTATCACCAACACTTTTTTTTTAGAGACCGACCTTTTCGCCCGGTGTATATCTCAGACCTCTATTTGATCACGACTCTAACCCGACTGTCAAAAGTTTCTAATTTTTTTCCTTCCAAGAAAAATTTTGTTTTTCTCGCCTACTTCATTCCAAAAATTTTGAATTAAGGGCCAACGCGCACGGGCGACTTTTGTCTCCGTGACTGTTTCGTCGCTTTTATCAAGTCGGTGTATATGTATGGACATGCGCGCATGGTACGACGTGACAACCGGCGCATTTCCATACATAATTCGAAAGTGACGAAACAGTCACGGAGAAAAATGTCACTCGTGCGCGCTGGCCCTAAGAGTTCGTGAAGTGACTTGACTAATAATTTCGGAAATTTCCGAAAGATGGGGGAATAATTAATAAGGAGAATTTTTCATTAATTAACCGACCGTTACAGCCCTCACGATCAAAAGCGATCAGAACGATCTCCCTCGATCACTGAACTCACAGTACAACACCGTATACCTCCTAGAAAATGTTCGTTTGTCTCTATGGCTACTGCTGCGAGTGTTATATGCGATTCTTCATCTGGCCGCAGGGTTCCAATCGACAAGTGTCCTGTTATGATCGACATGATTCTGGCGATGATCTTCCACGTCATGATCGGAAGCTCGGGTTACCTCTGCTTGTTATTATCAACCCAAGTGTCTAAAGTCTTGACAGCTTGAGCTCCAACTAGAAGTTGCTACTGAAACGAAGTGAATGATGGGTATGCTTTGCTGCTAGTGTGGCCAATTCATCGGCTTTCTCATTGCTTTCAGTGTTTGTGTAACCCGGTGCCCAATGATGAGTGATCATGTACCTCGTAGTCTTCTCGTAGAGCTTCTTTTGACAGATTTCTACCAGCTCTTTTTTATGCGGCAGATCATGTCATTGGTAATTTCATGGCGCCATGTCTACCAGTAACCTCGGGGGGGGGGGGGGGGGGTAGAATAGGTTTGGGGTTAAGAGGAGCAGACAGTATGTTGAAAGATATGCCGATGAACCCGTTCGTTGGAAAAATTGCTATGATAGTAGCGTTCAATTTTGTCATGGGTGCCACATTGCAACGGTGAGTCAGCGAGTCGATGGTGGAGCAAATCCGTCGTCACCAATTAGCTTAGGCATTACATAGGTCGCGCGAAGTTTCCTGATAGCCGTTGGGCTATCACATTTCAGAATTATCCTGGTTCCTGACCTTGTGTTTGGCTGTATTACTGGCAGACTTTGAAGGTTGCCAACAGTTTCCCGGAAAGACAGCTGAAAAAAAAGCAGTTTTTTGGGAGAGACAATTACAGCGCCTACATCCAAGTCTGAAACATTTTACTATTATAAGAACACCGCCGACAAGTTAGACCTATTGTGTGCATACCCCACTAACGGAAAAGATCGTAGGCCCTCCGGACGAGGTCCTTACTTGAAGAAGACCAGACAGAAGCTTAGGGACTAACAAACTCTCTGATAAACGTAAATTTTCTAAGCCAGACCAGAGCACGTCTTTCACCGAGAACATGTGTGGAAACCTCGCCGCCTTCCATGCAGAGTCCGCATTCTGTCTCATGAGACAGTTCTAGGTTGTGGAGGTGGTACCACAGTCGCACATGGCTAGTCAGATATACCACCAACAGCCTAAGGTCCACCTTGTTTAGAGTGATAACACCCTTGAAAAAAGGGTCCTATTAGTTATTTAGCCTTTCTAAAAGTTGAGACGGTGCCGAATAGGGTAGGCATAGTCCCTTAGCCCAGTCTTCTATCGGGTACTTGGAGATGGACCATGAGATGGCCCTGGACCAGCGTCTCAGACCCATCCCTTGCGAGTTTGTCCGCAGCCTCATTGCCATCGATACCCCAGTGTCCGGGGATCCTATTTGACCTAACCAGACTCCGAAGCACGTCAAAACTCTGAAACATAGTGTATAGAGCTTTATCGTAGTTTATGTCAGGCTCCAAGTTTTTCAATCCTTGGTGCTGGTCTGGACATTGTAACCCGGGTTGAACTTGAGTGAAGATGTCATATTGATAGTTCTGTATAGTGTCCATATCCATACGTCTTCTCTACCCAGCAGACCGGTGGCAGCATATCGAGAATTACTTTCATTGATTCAGGAAGGGGCGTGGTAAAAAGAGCCTTCATTATTTGGACTTGGCCTAGTCTGAATTTGTTATATTTTTTCGCAAGAGTGGGACTCCACACGGCAGAGTTGTATATGTAAGGTGAAAGATCCATGTCTGGCTTCAAACTGGCTTAACCTTCTTTCCGAAAGTCTGTTTACTGGAAACTGAAAGCTACGCTGGTATTTCTTGCTATCTTTTCGATATTTTGACCTCCAGTTAACCTTTTGGGTCTATAATAACGCCCAGGTCTCGCTGATCGGGATATGCTCAGTGCTCAATCATTAATTATTGTACCTGGACTGAAATGAGGAATTTTTGTTCTGTGGGTTAAAAGTTTAAGTGTTGTATAGTAACGGATAGCCCACAACGATTAACGGAAAGCCAACTCCAAAGTCTCGTTGATTGTAGAGAGAAAGTTTTCGGATACTAGGATTACCATGTCGTCCATAGGCGACTGCCCTTATCCTGCAGAAGATCCACTAACTAAAACCTGATGCCTGGCTCTGATATTGTTCAAAGCGCCTTCCACTTTCAGGAAGGCTGGCTGCCAAGGTAAATTGTTTGTATTCTAAGAAGTAGTCGCGCAGTCCAGTACCAATTAATTTTCCCTTGCAATATGCATTCTGGGAGGAAAAAATACGGACCTCTGTTTTAGAAATTCCAATGTATAGGTCCAGCATGCTTTCTAGGGTCTTCAAAACCAAAACTGACAACCTTATTGGCCTATTGCCTTATGTTGTTTCGTGCCGGCAGTCTGGAAGAAAGCCGGCGATCAATACACGTGCAATCGTCTCCGAGTTTTTTACGCACCATAAATGCGTCACGTTAAATAAAAAGAAATTGTAGATCTCTGTTGATCTGCTCGGCCTATAGGCATATTTTAAACATTGAAGTTGGTTACAAACACCACAATAGCCTCCCTCTCTGCAACACTTCGGAATATGAGCCAGCGTGAAGCTGCCCGGAATGGTGGTAGCAGTAGGATATCTTCCTCGTTTTCAGGAGAAAGGAAGAGAGGCTGATAGGTCGATAGGATTTTGCTTCCTTGTATGATCTACTCCTTGATTTGGGAATAAAAACTACCCTAGCCTCTCTACACCACCTCGGAATATGGGCCCGCGCAAAGCTCCTCGGAATAGTGGAATGGTAGGTTCTCTTCCTGGCCGTTTTGAAGGAGACCTGGGAAAATCTGTTTGAAAATCTGTTTGAACATCCTGTTTGTCAGGCCTTTGTTCCTATTGTAGGCTCGGATGGCAAAAACTACCTCCGATCCAGTGTTAGGTTCTAAAGCCAATCCAGGGTCAGTTACTACAGAACCCCTGAAATGAGTTCTCATTAGTAGCTCCATGGGCGCAAGCCGTTTCGGGGCGGAAATTTTTGTTTGTTTTTATATTATTTTTAGTTATTTTTATTTGAAATCTGTTCATAACAAAAATAACCAAATAACCTGTTCTAATGATTGGTTATTGGTTATGAAATTTTAAAGATGCTTTCAAAGAATTTACGAAAAATAGTTTCAAAAGCCTTCAACAAAAGCTGAAGCTGAGGGGTTGTTAAACGAGCTCAACTCACTGGAAAATGATATTGAATAGGGTGCCCATTCTCTGGAAAACCTGGAAAAGTCAGAGAATTTAAGGAAGTATGGAAAAGTCAGGGAAATTCATTCAATTATGTAATTCTTTCAAATTATTTTCAAATTATTTTCTGATGAAACTTGTAATAAATCTGTCTTTTTCAACGCATGTGAAATTTCGAGGAAATCGAGGAAATTTTGGGAAAAGCAAAATGTTACCTAGCGGATATGCCGAAGAACTCGAAATAGTCGTTGTTGGAATTATCGGAATTCCGTTGTACTGGAAATTCACCCCATTTACAACGCGGGGTATGACGCTCGGAAGGCCCCACGCAACGATACTACTACTTATACTCTATGTTTTTTTGTGCACTGATCACGAAAATCGGGCTTTAAAATGGTTGGATCACCCATCGCCAAATCGCCATTTGTAGGGTTTCTCTTCGTAACAATTACTACGTATACATGATGAGTTGAACCCAGGTTGAACCCAAGTTCAAATGCATGTAGACGCGAGTCGAGTTGAGATAGAGTCGACTGAACTCGACTCAGCTCTGCTACCTGGGTTTAGTTGAAATTATGTATATAGACGAAAGTTCAGTAGTTGAGTGGTTGAATTTAGTTGACAGCAGCATCTCTGTGTTTTGTTTGTGATTTTTGTCGAATTTTGTCGATTGTCGGAAATTCAACTCAACCTCAACTCAACTATTCAACTCATCATGTATACGTAGTAAATGTTTATGAGACTCCGAAATAATTCTCTGAAATGGGCAAATTGACAAATTTAGTGCGTCTATAAAAACTGAGCTCAAAGTGATGGGTAACCGGTGAAGAGAAGGGGTGAAAACCACCTCAAAATTGACATAAAGATGCAGAAAAAAAAATAGTATTCACATTTCTTAAAGTTTCAGTGCTCATTTTTACGTATGTTTTAGGGAATATACAGTGCTGCGTATAAAATTAAGACCACGTAAACTTTGTGATGAAATTTTTACTTTCAATGGTTGCAGATTTTGAACGATTTGTTGGATTACAGAAACGAAATACTCAAAATTTAACTAAAACTATACTCTATTTATTGTAATAATTTCATTAAAATAAAACAAGACGGTCTTTCACTATAAATAAAAATGTAAATTAATCCCTGCGTAAAATGTTAAGACCACTTCAGCCTTTGAAATAATATCCCATCGCAGGGATGCAGTACCGTTGCATAGTTACCACCATTTTATCAATTCCTTGCATTACAGTTTGGAACATTGACAAAGCCATAGCTAACTGTGCTAGGACCCCTAGCACCGTTATTTATTTGATACCATTCGTTTACGTTTTCATTTTTCTATCAAAGTTGCAGAATGGGCAGAAAATCAGTTAATGAAATAACTTTATTGCAGGTAAATAAATAATTTTAGTTGTTTACAAAACATCGAGTAACTTAAGTATATTTTTCTGCTATTGGGCTTTACAATATTCGCTTATCTGTGTGGACAATTGCACTACAATTAAAAATAAGTAAAACCTGTGTTCATGAAACCATCAAAAGACACAATGAATGTGGGAGCGTGCAGAACAGGGAAAATTCAGGACGTAAGAAAATTGTCACAAGACGTGTTGAAAGTTCTTCGCACAAGTTAGTTAAAGAAAATCGAACGGAATCGAGCGCTGATCTTTCGATAGATCACAACCAAAAAAGTGGTGCGCAAGTGTCTGCTGGTTACATTTGAAGAATCCTTTGCGCGAAAGGATTGTTTGCTCAAAGCGCGGCTAGAAAATGTTTCCTAACATCCAGACATGCTCGAGCAAAAGTTTTGTGGTTTAAAACGCACAGAAATTCGACTCTGCAGGACTGGAAACGAGTGCTTTTCACAGGTGAAAGTTCATGACAAAATGTACGTGGTCTTAATTTTTTACGCAGCACTGTAGTTAGAAATTAATAATCAATACTGCCAGACACTTTCCGTCGGCGGTAACTTTTGAATGGGCCCTTTTATAGATAGAGGGGTTGGGGTGTAAAAAGGGTTAAAATTGAAAAAAAAATTCTGTCGCTGCGTATGTAGGCTCTATTAGGGCTAAATAACCGGTAAATACTAGTGGCAGTATTGATTATTAATTTCTAACTATATTCCCTAAAACATATGTACGTAAAAATGAGCACTGAAACTTTAAGAAATGTGAATACTATTTTTACATACCTTTACCACCGAGTACCTGGTAATTGGCCGTCGGCCCAAGCTAGCAGGTACACATACACTCAATGTATGTACTTACACTACTTAATCCCATACATTTGGTTTCTGAGAAAATATGTAAGGTCTGGCGGCTCTGGGATCTTGCTCTATTGTTGTAAACTACAAGGGGTATTATTAGGAGCGGTCCTTTAAGTGAAACACAACTGATTATTTTAATTAAAGAGACTTTTATTCCGAATAATTATTATTGTATTACAGACTTGGTGGTTACCGAACCAACCGACCTGGAGAATGTAGAACGACCGGTAAATCTGAGTTGAGCCTTTACTTTGCTTGCCTGTTATAATCGCTTACTTGCAATATTATAGATAAGAAATGCAGAGTAAGCGAATAGAACAATGAACAATGAATAGAATGAACGCTTATGACAAAGTATTAAATGGAGTAATTTGATACAGGAAGCAAAGTAAAAGGCATGCGCATGGAGATTAGTATTGAAATGCGCATGGTAAGTAATAAAAACAAAACAACGTGCGCATGGAAATTATATTGAAATGCGCGTGTTGGATAATTGAAAGGGCAAAAAAATGGGCATGTGCAATGACTTCACAACACTATTACTATAAAAATTGAAAAAGTAGTTCAGCCCATTTGTGCAGTTTCAAAATGTGCGGTTTCGGTTTATAATTAGTTGCTATTTAGCCAACGAACAGTGGTTGTTTATGGGACGAAATATGTTTTATTTATACATGCCGCCACTGTTGTCCACTGTATCAAATACCATCCAACTCGAACATCCAAAAAAGTGATGAAAATATTTTAAATATCTGGGAATGAAGAGAGTATGGCGTGATGAAAGTTCTTATTATTTTATTCAATGGCTTGGGAAAAACTGGGGTTACATTCCCGTATGCATTGACTTATACGACCATTTCTAGACAGATTCCGACCCTACGCTGAACTACAAAAAAAAGGCCCAGAAGCCCAATTGAAAAACCTGGAACCTAATGCCGTCCTAAGTATCTCAAGTGCATAATGTATCATAATGTAATCCTACTGCAATAATAAAGATTATATTAGGAATCGGCTCTTTTCACATCAGTCAGAACACATGCTATCTGCGGTGCATTTTCACTATACAAAAAACAGACATTTATACCAGGGCAGATTAGCATCTTACAGGATTCGAATTTTGAATCGACGAATCTGCTTCGACATACTAGAGGCCAAGATAGGTTTTGAAAAGCTTGTGTTGTGAATATTGAGAGCTGTGAAGAATGGAAGTCTAACAGATCCGCACTTCTTGAATCTATATCCTGGTGTACAGGCGGCTCAAACGCCAATTTGAGAAGCTGTCTGTGACTTCAGACTTTGCCTTTCTAAGGCCTGGGTCATTCAGTCACAGGATTTTTACACTAAGGTTAAATCTATAGAAGAATGCTCCGAAGTTTGTATATCTCCATCCTTACAATAATATTGTGAATGACTATGCATGCCATAATTGTAAGTTTTGCCAAAGTCAACCTTCGTATGCCAATGGTACCGGCACAATGGAGCTCATTGCTGGTGACAGCAAGGCTACTGCCATCATGCTTGGGTAGACATAAAAATTTTGAAAAACAAACCATCCTCCCTGGTTCCGAAATAGTGATAGGGGGTGATAAGCCTGTCAAACGGTATACGCTAGCTCGACGGAACGGGTCGTGGGGGTGTGACCGGACCGCTACATATATGGTTCACCACTTACCTAATTGTCCATGTGGGATTTCTTCATGTCATTCTCGTCCTTGGTCAAGATCCCACTGGTTTCAATCATTGACTCGCAACGATATGGAGGACCTGTAAAGTTTAGCAATGCGACGAAGAGCGAATCCCAGAGAGGAACCCCACCCAACCATCCTGGAAAAATTCAAAACAAACCTAGCACTTCATGCTGGGGAATAAAATATGCAACGTGATTACCGCTTCAACTTCATATATTCAATTAATTGTATTAATCCTAAACAGGTTCAACAACACTTAAATGGAAGAATCAACCACAATTTAACAAAAGAAATGATTACGTGTTTTATGTGTTATCGTGTACAATGGGTACAAAAGAAAACTCGACGACGATATGACGCTTGAACAACAAAAAAAAGCACAACTATGAACGGTAAAGATAACGTCGATTTGGCCAAACGATGTTAATTTATTTTATTATTATACCTTGCTTTTAGGGCAAGGACGCTCCAGTTAATCGGCCGATAATCAAAAAACCAAAATGTTACTGCGCAATCGTTTCAACAAAAACAATCGAGTGCCTGTTTGCAATGGACATTGTAAACATTTTCAACAGTCAAGAATCATCAATCTAACTTTTGTAATAATTAATGAGGTGTAAATAGTTTTAGTGTATCAATATAATAACAATTTGCATATATATTTTTAAGATAATTAACAGTTAAAAATTGTTCAATATAATTAAGAGTAAAAGATATGTGAAACGTAATTAAGAGGTAAATACGTTAACAACCACCATGATCACAAAGGTGAACCTATTATTAGTGTTAACCTTATATTTCAACGTGTTATGTATTTTGAATATAGTTAACTACGAAAAAAATATTAATATTTCGGACAGGTGCCTGCCTTTAAATAATTAATAAGGTGTAAATATATTATATAATCAAAAATTTTAAATATAGTTAATTAATATTAAGATTTTATCCGGCACAACCAGAACAGTCAATCGAACTGAGTTCTATTGTTTTTTACCTATCTATAAACACTTTATTTGCAAATCCTGTACTAAAATTATCTACGATGCACTGACAAACTTCAATTTTCTTTGACGTCTTCTTCACAAATTCTCAACACCGACTCATCACGTAAATTTTGATAAATGTAATCTTCTCCATGTTCTACGAATCTCAAGCGATATTCCTATCTTTAGTAATTATTTAGTTTTGATGATTGTTATATTAATTCTGCATCTTTTGCGACTGTGACGAACGCCATATACGTGTGTGTCCCTCTTTCAATATAAATAACAAAACTAAAGGACCTCAAAGTTTGTGCACTAAAAAGATAATTACTCACTTCGATTCGCGTAATTTTTGACTACGTTTTTATATAAACCGTATTTCAAGTAAATTTCATATTTATAAATTCACCATTATTTCCTCAGGTTCGCGACACAATCAAGACGGGAATCGACAGATCTACCACAAAATCGAATCGCCGAGCTGCGGGAAATAAATCGGAATTCGAACCAAACTTTCTTGGGCCTATTTCTCGAAGCTGACTTGCTCCTCCGGATTCTAAAAACTGACTTTCGGCCGATTTCTCAAAGAAACTAATTGCCTGTATCTGGCAAATTCTCAACACAGTCTCTCTGTTCGAAATTCAAATCCAGACTGTCAAAGATTTCTACTTTTTTTTCCTTCCCAGAAAAATTTTGTTTTTCTCGCCTACTTCATTCCCAAAAATTTTGAATTAAAAGTTCGTGAAGTGAATTGACTAATATTTTCGGAAATTCCCGCGAGATGGGGGAATTATTACTAAGGAGAATTTTTCTGGTAAATACCCGACCGTTACACAATATAATGTAAAACTCTAATTTTTTTTTAAATTACATATGCTTGCTCTACAAATACACGAGTTGAGCTCAAACTAGAATTGAATTTTTTCTGTTCTCTTGTTAATAAACCATTATCCCTGTAAGCCATCATGAGATTGATTTCCAAAGGATAGGCAGAATCACCTGCTAAATGGTAATTGACAGGTATTGTAGTTTATATTGGGTTCACGCCGAGCTGGTGCATGCTGGGATGATTTTGTAGTATTGTTCTTCAACACAAATTATGTTTTTTAAACACAATCAAGCACAGATTAACGTATTTACACTACAAATACGCATAATAGTGTAAATCTTAGAAATTTTTTAAAATTTGAAAAATCTCACGTGTGATTAAGGGAGGAGGAGGTCGAGCCAAATCTCACGACATCTCACCAAGGGGGAGGGTACGGGGTCGAAAAATCGCCAAAAACGCCTCACGTAATTTATGGATGTCCCCTAGCCCACGGGCGCCGAATGGACGGCCCTGCCCCTGGTATTCTTCCTCAGGGGTCTTGAAGGCAGCAATGCCATTTGAGTGATCTTTAGACAAAACTTTGTATAACCTCTTGTAGTCTAAACGCTTGTCTAGTTTTTTGCAGAAGGCTTTCTATAACCTTCGCTTGGATCTTCTCAGCTCTTTATTGTAATCCGTGATGGTTTTCTTGTAGAGGTCCCAGTTACTTGAGACTTTAACCTTGTTGAATAGTTTTCTAACTTCTCTCGCTCTTTCGTAAGCATAGCCTGGTACCGAGCCGGAAACTCCAGCTTACAAGATCAGCATTGTCCGGGAAGAAATGTCGAGCTTGACGAGGAGGCTCTGTGAAACCTGGTGGAACAAAGCCCCATTGTAACCATAGGCGGTTTGGCGAAAGAGTTTGGATTCGCTCATTGAACCACTCATCGACACCTTAATACCATCAGAAGTCAGCAAACTGGGTCAATAAGTCCTACACCAACTTCGGGGTCTAATCGCCCACAGATAGTTAAATGTGTGCCCTTCCTTGCTGTCACGTTTCAGGAATGAATCTTTTTGGGAAGAATTCTGAATGGCTATAAAAATTTTATACAAAAATGTACAAAAATTTTAAGCACAGGAAAAAAGTGGATAGGAAAAGGAAACACACCGAGACCCAGGCTAAAGCAGCTCAGCGCTATGTGAGGCGGGGAAAGCTATCCTTACAGCTGCAGTACACACTTCAAACTTTGCACTAAGAATAAGAACAAGGCAAAACTGCAACCTGTTTTTATAAGTTCATACATTTGGAAGAACTGCATTATTTATGGGCTGACACAATAATATATTTATGTATTTCCCACTTAACCACAACCACACACATTTTCTACAGCATTTAAAGCAGATATATTCATCTTCAGAAAAAAACTTCCCCAATTGAAAAATAAATTCTCAATCCCCTTTAATACAAGCTTAAAAAATCGAAAGGATTTCATCCCTTATCTTACGTTCTCCCTCTCTCTCTCTATTTTACTACAGACAAGAATCTTTACCCTTAAGTAAGTATATACCCAGCATGACCTTGAATAAACAATTTGAGACCCAATTGGCACAAATGGTTACAGTAACCATTGTAGCATTCATGGGGGTAGAACCAGAAAGTACGGATCATCAATCCCCCGGTCAAATGTTTAGGAAGATGGAGTCCTAGTCCAGTGCAAATTATTCTGTTGTTCAAACTCGCAAGGGATGCAAGCATTTTCCCACCCATAAAATGAAACTTGTCCATAATTAATTCCCTGAGAATTTACCCCATCCCTTTGGAAATTTTCTTTTGGGGGGTTGTTGCTCATGCGGTTATCCAGTCCCCCACCACCCATCAACCCACTCACACCATGTATCCTTAGGCGTACATATATGTATGTTATACAAGAACACACAGAATCCTTCCGGATCGGGGGTTGAGGGTGTGCTATTTTGTGGGGTTTTTATGTCCCTAATATCCACCGAAAATTGATGGCACGTTTTGTTCTGTTTTCGTTTTCTCTTTTGTAGCATGTTTAATAAAAGCCGGACCCTTTCTTGACAAACTCTTAATTAATTATGCAGTTACGACGACTTGCAATGGCATCCCTTTACTCATGGGGATGTGATGAGTTTTATTTTGATGAAGTCCCCTTAGTTTTCGTCCTTGCTCTGTGGCTTCTTGGCATCCTTCTTCGAATTTTTACTGGTATTTTTTTTTTAGTAGAATTTTTATGTTTATGGAATCGGATTAATGGGAATTCGGTTGAGTTTGTGTGTTTTCGGTTGGCTGATGACGAAAGTGCCTCATTCAATTAGTGTTTTGCTGCTGACATTCGTTATAGTCATGATGTGACTGAAAATCCTCGCTTTTTCGGTAAATATCTGATGGTTTTGTCTGCAGCTGAGAAAGTTTCAAGTAGGATAGACGACAAAGTTCTTGCAAGGATAAAAAACATAAACTAGTCTTTATCGCCTAATTTCTTACACCAGACCAACGTTATCAGGACGTTGAGCTTATAGAATATACGTTGGCCAGACTTTATCTCCCCGACAAGAGCTGAAATCTTAATCTCAGATTTTCACCGGTCGCAATTAAACGCAACATCTTTATTTTCATTTGTAATTAATTTTAAAAGATTTATTTAATTTTTTGTACGTGGAAAACCCAAGCTTAGGAATCAGCTTTGTACTACCACCCCGTCATGTCGTCCAGTTCATGGGGCTAGTAGGAAGGTTAGAGTAAAGAATAGCAGAGAATAGGAGAAATTAGAGGGGCTTGGGGATGCTGAAGCAGTGATAGCAAATATAACCTTAGGCAAGGCGCGCACTGAGGTGATGAGAAATTGGCGTGGCGGTGGTGTGGCTAGTGAAATATTTTAATCACACGGAATTAAAGGAGGCAGCGCGCATCGAGATGGAGTGGCGTTGGTGTGGTGTTTTGCAAGTGCACTGGCATAATTTGGTTGCCACTAGTCTCCGACAAGTTTAATTTTGAAGTGGCACGCCATTTCACGGCCAACTTGAATTTTTTTTTTGGGAAACACGTACGAGGGTATAGGTCGCAATTTTTCTAGTAATTTACAAAATGTGGCCTTGTTCATTCTATAAACAAGTTTAAACGTATTTTCTTCCAGGAGTAAATCACCTTTATAAACATTATAAATGCGGTATTTTGCATTATTCTGCCACAGTGGATGGACCCAATGCACTTTTTTCTTTATTGTTTTTTTATTGTTAAGGTTAATAATTTGCACACATGCAACGGCATCTTCATCGTCCGACGACCATATTTTGATTGAAAATATCTTGTGGTAAATCGATGTCGCGAAGTGGTGCCTGCCACTTCGGTGCGCATTAAACCACTTCGATGCCATTCCGCCGCCATTCCTTAGGCACACCTCTTGCAACTTCATCAGAACGCCAAAGCCACTTCACCGCCACACCACTTCAGTGCGCGCCTTGGCTTAGGTTTGAACTCCAGGATGTGCGAGTTCGGGAATACTGACTGCGGAAGATTGCTCCACAGTCGAGTTCTATACAAGGTGTCCCATGAGGAAGTTCAAAGCGGCCGGCTGTGGATAGATTATGGATAGACGAACAAAAATTCGTATGCGTGGGTGGGGGGGGGGGGGGAATCGTAACGGTTTAGCCGCTAGGGCGTTTTGAAGTTTTTTTTTAGAGTTTTACATATCACCCTGTATTTTTGTAACCCTATGACTTATCTTCATGAATAAGGGTTTAATGCAATACCAGTGGTTAGAAAGATTTAGGTATTAATTAAATAAAAAAAACTCTACCGTGTCAGTTAATATTCAGATTTTTATTTAGTTAAGGTTTGCTTTTTAAATTTATGACACTTAACACTATGTTACACTTTTTTTTTAAAAATGTTAAATTTTAATAATATCAAAAAATGTTGTTGCTAATGTTGATCCAAGACATCCCTCGTTGACTATCTGAAAATTACAAGCATATAGTGTCAACGATTACCAGGCTATGTCTGGCATGTATTGCACTTATTACTTGCAGAAATTGATGTTAAAATTTTACCAGCACCAAACATATAATAACCGATTACCAATTGGCATGTAAATGGATATAGAATTACTTGGCTTACCTCTTAGGACTTTCTGGTGAACAGAGAGGCCGATTGCTTCTGACGCCGGGCTTATATAGGCTGAAGTCAACGGTTTTTCCATGTTTGAACTGCATTTTCGTCCTTTGGGAAATTTGGGAAATTTATTTCTTAGGTTTTAAAAATTTATTAATATCTCCTTTTTATTATTTCCTTTGATTTTATATATATTTCTTAATATTTTTATTCATCATAATTCTCATTATTTTTCGGTTTTTAATATTATTTCGTTAAATTTCCTTCAATTTTTATCCTGTACTAAAAATTTCCCTTTGGGACATTTAATTCAAATTGCTGCAATATCAACGAATAATTTTTGAATTTATAGTATTATCTCTTTTCATTTTAATCCTTTTTATTGTCCCTTTTTCTCTCATTATCCTTATGGTAAATTATATTTTCAGTAGTATCTTTTTTACCATTATTTATTTCAGTTTTCGGGCATCACCAGTAAATTCCTCGTCAAATTTTACATTGACTTAATAGCTGTTTTCGATTTGCCCCATTTATCTGATATTCATCACATATTCCTCACATGTCAAATCTCGTACTCACTTTTGCCTCACTTTAGTTCTGTCAAATTGTAACTGATTGCAAAAAGCAAATCGAACAGTTACTTATGTGATAAATAATAAAAATTTTATAAATTAATTTTCCATACACCGAGATCAAAGAAATTGGTTCTTCATAATACTTCCGCTGCTGAATATGAAATTATTACAAAATAAGATATTCAACCACATTAAATACATCAGTGCATAACTTCAAAATCACTTACTCAACTGATGTGATGAAAAAATATTTTTATCACATCACTTGGTTTTGTATCAGTTAGAAGCTGTCGCCATCTGTTGTAAAATAGGAACTGAACCGCCAAATCGAATAGCCATTTTCACTGAAACTGAGGAAAATGTGAGGCATATCAGATAAATGTGTCAAATCGAAAACAGCTAATATATCATATGTTTTGAGTCAATAAAGTTTGACGTTTCTACGCGCGGTAGAGTTTCGCGAGTTTGCGTGAAGTTTTCCGCGGTTTTACCTGTTCTCGACATGGCAGGTACTTATAGTGCTTTGTGTTTTGTGTAGTTATTCATGTTTTATGTTTTTTGTGCGGTTTTGGTGATTGATGCGGTGAAATTTGCGTGATTTTCAATGTTTATGTTTTTATGTGTACACCTGTCACTGAGTGTCTTTGAAGTCCCTTTTTCACCTGGGGCTTCAATTAAATTGTAACATTTGGTGAACGAGGTGGTCTTTACCACCTAATAAACAAACCTGTTGTGTTATTTGCGTTCAATTTGTGTTATTTTGTGTGGCTTTTATGTTGATTTCATTTCTAGTGTTGTTGTTGTTGTATTTGCCTGTAAACTTCATGTCTCTTGTTTTTGTATTTATGTTTGTTATGTTTGCATGCAACTTTATCAAAATTCATTTATTTATATTTTAATTAAATATTTTTTATTTTGGTTGTTATGTTATTTTTGGTTTTAATTCATTTTGTTTCTTTTGTAGATTTGCTTGCCAAGTAGGTAAGTATATATGTATCGTGCCTTCATTACTTCATTATATTAATTCATATTTAGGTTTAGGTTTATTTATAATTCAACTTAATATATATCAATTATTATAATTTGTAACAATAAATATCTGCTGATTTTTTTTTATTCTGGTGAGTTATTTATTTTTAATTTTCCCCTTCTTTAGGCGCTTGGGGCTAAACAATAAGGTATCAGTGTACGCAGAATACTCCCACCTATCTAAAACCGTCAAAATTCAACTTCCACAGCAATGAGTCGTCAAAGTTGAAATTTTGGTTTTTTTAACTAAAATTTCAACTAAAACCAACTTTTTCTCCAAAAAATGCCTAGTTAACTAATATTTTTTTTTCAAAATTGGAAAGCTTGGACAATTTCCTATTAATAATGTACAGTAAATTTTTACGCTAGGGCCTTTAGTTTTGAAGTTATTAGTAAGTTTGATGTTAAAATTTGCCTTATTTGGTGGTTATTTGATACTTTTTGACGAAGCTTAGGTGAAAAGTACTAAAAAAGAGCAAATTTCAGCATTAAAATTGCTAATAACTTCAAAACTAAAGGCCCTAGCGTAAAATTTTTTTAAACATTATTAATAGAAAATTGTCCAAGCTTTCCAGTTTTATAAAAAAAATATTAGTTAACTAGGCATTTTTGGAGAAAAAGTTGGTTTTAGTTGAAATTTTAGTTAAAAAACCAAAATTTCTTTGACGACTCATTGCTCTGGAAATTGATAGGGTAGAACCTTGATTTTGACGGTTTTAGATAGGTGGGAGTATTCTGCGTACACTGATTGATATCTTATTCCTGAAAATAAGTCATAGGGTTACAAAAATGCAGGGTGATATGTAAAACTCTAAAAAAAAACTTCAAAACGCCCTAGCGGCTAAACCGTTACGATTTCCCCCCCCCCCCATACGTTTTTTTCGTCTATCCATAACCTATCCACACCCGGCCGCTTTGACCCTCCTCATGGGACACCCTAAATTAACTCTTATTTTGCAAGTTTACGCGAGAATCATATTCCCGCGATCAGTAACAGTACTTCCTAGATCACTGAACTGAGCTAGACTTCCGGTATCTCAGCCAACTCACTCGTTGCACGGTTCTAAATAAAGTTGGCCAAAAGGTCCGACATTGACGAGTGAAAAAAACTGAATGGGTAGAAGATCGAAGCAAATGAGGATCTAACCTGCCCCCCAAATCGGTTATACGTCCACGACTCTAACAACCGAATCGATTTTCTGATCGATTTGGGTGCGGGGTCATTACTTGTTCCTGCCTAGGCGTTTCCGCCCTACAATGGAAGCCCGAACGTAGTGTACGCCAAAAAAGGACTGCAGAGCGTGGTATTGAGGACTTTTGGCTACAGAAGTAACTTGCATTTCTTAATAAATCCGAGCGATTGGGATGCTTGTTTGACAATATGCAGACAGTGGGTCATTCTTTAGATTCACACCATTCACTGACGCAGAACGAGGTGTCGGTGCATGGTTTCGTAAGAGATGAGATAGTACTTTGGTTTGGAAGGGTCTAATTCGATGCGATTCTCTTCTCACGGACTTTAATATTGATGAGTTCGAGATCCCTGCTGTCTCTGCTGTCCCTGTGTTGGACATGAGCTGACTATCTAAAAATTAAGGTCTGGATGGTGTGAAGCAGGTTGGAGAGGATTAAGAGTAGATCATTTATAAAGATTAGTAAAAAAAGAAGTGGTAGAATTGACACAAAAGGGACGCCGGCAGAGGTGGTGTTGAGATTAGGCTCGATGGGATCCAAAACCATTATAATTGAGGAACCCAAGGAACATTTTTAATGCAGCTTTTAAGAACTAAGTCAACAGAACAAGTTTATTTTTTTGGTTTTTTTAAAATGAGAATCTTTCATCAGTCGAGCAACCAGAGGGAGTGTGCTCGACCGCCTGTAGAGCCCATGACCAAAACAGGAGACACCGCTGCCACCAAATTTTTCAATGATGGTTGAGTCAGACCGGCACAAACCATAAAGGCATTACTTCGGTCTGGAGTCGTTAAACTTAAAAGGGTCTTTCAAAGAGGTGCTCAATAGAGCCGGAAGTGGGCATACGGAACAACGACCTCGGCCATTTAAATAGACAATGCCAATTGCTTGGAGTTTAGTCATCAAAACAGGGGTGCCGTACTCTATTGAAGGCCTTGGCGAAATCTAGTGCAACAATACCTGACTCAGCAAAGACTACATATCCTGTATAATTTGCTTGTATTCACGATATTCCCTTCATAAGCTTTTTATTCATTATGAGCTAGTTTCCAACAGTCTAAAAAATAGTATAAAAGCACAGTATAAAAAAACCCGAAGAAGTATGACCGCGCGAAAAGTTTGCCTAGAGATTAAGTCAAAGGCGAGACACATTTGTTAAGGACCAAAGGCGATATATTATATTGGATAGTGAATTTATTGAAATAGAACTTTTGGAGACACCCACGACTAAACACTTCGCGAGTCCTGAGAGATTTTGCGTTGGACCTACGCAAACACCAGTCCCAGCCAGTGTTTTGGTAGAAGCGAATAAGCCTCAGCCAGATGGCTTTCTTTCTTCTTTTCAGAACGGAGTTGGTTCGGCCAAAAGATGAATATGAGAAATTTGCGCAGTCTAGAAAGTGCAAAGAGGTGAGTTAATAGCAACAGGGTGCCATGTTGGATGTGAAGCCTAGCAGATGGGCTCCTTTACCTGCAACGTCAAGGACACTTGTGGCATAATCTACAGTTATTTATGTGTGCAAAGGGCTCGGAATTTTTGTCAGAAACAATAGTGACATTTATGCCCATATTCCCAATTTCACTCACCTGAATTCTTTTCACTCACTCAAAAGTAGTTCACTTTGTAATTGGTATTCCCGTTTTCACCTATTTTCAGGTGATGCGATGCAATGCGTGACTCGAATAGCTGTCATAATTTCGTGTTTTTGTTTACAAAATTTGATTACATTTTTCAGTAGTTGTAACTTCCTTAAAGCTGTTTTGCGCCTACTGTATTTTCATATTTATCCTCTATTCACCCAAAATTCGCCAAAAATGTATGGGTGAATTGCGAGTGAAATGAATGTATGGAAAAGTGAATGTGAGTGAATGCGGGCGAATATCGGGAATAACAATTTCAGTCACTCACCGGATCTCGACGGGTGAGTGAATTCGGGAATATGGGCATTAGCTAATTTACATTATAAATTTGAAATCACCTGCAGCAATTACTTCACACTCCAAGTTAGACTCTAAAAATATAGAGATCCGTTCAAAAATAGCATCGAAAGTTGAAGTGACGCTTCATTACTTTTATAAAAACAGAAATATCTGTCATGGCTCTAAAAAATTATTTTAAGGTATATTCAGTCACCTGATATCTAAAACTAAGATTTAATGTAGGTAGATATGTAATGTGAATCTTGGGTCGGTTGCCCGAAGAAGCCAACCTCAGATCCACATACAAAAACAAAAAAAATGAAAAAAAATGTTCGAACAATAATTCCACCTGACCGTCAAGGCGGTACCCCGGGCCTCAAGAGTAGGGCTGGCTCGCCGGGTGGGGGTCGTGGAGTGTTGAGAGCCCCGAGGTACCACCTATCTATGTGCATCACCACTTACCTGTAAGCGCCCCATCAGGGCGGGCGCGGAGTACCCATGAAGCAGAGAAGGGAGGTTTCCTGAAAAAACCCAAAGTTCTAGGCGAGATAAATCGCCCGCCGCTATGCCATTCCTGATTAGCCAATCATCTTATTATTATTCAATCTGTAAACCACCTGCAATAAAACAAAATAGCACAAAAAACCAACTCAGGGTATACATTGACTTTTTTAATATCGTGTCACCACTCTATACACAGTCAGTACATCAACGTTAACATTTCAAATCTTACTTGGTATTATATATGACGACTTAGGTGATGGGTGATTTACGTTTCTCAAATATACCAAATAACTCAAAAACCCACAACAGCGTGAACCCGCCCTGGTACCAGCACGCGCTTACTCCTGTTGGACAAAAAAAACAAGAAAATTGGTGACGCAACACCACCCAAAACCCTTGAGTCGCTAACAGCCAGGTACTAATAAACCAAAACAATATATTAAGGGGAAATACAAAATATTACAGACCGATAACGGAAAGAAAAAGGATAATCGAACAGAAAAAAAACCAATTAACTACATCTAAAAATTAATTTACCAAATATAGAAAATCATTCAGAATAATAGTAATATAGTTAAGCAATATCAGTTTTAAATAAAGTTACAGAATTATTTTCTAATAAAGTGTTTGTTCATCAACACACACAAATAAAGTTAAAATCAACTATTGTTACACTAAGGTATAATTTAGAATTAAGTCTTCCTTCAATACTGGTCCTCCAACCAGGGTCGCGAATAAATATTCTTCTTTCCCATAGGTATGCTCGCAAAACTAACACATTCATCTAGTCCACTGGACTATTAGTCGGGATGATTATCCGATCTCAAATAGAACTTCGGTAGATCCCGTTCAGACTGTATGCGAGAAAAAACTTATGCTATATCACTTATTTATCATTTGCAACATTTTATTGCGTAACGTTCTGTTTTTTTTTTTTTGCTATTTTGCACAAAAACTTTATGGCACAATCCGCAAACTATTTTATTGCGTAACGTTCTTTTTTTTTGCTATTTTGCACAAAAACTTTATGGCACAATCCGCAAACTAAAATATTTTTAACAAAAATTTTCAAAAAACCTTGGGCGTTCGTATAGACCGGAAAATCCTGACTGCTTTTTTCCTCAGATTTTTTCCTGTTTTTCATTTTTCCTGGCCTTCCCATTTTTCCAAAAAAATTTATTTTTCTAGTTGTAATTTTTTTTACAGTGACTAATACAAGGTGGGTTTTTTGTAAGGAAATAGGCCCGCCGTTACAGATATGTAGGAGCGGCAGTTCCATCCAAAACTGGAAACTGAAACACAATTGGCGCTGAGGTGCACCGTTTTTAGACGATCTCATTCATTCAGGTGGAAGCCTTAGACAGTCCTTTTTTTATGTGGAATACTAGAGCTCAGGAAAGCCTTTGTACTGTCGACAATCTATTTTCTTCGTATAGAGTGCAATGTCGAACAGCAAGCTCTAGTCGAAAGATAGTGAAAGGGAAGAGAGAAGTAGGAAGGAACTGCCACAACCACCTAACCCCAACCATTCCTATCGCGACTCTGGCATTGGGGCAACGAGAAACAACTCGCTGGAGTGTTATGCCTCCCTGAAACAAGTTGAATCCCATCAACCAACCGATGACATGCGCTTGGCGGAGCGGGGCAGTGCTAGTAGAAGGCTATGACAGGCGGAATGTAAAGAGGGAAGAAGAAAGAAGGTGGGAAAGACGAAGGACCGTAGGGCTCTTCCGGGATTCGAGTCCGGGACCTCTGGGATGTTAGCCAGGCGCCTTACTCCCTAGACTACCGAGGTCCTTGTAGGGTTTCCAATATTATTGGTCTATAGCTGATATAGAAAACTGATTAGCTGTCTACGATCTTATTACTCTTCGTTCCACGTCGATGGAAACCCTTTCTTCCTATATTTGATTGGGCATGACGCTCTGTTCAAAGCACTTTCAAGGGTGTTAACCAATTTGTCAAGTATATTGCGCGACTTGAATATGTCCTTAGGTCCGTTTGCTAATGTAACCTTTGTGATCTATCTGACCTGTTCCTAGTTCGTTATCTTGGGGTTTATATAAGGCTCCGCTTTGCCTATACCAGGTTTATATGAAAGGAAATCTACTTGTAGTCTGAGAAGGAACTAGTATCTGGAACCCTCTAGTTACCGACCATATGGAAATTGTTATTCAGTACTTAGAGCTAGTGTAATGTCGATGATTTCTTCCACCCTCGGAAATTATCTGTACTTACGGAATACAAAGGTGGGAAAGTTGGTCTAGGTTAGTATTAACTACACTCACCTCTTACGTTGCTCTTCTTGCTGCCCCATAGTACGTATCTCGAGTTGGCATCGCCTGCCCTCCTTCTACTGTTGCACCTGGAACGTCCTTGGTAGTCGCTTCCACCACCGCCTCCACAGCTATTTGTACAGCCCATCAGCGGCTGTTATTGTGGCTTGTGCTAAAGTAGCAGAAGTTCCGGTTACATCTCCAACTGCTGCATCAGAGTTTTTGGAGGTTGGCTCCTTCCCGACCACGATGACGATTAGTTCATCCGTACGCTCTTCATTGGAGGCAGCCTTTTCATTAAGTGACTGCTTTTATCTTTTCCTGCCTTGGGCCGAAAATGAATTTATGGTCAACTCTTATAGCAATAATGGCATCCTGCTATTACGCTGCGGTTCCTCGGCCTTGAGGAATTTCCAGTCGTCCGTGGAGATATCCCTGCTATGGTGCCTTAGAAACTCGATCTATTTGACTAGTCTTATGGGAATAACCGTAGGACGCCTTCCAAGGCGTCGCTTAGAGGGGTCGAAAACTTCCTTCCAAACATTATCACCACACCTGACCACTCGAAACCCTCTCACTATTAGTGAGGAATCTAACGAGGGCAGCAGAACTTCTGACTGCTATTGCTCCATCACGAACTTCAAGACCAGCCCAGGTAGTCCAATAAATAGGTAGAAAAAAAGGCCTTCGTAATGCGAAAAATACCGCACGCGATTTTTTTTACCAAATGGTTTTATATATTTTTATAAGCTTAAATTCAAAATGGCGTCATCCCCACCCTCTTGCTAAAATTACAGTGAAGGAAAACGCGTTTAATTCTATATCTCAAAAACTATGCATTTTACGACAAAAATGTATATTATCTTTTTTGTAGATAAATAAGTGATCGTAACGGTTTTGGTAGAGGTTTACATAACACCCTGTATTTTTGTAACCATATGAGCTATTTTCATGAATAAGATATCAGTGTACGCAGAATACTCCCAGCTATCTAATACCGTAAAAGTCAAGGTTCTACCCTATCAAATTCCGAAGCCATGATTCACCAAAATCAAAATTTCGTTTTTTTTAACTAAAATTTCAATTAAAACCACCTTTTTCTCCAAAAAAATACGTAGTTAACTAATTTTTTTTTGCAAAAGTGGAAAGCTTGGACAATTTGCATTGAATAATGTCCGACAATTTTTATCCTACGGCTTTTACTTTTGAAGTTATTAGCAAGTTTGATGGTAAAAATGGCCTTTTTTTGTTGCTTATTTGGTACTTTTTGGCAAAACAGGTGAAAAATCACGAAAAAGAGCCAATTATTGCATTAAATTGTTTATAACTCGAAAAATGAAGGCCGTAGGATAAAAATTGGACATTATTCATAAGAAATTGTCCAAGTTTTCCAATTTTGCAAAAAAAAAATTAGTTAACTACGTATTTTTTTGCAGAAAAAGGTGGTTTTAATTGAAATTTTAATTAAAAAAACGAAATTTTGATTTTGATGACTCATGGCTTTGGAAGTTGATAGGGTAGAACCTTGACTTTTACGGTATTAGATAGATGGGAGTATTCTGCGTACACTGATACCTTATTCGTGGAAATAGCTCATAGGGTTACAAAAATACAGGGTGTTATGTAAACCTCTACCAAAAAAACTTCAAAACGCCCTAGCTGCTAAACCGTTACGATTTACCGCCCTCTTCCGTACGATTTTTTGTTCGTCTATCCAAAACCTATCCACAGCCGCCCGCTTTGTAAACTTAGCGGTATACACTCTGCATATTGGGGAAAAAACTACTTTTGAATCTTCGTTTTTTGACACTTAAAGCGCCATAACTGGTGCAATATTAGCCCTACGTAAAAAATGATGATAACAAAAATTATAGATAATCGTGTGTTCTATAAGTCTTACGCAGGACTTTTTCATGTAGAATTAACCATTAACGAAATATAGTGCAAAGAAAGTGATTATGAAGTTTGAAACACTATTTCTCCGTAGATATTGACTTTACAAAAAAAATCTAAACAAGAAAGTTAAATCACTTATTTATCTACAAAAAAAGATTCTATCAATTTTTGTCGTAAAATGCATAGTTTTTGAGATATAGAATTAAACGCGTTTTCCTTCACTGTAATTTTAGCAAGAGGGTAAGGATGACGCCATTTTGAATTTAAGCTTATAAAAATATATAAAACCATTCGGTAAAAAAAATCGCGTGCGGTATTTTTCGCAAAAGTAAAAGTATCTACCTATTTATTGGACTAAGGGATGATCCGGGAGTCTGCTGGCCCTAGAGTTGGCCTTAGTGAGTGCCACTAGAAGGTATTCCCTCACTACGTCACTCATTGTCCTATTACCTGTCGATCCTGGTCGCTTGGTTCTTGATGTATACTAGCTTCCCAGACTAGGACTGGTCTTAAAAGTTTCTTCCATTTTGGGGCAAGCCTCCTTCTTTGCAATTTTACCCTGAATAAAGGGGGCGCTATTGTACGTTCTTTTGCGGAAACACGACTGTGATCTCTATTTCAAATTGCGGCCATTGTCCCTGTGACTGGTTACTCCCGGGTTTTGCTTGATTTAGGAGTACTGTGATTGGAACTCGCCAAGGCAGAGCTGGTGATGCTCCACTTGGGGCAATCTGAAACCACGGGTAGGGCTCTTAGTCCTTGGTCCTAGTCTTTGTACGTTTCTGTGTCCGGTCGTGTATGTATCTATTTGTTGTAGTTTTTTATTTGTCTTATTCATGTTTGTTCGCACGAGTAGTGTCGAAAAGAAAGTCCGCCCTGGCAGATCCACATGCCAGGCTAAGGCACGATTGGCGCGGATAGTCTGCGACCAGCCTATTTATACCTACTGGTAGGCTATTCAGCCTTCGTGTGGGTAAAAAATTCAAACAAGTACAGGAATATTAAAAAAATTAAAACTGTAGTTTTTATGTATATCTGAACCTCCGATAAGGTTGATGACCTCAGCAGCAGGCGGTTTAACAGGTGACACAATCAGTAGGGTTAAGAGGTAGCAGCCTCGTTGGAGTGTTATGCCTCCTGAAACGAAGTGTATTTCGTCACCCAACCTACAAAACTGTAACGTTAGCGTAATTGAGCTAGATGGAGGGGGAGGTAGTAAGGTAGTAAGGACTTTCTTGTTTTCCGTCAATTATCCTTTCTAGAGTTTGGTTATGAATGTGCGTCGTTTGGTTTGACGCATTTATCAAAGAAAACATTTCACTATTTTGTTTTGTATACGTACTTACATAGAATGTCTTCTGGTGAATTTATCTCTCATTATGAAATATTTCGAAATTGATTTTTGATTTAATTGAAGTTGATAAAGTCGTCGTACTACAACCACATTCTACCAAGAAATCTTTCAACTACAATCAACTTGGTTTAATCTTGAAACGTATCTAATCAACAAAACTAAACGAAATCCTTGACTACACATCGAAGAGACAAAAGCAAATTATGACCATTATGGATCGAAATTTATGATTGCTTTGTCTGTGTAAGTACCCAGAAAAGTAATCTGATTATCTAAAATGAAATGTGCTTAGTTTTCAGATTGGGTATTATACCAGGAAGTAGATGGTTTCCATATACCCAAAAGATGATGGTATTTTATTGATTGATGAATTGAAGAGGACTAAAATTCGTGAAGGATATCTCACTTTAGAAATACCGAGTCTGCCTGTTATACTCCAGTGGTGAAAAAAATTGCGGATAATAATCTGGATGTACACAATCAAAGTGTATGGAGTGGTAATGTGGTAATGAAAAAGTGGTGGAATTTTCTCTTTTTTTCTGAAAAAAAAAATTTCAGACTTTATCGTTCAAAATTCATTTCCTGTAAAAAAAACCCAGTCTGACCACTTTGAATATCATGTATGGTTGCTGTACTTTTTCAACATAGTATTTGACTCTTTACGTCCATTACATATACTGCAGCGAAGGTAGAAAACTCATCTTATGTATTTTAAGCTGAATGTTTTTTAAAACCGAACGAAAATACTTTATCAGGAAATCACTTTTAATTGGTTCGTTGCTGAAAGGTGTTTGTATAGGTATGGGGATGTGGTAGCAGCACTTACTATCTGTTTTGATAAATGAAGAGAAATTGAACTCATGCGGATTTTAAATGGTTTCAAAGAACCAAAAATTCTATAGAAAAAGATAATAAAAATTAATGTGAATGAGATCAGACCATTCATCAAAAAAAAATTACATTTGTAAAGTATTAATCTATCAACAATAAAATGTTAATCAGGTTAAGATAGTAAGTTCCATCTGCTTCAACATAAGGCCCATTAAGATCCAGCAGCGGAAGCAAACAGTTCCTATTGGCTAATGGTGGTCACCTAAAAAAAAGCTGCAGCGATTGCTAGTAAAACTAAGCTTGCTGCCGCTGCTGCTACTGGATCTGAATGGGCCTATACTCTACCTATTTTTGCACTAAGCGAAATCCAAATTTAGGTAATTTTAGGTTAGTACAGTCTATAAAGTCCCAATATTAGTAATGAAGCTTTCATGGTTCGCTGCGGGTTTCCTGATATGTATCGTCCTACTCGGAGGAATGTGAAACCATTGTTGCGTTTGATTTCAACATAAGCCACCGGAAGAATGTAGCAGCTCTTTCAAAATTTTATCACCATTGCTTGTTCCACTCAAATTAACCACCTTCTGCCTGCATGGCAACAGGCAACGCAAGTCCAACTAGCTCGACTCACTCCAATTTACTGCAGTCCTCTAGAAGTTCTTTCGGAGAACAACTAGATTGTGGGATCATTTTCCATAGTTAAGCCTCGTTCACATTGGCGAGTACAAAGGGTTACTACGTGTTCGCTACTGGTTATTGCCAGTGACTGGTATGCCAGTACACGCCTCGTTGGAACACTTATGCTAGTGTACTGTCTTGGTTAGTTCACTAACCTGGTGAGTAGTGCCCTTGCTAGTAGATAGCCCAGGGGGCTATTTACTAGCCCACTATCCACCACTTCTCTAAACTAACCACTTAACTCGCCTCGTGCGAACAATGACACGTGGGTTAGTAAACGATTATTTGACAAGTAATTTACGATTTTCTGTGAAGTGATTTCTGATTTTTTGAAAATTGTTTTGTTTTTTTTTTTACTTGAAAATGAAGTGGGCAGAAAGTGAAACAATTAAGTTTTTAGAATTATATAGGGGCTTTGAGTGTTTGTGGGATAATGATTCTGTAGATTACAGAAACACTCAAAAGCGGCAGGCAGCAGTGGAAACTTTGGTTAAGCAAATTTTGTTTTGATTGATACCCACAACTAGTACACTAACCTGTCTACACTGAACTGCGTCTGAACATCTACTCACTTATAACTAACCTCAGCCTTGCCAGTACCTACTAACCAGGGACTAACCACTAGCCCACTAGCACACGCCAATGTGAACGCTGCTTTAGTATTTCTAAACTCGCATTACATCTCGGAGTTCAAACGTAAGGTTCTTCAACAACTACTCAATCCCCCCACGGATACCCGTGGATCTACTGCGTTGTTAACAGCCCTTATATCTCTAATTGGTGTCCCTCAAGGAAGTCATCTTGGTCCTCTTCTTTTTATTTCATCAATTGATGATATTGTTACCCTGCTGAGGCACTGTAAAATCCTTATTTACGCTAATGACATCAAACTGTACCGCCACATAAGGAGTATCGAGGATTGCCAACTTCTGCAAGCAGACCTAAACACCTTCTATTCTTGGCGTTCCAACTACAACGTGGTCCTTAATGTTAGTAAATGTGAGGTCACTCCTCCCATGTTGGTAGAATCGAATCGGTTCAAAGGAAGTTCGTCCGATTTGCACTCAGCCACCTCCTGTGGGATGACCAATTTATTCTTCCGCCTTATGAGAGCAGACTTAAATTGCTCAACTTAAGCTCTCTCCATAAGCGTCGCGAGGTCGCTGGCGGTCTCAGCCCAGCTGAGCAGTGCACCTTCTGCGCTAGAAGGGTAACTCTATTATTATTATTGAAGAACCCTAAGGCTCTGCCTAGAGATTTTTCATTTAATCTTGTCTCTTCGAATAAGGTCGCCCTAAACAACGATACTCTGCGACTCCTTATCACGTACCCTTGGCACAGAATATAAAAGGCAAACTCATCCTCCTCGAGGAAAACCCTACGGATTGGCTCCTCCAGTAGGTGCTGGGACGGTTGGGAATGAGAACTAGGTCACCGGGGCGGCGTGGGACTTTGGTCAAGACCATCAATCTTACTTACTTTACTTATGCTCCTTTAATCCCTCCTGGGACATAGGGCGGAAGCAGTTGCCCTCCAATGGACACTGTTTTGCGCGACAGCTCCCAGCTCTGACCAGGATCTCCCAGTTGTTGCGGCCTCTGCTAATAGGGCTCGTCTCCAAGTTGTTCTAGGTCTTCCAACTCGACGGGTTCCTTGCGGATTCCAGTCGAGGGCCTGTATGGACAGATTCTGGCCAATCCAATTCCATTTCCTTCGCCTGATTTGGTGGTCTATCCCTTATTGGCCGGTATGGCGTGAGCCATGGCTCTCCATTTGAAACTCTGTCTTGCCAGGGGAAATATCATCCGCGCAGTCGAGATGCTTAAGGCGGTCTAGCAATCCCTACTGCGTGCCGCCTGTTCTATTGTCTACAGCGCTGACAAGGATATCGTTTATTACTATAAGAAATAGTAATAGCGAAAGTAGGCAGCCTTGTCGTACTCTTGAGCTCAAATCAAAGCTGTCTGATAATTTTCCATTGTGAAGCCATCAATCACCCCATATGTTAATTGGTTCAACCTGACATCTAGGCCAAACTCATAAATCACTTAATTAGGTCAGTCAGTAACCTTGTCATAATTAATAAGTGGCCACACAGCTATTTCGTAAAGAGAAGAGAACCTATATTCAAGGTGCCACCACTCGACAACCTTAGTTCTCATGCCCAACCATCCCACCACCTACTTCCTCCGTTGTAAACGTGGGTTATATATTACATTTTCCTTCATACTTCTCACTTTCTATAAAGTGGTAATTTAAGGCTCAGTTTCTGGTAATCAAGCCAACCATTGTCTGGACATCCGTTCCATTGTGTTCCAACTGTTATCTGGCGACTTTAGTAAACGCAGACGAAGAAACCGATTGGAGTATATCATCGTTTTCCGATCGTCTAGGGGTCTTTTTTTCTCCAAAGTGAAGGGTGCTTCAATAGCCCGTTCAGTAGTTCATCCTGACCGATGAACACACCGACTGGCCTGGGCGACCGACTTTTCATTATCCTTCGAAACCCTGTTAACCCGGATGCAAACAAGGTTACCGCAATCGTATACTGATACTTGCAGAATTACTTTTCGTTATTATTTTGCTTGGCGTATTTTAGATCATCCATATTTTACCAGCGTATATTGTCTGCAACAGAGATATTGAATGATATACTGATATATGTATTAGAATGTTTGTTCTGCGGCTAACAAATCTTTTAGTTCTCGGGATGATTTTTCCAAACTAGGAGTTGAATATCACTAGCCTATATCCATAGTTCTTAATGTAGTCTTTATTGGTCTACGTGGGTGAACATTTCTTTCGAGGTGTCATGTAAAGCTAGAACAGTTTGTTATCTGACTAAAGGCAGCCATATAGGTCGCGAAAATCTGTTGGAAGTAATACTGCGCCGTCCATTATTTGAGAATTTCCGTAGCGTTTATGTGGGGCATGTGACAATTGCAGCAGGGTTTTTAGGCCGCTATAGTGGAAATGAAAAACCCAGGCTGGCGGAAACGTGTGTGCCAACATGCTTTGCTTAGCTTACATTATCTTATGAGTTCGATAACGTAACGAAAGATAACATAATATGCAAAGTTTTGAATTGGGTTAGAGGTCATTTATAAAAACTAGGAAAAGAAGGTGATAGAATTTAGTTTTAGAATTTAATTTTAGAATATGGTTGTGGAGTTCTTGTGTAGGGCAGAGGCCATCCAATACTACGTTGATTGAACGGCAAGAAAGCGAACTTTCAAACCAGCTCTTTAGAACAGTTGTTTTACTTTAAGGTAAGTGACATGTCTTTAGGACTATAGAGGCTATATCGCCGGCCCACAGTGGGACAGAATCCCAAAAAGCTGGCCGAAACCTCAAAACGTTTCATCGCTTTGAAATTTCTTACTTGCGGGTTTTGGAGGTCGCTGATTACGAATTTGACATTATTTTTTCAAAAAACAAGATGGATCCAATATGGCGGACGACCACATGAAAAAATGCATATTCACGGATGAAATTCTGTACCCGGGGGTTTTCGAGGTCGCTGATTACGAATTTGACATTATTTTTTCAAAAAACAAGATGGATCCAATATGGCGGACGACCACATGAAAAAATGCATATTCACGGATGAAATTCTGTACCCGGGGGTTTTCGATGTCGCTGATTACGAATTTGACATTATTTTTTCAAAAAACAAAATGGCGGATCCAATATGGCGGACAGTCATATAAAAAATTGATATTTTTAGTTTTAATACAATTTTATCGTATTAAAAAAATTTCAGAAGCATAAAAATAGTATCGTACACAAGGAATAAGTACAAATAAATACAAAATAATAATTCAGTTTTCTCACACCCCAGCGCCTTTTGGATCTATAGTCCGTGTGCGCTTAACTTGGTCGGTTGTGCCTTCAAGCCTTCCTGCCTCTTGTAATAATATTAATAATAATAATAATTCAGTTTATAATTTACATTTTTATTTTTAACACATAGGCTTTATCTATTCGCTATCGCTATCACATAAATCTATGTCGGAATCTAAAGTAGACACATCAGTTTCATCTTCAGTGTCACTGTCATCGGGTACAACTAAATCTTTAGCATCAGGCGACATTTGTTTTCTTTTAGTTTTTGGAAGTTTTCTTGCGCTTGAAATGTAAGGATCAGAACTAATTAAAAGACGGCAAAATACATTTCTCATTGTCAAAGAACGGCTGCTTTTGCGCGAGAAGTCCTGACGAAATTTTTTAATATATTTATTGCAACTTTCCTGGGCTTCTTCAAACATCTGACCGATTGGAAGCAAAGCCGAACCAATGATTTCTGGGCCATGAAAGAGCAGTTTATGAACTGATGGTGACATGAAGAACCATGGATACAATTCAACAAATAGTTTCGCAATTTCCCAAGCGTAATCTCTAAATTTTTGAATAGTAATTTCGCGTCCTGAAGAAACAACTTGTAAAATGGAATGAAATCTGGTAATCAAACGAAGGTCTTGGCTTGTCAACAATTAGACCAAGGTGTTTTCTAAAAGACTCTTGAGTGGCTGTTTTTCGTTCTTTTACATTTTGTTTTTCTTTCTCTGATCGTGCTTGCCATTTTTTAATGTCTAATTTATAAGATAAATGCAAACAGCACTCGAAGCAGCGTATCCACGAATGCAACGAAGAGAGACCAAAGTTAAAATGTTCTTCATTGACTGATAGCGTTAACATTTTTTTGCCCCAGGGCATATCGACATTAAGCTCATTGAGAGCGCCCGGCCTAAGAAAGAAGGGATGTTATCTAGATCTAGGAAATGGTTAGACGAAGGACTATGTCACGTCAAGTATTCCAACCATTAACCTTTGGCATGGTAGACGCGCACCTTAAACCCTAGGCTACCGACAGCCGGCGTTCATTTGGTAGATAAATTTACTAATGCATCTCTGTAAATCGTAAAATTTGCATATTATAATGGGCCTGAAATTGTAATCATCATTCTAGGATAAACTGAACATTCATGTTATATAAACAAAAAACCAAAAATAATGTTATTGTATTAAAAAAATTACAATAAATTAACGCAGATAATTGTATGTACGTTAACTTTTTACACGTCAGCAAGCTCAGTAATAAAATAACTTCCCAATTACCAATTATTAAAACACACGTTTTATAAACATAATTCCGCTTAATTACCAATTCGGCCTCGATGTTCCCAGGGCATCCTGCTCCCCACCCCCTTCTCCCTAATTCGCGTTCGAATACATAAATATATTTTTTTAAATTTTATTTATTTAACACGACACATGAACTTCGACGATACATAAAATTCGTAGAAGTCCTGCGAGAGACCCGAAAAATCACATAATCATGTCGATTGTGTGTGTATGTATATGCGTGTGTGTTTGTTTCAGAGCAGATCCGCTCATCCCTTTTTCAGGGCGAAACTCCTGTCAGGCATGTTTACTCCTCGTACAGCACAAAAACTGTTTAACACAGAGGACCCCCATATTGACTTGACAATTTTTTTAAATTTATGATTGTTTTCGCCACCAAAGTGAGGGCGGGAATTTGTTATGAAAACAATTAATAATGATTTCGCACGGCAGAAATGCCGATAATTAATATTACGCAAAATTCGCTTTTTACCCGCTGATCATAAATTTCAATTGCACACCTGAAGTTGACAGGTTGTTGTTAAGTGATTTTGTACAATGTAAAGAATGACTGAAAAAAAACGCGCGATGAGAAGAAAATTAGATGAAATTCGAAAATTTTGGGGGCTTTTTTGATTGTTAAAGGAGTTGAGGAGTATTTTTTTCGAGGTAGGGACACTTTTTTTTAATTAATTGTGAAAAGAAAATCTTCTGTTCTTGTGGGTAAAAAGTTGGAGATCCATGACCACCTGAAGTCTCGTTTTTAATATAGAAGTTGTTGAGGCAAATTAAAAGGTAGCATGGTGAAGTCAGATTACCCGATCATTGACATATTGGTGGATTGATTGGAAACATGATTGACAGATTTTTGCAAGTTGAACCATATTATTATATCCAGGATAGTATTCCTTCCTTCCGTTTTCTCCTATGATGGCGCTACAGCCCATATTGAGCTTTGGCATCCTCTAACTAAAGATTTCCTCCAGCTCGTATGATTGTTTTCAGTTCCGGCTTCACAGGGTCATCTCTGCGTCTGGTCTTATTACAATCCTTCCAAATGTTCCTACAATCCTAGTACATCCTCAATTATTACTTTTTTTGATATCCTTGTCTCGACCATTCTTGCAATAACCACAAACGTATCCCTTTTCTTTAAGCAGAAACGCATGCCTTCTCCAGTAAGCGCTAAACACTTCTCTAGCTTAGTAATCATGAAGAAGTAGTTGAAAGAAAATATGTAGTCGAAATTGAGCACACCCCATTTTATACCTATCTATTGAAATTTTAAATCTTCTTACAAACCCCGCAGAAAAACGTCCAGAATATGTAGCTGCTGAAAAAAACAAATTGTTTATATCTCGGAAACCGTTGTCCGTAGGCGATTTTTGATGAAATTTTGCTGCCTGCAAACTATATATATATAGATGCCTCTAGCCTAGAAACCATAGACACTAAAAAATATTGATATCATTATATTTTATTTAAGCTTACCTGAGGCGCAAACGAAACCTCATCCGGTGGAAGCTAAGTGCACTGACCCCCATCAAGATTTGCGACGCGGATCAGTGCCCCACAAGGTCCCATAACAGCGAATTTCAAATACAGCTTTTATTGCCAGCTCGAAAGCTCATCCAAGACACAAATCTATCACACCACAGTATCACTAATTTCATGCAGGTGGCGCTCACTCACACCCCAAACTTGATGCTTCAAACTAAAACTACGGCCCAAAATTTCACTCAAGGCACACACCGATGAGTCATTAAAGGGACTTGATATCTCAATAGCTTTTTCGCGCTCACTACAAGAGGATCCCCCCACATCGAGCTTTTTTTGTATTTAGCTTTGTGTAAACTCAAAACAGTTTTGCGGTCATTGCCAAGCTCTATAGGGGAAAAACCATAAAAGAAGACAACGAGCTTTCCACTAGCTCTGGTTGTTTGAGTGAAAAGGCTGCGCTTTCAGAGCGAATGGGACACTCGTTGTCTTCTTTTATTGTTTTTACTCTACCAGCATCGCCACTGCTGACATGTGCTCCTATATTGCTGGACTTTTTCAAGAATGTCATCAGATTTTACAGTGATTGGACCGATCAGAGCGTGACTCATATGTCATATCAAAATCACCAGAACGAAGAACAGAGATCGAACTCCGTGTAGCAGATTTTGATAAAGTGACTGTGACCGTACACAGCAAAGTCCGGGTAGCGAAATAATATTGCAAAATTTTTCTTGTCGTAATAATATATGGCAACTTTTCATTTTTAACCGGAAACTTTCTAACCACACGAACTATTAATTTTTAAACGATCGTTTAGTGGTGAGTTCTATACGCACCAAGAGGAGACAAAGTCAAGCTCTTGCTGCATGCGCCTTGACGTGCTGCTACCTATTTCCCCGGTTATCAATACGGCAGAATAATCTACTTTACCTTGAGTAAATAAGTTTTGTGCACTGAGTAGTTATAGGAGTTCATCAACAACACATCTCTATAAAAAAACATGATAATTGTCCTTCCTTACCCCTGTTTTCCCAAGTACAAATAGAACTTGCCCGCTCATAGCCTGCAACAGGCACGCACGACATCCGAAATAAATAAGGAGAAAGATAAAGATAAGATTAAGATAAATAAAATAAAAATTAAATAAAAAAAATTTTTTAAAAACAAGCTTTTATTAGATAAACTAACTAAGTTTTTAAATATGTGTTAATAAGATGAACTAAAAAGTATAAAATAATTTTTTTTAATCCACCTGTGTAACTACAAGTAAAAGCTTTTAGTCTCATGCGCCATTTTGTGGTGGCCGCCTTATTGGATTTAAAACGACTTCACATAGCTTACTGTATTCTACTCGTCATACTCTTTCATTTGATACCAATGTTGGGGGATTGGAAAGAAAAAGATAATCCGCCTTTTTGCGGTGGCCGCCATATTGGATTTAAGATGACGTCACATTGCTTACTGTAGTCTACTCATCATTCTCTTTCATTTGATACCCATGTCGGGAGGTTGTAAAGAAAAGGGTAATCCGCCATTTTGAGGTATAACCGCCATATTGGATTTAAAATGATGTCACAAACCTTGCTGTATTGTACTCGTCATACTCTTTCATTTGATACCCATGTTGGGGGAGGTTGTGAAGAAAACGGTAATCCGCCATTTTTGGCCGCAATATTGGATGTACCATAAAATTGAATAAACTATATTGCATTGTCTTCAGAACCAAAGGTTTGTGCCAAATTTGAGCGTCACCGGATATCGGGAAGTAGTCGAAAAATCGATCGCAAGATTTGTCCCACACAGAAAACGAAGTTAATATAAAGCTTGTAAAATAAGACTCGCTCGCACCTAGCACGAAACATGCACGGTACGCCTGACTAAAAATACACTCGTCCGCTCCTAGCCAGCAACAGACACGAAGGCACAACGTGAAATCGCTTGTATGGCACCCAAACGAGGCACGGTACGCTCACACTTTTTGTAGAATAAAGGGATCAAAATTGTGGCTTCAAAAATTGTATAGGACGAAGAAAACGGAAAATTATCTTGATGACCATAAAGGGTGCCATACTCAGTAGGCCGGTTATCGTTCGATTGCGTAGGCCAAGCAGGACGTGATTAGTACTTAGTTGGGTGGCTTCTTGGTAAAACGACGCTCGCGTTTGGAATGGTTTATGCCGATGTGGGTGCATTTATAGATGTTCATGTCTGTGGCGGGAGCGCGCATGCTCTTAAGAAAATTAACTAACTGAATTATTTATACTCGGGCTCTCCATTGGACTCTGTTTTGACCTATTACCAGGTTTTGACCTATTACCAGGATTTGGTTATATGCCCTCACTAAATCGATTTTTGAAAAGTACTGACAACCTTGCAAGTTTATGTTGCAGTCTTGTATATTTGGCAGTGGGTATCTGTCAAAGACCGTCACTGAATTTAAAAGGCGGTAATCTCCGCAGGGTCTCTAATAATTTTGGTCTTTTTTTGGGACTACGAGTCTTCTCTGTCGGAGTTCAACCGAAAGGTTATATTTGTATAAAAAATCGGCTCCAATTATCGCATGGTCGACCGCCGCACAGTGGGCAAATAGCTCATTTTTTGGACAATCGATAATTCCCAAGCCTGGAATTAATGAAACTTAAAAATTTTTTTTGTAAACTATTCGTCATAAAATTGCCTTTAATTCTATCGAGGCCGAATTATGAAATTTCAAAATTAAAGATGGCTAATCCAATATGGCGGACATAAATTTTATAAGTAAAATAAAATTTTATCAAAAGATTCTTTAAAATTATTGAAATTAATTATTATTAATTAATTTTCGGTTTCCAAAAAACCCCCCAAGTAACAATTTTTTATAATTTTAAAGAATCTTTTTATAAAATTTTAATTTACTTACAAAATTTATGTCCGCCATATTGGATTAGCCATCTTTAATTTTGAAATTTCATAATTCGGCCTCGATAGAATTAAAGGCAATTTTATGACGAATAGTTTACAAAAAAAATTTTTAAGTTTCATTAATTCCAGACTTGGGAATTATCGATTGTCCAAAAAATGAGCCCCACTGTGCGCCGCAACAACAAAAACATGATCGAAAGTATGCCGAAGGTTTAAGTTTACCGACAAGTGCTTTAATCCATATGTTATTAAAGGATAGCCGCTTGCTGTGACTAAACGAAAGTCAGACTGACGTTCGTATTTTGGGAAAAGTTTTTTGGGCAATAATGAGACTTCTGCCCCTGTATCAATAAGAAAATAAATGTTTAAGGTCTTTTCAAAAATAAATAGCGGCGGGGAAATGGGCTTAGCTTCGGGGCCGCAGACGAAGTAGCTATTCCTCGTTTTTTGATTTGCATGGTGCTAGGCATCTTTTAGCTTTGTTACCAAAACGCCTATGATACCAACAAAGCTGGAGGACGGTGCCTGGTTTTCGGGATTGACTGCTGGATCTGGAGCGAGATCTTGTGAAAGAACTCAGACGCATTTTTTTCTCTCTCTCTCTCTCTGGGGTTCGACTGTTTTATTTCTAGGACTCGAATGCGATCTGAAAGTTCGTGTATAAGGTTTGAAAAGGGGTTTGAAGAATTAGATGGGTTGCCTATAACAGATACTGTGGGTGCTGGCGTCGAATCATGAATTCGATCTGCTATTGCAAACATTTCTTCTTGTGTTTGCGATTTTTCAATTGCGATCACACAGGCCTTCATCGCATGAGGAAGCTTGTTTATCCATAACTTATGCAATAAAGCTTTGTTTACTAGACTGTTGCTACCAACTAAAGATTCCATCTGGCGAAACAGTTCGGAAGGTTTAGCATCTCCTAGTTGAGTTTTATGCAACAAAACGTCTAATCTTCGCTCTTCGGAGTCCCTACTGCGTTCTAATAATGCGGTTTTGAACTTTTCGTATCTTTCAAGTGGTGGCGGATTACGGAGAAGATCAGCCACTAACTCCATGACGTCTGCAGGAAGGGATGCCACTAGGTAATCGTATTTGGTGCTAGAACTTGTTATCCCTCTGACTCTGAACTGCGTTTCCACCTGAATGAACCACAGATCAGGTCTATTGTTTCAAAAGGTGGGAATCTTTAGCATGGCTACACCAACTGATAACCCACTTGTATTATCTGTCATATTCGTCTTTGGCTCACTCGTTTCTTCCGCGTCTTCTGGGTTGTCGTTATTTGCCATTTTATTCTTTTTCTTATTTTAATTGTAGCAAAATAGAAAGTATTTTAACACATGGAGGTTGACGAGAAATTAAACTATGCAATTTCATTTAAATTTTTATCTTAACCGTGAAAAATGCGTACACAATTGCTCAACTAATGACGACCATAAAACTTAATCAAGTTGAATTTAAAAAAAATTATATAACCAGGGAGAGAAAACGTTTAAGCCAAAATATTAGTTCGGAGTCGAATTGAAATGTGTTTAAGACGTTTTAAGCTAAATATCGTACATTATGCATTTTATATCCAGTAAAATCAATAAACTTGTTAATGGAATATATGTATGTATGATTGTTAAAGCCTATTTTATTAAATGAAATGTACTTACAAAAATTCTATTGTCTTGATGCGGATGTTGTCGCTGGATGCTTTCTTTTTGACATTATTTTTACATTTCTTTTTTCATTCCATTTTTTTCAGAAAAATGTTTATACAATGATAAAAATAATAAAAATCAAATGTTTTTTAGGTTAGGAAGATGCTCTCTGCAGTGGTCAAGATGTACTAAAAAATCAAAAAAAAATTATTTTTATTTTCTTAATATGTTTTATAAAAATGCCCAAAAGGAATCAATTCGATAAATATAATAATCTTTTCATAAAAAAGTCCCCGTCCGTTTCTTCGATCATTTTTCCTCTGAGATCTATTCTTTTCTTTCCGCTTGAGCATGTCCTGGGACTTCTCCAACTGCTTCTCTAAATATTTTCTGGTATATTTTCAGGAGTTGTCGTTAGAGTCACATTTGTGATGTTTTGTTGTAATATGGAATCAAATTCACGTTTTTGTTCTCTCTTTGTCCATTTTAGCATAGACAAATAAAAGGAAAGATATTCCATTTCCCAGCGGGAAATGGAATCATACCAAGAAGCATGAAGGTAGCCTTTTTTGGAAGGCGAGAATTCCTTCCTTTTCGCATTCCGCTCCATATCTTTTTTGTGCAGCCATGTCATTAGAAGGAATGAGTCGAAAAGCTCTAAAAGCTCATTCACCTTCCCCACGCATTCCCGGTAAGGTGTTTGTGATACGTTCTCGTTTATTTTCTCCAAGGCAGTACAATTTCTTACACCTTCTAAATATATTGAGATCCTTGGAACATATTGCTTTAATCCTTTTATAATACTCTTTTAGATACACATTTTATACAAAATTTAATGGTAAATTGTATTAACTGAATAAAAACTTTACATTAATTACATGTCCATATTTGACCCTTCCATCCTACTTTTGTGGAACTACGAATACGAACTCCTTCCTAAAAGCTTCTTGAGGAAGGCCTTCAAACTTTTCCCGCTGGGTTCATACAAGAAAAGTGTGCACGTTCCTGTTGAGAGAGCTTTCCTATTTCCTCCATTTAAGCTTCCTCCAAGCGAAAGCTGCCCCCGCTAAATCTTTATTTCGAGTAAATGGAAAGGAAAGCGTTAGCTGTGCATGGGAGCATGGTTCTTGTAGAGCTATTCGCGTTTGCGCTTCTTTTTTTTACAGGTTTTCTCATTTATGAAATATCAGCATGTAGGAATGTGTATAATGTATTCTAGGTAAATTTTATTAAAGGGATTTGTTGGTGGGAATAAATATAAATAAGAAGGAAGCTATTAAATGTATTATTTGATTTTTTGTTTAATTGACAAAAATCAATTACATATTTTTAGAAGTTTGAAGATTTTGTTTTTTCAGGTCTGACTTTTCGGTTTCTACTACTTTGCAATAGTTAGTAAAACCGTGAGTTTTGTGCGAATTTTGGTTTTGTTTTGATTGATAACAATGATGTGTTTATTTTGCATATTTGCGAAAGTTTTATTTTGATCAAAGATTCACAAGCAAATTGTTGCGTTTTACAAGGATTTCAAGATGTAAAATATCATATCATGAACAAATTTAAAAATATGAAAAGTGGAAATTATTGCTTTATGGGTATTTGTGGCCATTCTCACTTAATAGTGCAGCCAATACAAGAATTATATCTTAGGCACTAGGAAAAAAATCCAAATAACTTGAATTTTTCTTATCTTTATTATGATGTTCTACTGACATCCTGGAAAGTATCCTAGTTTCAGCGGTCACGTTTTCTTTTATTGGGGTAAATTTTAACTTGACGCAATTAATATTGACAGCCATTTTATTCGTAAAACGTGCGGGAAAGTTTCGGTGTCTCTCTAATACTTGTATTTTGTTGAAAATAAATACTCCTTTCCACACCACCGCAGGGGTAGAGTATTAAGCGCATTTTTTAAAGACGTTTCCCCAGTAAGCCTAATCCAAAAAAACATTTTCAGCGTTACATCCCTTACAGGCATTTATTTAGTCTTCGTTGAGTAAATCCGACATAAAATTGTATTTTTTAAAAGCAATTCTCCAATTTGCTATTCACGCTTCTACTCCTAAGAATTTGAGGTAACAACTTTCTGTCGAAATCCAATTGTCCTGTTCATTTTGTCTAAAATCGGCGAAATCGGTAAATTTATACCGCTCAAAATATAAAAATTTATTAAGTCAATATAAAAAACTTATAGAAAAGTTGAAGAGCAGCAGCAAAGAAAATAGAACTAAGAAGGTGAACCTAGAAGGAAGAATATGTCGAAATAACTATCTCAGTAGAATAGTCAAAAGACCGCTAACTTCTTTAATTGCCTCCGCTCCATATAACTCAAAAAAGTGCAATTTTACAGGAGAAACTTTTTAAGATGAAAAATGCTGAATAATAGAAACTTTATTTATTTTTATTAGTTAGTTATTATGAGTTTTTAGCTATTGTGATATGCAATTATTAATTAATTATGGTGCTTTTCGATAAATTTATAAAATTACACCGCAGTCATCCCCTAGATTTCACTACCCTTTTTTGAGTTGTGCCGTTATTTCAGAAAATTCCAAAAACTTTTTGCACTATGATACTTTCTAACAAGAAAAATAAAAAAAGATGGAGTTATGAAGAAAGATCGTTAGCTTTGAATTTCCATTACAAATCTCCTACAACTTACAGGTATTTTAAAGATAATTTAAACATAAATTTACCATCTCTGACCTCTGCATCGTTGGCAACTAATTAAAAATTTTCAACTTGGTTTTAATAACATGGTTACAGAAAACCTTAAGAAGATTTGTTTCATATTGGGATGAAGAAATGAGGCACGCTGTGTTAATATTCGATGAAATTAATATTAGAAGAGAGTTAACATATGATCAGGTAACAGATGAAATAGTTGGTTTTGTAGATATAGGTGATTTTAGAAATAAAGATGTTTCTGTTTTTATGGTCCGAGGTTTATTTTCTAATTGGAAATTTATTATTAGTTTTTTGCCACCGATAAACCAATTAACAGTAAAGCATTAGCCGAAAAAGTGAAGTTGAATTTCGACTACTGTTGTGAACTTGGGGTTAAAATCCGAAATATAACCTCAGATCAGCCTTCTAACAATCGCAGTTAAATTAGTTCTTTCGGAGTAACGGAAAACGACCCTTTTTTATACGCTTTATATTAGCTTGACCTGTATGTTGTATGTTGTATGTTTCATGTAAACAAATCTTGCAACTTCATTTTGACTCACTTCTAGGTAACGGATCAACTTCAAATTTTGCACATATGTATAGTTCCCGTGACAATGCAATCTGACCATTTTGTAAAAAATCAAGATAGCGGTTCCAAGATGACGGCCGAATGTTGCAATTGTGCTCCCCGAGCCCCGACATGGGTATCAAATGAAAGAGTATTACAAGTAGAATACAATTAGCTATGTGGCGTTATTCAAAATTCAAAATGGCGGCCAACAAAAAATGGCAGACTACCTTTTTCTTTACAACCCACTCGATATCGGTATCAAATGAAAGCAAATGACAAGTAGAATATTATTAGCTCTGCAGCGTCACTGAAAATTCAAAATGGCCGCCAACACAAGATGGCGGACTACCTTTTTCTTTACAACAATCTCGGTATGGGTTTCAAATGAAAGGGTGTGACAATTAGAATACTATTAACTGTGTGGCGTGATTCCAAATTCAAAATGGCGGTCGACAGAAAATGGCGGTTTACCTTTTTCTTTACAACGCCTTTGGTATGGGTACGACGAGTATAGTACAGTAAACTGTGTGACGTCTTTTTAAATCCAATATGGCGGTCACTAAAAAATGGCGGAAGACATATAATAGACTAAAAAATAGAAAATAAAAAATATATAGTTTAAAAAAACTAAAAAATACGCTTTGATTTTAAAATGAACTAAAAAGTAAAAAATAACTTTGAATGTAAATTTTTTATTGCTCCAGCCAGAATATGGAAACAACCTACCTTTCGAAATGTAAAAAGCGTGGGCCGCTAGCGAAAATTTCCGGTGTTAATAAAATAAGAATATAGGAAGAGAGTCCCACGCTGTTTTACATTTCGAAAGGTAGGTTGTTTCCATATTCTGGCTGGAGCAATAACAAATTTACATTCAAAGTTATTTTTTACTTTTTAGTTCATTTTAAAATCAAAGCGTATTTTTTAGTTTTTTTAAACTATATATTTTTTATTTTCTATTTTTTTATTATAATAATCGAAATTTTTTTGCAATGATGTTCCGCATTTGTTTAAATCAATACTTTATTAGTAAAAGATATTCACTGTGAAGATGGAACAGTAAGTTGGAACTGTGTTAAAGAACTAAAATGGTGCCGAAGTTAACTTCAAAACATGCACTGTTAAAAAAATCCGTGCTAACAAAGAAAACGGGATCCTCTCAACTACGCGGCGGCATTAAATACGGCAAATGAAACGGCGTAGGTGGGTCAACTACGCCGCAGGGTTGATTTGATTCCGTCCGTTCAACCTCATATTTAGTTAGAATGAATATTGGGTACTTTGGCGCAAAAGATAAATGATTGTTTTCTAAAATGAATAGCGTTGAAAAAAAATTTTTTTTGTTGCAAAGAGTATAAAATATTTGAATCAACCACATAAAAATTGCTTCGAAAAAAGGTTACATTGTTAGAGTCAATTTTAAAATTTTGTTCAATTATTTTATTGCAATTGTCATCATGTAATTGTTTAAATTTGAAAATTTCATTTAGGCAACTATTTGATACTATTTAAACAATGTAGCATTCTTTACTATCAACTGCGATTCCTTCGATTCGAATATACGTGATATTAGACCAACTGTGCCGCGTAGTTGGTTCAACGGAATATATTTTTTTCCATTCCGTTGCCCCAACGGAAGCGTATTTGAAAGAATACCAATTATTTCGAAGTAAATAAATATTGCCCAACTACATGGCAGTGTTGACTGCACTTTTTTATTTTTAACAGTGTTTATGGCCAAATACTTGGGAAAAATTAAGGTTTGTTATGCTTTTCAAATTTTAAGTAACACAGTTTGTGCTGCCCTTAAAACTGCTTAGGAATTAAATTCGCTTAGCCCCAATGTTTCAACAGTTACACTTTCTACTTACGTTCTCAATAAATTGTTCTATTGTCTCAATAGTAAAGAACATTTTAGTAGAAATTGGTATAAGTGTGGATTAACTCAAACAAATACTCCAAAGAAATATCTTTCTAAAATGCTACATTACATCCAATCAATTTCATTTGAGAACAAAAACAAAACATTTAAGATTGTGGGATTGATTTTGACTCTAAAATCCATTATTCTTTTAACTTATGAAATATTAAACGAGTTTCCCAATAAACATTTCGTTCTGACATCGAAATTTAACCAAGACCCAACCTACTTTCCTTAGTACGATCAAGAGGGGGCTTCAGTAACAACCCATATTTATATAACTTGTATAGTATCATTTGCAAAATTATATCGAGCAAAATTTTGTCTATATCTTCCCATAGGAAGAATTGTGACGAAGATAGTCAGCAATTTATAGCTATTGACTCATTTAGTGATGGCAAAACCATAAATAATAATTACGATCATTGTATTTCTACTGTGGATGATCGGACGATTGGTGATGTCACTAATGAGGGTCACGAAGTTAGCAATATAATCGAGTCGATTGTTTTGTTTGTGGCATTCACTTCAATTTAAAGATAACAGCTCATTTAAAAACTATTCCAAGCAAAAAATTACACAATTCTAAAAGGGAAAATTGTTACCTCAAATTCTTAGGAGGAGAAGCGTGAATAGCAAATTGGAGAATTGCTTTTAAAAAATACAATTTTTTGTCGTATTTACTCAACGAAGACTAAATAAATGCCTTTAAGAAATATAACGCCGAAAATTTTTTTGTGGATTGGGCTTACTGGGGAAACCACTTTAAAAAAACGCGCTTAATACTCTACCCCTGCGGTGGTGTGGAAAGGAGTTTTTATTTTCAACAAAATACAAGTATTAGAGAGACACCGAAACCTTGCAGCACGTTTTACGAATAAAATGGTTGTCAATATTAATTGCGTCAAGTTAAAATTTACCCCAATAAAAGAAAACGTGACCGCTGAAACTAGGATACTTTCCAGGACGTCAGTAGAACATCATAATAAAGATAAGAAAAATTCAAGTTATTTGGATTTGTTTCCTAGTGCCTAAGATAGAATTCTTGTATTGGCTGCACTATTAAGTGAGAATGGCCACAAATACCCATAAAGCAATAATTTCCACTTTTCATATTTTTAAATTTGTTCATGATATGATATTTTACATCTTGAAATCCTTGTAAAACGAGATAATTTGCTCGCGAATCATTAATCAAAATAATACTTTCCCAAATCTGCAAAATAAACACATCGGGGAAATCATTGTTATAAATCAAAACAAAACCAAAATTCGCACAAAACTCACGGTTTTACTTACTTTTGCAAAGTAGTAGAAACCGAAAAGTCAGACCTGAAAAAACAAAATCTTCAAACTTCTAAAAATATGTAATTAATTTTTGTCATTTAAACAAAAAATCAAACAATACATTTAATAGCTTCCTTCTTATTTACATTTATTTCCACCAACAAATCCCTTTAATAAAATTTACCTAGAATACAATATACACATTCCTACATGCTGATATTTCATAAATGAGAAAACCTGTAAAAAAAAAGAAGCGCAAACGCGAATAGCTCTACAAGAACCATGCTCCCATGCACAGCTAACGCTTTCCTTTCCATTTACTCTCTTCAGATTAGATTTACTCAAATATCTTGACAGTGCCACCGAAAATAAAGATTTAGCGGGGGCAGCTTTCGCTTGGAGGAAGCTTAAATGGAGGAAATAGGAAAGCTCTCTCAACAGGAACGTGCACACTTTTCTTGTATGAAATGGAATATCTTTCCTTTTATTTGTCTATGATTTTAGTTACATACAGTGACCCACAGTGAAAATCGTCCACCTTACGAGTAAGAGGAATTAAGTAGTTTTTTTCATCTAGTTCTCAACAAATCCAAATAAGAATTTACATAACTAAGTTTTTCATTTATTTTCAAAATTCATTTCATTAGTAAATTCATTGCCGAACAGGCTTCTAGCAGTGATTACAGCATAAGGAGGACCAACCAAATACTAAGTTTAGTTTTTTAACGACATTTCTGAGTATTGAGTGTTATGAACGATTTTAACTGTGAGATAGAAATAGGACCTTTTAGGAAATTTGAATTTTTCCCGTGTTTGTTATTGTTTAATTTCATAATTTCTCGTTATTATTTTGAAGAAAATAAATGAAAAACTTAGTTATGTAAATTCTTATTTGGATTTGTTGAGAACAAGATGAAAAAACTACTTAATTCCTCTTACTCGTAAGGTGGACGATTTTCACTGTGAGTCACGGTATATCCAATTTCATCTTTCTGGCAATCGTCTGTTATATGCAACAGGTATCGGCCTGATATCTCCTGTAAGAATTGTGTGATTGATAGCTATCAGTGTCCACTACTCTTTTTGTTCTCACATCAAGAAATGACTCATTCCACTTACGACTGTCAATTATAGTCTATTACTCTATTTGAGTTCGGTACCTTCCGTTTGGAAAAGTCCACGTATATTTATGTATAGTATATAATTTACATTTACTTTAAATTTTGAAAATATGTCAAACAAATTTCCCTTTTTGCCGATAAAACTGCTTCAAACTGAAACGTAAACGAAATTTAGCACTTACATGTTTTCACCAGGAAGAAAAAAAACGGAAAGATTTACTATCGTACGAAAATTCGACCCATCTCCGTCCGTTCAATCTGCTTATATCAAAGAAGGTAGGTACAACCCTCTAGTCCATATATCTAAAATGTCAGAGAAAAAAAGTGTACATATAAAATCCCTCCTCCGGAAAATATTCTACGCATCTTAATGTTCCCTTTTTTTTCATCTTGTATATTCCTATAAAAATATCCGCACAACTTGAATTTAACATGAATATCTAATTCAAAGAAGAAAAAAAATGTGAAAAAAATAAATAAAAAAAATAAAGAAAGAAAAGATTACTGGACCTTTATAATCTTTTTCATATAGTACTCAATCATCCGGAAGGACCTTTTCCTTGAGTATAGCTTCCGGCTTTTATTTGTCCCAGGGCACAATTTTCGCAACTAAGGGCCAATGCCTTTTTCATCATCTCTTGCAAAACTTAACTACTTTATATTCAATAAAAAAAAACGGAAGAAGTTTCACATTTCTTCTCCTGCTTGGTTTTTTCTGCTTCTGTATATATTTGTTTTTTTTCCGTTCGACGACTAAGCGAAAAAGGCAGAAGCTGATCGCTTTTCTTTTTATTAATAATAAAAAACACTTTAATTTCAGCAAGTTTTCCTTGGTGTTGTTTTTTTTTCTTGGTGGGGTAGAGGGGGTGCTTGTATATCGGGGATCAACTAATCCGCCCCCACGTCCGTAATAGAAAACAAAAAATATTCAACATCTACGTAGGATATACATCAGCTCCAGCCCCCGGAACAACTACCACATTATGGAACACATAAAATCATGTCATAATGGTACCAACAACTACAAAAAAGGAAACGCTCGTGAAGATGACCGAATATGGTATGGCGTCTAGCAAAAATACGTTGTAGCGAGCAAATTAGGTCCAGGCACTTTATGAGTGCTTGCCTCTGACAATGTAATTCCGCATGCAAAATCAATACGGCCGCCTGTTCACATATGCCTGGTCATAAATCATACTCAGCAATTCAGCTGGAAGGAAACCAGCAAAAGCTATATAAGCTGACGTTCTGGGTACGAGCCAGAGCTCCTGCCAGGCGCTACTACGGCCGCAGGATAACATTCTCCTGGAGTCTGGAGGGTAGAAAAAAAGAATATATTTGTTATATATATACATATATGTATTATCCAGTAGCCTATATTGATGTTGGTTTTCCATCACGTACTGATGGTCATAAAAAGGGAAATTGAGCTATCAAGAAGGACCGACCTCATTTTTCCGGGATGCCGGGTATCTGTGCCTCATTCAGCATGAAAATGTCAGCCGCATCCGTAGAAAAATTCATTTAGACCGATGGATACCGTCCGACTTATTTATTTAGTTTTTTTGTTCTTTCTTCCTTAGCGATTCCCTGCAACATCGACATCTGCCTTTGTCCCCTTCTCCCCGTTTTAATTATAAGTGGACATAGATCAACGTCGAAAACAATAACGATATCGTCAGGTCCCAATCTACTGTCGAGGACTACTTACTACCATGCCCAGGGATATTCTTTTGATATCACGTACTTTATCCCCGCGCTTCATAAAATCGTCTCGATTGGCTGTTGACGCTAAAGTGGCTGGATCCCCATGACTATCCTCCGCTGAGAGATGTGCTCCAGCAGGGGTGGCATTTCAGAATTGTAGTAATTATCATAACATCAATCCAGGTGCCAGAACCAGCGGGTGATGGTCCCACACCACCCCCGCGCCCCAAAGCAGGAAATACCTTTCAGTACCCGCGGGGCCAGAACTCCCCAAAATCCCAACATTAATGGGAACACAGCCCTAAAGCCGCGAGCTCCAAGGGATTAGTTCAGAAGAACATCCCCCATCCTGGCGCTCCTAACCGGGGCTAAGATACATATCTGAGAATGAAATTCCTGCCCTGTTTGCTGCCGCTGAAGCCTTTCTTTCAAAATCAGTGAAAAGAATGTTTTTTTTATTCAACCCGTTGAAGAGAAGAAGAAATTCCAGCTCTCTTCCACGTTGAGTTGCACGCCTTCAAGTACTTTCAATTCCATTCGTCCTTTGTGTGTACATATCCTTTCCCCGCCATAATTTCTAGAATTGCTCCGGCCGGCCCTGTGTTCTCTATTCTGTTTTGGCGTGCGGGGCGCTCGCTGATGGCGCTCTGACTTTAGCAGGTTACTTTCAGTTTTAAATTAATTTGAAAATTAGGGCATAAAGCTCTGGCGGACATTTAAAAAGCGCACAACGGCCATCTTCTTTTTCATTCCCATTCCAGCGCACCACCGCCAACCGACTATACTTTTAATGACCCTTGGCAATTACAGTTTTGGTGCGGCTGCTTTTGAAATCATATACAAGTAATGAGGTCAGATTAACGTGCTCTGCGGGACACCATTCATGTCCTTTTTGCCATAGCGAGGAATTGCTTTGTTATGGGGATTGCCAGAATTTTTCGGTTATGAACGCTTCTGCACTTTGTTTGGTGTAAAGTTAAAATTAAATAACGATGCTCAACGCTTAAGGGCGGAGAGACAGCCCATTACAATATTTATCTGCTGCTCACAATTGTGTAGGCGACGCTATGACAAATAATTGTAATTTGAATTGTGGGAATTTTAGTAGCTGTAATATTACGAAGAATTTAAATGGTAATGCCCTAGTACTGATGACCTTAATTACTTAGATAGGTCGGTAAAGGTGGCTGCTCTGTTCAATTACTATATATAGGGGCGTTGGTTACAGCGATAGATATAAACTAAAACACTTTTTTTTAAATTTTAGGTTAACAATGTAAACAATTTATCGTTAAAGTCCGCGCCATAAAAGAAGAGAAATGAGTAGACCAGTGCAAATAATTTTTGGAAACAAAAAAATTATTAACAGCATGACAAATGTTGGAAAGTGAAGGAAATACAGCGCAGCCAACCAGAAAAGATCGATCTGACTTACGAGAGTGAAATAGGGATAACTTTAAGGGGTGAAAACGGTTTTTCACGATTTACAGCGAAAATAGACCTCCTATCGAAAAAAGTTAAATATAAAAGTTGTAGGTAATAAAAAGATCTGCAACTTTTGTACAAACCATTTTTTCACATAATCTCAAATTTCCGAGTAAAATCGAAAAAATTAGTCTTTTTGTTTTTGATTTTTATCTCCCTTAAAAAAAATTTTATTTTCACGAAATTTTATGGAAACTTACCTTTTTATGTCCCAAACACGCTGTAGTTTTTTTGAATCAAAATATTTATTTTTACGTTTTATTTTGAATTTAAACCTAAAAAAGCCGAAAATGCCCATGTTCTAAAACCATTTTTTTCAAAAAATCTAAGGGTTTTTTCTTTTGTTGAAAGGTCTACTTTCAGATGGTGTAGAAAAAATTAACATATCTATGGACAAATTTGCCAGGAAACGCGAAAAAAACTGTTTTCAGTGTTGTAAAATACTAAAAACAGATCAGTGAGTGACACTTATTTTTGAATCGTAAATAGCAAGAAAAACAAGGCAGGAGACTTTAAACAAGTTCAGAAAAAATTTAAAACAATGATTTGAAATCAAGTTTTTTAAGTTTTTCGCATTTTCTGGCAAATTTTTCCGTAGACATGTTAATTTTTTCTACACCATCTGAAAGTAGACCTTTCAACAAAAGAAAAAAATTCGTGAAAATAAAACACTAGTTTTTTTCAATTTTTCTCGGAAATTTGAGGTTATGTGAAAAAATGGTTTATACAAAAGTTGTAGATCTTTTTATTACCTACAACTTTTATGTTTAAGTTTTTTCGATAGGAGGTTTAGTTTCGCTGAAAATCGTGAAAAACCTTTTTCACTCCTTAAAGTTACCCCTATTTCACCCTCGTAACTCAGATCGACTTGAATTTATTTTTCTGGTTGGCTGCGCTATATTTCCTTCACTTTCCAACATTTGTCATGTTGTTAATAATTTTTATCATGTTTGCCTTTTTAAAAGGTATCTGCACTAGAGCGCTCATGTTGAAAAAATAAATGAGCCGAAATTTGTGTTTTTAAACAAACTGAGTGACATTTCGACCTTGTGGGGGCTGAAGACTCTCACTGCGCAAGGAAACAGCGATTTTAAGATTCCCTACTTTTATGGCGCGTACCATAACTTAGCTAAAATATTGTCACCTATCAAAACTTTCCCAACCGCCTTACCACAAAAGATAAAGAATTTCCTCATTTCTTAATCCGAATCTATTAACCAGTTTATTTGTGGAAGCTGGTTTACTCAGTCCACTTCAATAGAACGAATTAATGTAAGAAAAGACATGATGAATTAGTTTTATCAAAAAGTCTAAAAAATAAATCAAATTATATTAATCTAAATAGAAAATTCAACTTTTCAACATCTAAAAGATTCAAAAGTCATGAAGTCTTAAATAAAAGTAAAAGCAGAAAAAATGAAAATAATAAATTTCCAGTTAACCTCTTTTAAAGTGGTTAAAATTACAAGAGTGAATCTCGTAAATCTGTTAAATCTTCCCCCAAAATCATACATTTCACGAAAAAGAAAACACACATTCATCGCCAGCAACATCCAGAGTACTATAGATGGGGGCTCCTCTTTTAAAGCTTCACGAGCACCAAGGCACAAATTTCGCCAGAGGAGCATAGAACATCGCCAAACACAATAAATACACGACACCAGAGCACCTAATACCTTTAACCAGGTAAAGTTGATCCTTTATATCCCCGGTTGTAGATACTATAGAGTTGTTAAAGTTGGCATATAGCCTTGGCTTAAAACATATAGTCTAAAGCCAGTAATTTGTGGCGTTAAAGAGGGAATTGAATGGATTGTTGTTTGCTTATAGAGTTAATATGAGGGGAATTTTTGAGAAACTATACTATTGGTATTTTGGAGGGTCTCTTAAAAAGCATTTACAACTGCACTAAATATAATGTGCTAGACATGAAAATGGAGAAAAAGCTGTTGAGCAAGAGGAGTTCCAGGAGTTGCACTCAGCTGTACCAAATTTTGTCGGAATGTTTATACAATCTTGTTTAATTCTCAACTCAACACCTTTTCAAGTCAAAGCATGTATGTCGGCAAATTTTTTGGATTGTTCAATTTTCCTTTCAAGCTTATACTAGAAATTTAGCCTCAATTTTACTTGTTAGTTGTTTGAGAACTAACTGGCTTGACTCAGTAGCATACCGAAAAAGACTGCTAGAAATTGAAAAGCAATATTCGAAAATCTAAAAAAGAGAAGGGAATCAAAGAGAAAAAACTCTTAACAAAGTTCAAAATTAAGTTTGACACCCAGGAAGCTAAGCTTTAGGTTTGAAGCTTTGCTTAGTTTAAGTTTTTGCTAAGTGCCCAGATGTTATACTATGGCTGTGTTCCGAAATATAGCCCAGTATACGGGCCAGTGCTAATGACGTCAATAATTGATGCCATATTTTACTTGTGTGAACCGGTGTGACGTATTGGTAATCACAAAAATTTTAGAAATTATGGAGACTGAAACAGTTTCAAGTTGTGCCACTTTCATGTACATATTCTGCTGTTAATCACAGCGTAAACACTTGAATTTACCCTTGATCACTGGACAGTATGCTGTGTGACATTAGCTGCGTTCCTTTTCTGCTTATTTTTGCTCGTGAGCACTTGCAGCTACTCCTGCTCTAAGTTATGAGCAAAAGCACAAGCAGTCACGCAACTAACATCCGCCAGAGGAAAAGTCAATTTTTTGAGTCTATTGTGAATTATTTTGAGTCTATAGATAGACTTTTGATTGTTTTGAGCTTTTTTCCTATAAAAACGTCTATTAATGAAAATAAAAATAATTAATTTATTGATAAAATAAATAAAAGTATACATAATAAATTTAGCGCATTAATTCAAATTTTGTTGTAAATTATTCTAACCTTTTATTTGTATACAAATAAAATAAAATCAAAAATTTGAGCTTAGGTTTTACTCATAAGCACAAATTTCGCGTTCCTTTTCATGAGTACTCAAAAGCAGAAATGGAACGCAGCTATTAGTAGGGGCCATAAGTAGGAATCCCAAGCACTTTATTGGCAATTTCGGCTAAGTGCTCGCGGAGCTTACTTTTCTGTGTTGAAAGAAAATTGCCGAAGCGTAACGAACCTAAAGTAAGAAAACTGAACGAATTTATTTACGCTTGGCTGCGCAAATTGAGTCGTAGTTTACAACAAACCAAAAGAATTAAAATAAAATTGACATAATGCCCCTTACAGATGCTTACGTTTTGTGCTCTTACTTAAGCGACTTAGAATTTAACGAACATTCGTTAAGTTTGTTCGTCCCTTTAGCTCGGTGCCGTATAAACACTTATGTTTGAAACTTTCGGCGCGTTAGGCTATGTTACGTCTATTTTGTTTCAGGCTTTACTTGAATGATTCTGTCAAGTCTTCGAGGCGTTCACTATGTTGCGCTGAAGCGGGCTTTTTTGAATGTGGTAAGGTTTTGGATTCTCTACACCTCTTTGTAAGCTCTCCAAAATGAACTGTCGATCGTGTTCGGCCGAACTCTTCTTTGACGTTTTGAACATTTTCGGCCGAGTCCACGGTTCGTTTTGCTAAGCTGGAGCGGTCTTTATTTAGAGGTGGTAAAGTTTTGGGGTGTCCACATCTCTTGGCAAGCTTTTCATAAAAATATCTCTTACTAATGTTTTGGGTCAATTCTATGTTGATTTTCGGGGCATACGTTTCGTTGATCCGTTAGGGATTTTCTTGGAATGGTTGATTTTCTTGGAATGGGAGAGAGGCGATCGTAGTCTGTTGAACGATTCTTCAGCAATGTGGTTTATTTACTTCAATCCAATCCAACCCCATTTAACCCTTAACTACCGTGACCCTACTTTTGTTATGTAGTGAACGTATAGTGGTCTGATAGACCGGCATATTGAAAAATCTAAAAATTGGTATTTCCACATTTTAAACGCATAAATGTTATGATTTTGGATAATTGGGGTTAAATAACATATTTATTTTCCAAAAATAAAAAAAAATTACAAAAATTAACAAAATATCGGAAACAAAGAAAAACTGCGATTCGAGCCCGGCATGGAAAGTTGAAAAAGCTTGACGGTCTGAGAGACCGGTAACGGTGGTTAAGGGTTAACGATATTCTCGATAATTCCCGATCGTTGCCTATTGAAGGTTTTTTTGGTAATTTGTTAAATATGCATCAGCCTGAGCATAGCTATTAAAAGATTTTCTATTTTAATGCGGTCGATCTGTTTAAAACCTATTGTAAGCTTTTAAAGGTCGCGTCGGTCTTATTTTGATCTATCTACCTCAAGTCCATCGTATTCTATTTAGCCATTGCGGTATTCCGTTCAATCTACCTCGAACCGATCGTAGCCTTTTGAATGATTTTTCTTAAATTCGGTTCGTCTATCTCAACCCAACCAAATCCAAGCCCATCGCAGTCTATTGAAAGAGGTTTTCCTATAATCCGGTCGCCCTGCCTCAACTCGATCAAAACGTATTGGAGGTTCGGTCAATTTCAAGACTTTTTCATCGATCCGGAACGTTCCTTATCTTTCACGGCAAAATCACCACTTGTTAGCGTTAAAACCTTTTGCGACACTTTCCTTCATTAATAGAGGAAAGTTTTTACCGAAGTGCCTCAGCCGAATTCTTTTTCGAATTGAAGGCCAACCTTCTTGTAGATGACGCTTATTTGGCTCAAAGTTCGACATATTCATGTGCAATAAAATATATGACACAGATAAAAATTTACAAATGTAATGATAAGGAGTTGTTGACAGATGCCTAGGTTAACATTTGACGTTTCTGATCTGACATTTTGTATTTTACTGCTAGCGCCATCTATTGGAAAACGGCGGTTTTCGATGTTTATTCCTAATATAATGATCTGTAAGCGATCTTGGAAAGGCTATTACACTAATTTACAACAAAGATTCTCAAAGTTTCCTTGATATCAATTTATTACCGGAATATGTTCGTACACATATTTTGATATCTACTACTATACATATAAGAACTATCGTACTAAGGGTACTGACATAAAAAATGCGGAAAATCCGGGACACAAAATTGAACAATTAATTTCACAAGAAACGGTATTATTCAGCAGAGGATGGTGGTACTTAACACAGGTTTTGAGCAACCAATGTAAAAATTATTATCTGACGTTGAGATTCTGTGAAGGTGCCTCTAATTCTTCAGCACATTAATTTTGAATTCTTGAATTCTCTTAAAGAAAATTCTTTTTTAAGAAGATAAATTTCTACTTACAAATCCCAAAAAAAAAATCGAAATAAAAGCAGCAAACTACAATAAGCAGACAACAACCCTTAAAAACTGTGCATATTATCCTTTCATAAAAACAATGTAATTTTAAAATTTGCTAAAAGCCTGCATTGCAGAGGAATCCTGCTTCTTGTTGAATATACATACAAAGGAGAAGACGAAAAAAAACGCGAATTTCATCCTTCAATTGAATAAACAACTGCTCATCAATTTCACGAAACTGGGTAATAAAAGGAGTGAAAACATAACTCCGATGCTGCTGCACACAAATGGAGACGAGTTTTGTATTTATTTTTGCCAACCTTAATGGGGACGATGGGCGAAATTCAGGGAAAATGTATTTTACAATAAAAAATAATAATTTCGCCGAAAAATAAGGGATGAAAAAAAAGTATTTTTTACTGACTCTTTTGCAGGAGCATAGAGACAACCAAAAGCCTCAGTCGAAGGTAAATAAACAAAATTTCCACCCACAGCCCCAACTAAAAGCATTTCACTTCAATATTTTAATTTTTGTTGATTTCATTTTAAGTTGTAAAGTTGGTGAAATTTTGCTCTCTGTGTGTTGTTGATATTTTCACCTAGCACCCAGCTCGGCCATGGAGTGGAGCCTCAAATCGGGATGGAAATAATGAGGAAATTATGCGCCAATGGAACTGTTACAAATCGTTACGGATAAATTCCATTAAGCACAAGGGTAGAACTCGTTAGTCTTAATAAAAGCGGCATTATCGAAATGGAACTAGTTTGTGCCTTTTCTTTATCAAAGAGTGCCACAACAAACACTCTCAAATGATCCCTATCATATTACGGTCGGCTATTATGAAACCCTTGAATGCTCTGGAGAATAGTTATCCGAGCCCGAGAAATTTTCTTCCATTTGCCCCTAGTAGCAGCCCCCTCTGCAGCCCTGGCGTGTCCAACCCCGTCTCCTCCACCCCCCACCATATCCATTCATCCCCAATCCCCTTCGCGCCGCAAAAGCATAATTCAAACTTTATTCCAATATTTGTAGACCCCTGCATTATGATGTGGGGAAAATGGAATAAAAAGGAAAATCTCAACTTTGTATTATGCTTTACGGAATGGTCGGGGGATGATTCTGTTGATGTTTATGTAGAGAAGGGTGCTGCTGCTGCTATGTTTATTGAAATACTCGACTTCTAAGGGGATCAAATACAAGTTCAAATAGGAAAAAATACTAACAGATTTGACCCTAATACGTGTTTTGATACTACAATCTTGTGTATGCTTGCCTTTCGACGAGTTCTCGACTGGAAAGTTTTTTTCATTCTTTTTTATTTTCTGGGACTGACAAGATGTGGAGTTTTGTTTTAGAAATATCCAATTGATTTCTAAAAGGGTTAAAAGGATGAAGTATTCCCCATGTGATATATAGTGCACAAGTGAAAAACTTACCAAGTCAAGGATATGGGTTCGAAAATCCAAGGTGGTAAAAGAAGAAATACATTCATAAAATGCTGTAGGGTACAAATCATAAATTGATCATTGAAACTTATTGATGACTTTAAGAAATAACAAAGCCTGGCTCATACATTACAACATTACTTTCTGAGTACTTTTCAGGGTCTGCTAAGGGGTGTTTCTGCCTCAAGTGTGACCGGAGGTCCAATTAGCGCCTTGTTGCACAGTATTGCTACCACAAACTCGTGTAGGTTAGTTCAATGATGGACAATAGCTGACTTCTCACGAGTTTAAAAAAAGCTTTAAAAGCTCCTTTTCATGCCTTCTCACTTGAACTCAAAGCTGCCGTTGGAGAGCCACTGGGTTAAGTGTTTATCTAATCAACGACGGTGGATGTTTAAAGCCATCCTGTGGAGTTTAGGAAGCCAATCAGTGACTTGCCTCCTAGTTTGGAGATATATTTTAATAATCCAGAACGAAATTACTTAGTGTACACTGCCTGGCTTTGGCTAGAGCCGTGCATTTACACAGTAAAGGGAGGTAGTTTACATCAAGTTCTATTCCGTGGAGTCAAATGCAGAAACATTGAAGCGTCCTCTAGCGTCCCGCAAGGCAGTCGTCTAGGGCCCCTGCTTTTTATATTATCAATCGATGACATTGTCTCCTTACTAAAGCACTGTAATATCCTTATTTACGCCGATGACATCAAACTGTACCGTCTCATTAAGAGTACCGATAATTGCAAACTTCTGCAAGCAGACCTAAACACCTTCTACTCTTGGTGTTCCTAATAACCTGGTTCTGAACATTAGTAAGTACGAGGTCTTGACTTTTCGTAGGAAACGTGGTCCGATAATTTATGACTATAGTTTTCTCGACAACATAGTCTCCCGCGTAAACTCTGTAACTGATCTTGGGGTTAGGTTCGACTGTAAGCTGGATTTTTCCACTCACATCAATTATATCTATTTCAAGGGCAGTTTAGTCCTGGGATTTATAAAAAGATGGTCTAAGGAATTCAAAAACCCCCTCATCACTAAGCACTTGTACATATCTTTAGTCAGGCCATTACTCGAATACGTCTCCCAGGTGTGGTCTCCTCACCACTCCTCCCAAATTGGAATAATCGAATCGGTTCATAGACCAAAAAATGGGTACTTTTTCTTTGCGAAAAATACCGCACGCGATTTTTTTTACCAAATGATGTTATATATTTTTATAAGCTTAAATTCAAAATGGCGTCATCCCCACCCTCTTGCTAAACTAAACAGAAAAAAAGTTAAAACAAAAAATGTGGGCAATGAAATTGCGCACAAAAAAAGTTATAATCGGTTTTGCAATAAAATGTGTAATTAAAAACAAATTGGCAAAAAACAATTTTTGAATTTACGTATTTCGACACTTAAAGCGCCATAACTCGTGCAATATTAGCCCTACCTAAAAAATGATAATAACAAAAATTATAGATAATCGTGTGTTCTATAAGTCTTACGTAGGATTTTTCATGTTCAATTAATCATTAACGAAATATAGTGCAAAGAAAGTGATACATGAAGTTTGAAGCGCTATTTCTCCGTAGATATTGACTTAACAAAAAAAATTTTTGAACGAAAAAGTTAAGTCACTTATTTACCTACAAAAAAGATAATATACATTTTTGTCGTAAAATGCATAGTTTCTGAGATATAGAATTAAATGCGTTTCCCTTCACTGTAAGTTTAGCAAGAGGGTGGGGATGACGCCATTTTTAATTTAAGCTTATCAAAATATATAAAATCATTTGGTAAAAAAATTGCGTGCGGTATTTTTCGCAAAGAAAAAGAACCTATTTATTGGACTATTAGTGCACGGCCACAACGCAGCCTTCCTGCCTAGCCTAGCACTGTACATAACACCATATAAGTTTAGTGTGCGATGGTCAAATTTTGTTCTTGCTAGGTGCGATGTGCTAGGTGCGATGGCTGCGTTGTAGCCGTGCAGTAACTCTCCCCAAGGTAAAGCTTGCAAGTGTGGTGCTCTGTCAGCACTTAAAGGCTGAATTACAATGTGGCGCTGGCGCGTGGTGCTGGCGCTGTGGCGCACCTGCAAAAGTGAAAAATATAGCCCACCCGAAGTGCAGCTACAATGTGCAGCTGGCGCTGTAGCTCGCTTTTACCAACTTTCTGCTTTTGGAGCGCCCCAGTACACCAGCCAGTTGGGAATTTTGATAAATGAGGGCGCTGAAGTCAAAAGTACCCCAAAAAACATTCGTATTTAATCAATTTTTGGACTTTCCTGTAAAAAATATTAATTTCCAATGAATTTTTTTTTGCACTGACCCATTTCGACTAACTTAAGCCTAAAACAGAACCAATCCGCTTCATCCGTTTTTAAAGTTTTAACAAGACTTAGCGCGACGGCATTGTATTTGTACTCAGCTACATGGCCCGCACCAGAGAACGCGCCTGCACATAATAGAGCGCCAGCGCCACATTCTAGTTCCCACTTAAGGGTCCTAGTTACAGATTGGAGGTGATAGATGGAAGTGTCACATTCGAGGATCCGTCATCAGGTTGCACATCACTTTCCATTTTGACGCAGCCACACGACACAAACGGATTTGCGCAAATCTTGTTCCCATATGAACTTTTTGTAGTTTTTCAGGGGCGTTTTGGTTTCTTCCAACTCACGCGAACATAACTGACCCGCACGAAGCTCTAATCGTGACCAGCATCCATGGTAGTACTAATTCAGGAAATTTCTGCAGCCTGACTAGTAGTATGCCCTCCGGAGTGGGTGCTTTAAAAGGAGAAAAACAATCAATCGTCCAGAGAAAATGTTCCCCTTTGTTATCATTTTTTTTCTTATTCTTGCCGCTTAAGCAATAAGAAACATGGATTTTGTGCCATTACTAGGTATGTGTTTCCATGACTCACGAAAGACGACTTGGTATATGTATATGTACACCCTATATACTATTTTCTTCTATCCTTCAAAGCAACTTTACTACGCACCATGACCCGAATGACGTGACGGACTGGTAGTACAAAGAGTGATTCATAAGCTTAATTTTTTCACATAAATAAAACGGAAATCCATCCTATAAGCCAGACTTTTTTCCTGTAAGCACGCATTGTAGTATTATGATGATAAATATAAACACTCCAAGCCAAAGGAAGTGGAAACGGAATGGAAGAAATGGATCACCGAGATGGGTACTTTTTTGAGATGCTCGATGAAATATCACTCGATCATTCAAATGTTTGATTGGTCCACATCAGTGATCAACAGTTGGATCTCTATTTATAAGAACTCTGTTTGATGATTGTGATTCTGTAAGTAGCCCAGTTGTCAGAGGCTTTGACCTCGCACTAAATGTGATCTCGCTGAAAATTTGAACTTAGGTACTTTATTGGGTGTAGAAAACGATAAAAAAATCTTTGCTGCGCTAAAGTGTATGCTAAGTTCACAATTTCGAAAACAAATTCGAAAATTTGGTGTTTGCTTTATATATCGAAAAATAAAAAAAATCGAAAAACTAATAGCGCCACGTGAAAGAGCGGAAAATTTTACTAAAATCTATATTATAACTTATTTTAAAAAAAATTGTTTTATTATTATACAAAATTTTTAAAAATAAGAAGCAAATTCGAAAAATCTAAGCGCGCCAAAAAGCTGAATTCAAATTTTCTAGCAAGGCCTTCGGGGAAAAACTAAAGTCTCCTTGCCTAAAATGTACGCAAAAATAAAAATAAAAAAAGCATTTTAAAGAGGGCACTCTAAGCTTTCTAAAAAAGCCATTAGTTTTTAATTTTTTGTTTTTTTTCTCATAGAAAATTTGACTGGAAAAAAATCTTTGTACATTTTTTGTCGTTTTCTACACCCAAAAAAGTACCTAAGTTCCATCTTTCAGCGAGATCACATTTTGTGCTAGCTTTCGGTCTAAATTTGGCTCTGACGACTGAGCTAAAGTGGAATTGTACGTTTCAGAAGTGACTGAAACGAACATACGAATATCACCAGTAAGTGGACTCCACAGTAAGTAGACAGTAACTCCATCATTTTGGAGAGAATAAACGTAATTCCTATAGGTTTGATGAAGTCACCTTTTTTCAATCTGGGTTTAGTTCTCATTAGTCTGGTTAAAATGTGGAGAAATTTGACAGGGCAAAAAGTTTGCCCAAAGATGAGGTGTATGTACTGTGCATTATATTACAGCTTTAATTATCCTTGCTGAGAATACGCTTGTGTCTAGAAGAAGTATACTACATTCCAAAAAAATTATGTTTAAAATATTCAAAACAAATCACGCCTAAATAAATCACCGTACTTTTATAGAACGTGCCTAACATCATCACTTTACTTTTCAATTTCGAAATAAAACAACAAATCCATCTGATCAGCAATTCGATGGAATTATTCAAGTATAACAAGTGAAGACCACAAAATTTCCATTAACGCTGGTAACAAAAACTGAAACTAAAACTCCCAACAAAGTTTGAATAAAATTACGGGTTTTGAAAACACTCCTACGCCAAGTTTAACACCTGTACTCCGTCGAGGCTTCTCCTACGGAAACTGGTTCCGAAATTAAATCTGCATAAATAATTTAATACAAACTTAAATTGTTGGTTTAACACTGGAAATTAAACAAATGGAGTGGAAACATTTAAAAGTATTTTACACAAAGTGTTAATTTTAGTCCTTGTTCGAGAAGTTCTGAGGTCCTTCGTTGGTGCGTTATTTCTGGTGTGACAATTGTGAGAGCAGGTTGTCTTCGAGAAAACTAAAATGCTGTTCGGGTTCCTTTCTAAATCACAGCCAATTCAGAGGAGCTACTTCAAAATTCCTAGAATCGCCCTAGGATTCCTGGGATTTTGGCCAGAGAAGGAGATTAGTTTTACGTTGATCATTCGTGTTGTCTTGAATCTATTAATTTTATCATTTGGCGCCTTCGGGGAATGTATTTTTGCTATTCTAAATGTGAACCAATTAACTGCTGCTGTGGATGCGTTTTGCCCATCGGCAACAAAGTTGGTGACTATAATAAAATTAGTTATTTTGTTTGTGGAGAGAAAGAAATTCAGGGACATTGTGGTGAAGTTAAGGAAACTGCTCGAAGCTGGTTTGTATGATAATTTAATATTATTTATTTTATTACTGAATGTATTTAGTGTTAGATTAGTGCCTTTAAAAAGTGGTTGTAGGTGAAATAAACGTGCCGATATTAATCATAAATATTAGTTCGTTGCATAAACCCGAAGATGGCAGCAGCTGCATATAAGTCACGAACCATTGATCGCAGTGGCATTGCTATACTCTCGTTTGAAAGGTGACAGTTCGAGTGAAAGTTAAGTTGTTTTGTATTTGAAAAAGGGGAAAAACTATGTAAAGTTACGGTATATTAGGAGTAGGGAACACTTTAATTAAAATTTTTACAATTTATTGTGGAAAAATGATTATATATATTTATTCCTTAAAACATTGTCCATCACTAGCCACAACTCTTTCCCATATATCTGTCATCATACGAATTTCGTGAATCCGCGATTCGCCAATCGACCTAATTTTTATTCTCTCCGGAAGTGGTTCTCAGCCAGGCCATTCGTCACCGATCGGAAAAGGTGTTCTCGGAAGGGGCAATGTCTGGAAAATGCGTTTGGTGTGGTGGGACGTCCCAATTCAGTGTTTTCAGGTATTTTTAACATCAGTAGCATCCAGTAATGCCTTCAATTCTGCTTCTTCAAACATATCTTATCATCAATGTCAAAATCATCGCTTTTAGTGTTGAAACCATTCGCGAAACGTTCTTTCACTATGCCACACAAATTTCTACAATTAAGCCTGAAACAGAATCAACGCAGTGCAGTGTACTGCACCGCCTGTCAAAGTTTGGTTTCGTGCTTTTCTACTACCCGGAATACAATTGCGTGCAGGGCAGTGAGCAGCAGTATACTGCACTGCAGGTTTAGGCTAACTTCTAAATTTACTCTGCAGTGTTTAATTTTCTAACCTCACAAATTTTTATAAAAGTGATATTAAGTGGCAGTAATTTTTGAAGGCATAAATTAAGAAGGGCACATGAGTGAAATGATTTATATATTGTTTTAGTTAACAATAGTTTATATTTTTACATGTTTGTTAAATGGAATTGTTCTGTTGTTTTTATTTATTTTTATAATGAAGCCATTTTTTTACACTACATATTTTTATAATACAGATAATTTTCTTAATATAGAAAATAAAAAAGTATATAAAACTGTCTCTTTTTTTCATAAAATTTAGTTTTCCAATTTAAAATTTGTTTTGTCGTTTAAGCTTTGACAACACTGCACTGGGTTGATTTCGTTATAAGACGCAGTGCTGTAATTTTTGACAAGCAGTAAATAACACTGCATACTGCACACTGCATTGATTCTGTTTCAGGCTTTATTCGACCCGCTTCAGCCACAGTCAATTGAAGCCAAAAAGTTAAACTTCCTGCAAATTAAGCTTATTTGGGTCAAAGTTCAACATTTTCACGCAAAACAACATATGACGCCGATAAAAATTTATAAATCTAATGACAGTGGGCAGATGCCTAGGTTATCATTTGACGTTTTTGATCTGACATTTTTGCCTAGAATTTTATTGCGGCGCCCATCTATTGAAATTCCACTTCACCTTTTGTGCCATTTTAAATCATAAATCTATATATATATAAAAAATATATAGCTTAAAAAAACTAAAAAATACGCTTTTATTTTAAAATGAACTAAAAAGAGAAAAATAATTTTGAAGCTTTTATTGCTCCAGCCAGTATAGGGAACAACCTACCTTTCGAAATCAGGCAAATAACTAAATTAATGAAGTTATTGGTAAAAATTATAAATATAACTTACTTAAATGTAAAAAAGCGTGGGCCTCTTTACCTACATATATTATTATTTTATTAACACTGGAGGTTTTCGTTAGCGGCCTTTAACGCTTTTTTTACATTTAAGTAAGTTATATTTATAATTTTTACCAATGACTTCATTAATTTAGTTATTTGCTTGATTTCGAAAGGTAGGTTGTTCCCTATACTGGTTGGAGCAATAAAAGCTTCAAAATTATTTTTCTCTTTTTAGTTCATTTTAAAATAAAAGCGTATTTTTTAGTTTTTTAAGCTATATATTTTTATTTTTTACTTTTTAGTCTACAATATAACTTCCGCCATTTTGTTGTGGGCGCCATATTACTTTTGCCGGTCCGTTAACTTAGCAGGCACAGCTCAGTTTAAGACAAGAAAGCAATGATAAAGAAGGAAATACGGAATACGAAATGCAATAAACTCAAAATCATCGAATTTGCATTTAAACATTTCTGGCTTTTTACTGTAGATATGTGCAATATTTTTCAGATCATTTTAAAATAAAAACGTAGTTTTGCTAAACTGTACATTTTTAGTTTTTACTTTTTAGCCTTACGTCTGCTTCCGTTTTTTGGTAGTCGCTATATTAGGCTTAAAATTACGTCACATGGCTTAATATATTCTACTCGTCATACTATTTCATTTGATACCCATATCGAGGCTGTTGTAAAGAAAAAGGTAGCCCTCCATTTTGTGTCGGCCGCCATTTTGAATTTGGAATGACGCCACACAGCTTATAGTATTCCACTTGTCATATCCTTTCATTTGATACCCATTTTAAGTATGTTAGAAAGAAAAAGTTAATCCGCGATTTTGTGATGGCCGCCATTTTGAATTTGGAATGACGCTAATTGTATTCTATTTGTCATACACTTTTATTTGATACCCATGTCGGGGGTCGGGAGCACAATAGCAGAATTCGGCCGCCATCTTGGAACCGCCATCTTGATTATTTCACAAAATGGTCAGATTTCATTGTCACGCGAACCATACATATGTGCAAAATTTGAAGTTGATCGGTTATATGCAAGTGGGTGAAAATCAAGTTGCAAAATTTGTCTACATGCATACATACATACATACATACATACACACATACAGGTGAAGCTAATATAAAGCGTATAAAAATGAATTGCCAAATGTATGACGGAGCATCACTTGAGTACGGTTCGACCGATTTGGCTGATTTTTTGTTGTGTTCGTTATTGACAGGACAAGGTTCATATGAAAGAAAATATTTGGAAAATACACGAGAAAAGTCCGAAATTTCGATGGTATTTTAATATGAACAATAGTAGATTACATATCAAGGGCCGAAAGGAGGCTTGCCTTCGGCTCGGTCGGTCATCTCCGCAGTCGTCCGTAAAGCCTCCGACGGCCCGATATACTTATGTGCCGTATGTTTTTTTACAAGTGCCGCGAGCTATATTTATTTATTGGTTAAAAACTTTGAATAACACCGAGTACACGCAGTAAAGTGTTGTGTTTATACCGCTTTTTATATTTGTTGGTATGCATGGCTCGGTTGCCTAGTGACAGAGTGCCTGGCAATCTGAGAGGCTCTGGGCTTTTTTCATAAGTTAAAAAACTATGAGGAGCAGGCAGTACGTAGTAACTCGAAGCGGGAGGTAAAGATTTTTACCGCCTCTGTGCACTTCGGGGGACTGCTGCCTGGCCACTTTCCACAGTTATGCGGTCTGACCACTTTCTCACGTTTTTTATACTACAATCAAGCTTTACGCCAATCTTCAACCATTACGAAACTCTTATAATGCATGTCATTTTTTAACATACTTCAAATCGCGGCCCGCCAGGTGTTCCTATACCTGACCTTGCGAGTGGGTGCTGATTCATATACACCTTGAATACTATATCATATGAGGAGCTTATTATCAAAAGGTAACATGTCCATTCGTATATTAAGGTGCATGTCCATTTTGTTTTTGTTTTTTTCACAATAACCAGTTAATGTATTTCTACGATTTTTTCACAATAAAATAATAAAATAATTTATGTGTGTCGGCATATTTTTTAAAAACAAATATCTTTAACTTTACTAGGCTTACGCACAGTTTTTACTCATTAGCCTAGTACTAAGTTCCCCGCTAAATGAAATTTCCATATAAAATTTAGCGCGAAAATTTATCAAGCTAAATTTTAGCAACATCTTTAGCGCATACAGTACTAAGTTCGCCGCTAAAATGCTCGCTAAATTCACGTTTCTATTTCTTTAAAACAGATGGCAGCAATGTTAGTCTCCACATTTTTAGCTGCATTTTTTATCGTGCAGGCACCTTATTTCACGTTAAATTTTGTTGAAAAAAACCAGTGATATAAAAAAAACGGAAAAATAAGCTAATTTACGGTTGTAGAAATTTCAATTGCGGAAATAAAACTAAAATAACAGTTTGTGCATGAAAAAATAGTAAAAATAATAAATAATTCTGCGTGTTTAGAATATTTTGAAACACGGTTTAATAATTTTATATTTCCAGTGGATTTTGAGGAGTTTTATTTCGAAGAAGACTTTGAAATTTAACCCAAAACAAAACGTTAATATGAACTTTCTCTACAATTCTACATTTTATCTTGCTAAAAAAGGGTACAAGTTTGGAGACGCGCTAAAATTTAGTTTAGCGCCGAACTTAGTACTAGGCTATTGCTGTAAAAAAATGGATGGACGACATGTCACCTTTTGAAAATAACCTCCTCATATATAAATATGAGCCTTTACGAAACTCTTACCGATTTTTGTCACCAGCTCTCTGACTATTAGTATTTCGTGAGAAGACAGAAAATATTTTGTATCTTCCTTTAAAAAATCTAATTTATTAATGACCTAGCGTCATTGTGGGCCGGTCAACCGAAAATTTTCTGCATACTTATAGGTTCAGATTTAAAAAAAAAATCTTATTTGTGTTTAATTCTGCACACTTTTAGGGTCTATATTTATAAAAAAATTGATATTGATGTGATAAATTTTAAGAACTAGAAATAGGATCTGTCTATTGCCAATAATTTATTACCATTTAAAATTCGTCAGAAATTAAGTTATGGTTTGAGAAGAAGTATAGAAGTATAATCAAAAGGGTTTAAAAATTGATCCTTGCGTGATAAAAGCAAGACTCTAATATTCCCAGAATTGTTGTAGCAAAGTGCTATTTGAACTTTTTAATTGCTTGTCTCTGGAATTTCCTTTTAATCTTACTGGAATAAAGGTTAATAACCGAATGTTGAACAATTATCATTTCTTAGTAACAGAAAACGGAATTAACGATGTGAATCATTTTGGGAATTTGTCGATGAATACATTTCTTTGTGCTTACATATTGAACTTAGTTTTTCCAAAGAATTTTGTAAGATGAACTTCAATAAATGCCCAAAATCTTTATAACAATATTAGTTTTGAGGAAATGTTTTTAATCATGGTTTTTCTATATAAAATCTTCAAAAACTTTATCCTTATCCCTTCAATATTACCAGGAAGAATTGCGCGTGATTAATTAAGTTCTGTGAAAACTGTGAAATTTGTGATGATGGATTCTAATGAAACCACCTACTTCAGCCTGTAATAGAGGGCGAAATACACGAGCGCTCCATCCGACTACGCCACGCCAAAACAACAACAATTTATATGCATTGGAAATTTCGAGTGCATACAAATTGTTGTTGCTTTGGCGTGGCGTGGTCGGATGGAGCGGTCGTGTATTTCGCCCTTTAGTAAACTCGTGGTATAAAAAAAAATTTAAATAAAAAGTATATACCAGTTCTGTTCTTCTCTTTGTGGATGCTACATTTTGAATAAGTTTCGAATAAGTGGCAAGCAAAAACAAAAGCCGCTATTGTCGCAGTGGATGCGGATCGCCCCCCGGGAATAAAGAGTTAAGGCCCATTCAGATCCAGCAGCAGCAGCGGAAGCAAGTTTATTTTACTAGCAATCGGTGCTGCTTTTGTTGTCATATGAATACCATTAGCCAATAGGAACTGTTTGCTGCTGATATTTTTGTTGCGCTGCTTTGAATCTGATACAGCCTTTAGGAGCGGAAAACCGGTGTTTTGCGTACACTTTAGGTGCAATAATTTAATTTGGAATTGGCATGGCTTCGATTACATTTGAGTTAAATTATATTGATTTTAATATATTACTTATTTTGAATTTTATTATATTGATTAACTTTTTTTGAATGTTATTATATTAATTAACTTTTTTTGAATTTTATAATATTGTTTGGAGTATATTGAGCCGATTGTATTGAGTTAATTATATGGCAGTTCAGTATCTATGCTTTTATTTAAAGAAGGATAATTCCTACATCTGCTGTGGAGTAATTCAAATATTTGTTGGAATCATAATTGCGTTTTGCAAAGTGTGTATGGTTGATGTTTTGCGGCGATATAATTTTTAGGATGAAGTGCTAAAGGGAATGACAAGATGGTATAGCTGTTAAAGAGGTCCCCGCCCAGTAGAACTTCCAGTTTCCGATGCCCTCCTCGTTCAAATAACTTTACAGCGTCAGCTCCTTATGGTGACGCTCATATACAGGTAAGTGGTGGTGCAAAATTTCGAGGGGGTATCTCCGGGGTCTCTACAGTCCCCGCCCTCCGACGAGCAGCCCATCCCTTGAGGCTCGGGGAACCGCCTTGGTGAGGTCTAAAAACGATTTGGCGTTGTGATTTTGATGGTTGGTCCAAATTTTGGTTTTTTTGTGTGAGAAGCCGAAGTTGGCCATTTCGGGCAACCAATTGAGGGCTCTTGGCACAAGCCAACATCTACGATCTACAATCCCTATATTCCACTCTACCGTGAATGGGGTCTCTTTAACCACCTAACTGTGGTTGAGAAATTTACAAAAGCACACCTTCAAACAACAAGTGTTAAAACACGCTATTAACATAGTACGATAATATTTTTCCTGCAACATAAAACTATTCGGCCTGGCTTATTACCCAAAACCCTGAATTCCTTCATTTCGTGTGCACTATGGTCTCGTTTAAAAAAGAACAAGTTACCTGCGGAACAATCTTCTACAATCAGTCATACAAAAACTTAAAAATTAAATGCTCGGTTCATCGCTTTCTAGTTGAGCGCCATCCTTTTACCTATCCTATCACCTCCTATACTTCAAACCAATCTTACTACTAAACATTGCAATATGACCTAATCGACATGACGGAGGCTCAATTACAACTGGTATGTACATAAGTAAGAGATTAAGTACGAACGCCGATACGACAAAACTTGTACCATTGACGAGGAGACGGAAGCTACATTTAACGGCCGAACCTTAAATCGGCCGAATCCAAATTTTAGATAGCAAGTGTACCGGCACCATGGAGCTCCTTGCTGGTGACAGCAAGGCTACTACCATCGAGCTTGGGTAGACATAAAAATTTAGAAACAACCATCCTCCCTAGTCTTCCTAAATATTCATAGGGGTGATACGCCGGTCACACCGGTGTGTGACCGGACCGACACCTATTTGGTTCACCACTTACCTAGTTATCTGTCTGAAAGATCTTCATGTCTTCATCGTTATAATGTCCATCCCCACAGACATCCAGGGTTGGTACCAACGCATCATGGGACCTGTAACCACGTGGAATCACCGACGGGAGACTCTAGGGAAAAATCTCCCTCCACAACCATCCTGGAAACTCAAAGGAAAATATCTAGCACTGCATGTTAATCAAGAAAGTACACCGTGTAATTAAAGTTTAACATACATATATATTATTCAACCCGAACAAAAACTCTCAACAGTACACAATTAACCTAGTGCCGTAGCCAGAACAATGAACAATTATACACCTAGGTAATTATAAGTGAAACGGTGGATGTTGGATGTAATGGGGGGGCACTCACTGGATTCAAGAATAACAACAACAAAAGAAAGGTGCAACGTCGCTTTGGCCAAAACATAGCGGTGAACTCACAAACCGTCAACACTGGTAACCCGACCAAGCTAAATAGGCAACCACGTCTATTGCTCTATCAAAACCACAACGAAATAACGTTAAATAGTAACAGTCACCGGTATTGATAAGAAATTGTAAATATATTATAATATAAAAAAATTGATAATAAAGTTAATTAATATTAAGCTTTTACCCGTCAAGTGTTAATTAATTTAAAGGTAAAATTAAAAAACAAGATATTGCACCCTTCCTCCACACTCCACTCCTGTGAACAATGTTATTAGCCTGGGCTAAACGTAATAGGCTGGGTGAACGTAATTCATCACCGTGGGCTATGCCCCAAAATATATCTGCACAACTACAAAAGTTCCGTAATTACGTTATTACACAGATCATCTTCAGATGTGCAAAAAGTTTTGCCAACACTAGGAATTGATGCCCGATATTTTATAAGCGATTTTATTTTTAATACATCAAATTTATTGTCCTTCGTTAGAAGATGCTCGAAATCGGAAGGAGTTAATATCCTACTGACAAAAGTCAATGTTCTTTTAAAATAAAACTATAGAACGCCACCCCCTTCGGGTCCCTATAACTACACACTACGAACAAACTGTTTAATAAATTGTTTATTTTATTCTAACTAGATTAACCCGTTAAATGTCAATTTTTGGTTGTTTTTTTTTGTTTTTCTTTTATCTTTTTATTTAAATACGGAACCTCAAAAGTATTTCTGGGTGCTGGCCTGCAGGGCAAAAACAAGAATTTTCTGCTGGCTTCACAATCCCCTTTCACAGTTTTCACCTAAATATCGTTGCACTATACCTTTGATGCATATTCTGGCTTGTCACTTGTCAAGCAGAAAAAGCTGCTACGGGAAACTCAACTGGCTCCCCCGTAATATTATGGAGACTTTCTCTTCAAACCCAGCAAACCAAACTTTCCGAATTCATACAAGTCGGAAGATTTTCGGAAGAAATACAACAACCAAAACTAAAGCTTTGTATGTGGCGATTAGTCGAAACTAATTCGAAAAGATTTCGGAAAACAACTTCCATGTGAAATCGTGTGTCTTTTAAGTGAAGTGCGCAAGTGCATTTGTGAATTTATTATATATTCAATTATATATTTATAATAATTAATAATAATTTTTAATAAAATAAATATATTAAAATATTATAATGGAGTTATATGAATTTCACTAGCCATGTCCTTTGTTATTTTATTTTAAAGCAAAAAAACCTATGAATCTGAAGCTTTTATTAGGGGTAAAAAGCTTTGCTAAATCTTTACTAAATTTCGTAACGAATTCGAATAGAATTTTTGTAACGATGTCGTGTCAACCCCTTCATATATTTTTCGTTCCGAATTTGTTCAGAAATCGATTGCGAATTCGGGAGAAATATACGAATTTCCGTAACGAGTTCGGTAAGATATCTTAAAATTTGGTTTGCTGGGAAACTTCAATTCTTCTAAGTGGTTGAACAAACCGCTATATGCCAAATATTTCTCTCTTCCCTTCTTGTGCCACTATCGAAGGCGGTATCGCCCTTCTTACAGGAACTTTTCTAAAAGGTGCCAACATGTACTTCGTTGTGGATTCAACAATTCATCGTCTTCCTTCTCAGGACCAAACCTCCAAAATAGATGGTAATATCGATGTCGCAGTGGACCAAAGTTTTGTGATCGGGGTTGAAAACTTCTCGACAAATTAACGGAAAAAGCGCGAACAGCCTTCCCCGTCCAAATTACCCAACATCGACAAAAAAACTCCCGAAACTCGACTTGGCGACTCACATCCAAAAACAACCTTCTTTTCTCCAATCTTAAAACAGACTGTCTAAAACAGCGGTGGGCAAACTTAATATTGGTGTGATCGACATTCATTTTTCTTATTTATGCGCGATCGACTTCGGAAAATGGATTAAATTAAAAACAAATAAAAATTTAATTAAGAATGCTTGTTGTCAAAAATCAGCTTTTTTCTGATAATTTTTGTAAGACCAACTCTTCTCCAGTCGCCAAATTTAGTATGAGTAATCGAACTTGACAGTTCCGTGATTTTACAGCAAGACTAAAGTGGTGTGGCAGTGGCGTGGTTTTGGCCTGCCATGTGCAAAGAAAGTGGTGCGACAGTTGAATGGTGGCGGAGTGATATTAAAATTATTAAGCGGGCATCGAAATGGCAAGAAGCGTATCGCGTAAGTGATTCAGCATCATCTTATTACTAACGAGTAGTGGCATACACTGCCACTTACCACTCAAAAATTAAACTTGTCGGAGACTAGTGGCAATTAAGTGATGCCACGCCACTTGACAGATGCCACACCATCGCGCTATTTCATTTGTTTTGGCGAGAATACATTTTTCCACTTGCCTTTATACCTCTACGCCACTGCCACATCGCTGCCACACCACTTTAGTGGGCGCCCAGTCTAAGAGAGAAAACACGTGTCGAGACAGATATATTTTTCTGACCAATCAGAGAAACTCATTGTAATGCGCCTTAAGCCGTATGCACTCTGAGTAGTGACCACTGACATGTAAGAATGGGCTGCTCATCAGAAGATTTTCATGGGACCAATTCGTTCCATCTACTTCTACAATTTTGTAAATAAAAATTTTTTAAATTGGTATTTGGAAGATTGAAACTACATAAATTTTTGTTAAAAGAAATAAGAAATAAAATTTCGATGATTTTTCCCTTTTAATATGCTTTTTTTCAACAATTACAAATGTTTATTTTAAAAAATGCAAGGTTTTCTACACCTGTTTCTAAAATTTCGGGGCTTATGGAGGGAAGAGAAAGAAAAATAAAAAGTCAAAACCCATCTATTTTTTGTAAATATTCTGACATTATTTCAAACGAAAAAAATGAAATCAGGTATGGCAACTTTAATGAAGAGTAAAAATATTTAAGAAAATGGAAAACTATGCAGTTTTTGAGTCTCAAATTTCATTTCTTCAATTTTGGCACTGCCTGATCTTATTTCTGCCAGTGAACCCACTGAATTCATAACGCCAAATTTAACAAAATTTGAGTTGGGTGACAGAAGGGGCTTATGGATGACGACGATACTTTTTGGGTCCATAAATTTCTGTATAAATATTTCAGATGAGCAGTCCATTATTACATGTCAGTGGTGGCGACAGCTAGTTGCATCTCATCGCAAGCGCAGTATTAAGACAAGATGCATAGCGGAGAGTAAAAATAAAAAGTGCATACATACACAGTAGAATGAGTAGAAGGGAGTAGAAGCACTGCTTAGGAATTAGTCATGTCAGTTGTAGAATACGTGTTTAATTTTAAATTCATGTTTCATCGTCTGCTAAATTTTTAGTACACATTTTAAACTACAAGATTTGAAATTAACCAAGTAAAATATTTAAAATGTCGGAGATCGACTGGCGAACTGTTCACGATCGACCGGTTGCCCACCCCTGGTATAAAAGTATCGAATTTTTTTTCTTCCAAGAAAAATTTTGTTTTTATTCGCCTACTTGATTCGAAAAATTTTGAATTAAGAAGTTCCAGAAGTGACTTGACTAGTAATTTCTGAAATTTCCGCGATAGGGGGGAATAATTAATAAGAAGAATTTTTCAATAATTAACCGACCGTTACACAAGCTCACTTGGAATTCTTATCTCACTATATAGCGAAGAAGGGAGTAGCGGTCATTCTCATCACTTGCTGCCAATATCCTGCTAAAACCAGGAATCAAACCGAAAGTTATGTATTGGGCTGGCCCTATACCACCGTAGTTACTAACTAACTAATTGCTCCTTTAATCCCTCATGGGACATAGGGCGGAAACAGTTGCCCTCGAGCGGACTCTGTTTTGCGCGACAGCTCTCAGCTCTGACCAGGATCTCCCGGTTGTTGCGGCCTCTGCTAATAGGGTTCTCCTCCACGTTGTTCTAGGTCTTCCGACTCGACGGGTTCCTTGCGGATTCCAGTCGAGGGCCTGTTTGGCTAGATTCTCGACCGTAGTTAGACTCATGGTTAAATACTGCGTAGTGTGGAGAACAAGAACAAAACTAACCGACGAGGAGACACAATGGCAACGGTATTGTCTAATTGAGTATTTCAGTTGCTGGTCTTACTGTTTTATAAGGACCATATCAACCCTCCTTTCCTTGCAAGTCAGAGACAGGAAAGACTGCCTCTAGTGCATTATCGTTGCAGAGGTGAAAGACATTTAAGCCAAGTACGCAGGTGCCCATTGAACTTACGCTCTGACACACTAGAAGCCGAGTTTGACTTTCACGAACTACTTGTAGTGGATATCGGTAACCCTGAATGCAAGTCAGAGTATACAGACAAAATAGATTAGGGTGTTAGACTCAGGTCTGTGATATCAGATGAAGCATTTCCAAGCTACTGGATCACTCACCCACAGTTTTTTAAGACGAGATGCTAGCCGTGAATGAATGTGATGGAGTATGTAGGTATCTTTAGAGGTATAAATGGCTCCACCATTATTTTCCACTGAGACAGTCAGACCCCTCAAAAGGCATTTGAAGACCTTCAGTTCGGTTAGAAAACTGTCTGAGATTGTACTCCTGGTGACGGAAGAGTAAGTAACTCTGTTCTTCAAAAAGACACTAACCCATGAGAAGCACTAAGCTAAAAAGATAGTGGACTGACTAGTTAAAAATGTTGCTTTCTAGGTTGTTCGTATTGTACCGTATCAATATAGCACTTAAGAACGGTTAAACCTGCTGTGACTACGCCATAAGAAAAGGCTCAATGAAATCGAAAAAGCAAGACAAGACCAATCAATAAAAATACTAATCTGGGAATCACTCTTTGTACTTCCAGTCCATTACGTCGCAATCGTCATGGTGCAATATCAATACCGAGCTTAGGTCGACAGAAGGAATAGACCATAGAATAGGTAAGAGTTTGAGGATGGTGAGTCTTGCGTTTGAACTCTGGAACTTTGTATGAGTTCGGAAATACTGACTATTTCATTTTTTAGAAGTTCTTATACTGAATGAATTCCTAGATTGTAGTGTGCGCGAAAAGGGCGACAGAAGGCTGTGAAAGTGTACCGAGCGGGACAGTCTTGTATTTTGTGGGAAAAATATTTCGGTGGAGGCAGGAGAGAAGCGACAAAATCGCTACGATAATACCGATACAACTTTATCAGGGTTGTAGCATACCATTTTGTTTGATAGCATGGTTTTGCGCTTTGGCTAGCTACGACAAGGCGGTTTTGACGACCACAATAGAAGTGAGCTGTGTGCAAGGCCAGGATGATTGTACGGCTTGTATATTACAGCCGGGGGCGATGGTTCAAGAAAAAATCTCAATTTCTAAAGAAAAGTCATCCACTGGGATGCTTGTTTGGAATTTGTGGTCAGTCGTCAGTTAATGTTACGCCTACGATATTGAGAGATGGACTAGTCGCTAGTTATTCATCGTAAATCGAGAAGGAAGCAAGATTAGGGCAGGTCTATTAAAGATGTTGTGGGAACCAAAAAACCGGTTTTTAATGGCTTATATAATGGCTGACAGGTAATAAAAACCATGACGTAGGTAATTAACAACTTTTAATTACCCATTAACAGGTAATAAAAGCAGTTAAATATGTTTTATTAAGAACCTATCTTTTGGTTCACACGCCTAAGTGTCGCAGTACCTACTAGAGAGCACTTCGTTTTGCAGATGTTTAATTCAACCTGATTCTTGCGGCCCTAGTCAAGAATTAGTTCGATGTCGCTGCGAATTGAATTGGCCATGAGTTTACGATCATGAAGAAATGGTCTGGAACGAGCTTGCTTTACATGGTCGAAGGCATTGTAGTAGCGAAGGATATTGTCCCCGGCAAACCTGTGAAGGGGGTTACAGAGACTTAGTGCTGCTAGCGTATGTATTGAAGATCTTACTACTCAACCTATCGTCGAATGATGATATGACTTTTCTGATGATGGAATCCCACCAATATATCACACTTAATATATGCACACTAAAAGAATGATACTGAGGTTTCTTTAGCTTTTAATTGCATTCATACATATATTCCCCGTTAAAACTTGAGGATTGGAGACAAGTGGGATTTAACCGTGGTAGGTTTTAAACTTGCCACTCAACCCCTAACATGGAGGACCAGTCTTGTACTTCCTTCGTTTTTAATCTCGAAACACTCGCCTTTCATCCTCCTGCGTCTGTTACTCTTATATAGAAAAGAGTACCCAGGGGTCGCCCGATGTAAAGTGAACACGTTCGAGGAGGTGGAGGTAGGATGTCTAGATCCTATATTATTAACAGTTGGCGTATCTCAGGATTTATTTCTTTGTTGTGCCGGTACCACCAGAGGAGGCTTCTTGACTTGCTGGAATGAGGAACGAATAAACAAATTCTCGCTAGTGCTGCTCTAGCGATACAGGAAGCGACAGAGTTGGCGTTCTTGCTGCGGAAACACAAATTCCGGTCAGTGGATTGGGAAAAGTGAATAAGGTCCGACCAGTTGGCTTCACCATAGTGCTAGACCCTTGTTTAGCAGTTGTTATAGAGGGGGCAGGAAACAGATATGAGAAATTAATATTGGACTATTAATTGGGACTAGTTTCCTAGGGGTGGGTCAACATCAGCAAAGTACCGCGTTAGATGGGACGGGTTCTTCGGCTAAGTGTGTAGATTGTTATTCAATTTTCATACGAAACGGTCCCGTAACATTTCACAAAACAAACCACAATTTTTAATTTCAGAAAACACCCCACAAAAACTATCAGATATAAAAAGCATGTCCTCAGTTGCTTTGAACATATCATTTTTGGTATGGTTTTTTGGGAATTCAACAAATGCTTTCTATGCCCTTCGGCCTATCATTGGTAACATTATTGAACACACAACAGGGCGAAATGTGACAAAGGTGCTGCCATTTAGAGTGGCGTAAGTCATTTCAATTAAATTACATACAAAATTTCACTGAACTCAATCTAATTCTAGACATGCTGAAATATACTCGGAGAATAACTATATATTTGCGGTAACATTCATTATTCTAGTCTATTCAGGCGTTGTTACAGTTTTTGGATTCGGTGGTGTTGATGGTTCAGTTATGGGATTTTGCTTGCATACAGCTTCACTTTTTCGTGCGATACAAATTGATATTACAGTTTTGCTAACAGATATAAGGGGTATTAATATGTTTTATATTTAATTTTTACACTTAAACTTTTCTTCTACAGATGAAGTAGCACCAACTGAGGAGCAAAACAATATTTATATTAAGAAACTGCGAAAGATTGTAGCTAAGCATATTGAGGTTATAAAACTGTGTGAAGAGTTTGTTTCATTGTTCACGGTCATCATATTGGCACATTTCTTATCAGCATCGCTTGTGCTTTGTATGAGTTCGATTAATTTAATTTTGGTGAGTGTACATTTGTATCTTCTTTCGAATTCGAAATAAATGTAAAATATTTTCATCTTGCCATCTAATTCCTGTGTTGATTTGAAAAGATTGGATGAGTTTACCATTATAAAATATCCTACACTCACCTTGATAATAAATAATTTTGTTCAGCTATTTCCTTGCCTCTTTGGGTGTTAACCATCACTTGCTTAGAAACAGCATCGAAGCTTGTCTCAAAGTCTACAAAATATAAAAAGTTCTTCCATTTCAGTTCTTGCACAATGACTGATCACTTCTTTTTGGGACACTTGCTTTTCCATTTTTTGCGGGTATGGCCTTGAGCCTGGTCAATAACGCATGACATCATTCTGCAGTAATCAGCTACAGAGTTCTAATTGCTGAATACTGCAGAATGACTACCGTTATGAGTTTGTGACCAGGACCTTTCTTTCCAAACCTGCGCAAATTCCCTATTCTCTTTAAGTTTTAATTCTGCTCAGCTTCCTTATTGCTAAAATTTCTTTCCCCTTTCAAATATTTCAGTTGTGTTCCTATTCAGCTCTGCTGAATTACAATTTGGCTTAATATTAGACGCAACCTGACTATTATTTAACGTCGCAGAGTTTCTTAGCACATATGGATTACTATTCAGCGCGGCTGAATTCTCCATGCTTGGTATTCGATGTGTTTTTCACAGTACACGACCCAGCTCAGTTGTAACTTTTTTACTGCTTGTACTCTCGATCGTTGAGTACAATGTCGAATAGCAAGTTCTTGCCGGAAATATAGTAGAGGGAAGAGTGAAAGAACTGACAACGCTAACATTATCGGGTTTTATTCTACCCGGTTCCCTTCCAGTACAACAGTGACAGAAAGCTGGTTTTGGTGATGTAGCAAAAGACGTTGCAGGAGGTGCATAGCTTGGCAGCGTGGTCTCCTATGTGCCAATGTCCCGGGAAGAGAACCGTATCCACGAATGATCTGAGAAGGACACTTGATCTGATACCCTCCAGTTTTCAACTTTGAATGTTTCCGTGTCCGTGGACAGCGTGATGTCAAACACTTCGTTCCAACCTTGGGAATTCTCCGTAATTAGGAATGTGGTTGTTGGGGTGTCACCCACGTTACACACCGCTAGGTTTGAATTAGTAATAAAATCGAATAGTGAGTCTCCCCGCTTGTTATTTTTGTTGCTTCCCCAAAGCCTTTGTCTCGCCTTGGCGTCGCACCCTACGACCAGGTTGGCTGCATTCGATTTTAATGCTGTTGTCATCTGCATGAACTCCCTTGGAGGTGCATGCAGGTCTTGATCCATATTGATTGAGGCAGTGTAAATATCCTTCTCCCTATGGATGACAATCGTATCCCAAAACGGCTTATGGTATCAGAAATTAGGGGAAATAGGTAGACCCAGGAGTCTATCCTGGCAGAGCCGCTTACGAGGATTAGGCACATACATATACTCTCCGACCTTTCCCGGCCCATTTTCTTCATTTTCTTCCGTGTGCCAAAGTCGCCTCCGTTACCCAAGTTTCTGATTGCTGTTTTTTTTCGTTTACTTTTACTCGAGAAAACTGATTTTCTGAGCATGTTCTTTAATATGAACTGAATCCATGTGCATGTTATTACTAATATCTAGATGATAATCTCATGTCATTGTAACCTACACTGTAAAAAAAATATGTAAATTCACAGTGCAAATGTACAGTAAAATTACAAATCGAGATATGAAATACTAATTTACTACACAATTATTGTAATTTTACTATAAATTTTGTAACTTCACATAATGAAATTGGAAATCTCCAATACTGCATAACGTAAATGTTGATTACATGGATGTGACGTATATTTTACACAATCTTGTGTATTTTTCTAAACCGTTTATCTAGGAAAATTACAATATTTCTTATATATTTATCAATGTTATGTACTGAAAAAATCCTAACACCTTGTACTGTAATTTTACTAAAGAGGCGTAATTTTAGAACATACATTTTCAGTAAAATTACAAGTCGGTTATTGGATTGTAAGGTTTAAATTTTTCCTCTCGTGGATATAATTCACATGTAACAACGGAATACTAAGCATATAAACCCAATTGCTTTTAAGTTAAGGCCAGACCTTTGACTTTGTCAGGGTCTCGGCAGTTCTTGTAACAGCCAAGAAATTTTGATAGGCATGGCCTCACGTACATGCTTAACAAGGCATTGTGAGCAAAATGCTAATTTTTTATGTATAGGGAGTATAAAATTTGGCGCTTGGAAATATTTCAGGCAGGGCCAAGCACATTGGCACAGGGCGGTAATCTTTAGCTTTGGGGTTTTCCCTTTTCGTCTCTCTCTGGTAAAAAGTTGCAACAAGAGTTTTGGAAATTTGCAAAACTATGAAGAGAAAGCTCCAATACTGATTGTATTTTTACATTCCACAAATAATTTATATTTACTACACAGTTGGTAAAAATACGTAAAGTAAATTAGGAATATTCCTAATAATATATATTGCAAATTTATAAAACTGCTTGTGAATAAAACTTCCAGTATTTTTTTTGTAAAATTACCACAGAATTTTTTTACAGTGTATTAACTACATAAAATTATCACTTATTACTCCCCCACTGCTACGAACCCTGCTTCGCCCACTGGTTCCAGGCCCAAGTGCCCTATTACCTACTGAGGACGCCGTTTACGATCAACAATTTTTAACTTTCTTGTCATGCAGCCAAACCATGGTTTAAAAGTCTAGAAAAAAGGGTAGGAAAGGGCACGGCCTTTTCGCATCAGCCTGTTCGACATGGATGTCCTTACCAGTGGCTCGCTAGTATACCAGCTTACCACCTCCAATATAGCCCAATGCTGACTTGAGGCAACCAAGCCCCACCATCGCGACAAGGTGTAGGTATCTGATGAGAGATACTCTCTGGAGATGCAAAACTTCGCGGCGCCCGAGGGTATGGATAAGTGGAAATTAGTGCTAGGTGAGTCTACCTCGGCGGTGTACCTTGTTAAGTGCGAAAGTAAGAAAAAGATCAAGATTATGTGTTCCTGCTCAAATTCATAATTCATAAGGAAACTCCAAAGAAAAATTCAGAGAATTGAATCTATTGCAGCAAGTTATTTTGATGGTTTAATGTTTTTATATCAACTCATAAAAGTGAACTAAAATTCTCTTGGATATTCTCTAAAGAGGTGAAATCACAATAACCTCTCCCATAATGGATAAGTATCCTTCCTTTCCTTTTCACCAAAATTCATTTCATTCCTTGTTCCTCTAAACTAGTGAAAGAATTTCCGTGTCATCATCCTGTATTTAAATGAATCCTGATGAACTACCGCACACTGTCCAACTCTATAAAAGCGTGATCGCTAGCGATGGAAGGTTAATCCACTACCGTCCCATGTACTTTTATCGTTAGAATCAGAATGAGAGCCTTTACCGGAAAATATATATGTATATATAATATATATGTATGTGTATATAGCGAACAAAGAGAATCCTTTTTAGGTCCTCCTGGAGTCTCGTGCTTATTCAGCAGCTGAAATCTGGTCTTCCTCTAGCGAAATTCATGAATGCGAAAATAGGACGGGACGCTTCAATTGCATTCCACGTTTCCAAGTAGACTAGTTGCGGTATTTGCTGGTCCTGAAGAACTCTATTTATGCTCAAAGGTATGCCACCGCCATTGGGATGGATTTTATATGGAATCGGAAGTTTAGAAGCCAGAAATGCAAACAGTGAAAGGTCATAAAGAGGAGCTGGCGTTTAGGCATCCTGATTTTAGCCCCCCGTGTATATAGGCTTCCGTTTAAGCTGTTATTGGGGATGGAATTCAAATCTAGCCCCCAAAAACTGGACAAGGTTCTTGCGGGATTCCAGGGGGTTCTTTCAAGCGATGATGAATGATAATTTAGATTTGACCGGGAGGTGGGAATGCATGGAAGAGTGCTTGGTAATGGCTTTTGGGGTTTACCTAGAACAATTCCATTATTTATCACCATTAATTCATGGCTTAGTCCTTTAGTGGCATGCAATCAACAAATAAAGCTGCGTCCTTTTTTCGCGTAATAAAGTTTTTCAACAATGATTTAAAATCCAATTTCACATACCTTTTTTTTCAGGGCACAGGAGTATCTGCCCTACTCTATGTTAGCTACAATTTAGCTGTCTTGGCTCAACTATTCGTGTACTGTGCTGGAGGTAACTACCTTTTGGAGAATGTAAGTCATGCACTATAAAAAGTTAATTAAAAAAAATTTTCCACCATGATGACAAGTCCTTCTCATCCTGCTGCATCCTTTACTTCGGGCGATGTTTTTGTTGTTGTTGTGGTTCTTCTTCTTCTGCATCCTATTTTTATTTTTGTTCCTTCCAGAGCATGAAGATAGGTGAGGCTGCATACTTCTCCGAATGGTACAAGTGCAACACTCGTTTACAAAAGATGATCCTGATGATACTAGTCCGAACTAGGAAAGGTGTAGGTGTTGATGTACCATTCTTCTCGCCATCGTTAGCTGCATACGGAACGGTAGTAAATTTTTTAATTATTTTTGTATTATCCATTTTTCTTGTTCTTCCTTAGTTTTTCTCTGTGTATGTATGTTTATAGTAGAAAGTGTAGGGGTAGAGATTTATTATTAAAATTCATCATGGGAACAACTTTTTTCTTCTATAGCTCAATTCACAAAGTTCATGAAAAAAAATTTGATGCAAAATTGTTCACAATTCTATTTTTTAATTTTTTTTTGTGGTATTCTGCAGTTAAAAGTTTTTTAATTACTTATGCTTTTTTACAGATTTTAAGCACAGCTGGATCATATATAGCCCTTCTGAAAACTTTCTTATAAAGGACGGAAAACTCATTTGTTGAAGCTTGTTACACGTTCATAAAATAATATTGTGGAATGATCCTCTTGATGGGAATTTTATGAAGTTGTTAATTAAATTTAATGAATATATGTCAAATTCACGTTCAAGCTTATTACATACAATTTAGAAAGAGAGATAGAATAAAATAAAAAAGTTGCTAACAAGTTAAAGTTTGGATGAATTGAATCCTTGCTAATGATTAAAAAATTTAGTTAATTCTGGGTCAAACTTATTTTTAAGCTTGAAATCGTGCAATCGTGTCTCTTTTATGCAATTGACACAGGATTATGATAGAAAATTGAAGAAGTGGTGCGGTTGCTTGACATAGATTTTTTTTTGAATAGTGGATTGTACTTAACTAATATAACTTGTTAAGAAAAAAATTTAATTATTTACAGATTAAAATTTTTCAATAGACAAATTTTTAGCATTGGCTTTATATCATAGATGATTTGAATAAAAACTACATGAATATTAAATATTGAGTATTTAGGACATTAATCGTTGGCAGTACAATTCAAGAACTCAAATTATTTAATTTTAAAATAATAAAAATAAGAAAATTAGATTTCGATTATTGTTACTTTCAGCACAGATTAGTAAACTTTTCTTGAGAATTACAAAAGTCTTAAATTGCATTAAATAAGTACGAAATTAATTTAATTTGCTGGGGGTGTGTTTTCAAAATCGCAACTTCAGCTAAGGTTGCCTTGGGGAGGGTGCAAATTTTCAAAAATTGCTGCCACTAGTATTTAACAGTTATTTAGCCTTAGTAGAACCTGCATACGCAGCGACAGAATTTTTTTTAAGTCTAACCCCGTGTTTGCCCCCCAACGCCTCTATCTACAAAAGGACCCATTCTCCGGGCTAGCGAGTGTGCATACGTTCTTAACTGTGTATCACACTATGTATATACGAAATATCAGCTTTAAGAAAATGACGTAGGCGGGCCTGGGCTCTTGGACCATAAGTTAAATTTATGTATTATAGTAAAAACCCGCGTGCGTTGCAACGCCTCTCAATAAAAAAAGATAATGAAAAAAAGAACAAATCTGCAAAAACTGATTTTGGATGCTTAAAAGAAATTTTGAGTATGTTACAATTCGACAAGATTCGACGATGAAAAATTGTGTAATACGTGCACAACGAACACATATTCAGAATCGTCCGCATAGATTTTGTATGCCGGGGAATTAGACGCCTTGTGCAGAACTTCGCTCATTGCGCCCTCCTCCACACCAAATTATTTTTTTTCCAAAAAAGCGCCAAAAAAGTAATCAATTTAGCAAATTTGGCACCCACCGTGAAGCCCAAAAATGCACAATTTGGTGGCCCTAAAAAATCTAATAAATACATTATACCCACATTTTCAACAGATGTACGGAGTTTTTTCAAAGAGCTTCAGGATATACTATATTTAATGTTTTGGCTTTTGGAGCTAAGATGAGAAGATTTTCGGCTTTACCAACTTTTCAACAACCCACATACAGCTCCCCGTGGGAGAAGCATGGCTTTATCAGATCGAGTACAACAACTTTCAGTGATTGTCCTTGTGACCGCAGTAGAAAATAAAATACAATAATTGAACACTTTACATTCAAAATTATTTTTTTCTTTTTAGTTCATTTTAATATAAAAGCGTATTTTCCAGATTTATTAAACTATATATTTTATTTTTCACTTTTAGTCTATTATATGTCTTCCGCCATTTTATGGTGGCCGCAATATTAGATTTAAAATGACGTCACACAGCTTACAGTGCTATACTCGTCATACACTTCCATTTGATACCCATACCGAGGGCGTTGCAAAGTAAAAGGTAAACTGCTATTTCGAATTTGGAATGACGCCACACAGCTAATAGTATTCTACTTCTCATACCCTTTCATTTTATACCCATGTGCCAACATATTGGGGAACACAATTGCAAAATTCGGCCGCCATCTTGGGACCGCCATCTTATTTTTTTTTAGAAAATGGTCCGATTGCATTGTCACGCGAACTATGCAAATGTAGAAAATTTCAAGTTGATAGGTTAAATTTTCTACTTTTTAATCGGTTATGTCTACCGCCATCTTGTGTTGGCCGACATTTTGAATTTGGAATGACGCCACATAGCTAATTGTATTCTACTCGCAATACCCTTTCACATGACATCCACGTCCGGGATCGGGAAACACAATTACAAAATTCGGCCGCCATCTTGAAACTTGATTTTTCTTACAAAAATGTTATATTGCATTGTCACGCGAACTATGCATATTGGCAAAATTTGGGGTTAATCGGTTACATGAAAGTGGGTCAGAATCAAGTTGCAAGAGGCATAGAACGTAAAAAATGGTGAAACTAATATTACTAATTAATTAATTAAAAAAATCTAATTAAAATTTCGAAAAACGGAATCTTTTAGTCACCTATCCATACATCTACAAAAAAAATCAGATTTCTACCTCTTCTAGGTTGGCTCCAACGCTTGACGGTACGCACAACCAGACAGACACACAGACACTTTCTTTTATTAATATAGATAGATGGATAAGGGCAACTATGAAAGTTAGTATAAGTATGCCTTATTTGGCCTATCAATAAATAAATAAAGAGTTGAGGAAGGCAAATGATATAATGTGAAAATCGGCGTTGTACGAAATGTGCTACGTGCATAACAGCCTGCTCAGCCATAATTAGACACCATCGGCATTTGTCATCATGATAAAATGATGACCCTGGATTTTTTTAAAACTATATTACAAAATTTTTAAAAGACAATCTGATGGTAAAAAAATAATAGTGCTAAGGGCCTAATGTGGTACAACAGGAAGAGATATCCTGAAAATGATGCAGCAGACTCCTCTCAGGTGGCTGGTGATACTAGCCACAGGACATGAAAGTTTCAGATGTCAGCTGAAATTAATGAGAATTTTCTTTTAATGTGACACCTGTTGACGGTGCCTGCAGACATTATGGTGAACATGGTGAAGAGGGAGTACCGTGGGATTCCATTAAATGAAGGACATGAAATAGATTCGTTTTCAAATAGCTTTTCGCGATAAACAGAAAAATCGAAACAAAAGACCAGTGAGACAACCTACATGAAACCTTACTGTGATGATTCTAGGAAGAGGTACGACAAGCGACCTACGAAAAATCCGTAGGCATTTTAGTAGCATACCAGAGTCCTTATTACAATTATCATAATAAATAAAAAAAAAGAATCTCGCGTTACCTCATAAAATAATAAGAAAAATACCAAACGAAAAAATACGTTATGATCCGTTAAATTAAATTCCATACCATAACAAAAAAAAGGAAATCACAACAAATCCAAAAGCCGCCAAGGATGATCCAGGGACTGAGACTTTACATCATAATTCTTAGCTTAAAGCGTGCACACAACACAAAAGAATTGAAAAGACGATAAAGTTTCAAGATTTTCAAAAAAAAAAAAAATAAAAAAGAAGAAAAAAATTGAGGTGAAACTGAAAGAATTTTTTGATTATCCGCAGAGAGAGAGGAAATACACAAAAGCAGCACCCATCCTTCATGTAGCAGATATAAAAAAACGAAATTTTTTTTTTGTAATCGGAAACTTTTGCAATTAGGAGAAAAGTTGATCGTCAATGATAACTGGCTGAAAAATCAATATCGCTATTATGGGAAGCATTTCCCAGTAAAATACACCAACTTTCCACTTAACTTTATGATAGCAGTTAGTCCGCCCCAAAGGAAGGCCACCATTGAAGATGTTCCAGTGAATCCTTATTTCGCCTTTTTGCATCGGGCAAAGTTTCCATGAGGATAATAAATATAATTTTTCCCTCATTTCGTTGTAATTGTTGTTGTCTCGATTCGTTTTTAAATTAATTGAATCTGTTTTCATTTAAAATTCAATTTTCATCGGTATAACTCAACTCAAGCGCGGCAGAGGCGGGCGGCGCGTGCTGCAACGGCACCCATACTGGTAGTCATTTGTCTAGGAGACGTATCGTCTTCGTGCTAGAACAAATCTATTCATAGCTGCCAGTAGTTCCAGACTGGGGATTTCGAGGGTGTACTTTAATTTTTTTAAGTGTTTCCCTCCACAACTTTGGCGAAATCTGAGAGGAGCTCATCTGTTTCCTTCTTGCCGTAATATCGATATACACTAAATCTGCCCAAACATGTGCGGATGCTCATCGTTTCGAGTTGTCGGTGTAATAAACTAAGAATAAAGTCGATTGAATTAAATTGCCCAAAACGATATAAAGTTTTAAATCTCCTTTTTACGAATCCCCAATATCATCGTCATCTGTTTCGTATGTATATCTGTGTAGAAGAACGACTTCAGCTGATCTACATGAGATTTTCATGTTCTGGAGTGAGTCTTTTTTCGTGTATCCAACAAAGTTTGTCCTTTTCTTCAATACCTCCTCGAAAAACAAAATATATTCAAACCCCATTTCTCCGCGAATGGTCCATTTCTCTCCTACTCACTTTTAACTACCTAAGAGTGGTTACCATTTATTCGCGCGTAATAAACCGACCTGAAACGATTTGAATCATCTCGTCCTTCCTACCCCCTTTCCGTGTTTTCAGTATATTCCCCCCTTTTTTTCAGAGTTTTATGTACGCGAGATCAAAATACAGAAAAAAAGAAAAATGATGCCTTTCTCCTTGGGCCATAAATTAGGATGTCCTCTTTCCGTAGTGGCTGGGGACCAATTTCGGTGAGATTGATATGGCTGAGTTAACATCGCAAGAAAAGTATGGAACCATAAGGATGCTCCTAATCCTTTGGTGAAACATTACTCATGCTCCTTGTAACTCGTTTGTTCCTTTTCATGGGACGTCAGATTGATTAATGCTTAAACTGTTTTTTAAAAAAAAAAAAAACTAAAAAAAATAAATAAAAATATGGCAATGTTACTGCCAAAAATTCGCAATCAGTGAATATATTTCTAGGACAGTCGCGAATTCTGATTTTTATGTTGTTTTATTTTTTTTATTTATTTTTTTTTGGTTTTAAAACAACATTGTTGACAATGATGGTGATGACCATAAAAAAATATGAACTGTACCCACAAAAATAACAAGAATAATTTCCATTTCAATTTTCTGTGACATTGTTTCGTATTTTAAATTGTTTTCATTTAAATTTGGTGTGTATGCAACAACTTCACTATAAAAAATTTCCATAGTGAAACTTTATGCGTACATTAACCTCTGGAAAATGATATTTTGCTTGATGTAAAGGAGGTGGCTCACGGCCCATACAAAATTGCCCCAGGCCCGGCGCAAAAGAAAATTATCTCAGATTGTAGGTTATAATGAGACTTGAAACTCTGTATAGTTGCTATATCCCGTAACTGTGGCTAAATGGTTAATATTGCTATTTCTTTTTATTCAGGCGAAATACCTAATATCACCCTGTATTTTTGTAACGCTATAACCTATTTTCATGAATAAGGTATCAGTGTACGCAGAATACTCCCACGTATCTAAAACTGTAAAAGTGAAGATTCTACCCTACCATCTTCCAGAGTAATGAGTCGTCAAAGTCAAAATTTTGGTTTTTTTAAGTAGAATTTCACTTTCAACAACCTTTTTCTCCAAAAAAAACGTAGTTAACCTATACTTTTTTTTCCAAAATTAGAAACCTTGGAGTATTTTCTATGAATAATGTTCGGACAATTTTTATGCTACGGCCTTTACTTTTGAGGTTATAAGCAATTTAAATGTTAAAATTGGCCTTATTTGGTACTTTTCGACATAAGCTTAGGTGACTCTTTTTCGTACTTTTTTAGTACTTTTCACTGTGGCTAAGGTGTTAATATTGCAATTTCTTTTTATTCAGGCGAAATATTTTTTTCTCATGTTCTGAGCAAAAATGAATAACCTACTGCTATTGGTAGAAGATTGGTAGAAATGGTACAAGAAAACAAATAACTAATATTTTGAAATTTTTTTATTTGTATCTTATCTACTATAGATTTTCTATGTCAATTTAAACATCGTCTGGGAAAAACTACTATATTATATTGGCCATTGGCATAGTAGCATAAGAAAAACCCGCTAACCATTAGTGAACTTGTTTCAACAAAAGATTAGATCTGAAATGTTTTACGTTTTTTCTCGGTCACCTTAATTTAACGAATTGGGCTATTCTTCTGCTGGACTCGATTACTCGCTTTTTAATTGACCGATATGGCAGATAATAACTGTGTTGTATGTGAACGTACACTCGCCGTCGTCGCAAGCACGTTCTCACTGAACATTTCTTGGAAACACGGCGAGATTTTGTGGCAAACATCATACGCGCCATGCAACCGCCACGTGAGGTACGTATCTATATAGGGTTTCCTTGCTTTTTACTTATCTTATTCCTTGATAAACCGTTTGCCGGATTTTGTTAAAGTAGGTACTTAGGCGTTTTTAAGCGTGTTTAAATAATAAGCACCAGTTCGGATAGACTGGATAGGCTCAAGGAGCCGTTAGTAACCAACTAGCATCACCGTTTCCATTTTTTTCACATTTAAGGGTAATATGCGACGTTTAATTGGTGGCGCTATCTAGTGGTTAACTGTGTTTCATACTGAATAGACTGATTATTGGATGTATTCTGATGCTAACTTGTTTTATAGCTATCTTTCGACGGCACAAGGGCTATATGTCACGCCTGTTGGCATAGGATTTCTGCAAACATGAACCAACACCTACCACCTTCTGTTGCTGCAGCTGCTATTGGTATTCCTGGAATAACTCGAGCAGCTAATACGTCCCGGCGATGCATGTTCGACAACTGCGTTAACGGCACACTTCGGCAAGTGTCTAATAATATAAAAGTGCATCTACTTAGTTACTACAATTTTTATATACCCAATCGAGCCCGTATCTGCCAGCAACACTTGCTGCATACATCATTGGAAGAAATTCCTTTAAATGTAAGGAGGCGGCAAACTGAATTTGATGCAGAGAATCTCCGTGACATCATAAATATATACACGTCGTCTCTGGAACAAAGGACCAACTTTGATTTCGAAAACATGGACGTTTTATCTGAAGAATATATTCATTTTTGGACTGGACTAAACCGGGAACAGTTTGATATATTGCTTCAGCAGATTCCGAGCCTCCAGCAGCAATCTAACACTCCACGTATTGATCTAGCCATGTACTTGTGTAAACTGAGAACGGGCGAGCCACATGTAAGAATCGCCACTATTTTTAACTCATCCAGGCAAACTGTAGACCGAAAAATAGCCAAAGTAAGAGCATGTCTTTTGGCCGATTTTGTTCCGTCATATATTGGATTAGATCACATAACACGAGATCAGGTTACAGAACGCAATAGAGTTCTACCGAATAATATTTTCGGAAACGCAGTAACACCGAAGGCAATTTTGATATGTGATGATACCTACTTATTTATTGAGAAAAGCTCCAATTTTTTTATTTCAGCGCCATAGTTACAGCTTACATAAGTACCGCAATATTTTAAAGCCTTTTTTAATTGTATGTGCTGATGGTTACATCGTCGATGTCCCAGGCCCCTATGCTGCTGTTATGACGGATGCTCATATTATTCGGAAAATAGTAGAGAACCACGAAAATCCCATTGACGATGGAGCACTTCACTATTTTTTGGAAGAAGGAGATGCGTTCATTTTGGACCGAGGTTTCCGGGACTCCATTCCACTACTGGAATCATATGGATATGTAGCGCATATGCCTCCATCAAAGCAGCGACATGAAACCCAACTAAACCCGAAGATGCGAATAAGTCGAGACTCGTTACCATTTGTAGGTGGGTTGTGGAGGCCATTAACGGCCGCTTTAAGAGAGATTTTAAAATCTTTAAAAATAAGATTTTCAATTGTAACGTGCCTTGTATATTCATTGACTTTAAAATAGCAGCAGCACTGATTAACTGCTTTCAACAGTCATATGTAGACAGTGTTTACACAAATGATTTCATCAATATAATAAATGAAAACATACACAGACCCAACCTTTTGGCTGATTATGTTGATGCTAATCATTTAAATAGACAAAGAGCTAGTTTCAGAAGATTGGCGTCTGATACCCCAGAATTTGGAGATTTTCCACGCCTGACCTATGAAGAATTGATTTTGTTCTCGATTGGGACTTACCATATCAAATTAGCGCGTTCTTACACCAGTGAACATTTGAAAATAACAGGCATCCGGAGACCATAAATATAACTGATGAAGGGAATCTTGTTCTCATCAGGTGCATGATAAAATCACGGCACATTAGACGTAAGACGTATTATACGTATGTGCTATACAACCCAGCCACAGAGGGTAGTAATGCAATTAAAGAATGCATACACGGACGCAGAACGCTGGGTAGTTGCTCACATATCGTAAGCATCGTATACTATTTGAGTTGGGCTAGATACGAAGAGGTCTTTCACCACCCCGTCATGCGACTAGACGATGTTTAAATTGACATAGAAAATCTATAGTAGATAAGATACAAATAAAAAAATTTCAAAATATTAGTTATTTGTTTTCTTGTACCATTTCTACCAATCTTCTACCAATAGCAGTAGGTTATTCATTTTTGCTCAGAACATGAGAAAAAAATATTTCGCCTGAATAAAAAGAAATTGCAATATTAACACCTTAGCCACAGTGAAAAGTACTAAAAAAGTACGAAAAAGAGTCACCTAAGCTTATGTCGAAAAGTACCAAATAAGGCCAATTTTAACATTTAAATTGCTTATAACCTCAAAAGTAAAGGCCGTAGCATAAAAATTGTCCGAACATTATTCATAGAAAATACTCCAAGGTTTCTAATTTTGGAAAAAAAAGTATAGGTTAACTACGTTTTTTTTGGAGAAAAAGGTTGTTGAAAGTGAAATTCTACTTAAAAAACCAAAATTTTGACTTCGACGACTCATTACTCTGGAAGATGGTAGGGTAGAATCTTAGATACGTTTTAGATACGTGGGAGTATTCTGCGTACACTGATACCTTATTCATGAAAATAGGTTATAGCGTTACAAAAATACAGGGTGATATTAGATATTTCGCCTGAATAAAAAGAAATAGCAATATTAACCATTTAGCCACAGTTACGGGATATAGCAACTATACAGAGTTTCAAGTCTCATTATAACCTACAATCTGAGATAATTTTCTTTTGCGCCGGGCCTGGGGCAATTTTGAGCCACCTCCTTTGCTTCTAATTTTATCTTTTCAAAATGTAAATCAAACTGTCAAATTTTTAACATGTGAATTCATTAATGTAGATTATGTATGGTGAAACAGACAATCCTAGTACAGATGACCCACAAAACGATACGCCATATCCTCCAATTGAAGAAGTTGCAAATGCCATAGCGAAACTGAATAATCATAAGGCTCCAGGTCCATATGGCATACCCACAGAAATCATAAAAAATGTTGGGGAGAAGTTATGCCATCCCTTACATAGTCTTATCGTAAAACTATAGAGAAGCAAATAGATGCCAGAAGAATGGCTTTTAGGCACAATTGTCCCAGTCCATAAAAAGGTGAATTGATGAGCTGCAAAAACTTCAGCACAATCACTTTGTTGAACACAGCTTACAAAGTGCTTTCACACATGTATTTTATTAAATAGACTGAAACCACATTTGGAAGATAAAGTAAGGGATTACCAAGCAGGATTTAGAACGAACAGATCGACAACAGACTAGATTTTCACAATGAGACAAATACTTGAAAAGTGGGGGAGCAAGCATTGATATACATCTTCTTTTTGCAGACTACAGAAATGCTTATGACCTGCTGAATAACAGAGAGCTGTTGAACTAGATGAGTGAAATGGGCTACCCGAAAAAATTAATAAAACTATGCAAAATGACGACCAAAAATTGGAGAACAAAAGTGAGAATTCAAGGTTGTTACTCAATCAACCTCCCTCAAGAATCACTACTTAATGGAGCAAATAGCATCTTCACAAGGAACATTCAGATACTAGCCTTCACAGATGACATAGTCATAATTGGACGCAAAGCGCAAAATGCAAAACAAACCTTTTCCAAAATTGTAGAAAGCTCAGCAAAGTTTAATCTACGAGTAAATGACACAAACACGAAGTATATGATCGTATCAAAACGAGGACAACGATTAGGGCGAAGTATCAGCCTTGACGATCATAGGTGGAAATTGTAGAAAATTTAATCTATTTAGGGACAATGCTTACTGCAGAAAGTAAGATAAAGGACATCCATAGAGGCATCGTAGTCGCAAATAAAACCTATTTTGCTTTCATAGGTGCAAATGGTGCACTTGCACCGGGCGCAATTGGACGGGGAGTACTTTTAGAAATTAAGATTTAAAAAAATATTTACCACTTCGAAAAAAATCGAAAAAGTGTTCTCGTGCCTTCACTTTCATATATCAAAGGAATTACACGAAGGGTTTGTGTCTCTTTCCATTGTCTTTCGCAAGGTGTGGCCGTCGGTGCCATAATTTTTTATTTGTAGTTCGCACTACTCGTACTATTATAGATCAATAATTCGGCGTGAGACACCTCTGCTCTGAAGTTGTTGAAAGGGCCTTCTATGTTCAGGAAGGCTGCCAAGGTGAACTGTTTTTATTTTATGCAGGAATCTACAGCGCGAACCAATACATGCAGTGATCACCGATTATCCCTTGAAATATGAAGGTTTGGAGAACGACACAGGGACCTCTATTATGGAGATTCGAGTGTATAGGTCTATAGATTTGCGGAGCCCAGGACTGTACTAAAAACGGCTAGGGAAGTTCACCGAAATAGACCCTAGAGCAGATGATGAGGTTGGGGGATGTGTGGAAAATGGTGGCAGTGCACTGGAGGCCATCTACCAGAAGCTTAAGCAATACGAAGCTTAAAGAAACAGCACTAGCGGGAGAGTTTTGTAAAGTTAAGGCGCAAGCAAACCCAGCACAAAAGCAATATCGCGAAACAAATCCTGATTGGACGCCGGCAGGGGCGGCGCTTTCATAGGTGCAAATGGTGCACTTGCATCGGGCGCAATTGGACGGGGCGCAATTTCAAAAATTAACATTTAAAAGAAAAATTTAAACATTTACCACGTTTATAAGCGGAGTTTCCCTCTGGATGGTAACTTCGATCCGGAGTGAAACACCGCTTATAAACGGGGAGTGAAAATCCAGAACCTGGACTTTCGCTCCCCAAGAAAAGCCGGAGTGAAACTTCGCTCCCGGTTTATGGTATGCTTATAAACGCTGACTGGGAGTGAGATGAGCGAAGCATAATTTTTAATTTTTTTCAATAAAAAAAAAACTTAGTGAAGAAACAGCGGGGTGTTTTATTTTGCTACATAAGTTTTTTTTCTTTACTTATAGATTCTTTTATACACATTAAATTAAACATTGTGTTTATATTTGTGTCTGTTGCCATTTTAAATTTGAGCTCGGAGTTGTCATCTCAAACCAGAAAGTTTTTTGGATTTTCCCTCCCATGGCTCGTAAACGCATCGGGAGTTTCACTTCGGATTGAAGATACGGGAGTAAAACTCCGCTTATAAATGTAGTAAATGAAAAAAAAATTGATGCATTATGGCATACATAGGGGGGCGAACGGCTAACAAAGACCTCGGAAGGTGGTGGCACCCGATTTGTCACTTCTGCCAAAACCCGAGAAGAGTCACTGCAGACGAACACCTAGCAGCTCTGTTAGCAAGTCCTAATCCCACCTCCCCGCGGTGCCCCCTGGGGTACTTCTTCGGAAGGAGCTAACGGGAGACGGTCGAATGGCGAGTTCTCTGCGCCACAAAACAGAGTTCTAAGTCGGTTGGGCTGAGGGTTAGCAACTCGCTCCTATAAAACACATAATTGCTACGAATCGGCAAACAATGCCTCGGAACCGGATGGACAACACGACGACGACCTTTGCTTTTCGAAGCAGGACACGAATCGGATCATGGAATGTGAGAACGCTGCTTGCTGATGGACGGCTGGATGAAGTCCTCAACGAGATGAACCGCTATAAAATCAAGGTCATGGGACTCAGCGAGACCAGATGGCCCGATGCGGTGAGTCCTTCTTATATTCTGGAAGAAACGAAACTGAAAATCGTAGGAATGGCGTTGGCGTAATACTCACCAAGGAAGCCAGGTCCAGCCTCATTAGCTGGTCAACAGTTTCTGAGCGGATTATTACGGTGCGCCTACGTACCAGGCTAAGAAGTACTACGATAGTCCAATGCTACGCTCCGGCAGAAGATGACATCAAAGACGAGTTCTACATGCGACTGAATGAGGTTTTTCACTCTATTCCAAGGGGAGGCATCATTGTTTTGATGGGTGATTTAAACGCACAGATCGGCCCCAACAACACCGGCCTTGAGCACACTATTGGAAATCAAGGCCTAAGCCAAGTTACCAATAACAATGGTGAGCTTTTCGTTGACTTCTGTAGTTCCCATCAGCTCATGGTAGGTGGAACCTACTTTTGTCACAAGAAGATGCACAAGGAGACCTGGGTATCGCCCGATGGTAGAACGAAAAATCAGATAGATCACGTGGCCGTCAGCCGCAGATGGAGAACTATTGTGGAGGATGTCAGGAGCTTTAGGGGAGCAGACACTGGAAGTGACCACCATTTGGTAGTAGCAACTATCCGCCTAAAAATCGCCGCAATCAGAAACGTTCAACGCGATGCCATAAACCGTAGACGGTTTAACGTAAACCTTCTGCGGGAGAGCACTAAAAGGAGAGAATTTGCTGGAAATCTGCAACAAATCTTAAACCAGCAAACCGTTTCTGACGACACGAACATTGAAGAGCTGTGGAGCACAACAAAGGGCGCTATAATAACAGCAGCGGAAACATGCATCGGTTATGTCCAAAGAAACCAGCAACACTGGATCTCGGACACAACCTGGCAAAAAATAGAACGCAGAAGGGCCCTCAAAAATAACGTGAACTCTACAAGCGACCCGGAAAGACGCCAACAACTTGAACGGGAATACTCCCAATTACACCGGGAGGTAAAGAGAAGTGTCCGGCGTGATAAAAGGCGGCAGATGAATGAGCCCGCAGAGAAAGCGGAAAACGCGGCAAACACAGGCAACAGTAAGGTGCTGTACCAAATTACTAAGCAGCTCTCGGGAAAGCACTCTACTAAAAAGCATGCCGTAAAGAGTGCGGATGGAAGGCTGCTGTGCAGCGACGAGGAGCAACTCCAAAGATGGAGAGATTACTTCTTCGCCGCCCTGAATGGTTCATTTACACAGGAACCTCAGGAAAACAACAACAACAATGCACAGCCAATAAGAATCACCACTCGTGCCCCATCCAAGACTGAAATAGTAACCGCAATTCATGCAATGGGCAATGGTAAAGCAGCTGGAAAAGATGGCATCCCGCCAGAATTGTTGAAAGCAGACTCAAGCCTCATAGCAGATGCGCTACAGCCAATCCTGGAAATAGCATGGAAGACCTGTACCTTTCCGGAGGATTGGACGGAAGGTATCATAGTCAAAATACCAAAGAAGGGGGACCTAACAATATGTGACAACTGGAGAGGCATCTGTCTATTATCTACTGTGGGCAAAATCTTGTCCCGCATATTACTATCAAGGATAAGAGAGGCAGTAGATCGAACGCTTAGAAGACAGCAGGCTGGATTCAGAAAAGGCCGCTCCTGCATAGACCACATTAACACCTTGAGAATCATAGTGGAGCAGTATACTGAATTCCGATCCCCCCTTTACCTTGCTTTCGTAGACTATGAGAAAGCGTTCGACTCGGTTAATAGGAGCTTTATATGGCGAGCTCTTCGGCAACGTGGACTGCCGGACAAAATAATAGAATTGATAAAAGCTCTATACAACAATTCCAAATACAGAGTTCTCCATAATGGAAAATTATCCGACAGCTTTGAGGTGAGCTCAGGAGTACGACAAGGATGTCTACTTTCACCATTACTATTTCTTATAGTAATAAACGACATTCTTGTCAGCGCTCTAGATAGAAGAACAGGTGGCATACAATGGGGATTGCTAGACCGCCTTAAGGATCTCGACTACGCGGATGATATCTGTTTGCTGGCCCACAGACACCAGGACCTCAAAAACATGTTAAACAATTTGGCAACAGAAAGTAGCTCGGCGGGCTTAAGGTTAAATCCGACTAAAACAAAAGAAATGCGGATAAATGCAAACACCCTTGAACGGACAGCGCTAAATAACCGTGACGTGGAACTGGTAGACAAATTCTGTTACCTCGGTAGTACTATTACCGAAAACGGCGGTACAGAAGAAGACGTCAGTTCCAGAATAAATAAAGCAAGAAGCGCATATGCATGCCTGTTTCACATATATGGAGATCGACGGAGATCTCAATTAACACCAAATTGCGGCTGTTCAACTCCAACATTAAGGCAGTTCGAACGAATGGCGCATTAGAACAAACGAAGGGAAAGAATGCTAGCCAGGATTTTTACTGGTAGACCATCAGGAAGAAGAAGAGTAGGACGACCAAGAAATAGGTGGATGGATGACGTGCTAGAAGATATACGGAAATTTCGTATAACTTATTGAAGAGAGTTAGCAAGACGTAGAGACGACTGGAAGGGGAGACTTCGAGAGCCCCGAGTCCTGCAAGGACTGTAGCGCCATTTAAGAAGAAGATTATGTATGGTAAAACATGAATTGATCCAACATCTCCTGTAATCTCGAATCGATTCACCTAAGGCAGGGGCCGGGGCAAAGTTTCATTTACAGATACATATTTGGGGGCTTGGTTATGCTGTGTCGAGCGCTGAGCACAGAACAATAATCGTTCGAGAAGAAGCAGTAGATAGAGAAATAAGAGAACAGAGAAAATGAAAGTACTAAAGAAAAAAAGAGGAAGATAGAAAAAGGGATGCTTGCATATTCTAAAAGTCTTGACTGCGCTAATTCTTTGAATGGAAGTAGGGAGATTATTCCAAAGCCTAAACGAATGCACAAAGAAGGAACGACTACGTGTTAGGAAACACTAAGCAGGAATTAGAAACGTCATCGATCGCATGGACTGCAAAGGGCAGATTAAATCATAAAGATAAGAAGGACTTTTTTGTGTAGATAACTTTATGTAAGAGGACCAATGCCATAACCCATAACATCAATAAAACAAAAGATATCACAACCTAGTACGGAATTTTGCACAGCTGACACATGATCTTGTCGAATTTCAACGGGGACATGACTCTATAAACAGAGAGAGGCTGTACAAAATCTTATCAGAACTAAGAGTCCACTAAAAGCGTGTACGACTGATCAAATGCCCAACGAACAGTAACAGAAGGGTTTGAAGTGCGACAAGGTCTTAGACAACGGGATGGGCTGGCCTTCGTGCTTTTCAACGTGGCCCTAGAATGGGTGATAAGGAAACGTCAGTCCAGAGAAGTGCATCAATAGCAACACGGTCTTGGATATGCGGATAACGTGAAAATCGTGGGAAGGTCATTTTTGGCAGCAAAAGAAGTTTATGTCGAATTAAAAGAGCCGGCAAAGGACATAGGCCTGAACATCAACAAAGAGAAAACAAAGGTGATGCAATGCAACAGTCCAGAGCTGGAAAATTTGATATTGTAGTTTCTCTTTTAGATCAGAACTCAGGCTACAATCTATCTACAAGGCTTTTATCTGGCCCCGCCTCGGGTACAACTTATTTATCTAGGCTGGTGCTTCAAAACCCATCTTAACGTGACTTGATTAAGTGCAAAACCGCGCCATCGGTGATGGGTCTTTTTGCGCTACCATGTAACGTCGGGAGTGGCAGGTCAGCTCCGAGATGCCCAAGATTCAAATAAAAACTCCTGTTACGTTTATGTTCTTTTTATTACTACAAATTCTATATTTACACAACTATCGAGGGGAGGAAAAGAGAGGAAATAAAGTGTTAGCGTGTTACCCCTGGATCAGTGCTCCCGAGGTAGCCCGTTTGGTCTATTTACGTCCGCGTACTCCCGGATAAATTCTCGGGGTCTTGTCGATTTTTCGGTTGGTCGCCGCCACTGGATCAACTCTCCGTGGCTTGTTGGTGCATCGGTCGTTCGGTACCACTGGATCAACTCTCCGTGGTTGTAAATAGATTGATCGGTCGGCGCCACTGGATCAACTTTCCGTGGCTTGCTTGTTTTGTCTGTCTGTAAACCATACGATCAACGCTCCTATGGTTCCGTCCAGTTATCAGGCAGAGGAATCAGTGCCGCGGCCAGACAGTTGAAGGCCCTGTGCAAAAATTTAGCGAGAGACCCCAGAGAGTACAAAAAAAATTGAGCCACCGTAGGAATGTATAAGCCTTAAAATTTTTTGACTGTTCCACTGAAATTACCACTATTCTGCCTGCACGGCATTATTTTTCCAACAACAGAAGATAAGTCCGTTCGGCTCTTTCTCATTCGGGACTTCAGGAGTCCCCCTTTTTTCTCTCACTGCGGTCTAAACCATGGGTGGCCAACCCAAATGGTATCGCGGGCCACTTTGAAAATGCATTATGATCTCGCGGGTGATTCAAATTTGGTTTAATATAATTTAGGGAGAGAGTTCCAAAGCTGTGCTGCGAAGACAAAAAAGTACGCTCACCAATTAACGTGCGGAAACGCGGAATTATTAAATTATTATCTGAGGGATTGCGAAAGCTGCACAAACTGGTTGAGGTATGCAGGTTTGCGCTCGTGTAAGATATCGTGATACAGTCGCGAATCCTATACTCATGATAGCAGCCCAATACAGAGTTCGAGTAGGGTGAAATGTGGTCAAAACGGCGTAAATAAACAAAACGTACACAATCTTTAGACGCTACTTAAAGTTTATGGGTGCAAAAAGAATCGAGAGAGAGAGAGAGATAGATGGACAGCCGTTTTCAGCAAGCCACAATGGTAACGAAGTTTAGACAGGAGTCCGTAGGTTTTACTTACAATGGCAGGTTTTACACGACCGGACACCGAACAGACAAAACGAATGAACAAACTGGGGTTTACGGGAAAGAGGGTGAGAGAGGACGATGGAAAACCGGCCCCTATCTCACCCTCTTTTCCATAAACCCAAGTTTGTTCGTTCGTTTTGTCTGTTCGGTATCCGGTCGTGTAAAACCGGGCAATGAAACTAATGAAATCGCAGCAGATCATGCTGCTATTCAGTACCAGCCCAAGTACCAGCTTTATTAACGCAAACAAGAAGAACCGAGTTTAACGCGATAGCAGAAAAGTCAAGATGAAGAGTATGAGAGTGAGAGAGATAAAAATGCAATGGGATTCCGAAGGAGCTGCAGTAAATTTAATGTCGACCATAAGGATACATGACGCAAGTCAAAAACAAGCTTCTCCACACACATATGTATTTGATCTCTTGGCGCAGGGAAATAAAGCTGCACATCGTCTGCATACATATGAATCTTTGAATATCGTTAATAAAAATACTGAATAAAAGTGGCCCAAGAATGGATCCTTGGGGACGCCAGCGTGGAGTAGTGCACTTAGGTACTTTAGCCACCTAGTTTAACATTTTGAGAGCCGTTAGATAAGAAACTTTGCAAAAGTTTAAGAGCAGAAAGAGAAGAATACTGATAGAACTGAGAAGGGCACTTGGGAATGGATAGGATTAAAGTATGCTTCCAAGTCGAAGGAAACTTGAATACCGTGAAGCAGGAGTTGAGAATGTGAGTTAAAATAGACAATAGACAAGGTATGAGGTTTTTTAACCCTTTGAATACCGGGGAGCGCGATCGCGCTCCTTCATGCATATGCGAAAAAACCCGGAAGCGCTATCGCGCTCCTGTTAAATTTTTCTCAATAAACTGCGAAAATAAACATTTTTGGGCAGTAAGAATAATTCGGGCTGTGTTCCTAAATTAAATAGAACCCAGTTTACATATTGGCTAGTGCTAATGACGTATTAAATCACACGCGATTCTGTATTTTTTCATTACTGCATTAATGTACTTGAAAATGATTTCAATTTTTAATTTTTGCTTATGAAGAATTATGTGTTATACAGACGTGTATTTACTAAAGTTACAAGTACACGGTTGTGTATAGGTTATGGATAGGCGACCAAAAAATCTTATGGGTGGGGGTGGTGGGTGCAGGCTAGGGGGGGGGGGGGTCGTAACGGTTTGGCCGCTAGAGCTTTTTTACAGTTTTTTGGTAGAGTTTTACATATCACCCTGCATTTTTGTAGCCCTATAACCTATTTGCATATGCAGATAATTGTAAATTTATAGATTTGTCCATCTTTTCTTTTTTGTTATGTGAAAGTCCAAGCTTAGGACTACCAGTCTATCATGTCGTACTCGTCGGTATGCAATATCTAGTAAAAGCTTAATTAGAAGGAAGCAATACGGAAGAGGATATGGTGATAAGAGTCTGGAGGGTACTCAAAGAGGAGGCGATGGGCCTTGCGTTTGAACTCGAGGATGTTTATAGAAGTTCACATGGATGTAAAAAATATCAAAACAAAAATAATTTTGCAACGAGGATCCGATTACGCAAAGTTGATATCTTCAATATCAACAGGCTGAACCAGAGAAGCAACCATTGGGGTTAGCAGGAGACACCCTCGTTATGCCACGTGAATCTCTCTAACCAGATCCTTTGTGATTTCCCCGGAAGAGCGCCCTATATTCCTCAATATTTCGAGAAATACAAGAAAACGATATTAAAATAGTGCCGGCGATGTGAACGCCAAAATAAGAAAATAAGAGGAGTTCCTACGAGTCACACAGCGCTACCAATGACAATGGTAGTGGATTGGTGGTCGATCTCGCTAGCTCGAACTCGATGGTAGTAAGTTCAACAATGTTCTGGCACAAAAATATTCATAAGATGACGTGGCAGTCACCAGACGGGGTAACAAACAATGAAATTGACCATGTCCTAGTTGGGAGGAAAGGACCACGGGTATATTGGATGTAAGAGCAATGAGGGTAGCGTGCTGTTGCTCGGACCACTATATAGTCAAAGTGAAATTTAGAACACGGGTAACGACCAAAAGACACAGAGGGTAAACACATTCAAGTACGAGAAGGAGCCCGCGAACATAAGGGCAGCAGAAGAGGCACTATTGACTGGTTCGAACAGGACTGAAGGTCTGAAATTGAAGAAGGAAACCAGAGCCACCGCAAGGCCCCCACAAGAGCTAGGATGGAAGTCTTCATGGTAAAAAGAAGAACCACAGACAAGCTGTACAGAAAGAAAAAGAGAATATCTAAACAAAGAATCTTACAGATGCAGGAAGACTTCAATGAACAGCAATAAATTTCAACCAATAGTGGACATCTGCAAAGAGCTATATGCGAACCTATGGGTATGTTCAAAAACTCTGCAACTTTGCAAAATTCAGTAATTGGAAGTTTGTAGCTGAATCCTACAGTGATGTGGCAATGATCGGTTTTTGAATTTACCCTATTAGTAGATCCTTATAGGATAAAAGAAAGGTGGAGAGAAAATGTTCAAATGTTATTGAATCCAATCCCCATAATAAAAGAGCATACACAGGCGGAGGTGTTTGTACCCAAAGATAATATTTCAATAGAGCCACCGACACTGACTTCGTGAAGTTGTAAAAAGGCAAAAATGCAACAAATCACCAGGCGTCAATGGAGTGGCAGCTGTGTTGATAAACGAAGGAGAACCGCAACTCTTAAGAATCTTACACGAACTCATATGCAACATTTGGGAGGCTCCTAGTCTGCAACAAGAACCCCCGCAAAACATCAAATCGCTTGTGTGGCACCCAAACGGTCACATTTATTCTAGACCAACGAAAGAACGAAGAAAACGGGTTACTGCCATGAGCATGTTCAGTACATCGATTCTCGTTCGATTGCGAAGGTCAAGCGGCATTGCACGTGGTAGTACTTAGTTAGGGACTGCTTGGTAAAAAGACACTCGCGTTTGGAATGGTCTATTCCGATGCGTGTGCATTTATAGATGTTCATGCCTGTAGCAGGAGCATGCATACCCGCTCCCTAGAACGTGCTTAAAAAATATGCACTGATAAAAAAAAGTCCGATGAATTAAAAATTTAGTTTCTTGAGTAAAAAATTAAACAATCTTAGTTCGAGAAAGAAATATCTTGGTCGAAAAATATAAGTATTGAGCGAAGAAATACTTTTGCTTGGCTCAAGAATTTTCAGTGACTTACTCTGAGACAGCATTCTCATGTTAAGACTGAAAAATTTTTCTACTCAAGCAACGAAGCGAAAACTATCGAATTGGTGGAATCAAGACAATTTTTTTATCAGTGCGTGTTAAAAAAAAATTCAAGCCAAAAAAGTATCTTTTTATATAAAGGGTGTATACACTAGGTTTACAAAGCGGCCGGCTGTTTATAAGTTTTGGTTAGACGAACAACAAATCGTAAGTGGGGGGGCGTAAAGGTTTAGCCGCTAGGGCAATTTTAATTTTTTTTTGGTAGAGTTTTACATAGCACCCTGTATTTTTGTAACCCTATAACCTATATCCATGAATAAAGTAGCACTGTACACAGATTACTCCTACCTATCCAAAATTGTAAAAGAGACATTTCCACCCTACCTACTCGCAGAACTATGAGTTGTCAACTTTTAGTATTTTTCACCAAAGCTTATGTCGAAAAATACCAAATAAAGCCAATTTCACCATCAAAATTGCTTATAACCTCAAAATTATTCATAGGAAATTTTCGAAGCTATCTAATTTTAAAAAAAAATTATAAGTTAACTACGTATGGTGAAAAGGTTGTTGAAGGTGAAATTTTAGCTTAAAAAAATAAAATTTTGATTTTCACGACTCATAACTCTGTAAATTGGTAGCGTGGAACCGGCCCTTTTACAATTGTAAGTAGGTGGGAGTATTCTGCGTACACTGCTACCTTATTCATGTAAATAAGTTATACGGTTTCAAAACTGCGATATGATATGTAAAACTCGAACAAAAAAAATTGAAAACGCCCTAGCGGCTAAATAGTTGCGACTCCGCCCACCCACCCATACGATTTTTTGTTCGTCTAATCAAAGCCTATCAGCAGCCGTCCACTTTGACTTTTAAATTTAAAAAAAAACTCCGGTATTTTTCGCATATGCATGGAAAAAATCTCCGGTACTCAAAGGGTTAAGAAACTAGGTGAAATGTATAATGTAATTGGTGGTGCAGGTTTTCGTCAGACAAGGTGGCGCGGTATTCATTTTACGTAAATTCCATTTTCGAAAGGAAACGATTCGCACTTACAACTTTTGTCCCAGACATCTCAATTTACAAAACTTTTCGTTTATAACATAAAAGTCAAGTTTTGAATCTGATGCCTGAGAAAGGGTTTTTCACATTCAGGACCTAAAAAATATGTTAAACAATTTAGCAGCAGACAGTAGTTCGATAGTTTTAACGTTAAATCCGATTAAAACTAAAGAAATGCGGATAAATGCAAACACCATGGAACGTACAGCGCTGACTAATGGTGACGTGGAATTGGTAGATTAATTCTGTTACCTCATTAGCATTATTACTGAAAATGGTGGAGCAGAAGAAGACCTCACTGCCAGAATAAATAAATCATATGTAGATCGACGGAGATCTCAACTAACGCCATATTGCGACTGTTCAACTCCAATGTTAAGGCAATTCTGTTGTATGTTTGCGAAATATGGAAAGTCACCCAAACCATCACAAGCAGCGCCGGCTCTAGGGTAGAGCGAGTGGAGCGGTCGCTCTAGGCGCCAGCTGGCAAGGGGCGCCAAAATGAATGTGAAAAACAATTTCGAGCGAAAAATACAATTTTAATGGCGCCTTTTGCAATAAAAGTTGATTTTTGAAAAATTTGGTTATTATTTATTTAACACTAGCTTTCGCCCGCAATCTCGTTCGCGTCGATTTTGCAGTGCCGGGAAAATTTGGCGCGGTCATTGATTTGCTGCGGTCATTGATTTTGCTCCAAAAAAATTGAATAAATACATTCCGCTTGAGGCGAACATCGGCAACATTAAAAATGTCTATGTTATGTTTTTATCGTGGCGACACTAGTAACACTGAAATGATCCTCAAAAGGGCCACTGTTGTTTTTGGTTTTCGTATTTTGTCGTATCATATTGACGCCCTGTGCAACTTGCACAGATTACGCCCGCACGGCACTGGAAATACAAACATGTGCATAATATGCAGGGTGCTTCAGACTTAAATGTTAAGGGGTGATTCCCGCGAATATTTGGAGAAAAGAATTGTTCCAGGAAGGGGGCCTATCTACTTAGATACAGGGTATTTACGAACATTCGTTTTGAAAAGTTTTTAATGTACTCAACTTTAATAACACTGCTATACAAATTATCGTAGAGCGACATATTTTGGCTTGTTTTTTAGGTACTCCTACTGTACTCTTCAATTTGGTGTGAAGAACACAAACTTGATTGGCTCCATTTAGAAGATATCTACGTTTAAAATCGATAATTTGCATATGAACCTGTAACGGCCGCCCTATAAGATTTAACCCACCGGCGTTCTCGTAGGCGGATCCCACCATCAATCGCGGCCCATACGAATTCCGCCCCCCCCGTTAATACCAACACAGATGGAACAAGAAAATGGAAGCCCCGGAAAGAATATCGAAGTAATTCCTGGAAAAATTTATATTAATTTGCTCATACAAAAGAAAGAAACAAAAAAACAAAATTCTAAGAGGAAAGGGAATTAGGCATAACAAGAAAGACTACCTCCAACAGCACCACAAAATAAATTTCTTAAATGTTTGGATTACCCCTATTATTGATACTAGGGTTGTGCTTTAACAATTTCCTCAATCGAAAGCAAAACAAAACTTCACCCTAACTTACAACTTATTTGTATATAAAATAAATATTTAAAAAAAAAACAGAAAAATTTAGGTTTAAAATTTTACCAGAATAATTCCCGTTTAGAAACGTCCATCAATTTGGTAATTTCGCTATCCATCCCTGTTTACTTTTGCTTCTAATATTGTAAGGAACTATTTGTCGAATAATGGTAAGAAAAAAAACCAAAGAGGGGACTACAACAACAGAGGAAGAATAGGGATAGCTGCAAGGAATGCGTGCTAACGGGACGCGGCTGGCTCCCTTCCGGGTGAACAGGCGATTTCGGATGAAAAAAGGCAGTCGGTGCTAAGTTTAGAGACGAAGAAGTTGTTCCGCGCGGCTAGTCGGAGATCTAAGTTTTTTTCTGGATTTCCCTCTTGTTTTTTTTGATAAAGGAGATTTCCTTTTTCTGTGAGGTGTTGCGGTTTTTGAGAATAGTGAAAAATCGCTAAGTTCGATCGTCAGTTAAAGGTTTTTTTGGTATCCTGGAGAAAAAAACGGGAATGGTGAGGACGAACATGCCGTTATGGCTGGAGGTTAACCGTGCTTAAAGAAGGAATTTGGTTTGTAGAGCAAGGTCACTATTTCAGTGAAACTTTTTTTTTGGTTTTTTTTAATAATTTGGAAAAAGTAGAAGTACTTTTAATTCCCAAAACTGGGATTTTCTGGTTTTCTAACATTTTTTTTAGCTTCCCTATGCAAGCAAGCCTAATGGCAGTATTGTAATTCCTATTAGCTATTTCATTCGGGTGCATTGCTGGATGGTGCTGTAGGAAAACGATGGTAATGAAAGCGAGCTAACGGAAAACACCACTAAATCTCTCACTGTTCTATTGGAGGCGAAAAACAAAAAAAAAGGAAAAAGGGAGAGAGACGAAAAGTACCAGCGGTCGACTTTGGAAAGAGACGCAGCAGGTGCAATGGATGTGAGTAGTTTCCGCGATACTTCCCCCGACGGTCGAACCGTCCGAGCCACCTTATTCTTTGAATCCCTTTCCTCAAATTTTCTTTTGTAATGATAGTCTTTTTGGCCTTTATGGCAATTTCCCGTCGTCGTGCCCCGGCAAAACCTTATCCCGACAGCTACAAACCATCCAAAATTCTTTGTTGTTTAGCTTTGTTCTCAGAAAAAATCCATTATTATCCATTTTTTTCTTTCGTTTCTGATGCACCAAACAATTACCTAAAAAAGTTACATAAACAAGAATGTCCTAGAGTATACTTTTCAGGATAGTGAGTTTTAACTTTATTTCCCATGGTACATTCATCTCAGGCAACAAATAAGCAGTTTTGTAAAACTTTAGCTTTCTGACTGCTTTTATATATGTTGCACGCAGGACTTTCCATATAATCTTCTTCGATTGGCATCGTTTTTCCTTCAGGAAGTAATGCTGCAGCAATCCAGAAATCCAGTTCTAGTTATCTGCACGTATTTTGGCTAATATAAGATTAAGTTAGAAAGTTTTGTCAGTGCCGCGTGGTGCGTCTAAAAATATACAGAACTGTTGATGACTGATGTTGGTAGACTTCTTTTTGTTCATTTTTTTAACTTTGGTTCATTGAGTTTTTCGATACATTCTCTGTTTAAATTATTATCAGACCCATCGATTATTTGCGGAGAAGGCACTCCACAATGATCAATAGTATTTCCAGCTATTGAAAGAGCAAGAACAATATGTTGCATATCGTGCACGATTATTTCTATAAAATTTGTCTACTACACAATCAACACAATCCTTCATTATGACCTATATACACGGCAATACGGCTTGTCCGTCTCTGTAAATAAAATAACCGACCACTTGAGCGAGTAAAAACAAAACTACCTGCCGTCAAAATCCCATCAAAACCGGATTAGCCAGTTAAGAGATTAACCCCTACATACAGACAGAATGACAACGTATCTATTACAATCAATAAAAATCCTTCATAGCTGGAGCGGAGCGGTGGCAGTCAAAAAATGGTTGGTCTACAATTCGAAAACCTAATCAGAAAAAGTATATTTGTATAAAGTATATATTTGAAGTCCTCAAAGAGCTCTATTTAAATCCCTAATATTGCTCGCACTACAGTTAACGCTATCCCTGAAAATCTGACGAAAAAGAAAACGGTTGCCTACGATCACGATTCCCCTAGACAAACTTAAATATTTAGATAGAGCTCTTTGAGGGCTACAATTAGAATGATAAAAAAAGATTTCACTCTATCAGGCTCTCCTTCGATTATCGGTTCAAGTTTTCGGTCTGACCCACTAGTCCGATCAGAGTTAAAAAGTACCCTAAGCAATCGGAAACCGCAGTCCTTTGAAGCCCTCAATTGGAATGATAAAAAAAGTTTCCACTCGCTTTCCTACGATGATCGGCTTAGGTTTTCGGTCTGAGCTGATAAATCGAATACGATAGCCGGATCCGATAGTCGGATCGGAGCGAATAAGTAGCCTAAGGGCGCCGAAAGTCAATCTCGCTCTACCGTGGCCAAGGGATAGGGCCGGCGCTGATCACAACTCGCCGTCAACTTTTCATCCTAAAAATTCGCTGGCAAGATAGAATTACAAAGGAAAAGAAAGGATCATTGAAAGGAAATGGAATTGGAATTGCCACACCTTGCGAGGTGCAAACGAGAATCTAGCCAAACAGGCCCTTGACTGGAATCCGAGAGGAGCCCGTGGAGTTGGTAAACCTAGAACAACGTGGAAGAGAACCCTAACAAAAGACGACCCAACAAGGAGGGCAACTGTTTCCGCCCTATGTCCCATGTGGGATTAAAGGACCAGAAGAAAAAGAATCCTGCACTCATGACATACTAGCTCGATGTCGATGCAAAGAAGTGTGCTGCTTGTAAATATGCTCGATTTCTTGCTAGCTCCATGACACTAAATTTTTGTTGCGGATGCGGTATTTATATTGAATTGTTACTGAGAAAAACAATTAATTGGATTTTTATTCATAAACCAATTCTCTATGACAGGCTGTGAATTTTAACCATTGCACATATGCAGCTGGCTCTTTTTTTTTCTTTTTCACATGTAGGAGCCTTCTAGCACAAAATATTTTGTTAAATCTTGTTGAATCTCGCGGGCCGCACAATTTCTTACGAAGGGCCGTGGGTTGGCCACCCCTGGTCTAGAAGTTCGTTTATAAATAAAACAACTGATTGTGGAATAATCTACCGTAGACAGAATTGTCGAACTCGTCTAACATCCCATAGTATAAATGTAAGGTTCAACGACATCTTCTCGAGCACTCCCCAGGCCCTGTCTAACCTCTCCTATCGTACTCGACATGAACGACATGAGAGACATGTAGTACAAAGGGTGATTCCTAAGCTTGGGTTTTCCATACAACAAAACTAGATAATGATGTATCTTTTTCGCCTTTGTAAGAAATAAACATGTTATTTTGGTTTCTTGAAAAAGGAATGAAAAAACCCACTCCCGAAATTCAAGCATTCAGGAATATTGTTGCCGTTTCGTAATACCACGACAGAAAAAAACACGTTTGAATAAAATGTGATTTTTCTCTTCAGGACCTTTTTATATAAATTGAGAAATTTCGTCCTACGTATCCGTAACCTTTATTCACTTTAAATTAAATTGTCATTCATATGCCTGAACCTTAAGGAACCCTCAGAAATGAAAATTCGTGAACTTTCCCTTTTTAATAGGTATATCTAAAAGGGATGTGAAAGTGTATAACCATAGAGATCGCAATATCATATATAGTAGGACCTTTTTCTAGCAGGTTGTCTCTTCTCTCTTTCTCGAGTGATTGAAGCTTATATATCCTTTTTAGGTAAATGAGTTTTTAAAGGATATAGAGAGCATCTACAAGAAAATGACTGGCCTGAGCCGCGGTGTATGAGTGACAGATGCTATAAGAAATCACGTACCGCGTGTGAGTTATCTACAATCCCAGGCATCTGGTCTCATCGTAAAATGTAATTACGTACAGCTTTTAATCGCTGTTAGCATAAATAAAGTAATAATGGCAACCATTTATGTGATATTAAAAAAGATTCTCTCTTCCTTTTGAGCAATTACGTAAAAGGCAATATCATGGCCTTTTCACAAACAATATTCCAAAAAGGACTACCGTTTGCCGAGGGTGGTGGCAGCGCTTCGCCCGGGCGCCACCATCGGTTGAGTGGGCGGGGGCGGGGAGATTTAATAAATTTCCCTCAGATGAATCTCTTTAATAGGACTTTCAGTGCGATTACCCGTCAGGGACTTATTATATGTTAGATTAAATACCGCATATACTGTATACACCGTTGCTAGTGACAAATACAAAGGTATTTTCTGGTTAAAGGATGGAAAACAACGAGACCCAAGCGGCATTAGACTTTGAAGAAAGTTTTATCTAGCAGCATACAGAATCAATGATGGATACCGGAACGGCTAATTAAGCACCATAGTTGATGGTTCATGGTCATTAATTAGCAGCCAGCACTATCTTGAAGGGACACACTATTCCGGGGGTCCCTTTAGAACCGAATCCAAAGATATTTGATAATTTTCGGATGAACCCAACTCCAAGCCGTAGCGGGGTGAGAATCTAATTTGAAAGGTGTAACTAAGGACGATGTACGGTGTATAAGCGTGTTAGGGAGCAAAAGGCACATGAATAACACAAGCCATATACACGAAAAGAGAGTTAGCCCGGAAGATGTAAAGAGGGAGCGGATATGGGCTTGCCTTAAGTACCTTTGGTGATCTTGCTAACATGAAGAACCGTTCTTGTACTATTATTACCACCGTGGAGACAGAGAGAACGATGTACACATCCATTTCTATCTAAGCCAACTCCTAAGGGTCCTTGCTTACGCTTTCTGAATTAGAATTTTTTTACGCGTGTTTATTTAAGGAAAATATTTTGATGAGCACAAAAAGCAAACTTTTCATGTTGATTTTATTTCAAATCTTGTGTACTTTAGGAATTATGAAATTTTTAATGGACTACGGGGGATATTTCTTTTCTATTTTAAATTGCTTCCATGGGATGTACTTAGTACTTTAAATGCGGATGGCTGATGGCGTTAACATATCACTGCTTAAGGCGAGCAGTGTATGAAATTGAAACACTTGTACTCCAGCAATTCAAGATTTTACTGGAAATTAAATAAATGTGATAAAACTAGCATCCATGTACATCCACATCTACTTATTGGGTCAAAAATACTGTTTTAGTATTTGAATTTACTATGAACAAATTTTGAACATTTTTTTGTGTGAAAGGCTAAGTTCAGGTGTCACCCTTTATTTTTCAACAAAAGGTTTCATTTTAACTTTCGCTCCATTTTTGAACTGTCAACATACAACTGTCATTACAATGAGATTTGACAAGTAAAAGTAGCAGGTTTTCAAATATGAAGCAATACGCACTTACAAAACACAATGAAATAAGGAAAATTCACTATAAACATGCTATTCCGCTTCATTGCATCAACTGGATAGCTAATTTTTTCAACAATAGGATTATCTCCCTGGGTAAGGATAAAAGATGTGTTGTAGGAGGAATCCCACAAGGTAGTACCCATAGCCCTCTATTATATTAATAGCTATAGCTCGGGTCTATATCAAGTGGAATCGTGGGGGGTCTCACTTTTTCAATTTGCTGATGATTTCCTTATTATGGTAGGAGGAGGTTCAATCTCCACTGTTCAGGATAGGTTGCAACTTGCTCTCAATGAATTTGGCAGAAAGGCCATGGCACTCAAACTTACGATTCTTCTTCTTCTTCTTCTTGGATGGCGCTACAGTCCTTGCAGGACTCGGGCCTCTCGAAGTCTCCTCTTCCAGTCATCTCTACGTCTTGCTAGCTCTCTCCAATTTGTTATACGAAATTTCCGTATATCTGCTAGCACGTCATCTATCCACCTATTTCTTGGTCGTCCTACTCTTCTTCTTCCTGATGGTCTACCATTAAAAATCCTGGCTAGCATTCTATCTTCTGAAGCTCGTACAACGTGTCCGAGCCATCGCAGTCTATTCAGTCTTATGTATGTAGCTATATTAATTTCGTCATACATTTCTTGAAGTTCTTCGTTTGTCCTAATGCGCCATTCGTTCTGGTTAACCCTTACAGGACCAAATATTCTTCTTAGGATCTTCCTTTCGAAGATTTTAAGTTGATTTTCTGTTTGTTGGGTCAATGTCCAAGCCTCAGACCCATAGCATAGAACTGGGCGGATTAATGTTTTATATAGTCTGACCTTGCACTGTCTTGAAATTTCTTTGTTTTTTAGGACCGGGACTAGTGCGAAATAGGTTTTATTTGCGGCTACGATGCGTCTATGGATGTCGTTCTTTATCTTATTTTCTGCAGTAAGCATTGTCCCTAAATAGATAAAGTTTTCTACAATTTCCACACTATGATCATCAAGGCTGATACTACGCCCTAATCGTTGTCCTCGTTTTGATACGATCATATACTTTGTTTTTGTGTCATTTACTCGTAGATTGAACTTTGCTGAACTTTGGACAATTTTGGAAAAGGTTTCTTTTACATCTTGCGCCTTGGGTCCAATTATGACTATGTCATCTACGAAGGCTAGTATCTGAATGTTCCTTGTGAAGATGCTATTTGCTCCATTAAGCTGTGTTTCCCTCATTATTGTTCCAGAGCAATGTTAAAAAGTATTGGTGAGATCGCATCTCCTTGTCGCAGGCCTGATTCTTGAGGGAAGTTGATCGAGTTGCATCCTCGTATTCTCACTTGTGTTTTACAATTTTTGGTCGTCATTCTGCATAGGCCTATTAATTTCTTCGGGAAACCCATTTCACTCATCTTCTTCCACAACTCTATTTTATTAAGCAGGTCGTAAGCATTTCTATAGTCAAAAAAAAGAAGATGAATATCAATGGTTTCTTCCCAGCATTTTTCAAGTATTTGTCTCATTATGAAAATCTGGTCTGTTGTCGATCTATTTGTTCTAAATCCTGCTTGGTAATCGCCTACTTTATCCTCCAAATGTGGTTTCAGTCTATTAAATAAAATATGTGAAAGCACTTTGTAAGCTGTGTTCAACAAAGATATTGGTCTGTAGTTTTTGCAGTTCATCAATTCACCTTTTTTATGGACTGGGACTATTGTACCTAAAAGCCATTCTTCTGGCAACTTGCTACTTCTCCATAGTTTTACGATGAGGCTATGTAAGACATGGCATAACTTCTCCCCACCATTTTTTAAGATTTCCGGGGGGTATGCCATCTGGACCTGGAGCCTTATGATTTTTTAGTTTCGCTATGGCATTTGCAACTTCTTCTATTGTAGGATCTGGCGTATCGTTTTCTGGGTCATCTGTACTCCGGTTGTCTGCTTCTCCCTATGTTAGGTTTATGTTCTCTTTGAAGAAGTCTCTAAAGTATTTCTCCCACACCTCGAGTATGTCTTCGATACTACTAGCTATAGTACCATCTTCTCTTCTTACCATGGTGCAGGTGGGTTTGTATCCTTTCTTAATCATGTTGACTTCTTTGTAGAAACTCCTAGCGTCTTTATTAGTGTAGCTTTGCTTAATCGCACTTATTCTATTTCTAAAGTAGTCACGTTTTTTCTTCCTTAATAACTTTTTCGTGTCTCTTCGTGCTGCTACATATTTCTCGTGGTTTCCTCTGGTCATTCTTTCTAGGTACACCTGTCTTGCTTGGTTTTTTATTTCAATGCTTCTCTTGCATTGATCATCAAACCAGTGCCTCCTTCTCTCTTGGTTTTGTGTGCCTAATACACTGTTATTTGTCTCTGTGATTTTTTCTTTTATGGAGTTCCACATCACGTTCAGATCATTTTCCATTTCCAGACTCCTTGCTATTTCCTCTAGCTTTCTTGTTAACATTCTTTCATACTGTTGTTTTGTTTCTTCATTTTTTAATTTTTCTATGTTCCACTTTGTTTGTCTATCATTGTTTGTTCTATGTCTTGTCGCTAGTTTTTTTCGCCCTCATTTTCCCGACAACTAGGTAATGATCGGTGTCTACATTCGCTCCTCGGAAACTCCTTACATCCAGTATGCTACTTCCATGCCTAGTGTTAACTAGAACATGGTCGATTTGGTTATGGTGCCTGCCATCTGGTGATGTCCATGTCCTTTTGTGTATATTTTTATGGTTAAACCAGGTGCTAGCTATTGTCAAACTTCTTGCTATAGCGAATTCGGCCATTCTGTTCCCGTTATCGTTTGATTCTTCGTGCAACGAGAATTTGCCAGCGTAGGGGTAATAATATGGTTCCTTACCCACTTTAGCGTTAAAGTCGCCTAATACGATTTTCATGTCGTAAGAAGGGACTTGGTCATAAGTCACTCTAAGAGTTTCATAGAAGTCATCCTTTTCTTGTTCTGGTTTTTCTTCTGTAGGCGCGTGCACCGTGATGAATGTTATATTATGAAATCTGGATTTGATTCTTAGGGTCACGATCCGATCGTTAAGCGGGGTGAAGTCTATTACATTGTTGAGTAGAGGTTTAAGTACACAGAAACCTACCCCAAAGTTTCTTCTGGAGTCATTATTGCCACTGTAGAATATCGTAGCGTCTCTTCGTTCTAGGACTCCTTTACCAGTCCATCTTAGCTTTTGTAGTCCTGCAATGAGTATTCTATATCGTCTAAGCTCATCTATCATTTCTGCCATTGCTCCAGGTCTATATAATGTTCTCACATTCCATGTTGCAAATTTTATATCGTTAGTCCTTAAATCATTAGACCTGGGACGTTGCTGGGGTCTTTGCCGTAAATCCTGACTGGCTGATTTCTCGATTCCATAACAAGAATTGTTTTCCGAGGAGAGGTTGTCAACCTTTCGCCCAACCCCCGAACCTGGGGGACCGGATCCGTGAATTATACCCCATCGGACAGGGTGGCCCAGCTATACCCCCGGGCACTGGGTACGTCCGTCGTCGGTTGGTTATCCAGGAGGCACCAGCGTGGAGGTGACGGTACGATTTTACCCCCCATTACGATTAACACAAATAAATCAAATGCTCTTTTCCTCGGTACCAAAAAACATGCACAACTACACATAAACGGTGGTAGTATTAATTGTGTAAATAACTTTAAATTCATTGGCTGGACTTTCACTAGAAACTGCAAAAGTAGAATTCAATTTGAGGAAGCCCTTTTGGCAATTAATAGTAACTTCAGAATAATTTCAATTCTGAGCAAAAAAAAAATTGGTGCAACGCCCGAAAGCATGATACTACTTTACAGATCACTGATCAGATCGAAAATTGAGTATGCCAGACCTTTAGCATATGATGAATCTCTTTTATTTGAAAAAAAAATTGCAACCACCTCAAACAAATTTTTAAGACTATGTCTGGGACTCACTAACTCTACTCCTAACCATATTTTATATGCGCTTGCAAATGAACTACCTCCGAACCTAAGAGCGGAATTAATCACGGCTAAAGAGATTCTACGTCTCATTAAAATAGATAAGAACTTTCTGAACACGCTTAATCTAAACTCTCCACTATCCTCTTTTGAAAAAATTACTTGCAAGTATAAGGAAATATTTGATCTGTTTGAACCCTGTGGTGCTCGCATCTCGGTCAATGGGAATTTATGTATTGACATTAACCTTTTGAAGGATCTTGGTAATAAAGAACAGGTTCCAAAGGAAATTATCAACTCTGTAATGAATGAGAAAAGGAAAAAACTCCCCCTGGATGTACGTATAATTGCCACTGACGCTTCTATTGCCCAGGGCTGTGTTGGGATAGGTGTCTCCTTCATTGACTTGGAACTTGATCTTATGTATAAATCCTCTTGGGGCATGTCTATTCTCTCTGCGGAACTTCATGCTATCAGACTAGCCATGACAAACGCCCATTTATTAAACTTTAATAAAATTGCTATCTTTACGGATAGTCTTAATAGCTGTATGACACTCTTGGGGAACAAAGGGAATCACCTTCTGAATGAAATTCAGAGTATTGCATCTGATTTTGAATTTATTGAACTCACGTGGATTGCTTCACATGTAGGTATAGAAGAAAACGAAAAGGCAGACCGAATTGCTCAGAATGCCAAGAGTTTGGGTGATTTTTTTGTACACAAACTGGACTTTAATGATGTTGTTCTCAACATAAAAAACAAACTTCTCTGTGAATGGGAGAGACTCTATAATGAGACCTTTAGTGAGAAGGGCAGGTTCTTTGCCTGCATTTTCCCCACCCTTACTGCCAAACCTTGGTTTGCGAACTCCAAACTTCATCCCAAACTTATTAGAATGATAAATAGACTTCTAACAGGACACACGTATGATGATGTGAGGCTGGCTTCTTGGAACCTAATTCCTGATGGAAATTGTAACACTTGCCATAAGCCAAATAATGCGGAACATATCATCTTAGACTGCATAAAACATCAAACCATCAGATCTAAGTTTGCTACACTCTGATGCGAGCGATCTTTTAAATCTATTCTCACCTTTTAACATGGCCAAAATATATGTTTTAACGGACTTTTTGATTGAAGCTAACATCTCAATATAAAACCTATTACATACTCAAAATAAAATTCATAAATCCCCCGAATTCCTCCTTCCGGTTGGACATCATGTCAATAAATAATCGACCTTATATAATGTTTCTTCTTTTAAAATTCCTACACTTGATGCTGGGAGAAATTTGTGTGGATAAATAGTATCATCTTGCGTCCTTCAGATTAGTTTAAATATCACTGCAAATTGTAAAATTGTGCACATAAAGTTATAGCTTATACTATATATGCTGTTTCAAATCTGTATTTTGTAATCAATGTATTAACTTGCAGACCTGTAAAGAACTATGACGGACTCAGATAACGGACGAGCATTCTAGGCAGAATGCACTAGGACTGACGTGAGAGGAAACTAACTCATAAAGAATCAGATGCAGCAAAAAAACTTGAAACAATCTGATCTAGTATAACAGCTGGAAGTTTGAGTATCCCTTAAAGCTACAATCACTATCAAAAATGATATATTAGACGTAGACCATCTGTATATGCCATCACAGTTTGGTTTAAATCAATGTTGAGAGGATTTTTTTTTTGGCAACTTATATTAAAAGCTTTAGCAATGATTCATGGTCCAATATGACTGTAATGGTCGAGATCATTAAGGAACCCTTAGGGGTGCACTAGATTCTTAAGCTAGTCAACTAAAAACAACAAACAAACAAACAAAACAAACTATAAACATAGTGAAAATATCGCGGAATAAGTTTGTAAAGTTTGTACTGCTTTTAGTCATCATCAAGTGCTGCTCGCACAGATATAGTGAATGTGGCACATCTTACCTATACCCATTGCATTTTATCGTGCAGTTGGGCTACTTTTAGAGGGGCTATTCCTTGCTTCTTGTTTATATGTATAGCACACATAAGGTATAGCACGTATAAGGACCCGTGTCGGAAACCCTTTGTAGAGCTCTTGCCTTTCATGCAAAAAAAGGAAGATTCCGAAGACTTTACAATGATTATACAGGGTGTCCCATGAGGAGGGTCAAAGCGGCCGGATGTGGATAGGTTATGGATAGACGAACAAAAAATCATATTGGTGGAGGGGTGGGGGAAATCGTAACGGTTTAGCCGCTAGGGCGTTTTGAATTTTTTTGTAGAGTTTTACATATCACCCTGTATTTTTGTAACCCTATGACCTAATTTCATGAATAAGGTATCAGAGTACGCACCTATCTAAAACTGTCAAAATTAAGGTTCTACCCTAACAACTTCCAGAGCAATGAGTCGTCAAAGTCAAAACTTTGCTTTTTTTTCACTAAATTTCAACTAAAACTACCTTTTTCTCCAAAAAATATGTAGTTAACTGATTTTTTTTGGCAAAATTGGAAAGCTTGGACAATTTCCTATGAATAATGTCCGACAATTTTTATGCTACGGCCTTTACTTTTGAAGTTATTAGCAAGTTTGATGTTAAAATTGGCCTTATTTGGTGCTTATTTCGTACTTTTTGGCAAAGCTTAGGTGAAAAAGTACGAAATAGAGCCAATTTTGGCAGTAAAATTGCTTATAACTCCAAAAATAAAAGCCGTAGGATAAAAATTGTCTGGACAATATTAATAGGAAATTGTCCAAGCTTTCCAATTTTGCAAAAAAATATTAGTTAACTAGGCAGTTTTTGGAGAAAAAGGTGGTTTTAGTTGAAATTTTAGTTAAAAAAATCAAAATTTCAACTTTGGCGACTCATTGTTTTAGAAGTTGCAGGGTCGGATTAGCCACTATGCCAGGGGCCCGCAAGCCGGGGTCCTCCAGATATATTCGGGGACGATTTTTCCTGAAAAATACATAATATTTTAGCAATCTCATGAAATTCCACGGGGTCACCGACTCTTTTTCAAATAAGAGTTAGGAGATGGAGTTTCTCGATGGGCGAGAGGAGCGTTGCATATATTTAGTTATTCCATTTCTTGCACCTACAGGCATGATTTTGGCCATAAAGCCAGTATCATAACTGCCTTCGTTCGATCCGGATGACTGTAAACTCTCTTCCTTTCTTGATCGTACAAAGTTTTGGAAGTTCATCTAAAAATTTCGTTTAGTGCAAGCTGCTGAAATCATATTTCGATCTCTGCTATAAGTGAAGTCGGTTGAAGTGCAGTGTGGAGACCTACGGGGCTGTTTGGTTTTCTTGTTTTTCTTCCAAACACTCACGTTCACCTAACATCTTTTGGAAGATTGATTTCTTGCACGTTTATACTCTCCGTTCGATTTGCAAAAATGCAAAATTTACACACGGGTAGTGGCTCTTATAAGAGAAAGTTGAAAGAAAAGAAGGATCATTTTCTTGCTGAGGAGTTGAAGATGACCCCTCGCCTCGACCTTTTTTTTTCTGTGAGAATGTTTCTAAACGACCTCGGCCTACTTCCCCTCTGGAAAAGTCTTCGAGTGGTCAGAAAGAAAGTGAAAATTCGGCAACCGGTGAGAAAATTTAAACAATACTGCGCCTCATGAGCCGCGTGACTCATTAGAAAATAATTTATTATCAAATGACCCCGTTGTTCGTGTTGAACCTCTAGAAAATCCGTCTTTTCCGCTCCATTTTGACCTAACTGATCCTGGTACGTGGGATACATTGAATTCTGAGACCAAAGCTCGACTCTTCAACCAAAAGTACCGAAAAGTCTTGATCTTACACTTCAATTTTGTGAAATAGATAATGAAAGGAGGCCGGGGGGGGGGGGGGCAACCATCGGCACTGCCTAGGACCACAGAGGACCCAGATCCGGCACTGGGAAGTTGATAGGGTAGAACCTTGATTTTGACGGTTTTAGGCGTATTCTGCGTACACTGATACCTTATTCATGAAAATAGGTCATACGGTTGTAAGGGTGATATGTAAAACTCTGCCAAAAAACGTCCTAGCGGCAAACCGTTACGATTCCCGCCGCCCCCATACGATTTTTTGTTCGCCTTTCCATACCCTATCCACAGCCGGCCGCTTTGACCCTCCTCATGGGACACCCTGTATATATGCAAACGCTATAGTAAACTGGTTTGTATTGAAAAGAATCAAGTTCAGTGAGCTCCGATAGTCAAGAAATTTTGGTCGCATGTATGAAAAGAAATCTGCTCGGAAAGTCCTTTGTGGTAGGGTTTACTTGTTGCTCATTGCCACTTGTTTCAATGAATTGACATATACCCTTACATGTAGGTATTAGGACGATTGAGCGTGTGAACAAGCAGGTGATCTACTTATCTCATACTTGATTTTCAGGTGATCGTACGGGGATCGGTACGAAGGGAGGCGTCGTACGCGGACTGATATGTAATATGATGACGGATCCTCGAATATGACACCTCCCACTTCTCACTCCCAACTTCCCACTACCACCTTCGATGGATGCTGTGCAACCGCAGCGGAAAGGAGCAGAACGAATGGACTAGGTGAGAGGAAGCACATCCTTCAAAGCCTAGAAATAGTCGGACAACCTCTGTCAGGAGTGCCAGTTTGCTGTGGGTTTTAGACTAGCGGTGCTAAGTTAGGAAGGTGTAGGGATGCCTTCAGCGAAATGAGACACACAATTAGCGCTTTGACGCGCCGATTTGATGCAACGACGGGAACCTAAAGTTCGGTGGCTGTTTGGTCGGCTATGGCGGATGTCTTAACCCATTCCCTGTGAAGTTTAGGACAAGTATCAGTGAACTGACCTCAAGCCTGAAGGTATTTTTTAAGCCTTCTAGAACGTAACTGCAAAGTGTGCGCTCCCTGCCGTTAGTTAAAATCATTGCTTTACATTGGAAGTGAACAAGTGTTTCCCTCGTGTTCGTTTCCCGCAGCTACGGCAACAGATGTGGTACGGGATACCAAGCTTCGCTTCGTGATCTTCAATGGGCCAATGCCCTGTGATGGTTACAGTAATTCGGCAGGGCTCTCCACCTTCGGCTGCCTTGCGACAGGTGGTAGTCAAAAGTATAGTTTTTGAGTCCGCCTATTGAGACACCGACCATCTCGGTCTCCAAGTCCCGGAGATTCCTTGTTCTCGTTCATGTTGCTATGTCCGCTAACCTATACAATAGTTACATTGTGCTTTCTATCGAATCTATCCAAGTTAGCTCTGCATCGTTCCACTAGCTTGGAGCACATCCCTACTAAATCCACAGTTTGTAAAGAGGCTATAAAAATTCCAATGCTACATCCTGGTGTTTGTCTGGCAGGCCTTCTGGTCCGCCAAGATTTCCGCTTGATATATACTAGCCTGCACCGGCAGGCAGTGAACTGTTGGTGGTCTCTAGATAGATCCCTGCTTGGAGCCGTTGGCGAATATCCGTATATTGACCTTCCTCAGGGCGTCTCCGTTTTTCCACCATCTTATTGAGGGTATTTCGGCGGAAAGTCCTTCCTGAAGGTCAATCAAGGGCGAAGATAGTCTGTGGTTATAGCGACCATACCATCGGGTAGCAAGATCTAAATCGGGATGGCGGTATAATCGGACTATACTTTTTTGAAAATTCTGCTGGTTCGACTGTTACAGTCAATGTATTGCATTGTTGACTGACTCGTTTTTGCAGTTTCGGCCGTTGTGGCACGTTTATTTTAAACAGGGCGACGCCGCCTACCATACAGGGGGACTCTATTGCGTGAAAACCTTCCGGGACGTGTGACTTCTCGAAATGGCGACTTAAATGGGCCACCAATATCGTGCGTTCTAATTTACTTATGGGATATTCACTATGCCAAATCGAAACTTCGTCACAAACATTTTTTCTTTTGATTTTTGTATTACATCCGTGGGCTTCATGCAAATTTCTTTTCTTTCGCAGGAATTACTGCAATATCCAGGAGTTCCGACGGTTCACCGCCTCGTCCTTTAAGTATCTCAAGACTCTTATTGATCTGTCCTCTCCTCTATTTTCCTTCGAACCAAGCTTACTACCAGACATTGCACAATGACAAGTACAACATGACGGAGTGGTCGGTACAACGGGCAGCTCCTAAGTTTGGACATTCACTTAAAAAAATGTTTCTATTTGATTTATTAAAAAAGATATAAATAAATGCATTCTATAAAAATCAATAGAAACTGTTGCCATATTTGAACCAAAATTTATCTAGGCTATAGTGGCCGATTTTCCTTTCGGCATCGTCATACCAGATGGATCAATGATGACCGGCTTTTAACCATTAATTATTTTATGGGTGAACTTCCTGTATAGGGGAAAATGCTTTACCTAGTTGGACCCTTCCACGAACAACCTCCAAAATACAGTTCATAAGGGATATTTGCTTTCTCCAATTTTCCAATACTCATGAATAATCAAAATCTATTCAATTTTCATTGTGTTTTTAGGGAAAATTAATTCAAAATTTTAGTTCAATAAAATCAAACAGGATTAATCGATTGCCACTTCATGGTACCATGATTTCTTGTACTAATTTTACGCCTGACCTGAATTTTCCAAAAACCACACAAATGCATTGGTGCTGATGGTTGGTTATAGTTTTGGATAACTCCCCACCCCATGCCACCGTTCCAAACGTGTGGTATCACATCTAATCCACACCACACCAAATAGCAGAAACATATCCCTTTAGTATATCTGTAGAGAATCTCTGCAAAATGAACATATAGAAAGGGAATGGTATTAAAAATCTGCACATCTGCTTTCCTCACGTATATATGGATTGGCACAAAAGGTTGGATACTATGGGGCATGTTACCGTACGTGCATACGTGATTGCACGTGCCATTTATTAGAGACTTTGAATTTATTGGAAACCGTCATTGCGAACTGTCGAAAGGATATTTGTTGTTGTTTTTTTTTGTACATATATATCTTCCATCTATTCACTATGATCCTGTTTGAAAATTGCCCTCAATAGCATAGAGCGTGTCCTCACGTACTTCTATATGGTTGAAAGTGTATCAGTCAGAACTGAATCTATTCCTGATTCATTATGGTTTTATTTAAAATGTAGGCGATGCAGTTATTATTATTATTAGTAAATACGATATCGCCGTCGGGACGGGTTTCAATGCGGGTTTTGTTGTTTTTTTTGTATGGTATATTCATTACTTGTTTTTACACCTTTCATCAGCTCAAACCTAGGATTCAAACCTCGTCGTCATTCTCACCCACAAAAAAAAGGAAACCCTTTAGGCATGGCTCTGGTAAAATAGCAGCTCCTTCAACACAAAAGCCAATTCATGGTTGGCACGTAATGTAAACAGAGTTAGAGGTGAAGGCTTTTATACCTGAATGTTGCTCCCGAACACCTCTCTTCTTACGTATGTTCCAATTTGTCACGTTTAACCTGCCAGTTCCTTTCATCCGGAACTGAAGAAAAACAACGAAGAGCTGTGAATAAAATCTAGGGGTGAGAACTGAGCGCGAAAAAAACTGTGTAGGGCCCAGGATATAAAAAAATAACAAAAAAAATATCCTTATATCCTTATATCTGTATATACATATTTTTTTTTATAATAAAAAAAATCATCTCTTCTGGTATGAGACAGGTAAATTCAAGGGATGACACCTAGGCCTATAAGCTGTGAAAGTTTTCAGTGATATCTCATAAAAATTCTGTTCTTGTTAGGGAAAAAAATATGAGCAGTTGAATTTCTACAAAGTTATGTAATCTGACAGCAATGTGTCACTTTAAACAATTTCCCTGAAATAAAAAGAATGTACAACGAGTGAATTTAATTTTTTCTCATATTTTTTCCACGAATTTTTTGACGTTGAAAATATTTATTTTTATCATTTCGCGTTATCGCCGCTGTTTTTTTTCTCTCGTTGTTTTTGTATTCGTATAAATTTTTTATATGACAGATTAATTTCATCCTTTTTTCCTTTCTATGTTTTGTTTATTATTGGAATATGATTTAGACGAAGCTATTTATGGTAAAGGTAGCAAGGATATTTACTTGAACATTTTATTGCTCAATATTCTGGGAAATCTTTCGAAAATATTTTCGCAGAATTCAACACTAGAATGGCGTCTATTTTTGGTATACTAATAATGCATAAAGTTCAATTTAACTTGAAAAGAATATGACATAGTGATAGTAGGTGTTCTTATTTTACCAAGTATTCTGGAAGATTCCAGAACAAAGTTAAGGTTTTTGAACAACATTACACTTACAGCAATTTTTGTATCGATTTCCACGAACTCAAGAACTAGTAATCAGAGAGACCACAATTGTGCCACACCAAGTCCAAGGGATTCTAAAAAGATGATATGATCAATAGAAGTGCTGACATTAGTTTGGATCATCACCTACTAAATGGTGTTATTAATCTTCGCTTCAGTAAAGTGTTGTGTTTTTTCATCTTGAAATCTAACCCAACAGGGATGATACACGGCTCAACGTATTGAACAACATGAGCTGTCACTTCGCAGTTTGTGGGTCAAGGGAAGGGTAAGCGCGAAGTTTGCCGTGTTCACCGAAACTAGAATCGATTTCTATTTTTCCTCTGAAAAAATTTGGAATACACACTCACACATATAAAATCGCATTGTATTATGTTGACTGCAGTGGCGTAGCTATCGGAGGGCTAGGCGGTGCCGTGCACCGGGGCCACCAAGCTCAAGGGGCCCCTCGGCCCCTGGTCAGCAAACCTAGAACTGACCTAGCAAAAAAAATTCTTCCACCTTCAGAACATAAATACATATATAAATTCTTTCTGTTGGATTGTGTAGGTTCTTGTGTTTAGCCACTTCAACCAATCAGCAGTTAAGCGACCGATTTATGAATAACTTGCTTACTCTACCGAAATATTAGTAACTAGAAAATGCCCGTCGGCGTTTCAACGCCTTTTAATAGAAAAACCTATGTGTGCACAGTCCGGGATAGGAAAAACGTATAATGAAAAAATGACAAATCTGCAAACAATGATTTTGTGGACATAACTCGACTGTAGAATAATCCTTTCGCAGTAGGTATTTCCAAACTCCTACAACCTACAACATCCAAGAGTTCAAATCGTCGTTGCGACCTTAAGATCTCATATTTGACACTTTTATCGAAATTAACTTTTTTAATTGAATGTAAACTTCATGATGTCCTCCATCGATGGCAAAAACTTCCATGTTGATACTTCAGCTCATTTTGCAGTTATAAAAAATACTCCTATGTAGTTCTAAAAAGTTGGCAATTTGAAATCTCTTATGTGAAAGTGATAATTACTTCCACATGAATGAAAAAGCAAAAAATATCTTATGCCCCCCTCAGAGGTTTTGTTCATAACATTAAATTCCATTGTTAGTATAAAACTTAAAGCAAAACTAGTTGTTTAAGTAATTTTTTCACAAAACGGTTTTTTCAGTTTTCCTAAAGTTTTACATTTTGCACATAGGAGATGTTCGCCGCAGCATCAATAGGTGAAAACCAAAACAAAAAATAAAGCCAATTTCCATTTTATGAACCATCACCTTTACAATTTAAACAAAACAATAGACAAGAATAAACGAAATTAAACCCACAAAAAATCACAAATTTTAAAATAATGCAGTAATTATAAAATTTCTATATAAACACAGCATTTTTAGACAAATAATAAATGGACTAGTGGGCGCTAGATGGCATTAGAAAAATACTGGGTCGACATTTTATAGATGAGCTATAAACTATAAACTAAGTTATCAGAGGGTATATAATCAGTGTCCTCGAGCTTAAATTTTTTCTTACAATCTGGACGCCACAAGCAAAGGTAATTTAGAAGAGTCATGCTCAGTAGGGCATTCTTCTAAGAAATTCCTTTGCATTTATGATTGACTCAACGTTGGATAACATTAACCTTTTCTTGTGCATTGAAGAACTATACATGCATTTTTTTATTAACTTTATTCCATATACCATTCCATCCATACAATAAATTATCGATAGGAAACATTCCTCACCCTTTGTCAGCGTCGAATTTCATCGAACAAATAACTGTTTATTTTCTATTTTATAAAACTTGCATCGGAGCGAAGTTTTTTATGAAGCAATTAGAAATAGAAATAAGCAAATATGCTGCGTTGAATTTATGTAAAAATGAATTATAGACCATAAATCAACAATAAAATTTGTTTAGACTATTATATGAAACGTACGTTAAAAACAACTGTTATTCACGGAAGGAAATGAATAATACAAACGAAATAATATGCTGCAGTAATATTTGCGAATGAATTATGTTTATGTTATGAAGCAACGGAAAACCTTATTTAGAATATATCGAATGTATGAAATATACCGCAACATTGAAAATAACCAATTGTTATGCATTGGATTTTCCTAAAAAAATTACAAATTAAACAATTAAACATGGTGCATCAAGAATTTATTAACTTCATCAAATAAACCGCAATAACGGGAACGCTGTATGCAACCAAGGAAGAATTTAACCGTCTCAGCACGACATTTATGACATTAAAATACTAGCCAAAATTTGAAACCGGCAAACAAAGGAATTAATTTTTATTACATATTTCTATGAATAGAATTTTGTTTTTATTATTAGACTTGCTTGGAGTTCTTTTAATTTGATTAAACCATTCCCAATTTAATTGTATTTAGTTTCGCGTTGTTTTTTCTTGAATTAAATTTTATTTATAATGTTAGGAATAAACGAATTCAAACCCATCGTGTACATATTGAAAATCATAATAAACCAGAAATTGTGAACTAAGGTTATTTGCGTTTTTTTTGTTTACTGGAAATTTTCCCTTTTTTATAGATTCCGCTACACTATGGACCCAGTCAATTAGGAATTATATCCTCATTGACAAAACAGAGATCTTAAGGTCGCAACGACGAAATGCAGGATTTATCGCCACGCTCTTCAACTGTATATCTATACAGAGACCGCGGAAGTGGGGTTGCAAGGATTGCGACCGCAACCACTGATAATTTTGAGGGGTGGCGTCGCAACCCCTGTGTATTTGAAAACAAAAAAGGAAATATTATTTTATTTAAAAATTGTAAGAAAAGTATAGACATTTTAAATTCGATAGTTGTAAACCATATTCAAATTTAACAGATAGACTAGTCGGCGAGAAAAAAAAAATGATAAAAAGTGAACTATAGGCGATTTTATGAGGTTTTTTAGGCACATACCTTTTTATGTTTGTTTATTTATGTCGCGTATAAAAAGATACGTGCATAAAAACCTAAAATCGTTCAAAATTGCGATTTTTCAAAAATTTCAACGGGATTTCATTTTGAATTGTTTCTTAAGTTTTCTAAATGAATATTCCAATTATAGACTGATCTTACAAAAAATGGCAGCTTTCGTAATTACGGTTAAAAAAAACTAGATCGTTAACTACACAAAAACCAATAAATCGATCTTGTTTGGACTACACAAACACCATCTTCAAGAATTTTCAGCCTTCTATGTGCACTTGTTTTCCTGTAAACAAATAGTGAAAATAACGTGTTTTGAAAACTTTGGAAGCTATTTGCAAGATCACCCTTGCACCTGCGACCTCTAACAGGGCTTCTTTTTTTAGAGAATTCATAACGAAGAGTTTTCCCAATGCATATTCTATACTAAAAGTTAACAGGAACGGAGCTATTGAAAGAAATAGAAAAAAAGTGCCTATTTTATTCACAAAAAGTTAATTAAAAAGTTATGCGGTCAACCAAATTGTGGGTAAACTTAGGGTGTTTAACTACACCCTAAAACGAAGCGAACAATAATCTCGCCTATGAGCCAAATTTGCAATAGAAATGCCTCACCGACTAGCCTATTTATTCTTATACCGAATTTAAAATTAATATAAATAATTTTTCATAACCATTTTATCAAAGATTATGTGCGATCGTACCATCGTCGAATCTTTTCAAGTGTTTACAGATCAGCGGGAGTTTCGGTCAAACGTCTAGAATGGCAGTTATTAAAACAAAAGCCAACAAATGAATATAATGTATATTTCTATGAATCAGTTTCGATGAAATGTAATACATATTACACTTCGAACGAACACTTAAAAATATATGGTTTCGACGACGTTTCTCATGATGGGCTCAGTCGCGTGTGTATTTGTATGTCTGTGTTTGTGTATCATAAAAAACGCAGAATTTGCAATTACCTTCAACATAAATCAGCTTTACTCCAAATGGATAAAAGGTAATTTTTGTCTCATGAGCAAAAGGAAGAAAGTCTGGAATAAAAAGATTTTCTTCTATCAAAACTTCACAAAGGACAAATGACCTATATGCATTAAAGGTCAAAATGGCTTTGTATGCTTTTTTTGCTATAAAATATTCATATTTATCCTTAAAAAAATTTCAGACTGATTGTACTTTGTAATTAAACGTTATCACTTTGAACAATTACTTTATTTGCTTCGGTTTCATGTATTTTGAAGACGTTGATCGCGTTTTTCTCGAAACGAACTTTTTGCAGATAGGTCTTTTGCCCTTTGCACGGTAGACATTTAATTGAATCGCTGATTGCAGAAACCACATGAGTCAATAATATCAAATTTTTGGGGAATTAAAAAAAACTGATTATTTTTTTAAATCTATTATAATTATTTTTTTTACGTTGTGAAATTTGTACAACTACAAGTGTGACTTTATTTGAGCAGTTAATTTATTTTATATTAAATGATCAAAGGGCCCCATAGTAAATTTAAATTGTTTGACTCATGTGGTTTCTACACTCAATGAGAGTTTTCCTAAAGTGAATCAATAAAGTAAATAATGAAAATAAAAAATAATTTAAGAAGATATTAAAGTATGAATATGTATGTTGAACACAAGACAAGAACGCCGAAAAAAATATTTTTTGCACTATAAATGCATCGCTGATTGTAGAAACAACATGAGTCAATAATATCAAATTTGTAGGGAATTAAAAAAATGATTAATTTTTTAAATCTATTTTAAGCTCTCAACAAGAAAAAGTATCAACTGGAAACGTTTTTTTTTGGTTATCAGGTTGTAAATATCCAGTGCTGCCACCCGCTATAGGTGTAGTAACAAGATTAATCGTTGATGCGTTCGGGTTCTACATTAATTTGAGTTCTAGCACGTTACGCTTGAATGTTTCTAACAACTAGACTCATGCCATTTCTTCACTCCTGGTGTAAATACCCCTTTACAACGTGAAAACCGTATAAAAGTCATTTTGAAAAAATATTGACTCATGTGGTTTCTGCAACCAGCGATTCAATTGTAAAATATGTATGTTTCACTCATATCATAAATTTTTTTATAGTTTAATCGAAAAAAAGGTTGTTCTGACCACTCAGCGCTATTTGACACGTTTACTTGATGGAGAACAGATGTGATTTTTCCAAAGATCATAAAAAAGACTCTTGTCTTGTGACTAACTAACTCTTACGGCAAGAAAATTCTTGAAAAGAGCTCGTTGTCTTTCTCATATACGAGGGTCGTCTCAAAAGTAAGTTCCACTATTTTTTTAAATCCGTGTGGATGGCGGGAAAAGTCTGGGAGTCTCAGGGAATTTGCGTCTGGGTGTAGTGGCAGCACTGTAAAATTTCTATGCGCGTGCGTCGACCGATCCGGCAGTCAGGCTCCAGCTACTATGGAGGCTTCAGTCGCTCCTACCGCCAAAACACCAAATAAAGCGAAAGTTGTGGAATCCGCGGGAAAATGGCAAAAGTTCTTTAAGCCCTAGACAGACTGACACGCTAATCGGGATTATGACGTCAAAATGACGTATATCGATATAAAAGCTATGAGAGTAAACTGGATTTGTTAATCCTCAATATACAACTCGATTTGCCTGGATTTGTTTACCATTTACTGCCATCAGCGCCATTAGTGGTGAGTTACTTTATCAAAATTGAATGTCATCTGCCAGCTGAAAACGTAAGAAAAATATTTATTGTGGGAACAATTCGACGGAAACAAGGGAAAACACAATTATTTAATTTAAAAGAAATGGAGAATTTAGGGAGTCTACTAAGGTAATAGTTAAAACGTTTATATCAGTTGACAATTGATCTAGATCAAGAAGCCGAATGTGTCACTATGATATTAATCCGGATTCCGAAAGTCGAGTATTACGTCATAATCCGGATTAAGTGTGCCAGTCTGTCTAGGGCTTTAGGGATTCCAAGGGGGTGTTGTTGATCAATTACCTGCCCCGTGGGACCACGATCAGAGCTGCAAGCTATTGTGAGGTGTTGCAACCAGGGACCGAAATAGTTATAAGACATATAAAAAAGATCCCAAAAAAATAATTATTTGTTAATATTTTTAATTTCAGTCGAACTTTTAACTTATTGTAGGACTATTTTTTTTAAATCTTATTATAATAGCTATAATCGGAATTTTAATTTATGTATCTTTTATAATACTTACAGTGAGACTTTATATTTTAAGTCTTAAAATAAAAGTCCCGAAGTGACTTTTAATTTTAAGTCATGAAATAAGACTTATTAGAACGATTTTATATTTAAAGTCTTAAAATGAAATATCTTTAATTAATTTCTTAATAAAAATTCTTGTACAACGGTTCTCGGGTGCACCCATTATTTAAGTGTTACCATATATCGAGTTGGCTAAACATAAATAACGAACTTCTAGAATATTGGGAGGGTCAGTTCCTAAACTTACGAAAAATTAGTCTTATTTTACATGCGGTACCAGCTCCCCAAGTAAGTTTGAAAGATCGTTTACCACTTAAATATAGTTTTATTGAAGATTTGAAAAGAATTTAACAAAAGTTTTGTTTGTGAAATTAGATAAAGACATTAATTTTAAGACTTTAAATATAAAATCGTCCAATAAGTCTTATTTCATGACTTAAAATTAAAAGTCACTTCGGGACTTTTATTTTAGGACTTAAAATATAAAGTCTCACTGTAAGTATTATAAAAGATACATAAATTAAAATTCCGATTATAACTATTATAATATGATTTAAAAAAATAGTCTAAAAATAAGCGGAACCTTTCGACTAAAATTAAAAATCTCTTTTTTTGTTTCAGTAAGAATTTATCAAAATAATTAGCTTCACGAGTTTTTCTTATCTAAAAATTAACCAAAAACCAAAAAGTCAGGCAGTGAGTTTTATTATAATTGTACCACTAATAATAGTTATTTTCGGTCCCTGGTTGCAACAACTCAGAAAGGCGTTCCAAAACAAAAGGAGAGGAAGTTGACCAAAAAACTGTTGCGCAACCCCAGTTAAAATAAGGTTCCGCGGTCTCTGTATCTATATTTTTATATTGATTGATTGCGTCTTCAAGAAGTATATAATTCTCCATTCTGAGTTTTTTCCGATTAGTTCTTATAATCAGTCTCTCTGTTTCAATCTATGCGTAGACATCTATCAAGTACTGATTAAATAATTGTTTATAAGAATGCAAATGATTGTGTTCATTTTCTCGAACCATTATTCCAGTACCAGGAAGCCGATCTATAATCGGTCACACTTTTATCGGGTCGGCTGAGCTTGGGTTAAGTCACATTTTGTTACATTTAGTCCAATAATTGTTGAAAGGAAATCTTGGGATATCTTTTTGAAAACTAATTTTTTTTGTAATCTTTTGCAAAATAAGACATTTGAAAGGATATGGCAAGATGCACTTTGATTATGTATTCCACATGGATTATGTATCATCCACTTATTTACTAGTTCTCGAAGTTCAACATCTTGTAGATCAGGAATTTCTGCAGAAATTAAATCATCGAGTTCTTCACAATTATGAATCTTATCTTCAGGTTTCATGATTATCAGCAAATGCATGTGTGGCAAGCCCCTCTTTTGGAATTCAATGGTGTAAACATAAGCTGCAACTCTCCCGAAAATTGTCTTTTTATCCAAATCCTCGATTAATTCATCAATTTTTTTTTGCAATTCGCGCAACGAACTCTGGCCTATCTTAAACCGGTTGCTGCCATTCACTATCACCTTCATTAATAATTCGTAAAGCTTCCTTTATTTCCGGCCCCTCTGGATTGGAAGTAATAGTAATAAAGAAATCAGGAGACCCGAATCGTCTTACCAAGGCCATAGCATATTCAAAATGCTCACAATAGTATCTTGTGGAGCCAGGAAAAGATGATGGAAGTATTAACTTTTCTTTTAAAACACCGTTATTTTTTTCTGCCATCTCATAAAGAAAATAAATAACTGATGTATAATTATCAGCAAGCATTTTTTTTATTCGCCTTTATCCATTGAATCCTATCATGTTCTACTCTTATATTAGTATGTATCAACAAGATACTGTTGAAAAAGGCGACCACCAAAATTCAAAGCATTAAATTTGATGTTACGTAAATCATAATTACCATCAGTTACATTTGATGAAAGAGATTTAGCAAGTTCTGGTCGATAAGCAATTCTATATCGAGCAAGTTCAAGTCTAGTAATATTTCTTCTACTTTCATACGGGTTTTCTTAATGCCATGTCTAGTGAGAAACCAAATGTGCCTTTGTGGAAAAAGAGCGGATAAGCAAAAGGCTCTACGCGTTTGTCAATATTTTTCATTGTTGTAATCGATTTTCCAGCTGTCGAATAATTAGTTCATTATCTGGAAAGCTTTGGTCAGCGTTTAAAGTTACAACAGCACATACTTCGTTACTTTGATGAACGTTATATCGTCTTTGATCAAGTCCTTCTGGACAGGTAAATAAAAGTCTAACAAACGGTTCTGGAATATTTCGTATTGTCACATCACGTTTAGCTGCTTCTTCTACTTCCCTCGTCATCATAAAGCCTCGTGCATATGGGTTTTGAGATCTAACAATTTCCTCCAATAATTTGACTAATGAAACACGAATGCCATGATTTATCGGGTAATTAATACGTTCGGTTATAGCTTCTTCAGGCTCAAGAAAATAAATTTGCCCATATGTAGGTTTCTCAAAGCTACCGTCTAAATTTTGCTTAGGTTGTGCGGCCACATTAATTTTATGGTAAATCTGTCCGTTGGCATTAAAACTATATAACCAGTGATTATTAATAGTTCGTTCAGAATCACAGGTAAAAGATGCCATTGCCTATGAAGAGTTTAGACTTCTAATTCTTTTATGGAATTCAGGAGATAATGGGTTACGGGGCAAAAAAAAGTCTTACCAATTCATTTGGAAATTCAATTTCAAATACTTAAAACAGTAGAATATTTCAATAGGCGTTGCTTATTGAAAAGAAAAGTATCTTTTTCAATAATTTTTAACAATGTAGGAAAACTCGCAGAAAACAACTTTTCCGGAAATTTTCAATAAGCCCAACGGACTCATTGGGTGAAAACACATTTAAATGCCAATTTTGGTGAAAATAGTTAGAGCGGTTTTAGAAAAAATATTTACAAATATACAAGAATTGCTCACTTAATAGTATAAGATAACTATAGAATTACAATGTGCATACTTTGTTATTAAAATTATTCTGCCGTGTACTGGAATTTACTTGATAAACTGTAAAATTATATCCGTCTTGACCATAAACAACTGTGGCCTGTGGGTGCCAAGTTACAATTGCGAATTTGCTACATTCACCACGGACACTTCGAAATTACAAAGTGTGGCAAAATACAATTAAATAATACAATACAATACATTTATAAAATTTTTAATAATTTTTTTAAAGAAGCGCAGGATTATGTTTATGTCTTTAAAATAATGGAAATGGAATTGCTTCATCAACATCATCCAGTGGAGGTGGAATGCAAGAAGCATATTACATATTTGAAAGAGTTTTAAAAAATGGTTCAAATTTTGTGCGGAATTTATGCTGTTCATGTTTTTATTTAGGTTCACGTCTACAACTTGTAGCATGATCAGTCTTTAATGTGTCTATCATACGGTGAGGACAATCATGCACTTAAAATTGAAAGAGCTCGCGATATGGTTCTCCAATAATTGAAAATATTAGTAGATTCAACCACCAAACAGCAAATCAAACAAACTGTCAAATGAATGTTTGGCTAATATTTCCCTACAATTCAAAAATTTCCTTACAATTCCAAAGACACAAACCTCCGAAAATTGAAATGTAAAATCGAAATGCGTTTTTCATACAAATTGACATTTGAATTGTAACTTATCACAGGCCCTAAGGGCTGTTGCAGTGCACTATATTATATGCGAGTCTCAGTGATTCGTTGTAATTTGCTATACTTTCTATGAAGTATTATGTCCCGGTGATCACATTTTTGATGCACCATAGCACAGAGACTTCATTTGAAGTCGGTACATTATGGTGATCTCTGTGCTCTGTGGTAGGCCGTCGGTCTGCATCTTATAATTTTATTCCAATTGTAGACCTCAGAGAGCTATATTTAAATATCCATTGTTACCTAAGTAAATATCGATCGGACTAACAACGAAAATCTGACCAAAAAGGGGGTGTCTGTATCGCGGATACGGACAAATGACGTGAGTACAATGTTCTGAAAGAAATCGTTTAATTTTTTTTGGTATCAAAAAGGTAGGAAATAAACAATAAAAAAAATTGAATAAACCTTGTTGATCAATTCTGAACAGATTGCTTAGAGGGCTTCACGATACATTATGTTCAATGTTCTTCCACTCGGAGCTATAGCTATAGGATGTGAAGATTTTCAGATTTTCCAGCTCTTGAACAACCTACATACAGCTGACCGGAAAATGACACTTATTTGGCAAAATTCGCTGTATTGACCCCGCAATTTTTAATTTATAAGTTGTCATATGATTCGTTATTTGGTGCCTTAAAAACCCCCATATACCGAGCTTCATTGGAATCGGAATACAATAAGCAAACTTGTTGGCCATATTGGTGCGACCATTTTGAATTTATAAGCTTTGATCGTAACTTCGTTATTTGCGACCTTAAAAATCCCTAGATTGGCTCCGCCATATTGAATCTAAAAGTGTTGATCATAAATTCGTTATATGCTACTTTAAAAACTCCTAGATACCGATTTTCATTGGAATCAGAACACAATTAGCAAATTTGTCGGCCATATTAGCGCCTTATTGGCGCGGCCATTTTTAATTTATAAGTTCTGGGCAAAAGTTCGTTATTTGCTTTCTTAAAAAACCAAAGCTTTCGATTTTCATTGGAATCGGAAAACAATTGTCAAAATTGTCGGCCATATTCTTTATTTACGAGCTTAAAAACCCCTAGATTCCCACATTCATTAAAATCGGAACACAATTGGAAAATTCAACCATATTTGGGCGGCCTTTTTGAATTTCGGTCATATTTCGGCGGCCATTTTGAATTCAATTTTTACAGTAAACAATAAAAATTCTGTGATTCTTTATCTACGTCATGGTATATTTCTTTTTTCGTTACAAACAAAAGTATTTGAGCTGCAACTCAAAACTGTATGCCATAATTTCGTTATAATCGGGTTTTTGTCATGGAGCAAACTTACAGACGTATTCACTTCAAAAGAAAAGGGCGTCATATCGTGCGATCAAGATTTACTTAGGCGAACCTAAATATTTAAATAGAGCTCTTTGAGGTCTACATTTGGAATGATAAAAAAAGTGCAGCGTGCTGGCCACCCAAGGTGTTGACGTGGCTCTGGTAAAAGAGCCATGGGTGAATAACGGTGCTATACAGGGCTTGCGGGCAGCTGGCTACAACATTGCATGCAGTGATGTGGACGGTGACCCTCGGACCTGTATAGTCTACAACAAAAACACTAACTGCTTTCCTCTCACAGACGTCGAGAGACCTGGCAGTGGCGAAGATACCTATTAGAAGGGGGGCAGCAAAAGCATGATCATATTATGCTCAGCATACCTCCTCTACGACTCCAGGGACCCACCACCATCCAAAGAACTCAAGGATATTGTGGGTCACTCTAACAGGAGCGGTCTGCAGATCATCATAGGATGTGACGCGAACGCCCATCATGATGCCTGGGGCAGTAGCGGAATGAACAAAAGGGGCGAATACCTTTTTGATTACCTCTTAACTACTAACCTGGACATATTAAATCGCGGTACGGATCCTACCTTCGACAACGGTAGGAGACGTGAGGTTATAGACATTACGCTGGCCACTCAACACGTTGCCAATTACGTGAGTGATTGGCGGGTCTCAGATGAGCCATCGTGCTCAGACCACAGACACATTCACTTTATGGTGGGTGAGTCTTTGGAAAGAGTGAGTGCATATAGGAATCCCAGATATACAAACTGGGCAGGCTTTCGGGGCGAACTCAGTAGCGTACTGAAGGGTTCCATGCACTCAATCCAATCTACGATGGATGTGGAACTATCCGCGGACTTCCTTACGGAGGCGGTTACTGCTGCTTACAACAATAACTGCCCCTTCTGATGAGGACGCGCAACAGGAAAACTCCATGGTGGAATAATGAGCTCTCTAAGTTGAGATCGTTATAAAAGAGTTATAAGAGCTCGCTAACCACCTATAACAGGGCGATCAGACGAGCAAAAAGAAACAGCTGGAGGAATTTCTGCGAGAGTATCGAAGACATTCGAGACTCAGCAAAGATCCACAAGGCTTTATTAAAGGGCACATCGGGAGATCTCGTATCTATTAAGGGAACCGATGGCTCTTTCACACAGTCTAGGGAAGAAACCTTGATAATATTGCTCCAGGCACACTTCCCAGACACAATCATTTATTCAAATGGGAATACAGCTACTGGACAGAAGCAAACGCCGTGTTTAATCACGAAGCAATTAGGGAGGCGATAGGATCGTTCAAACCATACAAGTCCACCGGAGCAGACCGGATCTATCCCATTATGTTGCGGGAGGGCTGCGACCTGGTCACTCCCTTATTATGCAAAATATTCAGGGCTTCCTTCGTACATGGTTATATCCCATCTTTCTGGAGGAATGTCAATATAACATTTATACCCAAGCCAGGGCGTTCGGACTACACCTCGGCTAAAGCTTTCAGGCCGATAAGTCTCTCGTCTTTTGCCTTGAAGACAATGGAGAAAATTGTCGACAGGGTGATAAGGGAAACTTATCTTCAACGCCAACCACTAAGCTCCTATCAGCATGCGTGCCAGGCGGGCAAGTCCACTGAGACAGCACTGCACAATCTGGTGCTCAAGCTGGAAGGCGCAGCACTAAACAAAGGAGTTGCGCTGGCGGCCTTCCTCGATATCGAAGGAGCCTTCGACAACACATCCTTTGATACTATAGCTAAGGCTCTAAGTAGACGAAGTCTAAGTAGCACTTTCTGCGACTGGATCGACTCTATGCTGCGAACTCGCAAACTAATGGTTTCTCATGTTGAGGGGTCTCTGGAGGGCACTATAGCAAAAGGTTGTCCGCAGGGAGGAGTTTTATCCCCACTTCTGTGGTGCCTTGTTGTAGATGAACTCCTGGAACTACTCAACGGCCGCAACTTTTTCGCCCAAGGCTACGCAGACGATGTCGTCATCGTAGTAACGGACGAAACTGAAGGAGCCATGTCAAGACGTCTGCAGCAGGCACTAGATCTAGTATCTAGTTGGTGCGACAGCGTAGGACTAAAAGTCAATCCCGACAAGACGATTCTCGTTCCCTTCACCAGGAAACGATCACTACCGGGGCTTTCGGAGCCGACACTCGCAGGTAGAACTATAGGCTTTTCACAACAAGCCAAATATTTAGGAGTGACGCTAGATGCCAAGCTCAACTGGAACCAGCACATGGATACTCTGATGAGCAGAACGCGCAGATCCCTGTGGGCTTGCCGCAGAGCTTGTGGCTCCACATGGGGTTTGCAGCCGAAACCCATGTACTGGATATACACCACCATCGTCAAGCCCACAGTAACTTATGGAGCTTTAGTTTGGTGGCACAGAACGGCGCTTAAGGGTTTCATAACCAATTTGTGCAAAATTCAAAGAATGGCCTGCCTTTCCATCACTGGAGCCATCCGCACTTCCCCGACGGCAGCATTGGAGACTCTCCTCAAATGGTACCACTCCACCTTGAAGTAGAGAAATCTGCGCTGGTCTCGAGCGAGGACATTCTACAATTGTCAACATTATAGAAGGGATTTCGGAAGCGGTGTGCTCTCCGATTGCATGCCTTTCAAAATCTCAAAATTTAAGCAACCCTCTGTGCACATACAAGATAGGCTAACCTGTACCTTTCCTAAGGTATCGCCGTGTGGACTAGTATGGTACACGGAAGGCTCCAAAACAGGGACAGGTGTGAGCGCCGGAATCTGGAGCGAAAGCCCCAGATTCAGTAGAGCGATGAGCTTAGGCACCCTAGCAACTGTCTTCCAAGCAGAGGTGTACGCTATACTGGCATGCACTCATGAGAACTTAAGAAGGGCCTACCAAAATAAACGGATCTTTATCTTCTCTGACAGCCAAGCGGCAATTAGGGCGATAAGGTCCCGTAGGACCAAGTCTAAATTAGTTTGGGACTGCCAACGTGCTCTTGGTGAGCTGGGCGTTCTCAATCAAGTTACCCTTGTCTGGGTCCCGGGACATGGGGCTTCAAAGGCAATGAAAAAGCGGATGCCCTAGCTAAGCAGGGCTCTGACATTGCATTCATCGGTCCAGAGCCGGCTATCGGAGCACCTACCAGCTTGCTGCGAAGGGCCCTAGCCGATCGGACTTTAATGAAACATACTGAACGCTGGAGGTCCGCGCCTGGATTGGCTAACTCTAAGCGGTTCCTGCCTGGGCCGTCTCCTAACACGGCCAAGAAATTGTTAGGGCGCAGTAGAAACGATGTCAGGACACTTGTTGGCTTGATTAACGGACACTGCGCCCTAAATTACCACTTATGGAGGATAGGAAAAGCGGAGGACCCAACCTGCAGGCTTTGCCTGGAGGAGGATGAGTCTGCTCTCCACGTCCTCTGTGAATGCCCCGCAATAGCGAGGAGCAGGGTTTCTTTATTCGAAGAGTCCCTGCTCGATTATTCAAGTCTAAGCGACAAGCCACTAGGCAGACTGATGAACTTGTTCAAGCGGTCTGGCCTAAAAATATGAAGTATAGGGGTGTAGTACAATAGGCCAAATGAATGGTCGCAGTACCTGTACCTCACACAAGAAAAAAAAAGCCACAAGTGGAGGAGTTTAATATCAAGCGCCAACACTAAAAAGACTTTGCCTGATACATTCAGCAGAGATCACGCGATCTTATGATGGCACTGTGACAGCACATCAACAATCATAACAATAGGAGACTACATCTGTCCGTACATCTAATTGCCATATCTGCTGGGGCCTGTACTAAGCCTGAAAGACTATCGAAGATTTTATTTGCAGTTGTCCGGCTCTAGGGATGATCATGCATCGTCGTTCGTTTGGTGACCCTTTTCTAACTAGACTTGGGAGAGCTTTCAAAACTTAAAAAAAGGAGATATGATCCGATATATGAATATGACACGCTGGATCTAAAGTTACTCCCAGCTCCTTGTGTCTTATTTGGATTATAAAAAAAATCAAGCACGATTAATAAAACTCCTGCACACCAAGGACTCATTAAATAATAAATTTAACACACACTAGCACACATATATAACAAATTTTAAAGTTCAAAAGCGTAAAATTTAAAAAAGTTTAATTTATGTTGAATAAACTCGCTGAAAAATTAAAAGAAATCCGCATAGAAACACCTGAAGTTCCAGGTCACTGCTAAAATGGGGCATTTTTTACCTTGGAAATTACAAACTTGACTTCATAGGTGGTTAGGTTGTATGAAGGTGGTGTTTGTTTTTTCCTCTGCTTCGAAATGGAAATATTTTTTTTCTAACTGAGTATACAAGTGAGGAAAGCATAAAAAAAGTCAATTATTTTCTTAAAGTGGGTAGAAATTTTGTTTAGTGTTAACCTTTCTTTGTAATATTTTGTTACTGGATAACCATACAATAGGGTAGAAATAGAGTTCAATTTAAATAAAAAAATGGTTTAGACTTAAGGGGCTCACACACGGGGCTTATGGTTAAACTCGTATGGCTCACGGATAGTATCAAGACAGAAGAATGTGTGGATGCTGAGATCTGGTGTGAAAGACTAGAAAGTTTAGCAGACCGATCAGCTTTGGAATCTTAGATACTGTTTCTAAGCAGAGATGTACGCTATATTGGCAAATATCCAAGAACACGTAAGAATGAACTTTGCTAACAAACGAATTTTTTGGTCTCTGAAAGGAAGTCGATGAAAAGAGAGCTGGAATAGCTCGAGGTTTAGTAGAATGTTAAACTTAGGTACCTTGGATGCTGCCTTTCAAGCAGAGATGTATGGTTTGCTCGCATGCAGCTACGAGAACGTAAGAAAGGCCTTAAGCCCATTAATATCTGCTCTGTTGTTAATGATTCTTATTGGATGAAAATCTTCATATATTTCAAATTTGTTTTGAATTTCGTGGAAGCTGAGTCGTAGTTTGGGTACAACAGAGCTTCCAATTGTAGCTGTCTATGAGTATTATGAACTTATAACGGTCTTATCATGCTTCATCAGGCAATTTTGTTTAATCCGTTGTAATCTCTACGCTTGCAATGCTTGTTAGAAGGCTGCCACACCACATGCAGCATTGAAAGGATTTAGTTTGTCTAGTGCATATAACCATATGTGCTTGGTTCCTGCAGCTCCTCGAGTTTCGTCTGGTGGTAGTTTTTCCATTGTGCTGGAATTTGAGAGTTGATTTGGAGTGCAGATGGTGTCATGCCTCAATCTCTGCGAACAAAATATGCTCGTCAAAATATCCGTCTGTAGTCGCTGTACTTCTTTTTTATTTTTTACTTTTTATTATAAATTTTGCTTATGTTTTTTTTTATATTTATATAATTTTTTTAGCTTTTGGTAAATCCGGTCGCTGCCACCAAGATTTTTGTAACGACCGCTGCCACCAAATTTTTATAGGTACAAGAGTGGGCCATGCTGAATTTTGGGAGAGTCGCCTTTCTTGAATTTTAACTTGTATGTAAGTAACAGGCAACGTAGGATCTTGCTTAGGACAGCGGGAGGCGTTTTCTTCAAAAAGCCTTGCGCGGTGACCACCGAGCCGTTGGGTGGGAGACTAGAATAGAATAAAATTGTTAAGACAAATTAGTATATAGGGTAGTAAAACTTACCGCTTACATCCAACGAAAGATTGATCCCTAAGTTAAGTTGGAATGTGTGATTCGACGGTAGACAATTCCTGACGAAGTTCAGTTAATGTCAAGATTGGAGTATTTATTCGACCATGAAGTACATCAGTTGTCATGTCAACAAGAGCTTCCTGTATTCTTTGGTAATCACTTAATAGGTTTGACACGTATATCTATACATATAAAAATGAATGTGTGTATGTATGATGTGTGTATGACCGATCTTAATGAAATTTTAACCATGTGCTATTTACATTCAAACTTAGAACATAGGCTATTTTATTACTTTCTAAAGCCACTCCTAGATGGCGCTGACATGGAGAGCTTTGTTGAAAATTATCGCAGAGCTTTGAATATTTGCATGAAGTTCCGTGGAGGTCTCCTATGATACACGTCGAAGCCCGACTTTCGAAATGGCCGCCGAAATATGACCGAAATTCAAAATTGCCGCAGAAATATGGTTGAATTTGCCAATTTTATTCCGATTCCAATGAAAGTGGGTATCTAGGGGTTTTTAAGGTCGCAAATAACGAATTTGTGGTCAAAACTTGTAAATTCAAAATGGCCGACGAATTTGCTAATTGTGTTCCGATTCCAATGAAAATCTGTATCTGAGTTTTTTTAAGGTAGCAAATAACGACTTTATGATCAAAATTTAAATTCAAAATGGCCGCACCAATATGGCCGGCGAGTTTGCGAATTGTATTCCGATTCCAATTAAAATCGATATATGGGAAGTTTTAAGGATTTTAACGAATTTATGATCAAAACTTATTCAAAATTGTGGGGCCAATATGGCGGAAGAATTTTGCCAAATCACCTGATTACTACTATTGGCTTTTGGGAGCAGCATAGGCGCCCCGGGTCCCAGCTAGTTGTAAATAAGTTGAATTTGTTCAGCCTCTGTTCTTCGGTTTGATTATGAAGAAGGTGTTGCTCATTTTAATTAACTTATCCCACATTAGCCAGTCATCTCCTTAACTTGCTCGTCATGGAAAACACCATATAATTTATAGCTATATTACCTACGATGTTTAACACTCCTCGTTTTGGTCGTGTCCCTCCGTCATTACTTTGAAGTAGACGAATTTACTATAGACAAGTGATTCTTAAGCAGAAAAGTAATCGCTATGCAACTCTTCGTATTTTTGTAGTGGGTGACATAGAGCTTCCATCTTCTTGTGCTATTTTGGAGATTAGTAAGCTCCTTAGTAATTTTCCGTTTGAAAATACGTGATGAGATTCGTAGGTTACTATACTGGTTTGATCTAGACCTTAAAAGTATATGCCGTTAGGACACGTATGGGGTAATTTGTTGATGAAATAGTGTTCATAATACAAATTAAGCTGGCGAAAAGCAGAGCTTCAAAGCTAAGTCTGTTGTTCGTTGGGCGCAGTTTTTCTGGAACCTGTAGCGTCCATAGCTACCTTGTTGTGGAAGTGAATCGTAGTACACGTTTTGTGTAACAAACACGAATTTTGGCCTTGATCGGTGCCCCCTCTCCAACTTTCCTCCAATCCACGACTGTTCTCTAGAAGGTATAGTGATGGACCAATGTTTTGTCGCAGGTTACCATATGGTCTAGAAAAATCTTCCTTTCTTATTCAAACTGATTCATAAGTCGCTGACAATTGTCTTTCCGTACATTCTTTTATGACTCGCTAAAAATAGGAGGAACACATTTTGCAGGTATTTTTGTATATCCAAGTGTGTTCTATGTAATGGTATGGACACTTCCATCGGTGAAGAACTTCTGTGATTTCCGATTGAAAAACTGAATCAAATAGTTGTCATAGGCTTCTTTTGAAGCCAGCTTAATTCTATTAAGGAAGTTCTGCAGATATCGGAAGAATTCAGGGTCCTATGTCTGCACTTTACGGTGAATACATCAAAACTTCCAAACCAAACTCTCCCAACCTTTAACGAGTCCACAAAAAAGTGTGCGGTCGGGCGTTATCGTGATGAAAGACAACACCTATCCTATTATTCAGTTCTGGCCGTTTTCAATTAAATGCCTCCCGCAAGCTCGCTAGTTGACCAAAGTAGAGTTGAGAATCAATCGTCTGACCAACTGGAAGTACTTCATAGTGGACGATTTCCTTCTATTCTCATTACACACCCACTTTCTCGACTTCAATATTGGCTTCGCGAATGCTTGTAACAGCTCACTATCTCTTGTCCACGATCGTTGGGGTTTCCGATTATCGTACGTCACCCAGTTTTCATTCTCAGAAATGGGTCGATTTATTGGTATTTCAGCAGCATCTCATATGTTAATTTAGTATTTCAGTGTTCTTCGCGCTCATCAGAGCACATCAAGCTTCTTTTTGCATCGAGCTTTATGTAAATGGAATAGTTTTTTTGGGCAATACCTACAAGTTGGGGCAAAATTAATGCCATACTGTGAATTGGTTGACATTTTCTCTGTTTTAACTGAAAGTTTATTTGGAGGTGTAAAATCGATGACATTAAGTTGAAAATATGATATCGGTCAAATGACGACATCCTGTGTTGATGCACATTTGTGCTCGTTTTACGCGATTTTTAATTGTTGCCCGCAAATCATCTGGCTCAAAATTGGTGATTTCATCTTTACTGTTGGCTTTCAAGACTTTCAAAGTTAGTGGTTGTGTTAGTGTTAGCTAGTTGTTGTGGTAAACGGTGAAAATACACGACCCGGAAATTCGTGTTTCAAAATTCCCATCGTTGCACGAGCTGTGTGAGGGGTTGCTTCGTCCTGCTTGCAGTGCCGGATTTATATGTGATGGGGCCCTAAAATAACCACCCCCACCCTCCGCCCTCTATATATTTGAACATCTTCAACAATTTCAACAACTTGACATAAATAAAACAGTGCTTTTGGTATGGACTCGATCAGGTAATTTTCTGTCTCTGTAGAAAATTGGTCGATGATCACCTGGAACTGAAGAGATTGCAGCTTTATCATGTTCCCTACTCCTAATACTCAAGTCTTCTAACATTTCCTGGGACACACGTAGTTGTTCGCAAATAATAGTTTGAAATGTTCGTAGTTACGTTTAGTTTTACATTTAAGCTACGGTTTCCAAGGTATTGCGCTGACGTAAAAACGCGACGGAATTACGCTGGCGAACTTACGTTGTAATCAGACACAAGGAATATGTGTACATGGTTTCCAAAATATTTCGCGGCAGACTTGCGCTCGCATTTACGGACGCAATTCCGCTGGAATTAAAAAGTTTTGATTCCGACGTAATTTCGTCGGCACAATCCATCGACGCAAAGTAGTCATTTTTGTTTTCTTCAGTGATAAACATGGCAAATCGAGTATATTTTACTAGAAGGACGATGAATTAATAGATTTAATTAAGTTGAATCCTCCTCTTTATAATTTTAAATATAAATGTTATAAAAACTTGTCAATAAAAGGGAATATTTGGCAGGATATTGCGAAATCTAATCTAATTTCTGAAATCTAATTTTTTGAATATATTTATGTATAATGTAAAGTAGTTCACGGTTTCTTTCGGCAGCATGTTTGTTTGTGCCGGGGTTCCTTTAGTCCATTCAGATTTATTTTGGGTAAAGATAATTGTGTTTTATTAAATATTTTTTCACTGGGAAATGGAATTTTAAAATTCCTCAACCAATGGTGTAGGATGGAGGCTGCTACAATTAATTTGTCGACTACTTCGGGTGCTACAGAAATCGGGGTATGAAAGCAACTGAAATAGTGAGCCTTCTAGCCCGTGATTGTCGATAATTATACCTAGCTTTTGTAATATCGACTGACTTGGAGGATATGTTTTCATCATGGTCTCCCCTAAGGCAAATGCTTCATCTCCAATTAAAACATAACGCAATGTAATCCGTGTGCTTGGGATAGTCGCTGGATCAGGAAATGAAAATTCATTATTCATTTATAAGTTTTCCCATATTAGATGTTGCATAAGTAATATTTCAATGCCTCTTCTTCCCCATTTTTCTTAAACATTACATCTACAGGATTTCTTCTTATCAAGCTCAACAACAAAATATCTTCTTCATCTGCAACCTCCTCTTGTAACAAGAAAAATCCTTTTTCCAACTCCTTCTGATTACTCCCCTAGACAATTGAATTGACTGTTCCTAACTGAAATATATTTTTTTGGAAACCATATACGACGAACTTGCGTTACGTCAATGATAACGCAAATACGCCGGCGCAATTCCGTCGCGAATTTACGTTGGCGCAATTCCTTGGAAACCGTAGCTTTAAGGCCGCAAGCGCAAAGTGGATACGCAAATTGGAGAATTTTGTATGCTCTTTGGAGAAATTTGTATGCTTTTCGGTCTGTCTGAAATCCACGTTCGTGTGCAATAGAAACATACAAATTCCTGTGCGATAAAAGAGCTCCAATTTGCGTTTCCACTTTGCGCTTGGGATGTAAAAGGGCCTTTATTGTTTAAGTTGCAAAGCTATCACGGTTGTATATTATGTAAACCAGTGGCGTGGCGTCTTTGGAAGCAAGGGATGCATTGAATCCCTTAAAATTTCCTAAGAAATAAAAATAAAAATTCAAAATTTATCAATTTTCTTTTACAAAAATTTCTTTTTCATTTTTTCATTCTGAGATTAATTTATGTTATTGCTGCTTTTTTTCTAGCCTCCACTGATAAGAAAAATTCATTGTCTCCAAATGAGAAATAGAATAGGTCTGTTCCAATAGAAAACCTGTCCTGTCGTAGCCTGCGAAAAGTTACTTGATTGGTGGGGGGAAATTTAGTCAAAATCCGGAAAAGTGAAGGAACGCTTTCTGGGATGTTTCGTGCAAATCAAGAAGACCATAACCTAAAAATCACTTGTGTCTTCAAAATAATGACATAAAACTATTGAAATTAATAAATTATTTATGAAATTATTCAAAATCTTGTGGCACCAATCGAAGAAATTATTTTCAGCACATCGTAATCATTTTGGTTTGATATGACAAGTAACAGCTGTTTTGACATGTTGAAAACGTCGTAAGATTTCACTCCACCTAAAAATCTCCTGCGGTTTCTTGGTCGAGGGGAAGTAAAAATTTCCCCGCTTTTCCGAGCATGAGATTCTATTGGAACAGAAATTGGGCGATTTCTTGGTCCCGCGGGATCCCGCATTCTCTATTGGAACAGACCTAATGAAAGCAATATTTTATGTTTTGTCCATGAGCGAAAGTTCTCTTCTCCTTCTCTCTGAATTCGCATACGAAAACTACTCTCCAAACGCAAAGAAACATGCCAGCGGACAGAATTTGAATTGCTTCCCTTGACTGTCCGTTGGAACCACTGACATATAGATATGGACCACGGTATACAGAAACAAGGTAATGTAATGGAGAAATGTCATTTGAGTGCTGACGTCACTTGGCACGCTCTTCCCATATAAAATCGGAGTTGTGTTGTTGTTTCTACATTAGTGCTGACGTCACTCGGCACGGAATTTCTACGATATTCGAAGCTGTCAGTCTCTGTTACATTACCTTGTTTCTGTATACCGTGGATATGGACCACGGTATCCAGAAACAAGGTAATGTAAAAGACGAAATATCGTATCGTAAGTGCGAATATCGTAGAAAAAGGCGACGTCACCCGGCAAGGTTAATACAGAAAACAACAACAATTTCGTTTTTGTATGGGGAAGACTTGCCGAGTGACGTCGCACTAATACGATATTCTACGATATTCAGTCTTTTACATTACCTTGTTTCTGTATACCGTGGATGTGGACTTCTAATTGACAACTTTCAATGACACCATTTTTCTCCAGAAGAAGAAGACCTTTTCTATGCAAACAACAATTTTTTTTTCGAATTTAGAGGAAAATAAGTAATAAGATGTATGTTATAATTGATAGAAATAATTTTCCATCATTATTTTTTATTTTGTAGCAGTTTTTTCGTTAAATAAATGTGTTTTTTTTAAATATGTGAGGGTTTTTTCCCTCTGTTTAACGAACTTTTAAAAATAAAGAAAATAGAGAAAGAAGAAAAAACTCTATAGCTGTCTAGTTTTTTCTAATTATGTTTACATCGCTGACATGCACTGAACTGTTTTTTATTTTAAAACCGATTAAAGTTCATAGGATTTTGAAGGGGGAACGAGACAACGATAGTTTTTGGTGCCACGTTTTTGTATGGGATGTTGCTTATTTAGCAGTCCATATCTATATGTCAGTGGTTGGAACGCACTTTGGTGCGAACTTGTGGATGAAGAGGGAAGTGGAGATGGGGAGACAGAACGAACGTTTGTTCTTGTGACCAGAGCCAAGGGAAGCAATTCAGGTTTTGCATCCATACGAAGTTCTGTCAGAATAATGTGAGTATATTTTTTGTTGGGTGAGAGCGGAGAAAAGTTTTCTAATAAGATTGGAGGGAATTCTTTTCTATGAGCAATCTGATTGGAAATGATTTTGTACAATGTGGATTGAAATTAATGATTGTAGAAAATAGTAAAAAGCAGTATTTTTGGAGTAATTAATTAATTAATTAAAATAAATAAAAAATTGTTTTGCCTGCGATTTAGTTGGTACGATTTGTTTTGTGAGTTAAAAATTGTGCAAGTAGTTTTAAAAAGTAAGTTTGAAAAAAAAATGGATAAATTAAAAAATATTTATATACCTATTATTTATGTTAGTTTTTTTAGTTTTGTTTTTGCTTTATTAAATATAATGGGTAATGTTGTTTTTGCATAATAGACGATTTTTTGAATCAATCCTTTGGGTCGCGTTGATTTACGGAAAAGAAATCCATAATTGAAAATGGTAGACCGAAACCAATATTACATATTTTAAGTGAAAATAAAACTTGCACTAGGCATGGCTTACCTGATGTCAAAATAAGCAAAAAAAATTTGTTGGTCTTGTATTTTATTTTCAACTGAAAAGAACGTTTGGCGGCCTTCGGGATCGAATGATTTAAATAATTTTCATAAAACCGTTGATGGGCATGGTTAAAAATCGTTCGAGCATTTAAAATCGGTTTTAGCTCTTTCTAAATGCGGTAAAGTCCAAAGGATTGAAAATCTAGTAAACACTTTTAAATCCTCAATTATGAGAACAATGAGTTAGTTAAAAAGAACCGGAAAATTATTAAAATTTGTATAGATGTTGTTTGCCACTTGGCAAGTCAGTAGCAAGCCTTTCGCGGTCACCGCGAGGGTCAAGATTCTAATAATCGGTTATGTTGAATTAATTTCACTTTTGGCCAAAAATAATCCAGAACTTAAAAATAAGCTTCAGTATTTTCTGGATCAAACAATATTCAAAATGATCTAAGGCTATTTCCTGCACTCTTACTAAAAATTAAAATTACTTCTGAAATCCAAAATTCTGAGTTTGTTGCAATTATTTGTGATGAAACCACAAATCTATGTTGTCAACCACTCTGAGATACATTTGTTCCTCTGGTGACACGAAAGAAACTTTCATTAGTTTTAAAAATATTTCCGATGATAGAAGAGCAGCTCGTTTGAATGAACATGTAGCTCATATTATGCAGAATTTCGCATGTGGTTCCAAGTTACAATTGCTATGGCGGAGCTTCAGTTATGGCGGGTGAAGTTAGAATTAAAAAAACTTCCAAATGCTCTTTTTGTAAACTGCTTTGCCCACCGCTTAAATATTGTTTTATCGCAATCATGTGACAAGATTCGTGAGCGTCGAATCTTCTTTCAGTCAATTCACAGGTTTCTCAAATTTCTTTAGTCACTCAACTAAACGAACCGCTATTCTCGACTTGTTTTTAAAGCGAAAACTTCCAAAAGTAGCTCACACTTGCTGCGATTTCAACGAAAGACTTTTTTTTATCTATTCATGATAATATAGATAATCTTAATACTGATTTTGAGCTTATACCGTGCATCCGCGGAACGGAGTTTTTCCAGACAAATTTTGTCAGATTTCATCCCCTACAATTCAAAGCACGCCACGCCACTGATGTAATCATTATGGCCAAACAATTTGTTTTTACTTCGCTTTTATCTAAAGATAAAGCAATTGCTTATTTTGCTTGTTGGTAAATCCGGCACTGCCTGCTTGAACCAACAATCCTCACTTTACAGTTAGCAGGGGGCAATTGGGGAACTGTTTGCACTTTGTAAAGGGACATCTTCAGGTCCTTCACCAAAACTCGACGCAACGAACGTCTGCTGATGCCAAATTTGTGTGCATTGTTGCCTGGTTGTTGTTTGTGGACTCTCACGGACGTCCTCAGCCACAACAGCGATATTCATAGATCATTGCTTACATCTCTAGTGTGCCCAGTTTGCACGAGAGCTCAACCGAACGCTTAATTGTTCGAGCACATGGTGCAACACGACGAGGAAAACGGCGACGAAATTCACGTTGTGTTAAAAAAACAGAGCAGAAATTGGTAAAATAAGCTGTTAAAATAATTCCGCGATTTTCAGGTGTGTTTCACTCTATTGCTGGTTGTCAACTAATTCGCTATCTGTCTACAACACAAATGTCAAACCACATTGACATTTGATGTCATTTACAAAAATTATAGCACATTTACATTATGACATTACTTCCACCTTGTAGATCCACACCGCTGCTGACATGTCTATTTAGTTAGACCTTTTTTAAGAATTTCATTATCTTTTTGAGTGATAGGACGACCACAACGTCACTCATCTTTCACATCAAAATTACCAGAACTATTTCCAAGTAGCAGATTTTGATAAAGTGCCCCCAACACACAGAGCACAAATTTTTCACAGGCTTATAATAATAACTGTCACTTTTTAAAAGATCGTTTAGTGGCGTCGCTGGGATCAGTGGCTCATGGCTTATTTTCAATTGACTCCATCTATATCTCAATGACAGTAGGTGTGTGAAAAAATATTCTTGCTGATTCATTTTAAATAAATAATTTTCTTTATTGTTTTTGTTTTAAATATATTTATGTTCTGATCTTCTGATATTCATACCCAGTTAATATTCATGAATTACACGTGGAACAAACTGAATGAATCTTGATCAATAGACGGAAAGATACGAGGATATATCCCCTGTGACCACCAGCGTACATATATTTACACATAAAAATGTTCTGTTCAAAGGTACATAATTTATAACCAAATACACCAATAAAACTCACATCTAACTGGTCATTTCAACAACTTTAAGATATATTACCGGCATCCCTTTCACCATATAACCACAAATAAGGACCCGAAATGCCCCATTAATACTGGTTATGGTATGGAAATTCCACTAAATTTATATTGACTGCAGCAGGATCAATTCCGTTTCTGTTGCCCATCTCGTCCCTTTTAATATTCTTGCAAGAAATGATTATTTTAAAACTTAATGTGATTCGCTGAATTTTTCATGGTATCCAATATTTTATGACCGATAAATTTCCGGGATATAAAATTGCTTACTTAATCTTTAACTTGAACTCTCCGGGGCACCCTAGCTCCTCGGCCGCATGTTGATTCATTAGGTGTCATTCCGGGATACAAGAGTTACAACCGCCAACGTACCCCCAACCACCAACGAATCGTGCAGATAATCCTTATACCAGGACTCGCCTGCGGGATTACGATGTTGACCAGCTCCACGCAATAACATTTAGCCGAAGAGGAGGATTCCGATGTCAATGACCACGATGTATTCTGCTCGCATTTAGAGGCTCGGCCACAAGTTGCTCCCCATGGAAAAATAAACTCGATACTAAAACAGGAAAATATCATAGTACCCCGCACCCCTCGAAATCCGCCCCAAAAATGACCTCTCCGCACTGTGCTTTTTGATACCAAACAAGGGTATGAGTTCCGCGGGTGAATCCTTATAAATTATTCCGGTCAACCTAACGCGCGAGCCGTTAACCGTTAATGTTTCAAAATCATGGATATAACAATTCCGCATAAATTTTCAATATTGTTCGCCCGGAATTTGGGGCGGGGATGGACGTTATGTTTTATTGCAGATGATTTAAATAACAAAATTTCATTCCAAATGGATGAATGGGGTGGGGGTGAGTATGCTTCTAACCACCCCGCCCCTTCCACAAATTTTGATTGTTGCAAATTTTTTGTGATTGGAGCTTGAAATTTTATTGCACCTTTTTTGTGATGCTGAGGATTTTGGTGAACGTGGCTTTTTTACCGGTGAGGGATTACATCCTTATGGAATTTCAAAAATTGCAATCAGACAGTTGTGCACTCTTAAATTTGCACAATTTGCTTCAGATTGGCAGTGCCGGCGGATCGTGTTGGGCCCGGATGGGTAGTCAGAAAAAATCTTGAGGGGTTTTAAATCGTTGATTTTCGCTCTTCCCTTCGTCGAGACGCTTTGGATTTTTCGCTGACATGGGATTTGTGGTTCATTAATTTCAAAGTTGCTACTTGATTTGAAATTTCTTCGAATTTTGAATCTCGAGACCAGCCCAAATCATCGGTTACTGCTTTTATCTTCTCATACGATTCAATAGCCCATAGATTACATTTCTGTAGATCTGCCTTCCAAATCAGTTTTGCAAATATCCGAAGTTTAGTCTAGTGTAATATAAAAAATGCAGCTGCTCTTATTTCTTCCATGATTTTCGACAATACTGTAGTAGCCATAAAATCTAGAATTTTATTCTGACAGTCTTCATCGAGCCATTTGTGATCATCTCTTTGCAGCCATGATGCCAGTTCAGTCACATCTTCAGCTCGAGCCTTTGAAAATGTCATGAAATTTGAATTTTCATAGTTGTTGGCTCCTCTCAGGGAAAGACCTTGTCTGACCCCCACTGACCTTATCAACATTTTTTACGCTTCAAGGCAGTCTATATGAAGAGAACTAGTGGCATGAAACTCTAACCCCCATGTCCATGATTCCAGTTGTAGAATCCATCATCAACCCTACTTGGATGCGATAGCACGCAAATCTAATTGGCTATTAACTTCATCTCGCACGCTTCGGTGCATATAGTGCAAATCGCTTTGTTGTTTTTAAGTTGAAGCCATGCGTAGTCTTTCGCCTATTTTTTAAAAATAACCAGCACTGAAGACTTATTTAAAGCACCAACTAGAAAATTGGATTAAATAGTGTTAGGTCTTGTGAAAAATCAGCGGGAAAAGAATCGCATGAGAAAATAGGTCGCAAAAGTTTCATAATTATTGCTGTAACTCGTATACATTGTATACTTACTTTCACGATTTTGACTATTATCTGACCCAACAGGGACATCTCTCAAAGGTCCAGTGGATCCTACGTCTAAGGAGTTTTACAACAAAGTAAATATTTAAAAAAAATACCGCAGGTAAAACATGTGACATTGTACAACTGAACGCCCCCGATGTAACGAAAATTTGTCGGTCGCCACTTCGGGCGATCTTCGGCAAGCCTCGGCAAGACTTGGCAGTAAGTGTGTTCCGCATGTATGTTGTTAATACTATATTTGTATAATTACTTCTTTGAAGCAAATACTTATTCAAACGCATAACACACGAAGAATCTTATTAATTTAAAAACGTAGGATTTTCTTTCACTTTTGTAGAGGTTCCCGACACCCACGCGTATATTTTTTTATTATTTCTAATTTATTGGGATTTGCGGGGAGAATGTGTAGCACGAAAAAACTTATATCCGGCTAGCATTTAAAGGGGCATGCCTCAGGCAGCGTGTGGGCCTCATGTGGCAAATGAGGGGCATGCCGAAAGAGGGATTTCCCGGTCGGTTCCCTATGAGACCCCTGTAACAAACAAGGAGCATGCCGAAAGAGGGATTTCCCCTTAGATTGCTCATGCGTACCACAGAAAGAAAAAATCTGCGATACTGAAGTGAGGTATGCCCTATCAGTTTCTCATAAGGGCCCCATAAGGCAAACCTCATTACAAATGAAATGGGACAATCCCTTACGCCTTACGTATTCGGAAAGCTTTTTAAAAGCTCAATTTTACTCATAAAGCTTTAGTTTTTGCTGTTCATATTTCAGACAATTATGTTGATGGAATTGAAGGCTGTCTTTAGCACACTTAGACCGGTTCTTTTCGATTGCGGAGGTAAGCAGCATATGACGTGATTCGTACTCAGATAGGCGACCGCTTGGGAAAACAACATTTGCGCTTGAAAATAAAAATCTTTCAACACCGCCACAAGTTTTTATTTATTAAGGCGAGTGTACATACCAAGAATAAAGTGGAAAAACAAAACGCCCTGTACAAAACGCAAGCGCAAAGTTTCGTCGAAAGCTCGAAACTTTTTACAGCTGTCAAACGTAAAAGAGGAAACAATTTAATAAGCTGCAAAGCCTTTTAGATTATATTAAATTAATGTGTAGTAAAAGAGACAATTTTATTAGTTTCAAACATTTTCTCACTTCGTTTTTGAGTTAAAAAAATTAACGCATTTTTCAAACTGTCGAAAACAAGTTAAATATGCAAAAACTAGGAGAAATGGCATATTTAAAGGCATTAGAATATTGAAATTTAACCAAATTAAAAGCTTTTTTTCGGTCTACGCATTCGTTAAGTAGAGTAGGGCTTACTTTGAGGTTGCCATTTTCTGTTGATACGTTGGTGAAACAGGGATAGAACCATCTTTGAGATAAAAGAGCTCAGATTTGCTCTTCCACTTTATTCTTGGGATGTAAACCTGCGTTAAATGTTATCCGGGTATTTTTAACTTTAGCGTTTAAGAAAATAAGCGTTAAAGTAATCGGAGCACAAAAATACACAATAGTGTATACAAATTTTTTTTTAATAAGAATCATGGCCATTATTTGCATATCTTCTAGGAATACTATATATAAATTGAGTATAATGAAACTTAAAGTGAGCTATTTAATAACTGTGTACAATTTTAATATAGAAAGATAGTGTGACGCTCGTTGCTCAAATTCCGGGTGGGTATTTTACCCACCCGGAATTTTTCGGGTGGGTGCTGCTACCCACCGTACCCACATTATCCGCCGGCACTGCAGATTGGTATGAGTGATATGACAGTATACATCTGGAATAACGATTGGATTCAAATCGAATGACACTGAGCGGGATCACTCTTTTTGGGTCGTTTTTCATGCCTATACACATAGTTACCCTTAGCCAATTGTGTAGTGGAATGAAGTTGGTCACATTATGGTGCAATGTGAAGTAGCAAGCTTAGTTCGAATGATACCATAAGTTTGGGGCTCTGAGAAGTAGGACTGATGTTGAAGGAGGTGGCGATGAACTCTTGGATGCTGCAGGAACTCGGTAATAAGATTGTTGCACAGTTACGCCTTAGATGGTTAGCGATTCATCGCGTCCACTGACAATGATGACATATTTGAGTGAGGACATTAAGCGGTCACTGATAGATCAATTTATTCTATTTGGATGGATTCTAGCTACATGTTTGTTGATTATTGTTTCCGTGATTTTATTGGGAATATTAATAATCGCTTTTGGGCGGTAGTTGAAGAAGGCTTTTTTTAAAAAAAGTACGGGAGTAACCCATATGTTGGGCACCACGACCAATTTAGGCCTATTGTGTACATAGCACCACAAACCGAAAAGAGCGTGGCCTTCCGGATGAAGGTGAAAAAGTTGAAGAAGACCGGACTTGTGTGGGGCTCAGAAGCTCTCTGATAAATATTCTTCTTCTAAGCCAGATCAGAGGAGGAAGTTCACAAAGAGCGTGTGTGGAAGTCTTGTCGTCTTCTTTATAGATTCCGCATTCAGTCTCCTAACAAAGTAATAGGTTGTTGAGGTGGTATCGCAGCCCCACATGGCCAGTCAGATAACCACCAACAGCCCAAGGTCCGCACTATTTAGAGTGATAAGGTTCCATTAGACAAAGGATCTCATCAGGTCTTTAGCTTGTTTAAGGCTTGGAACACATTTCCAATAGGTTATGTTCCGTCCCTTAACCCAGCCCTTTATCAAGGACTTGGTGGTGGTCCATGAGATGCCACAGATCAGCGTATTAGCCCCTCCCGAGAGTTAGTCCGCAGCCTCCTTACCAGAGTTGGGCATTATTCGAATAGATTGTTATTTGAATAATTATTTGAATAATATTTTATTCGCAATATAATTATTCGCGAATAATTCATTTACGAATAAGTTATTCGTAGATAAAAGGCCAACGAATAATTTATTCGTGATTTTATTCGTTATTTTAAAAAAGTGTGAGAGAGGTGTCGTGGGACACCCACACCCGGGAAGAGCGATGCTCTCAACTAATTCAATATTAATTCTGTTGTGATCACTGTAAACTCAAGTATTTACTTTCTAAATACATCAAGCGTTTAAACCGTTGTAGACGAATTTTAAACACTTTGCGGCGTTTAATGAGTAAACACTTAAGTGTTTAATTAGTAAACGTTTGTAGCGTGTTTTTGGTTATGAATATTAAAAATTTTGTTGATAGAACTATTAATCAATACTATATTAAAACATAATACTATCATTGCAAAAAGTAAAAAAAAAAAAATTAAAAAAAAACAAAAAAAATCCAACCCGAGTGTTGTTTTTCCCAGCGGTCTCCCGACTAAGTACAAACCGTTCCCAATATTGCTTGGCTTCCGCGATATAACGAGATGTGCTTTATTGAATATACTGAATGGTAGCCTTGGCGGGCATTAGCATAATTGCGTGAAATATGGGTCGCTCATATTTTTTCTCGTGTTATCACTGCAAATCTCCGCTTTTGAAAGTGTTTTATTTCAAAACGCCTAATACGTTTTATATTGACGTCACCTATTTGATTAACATTTAAGTGTTTTAAAAGTGTTGACAATGTCAATCAAATGGGAAACGTCAAAATAACACGTTTTAAGCGTTTTGAAATAAAACACTTCTAAAACCTCAGATTTCCAGTGATACTGATAATTTTAAATTCGTAATATTTAAGCAGCTTTATGGTTTTATTTTCATATTAAAAAAATACCTATCAACAAAGGCGTGAAAATTTCAGGATACCTAAACTAAGTTAAATAAATGAAAACAACAAATGAAGTGAAAAAAGACCAAACAATGAAGAATAGGTATATTCTAAAATAATTTTGGATGTAATTTTGGTTACTTTTTTTGCTTTGGTTTATTACTCAAATAACAAGAATTTTTTGGCCATTTTGAAAAAACAATTTAAAATTTTTTATCAGATCTCGTAGAGAATTTTGGGACCTTTAATATGAGCTCGAGATATAAAACTTTTTGTATTTTGGCCAATTGCTAATTAACGAATGCATATTTAGAGGTATAATTTGGACTGTATCATGTTGAAACCTATTCATTTTATAGAAACTTATTTTCAAGCATTGTAGTGTAAGTGTTGTTAATTGAGTGATTTCTTCGGTTTTTTCATAAAGCTTAGTGTCAAAATGCAGTGTTACTTAAAATTCTAGTTCTTTTGTATGATAATAAAAATTACCCGAAAAAATTAAATGTTTTTATTTTTTTATTTCAGAGAAAAGTACCTCTTAATGGATCACCCGATATTTCATTTTTAGAGAAACACTTCCCACCCCTAAACACTTTACCGTTTGAAAATAAAACGCTAGAGCGTTTAGTTTCCCATAAGTGTTTTATCATAACTAAGTGTTTACCTTCCCAAGTGTTTAATTGGCGAATAAGTGTTTTTCTTTTAAACACTTGTGTTTAGGTTAGAGTTTTTTGGTAAGCACCTTACGCGTTTAGTTTCTGTAAAATGCTTTAAGTGTTTAAGAATCACACACTTTAGCGTTTAGATTTTGTGCATTAAGCGCTTCTTCTGTTTTAAGAGTAAACACTTCCCACCATTACATACTTTATCGTTTAGAAATAAAATACTAGAGTGATTTATTTCTAAACACCTGCTAAACACTTGGATTTGCAGTGATATTATTGGTAGCGTAGCGTAAATTAGTTTTATAAAAATACACAATAAAACACTGCCACAGTCCATAACACTTAAAATTGTTTTTGTAAATTGCTAATATTCTGGCTACTCTCGCCAGCCTTCGGAATCTGTTTACCAGAGCAGAGCGGCTAATAAAATCACTAGTAAATGTATATTGTGGTGTTTTTGGATTTTGAAAGTGCGTGATTCGTTTATTCATTGAAGTTATGGAGTTAGAGACTTTGGACTCTAATAATTCCCAATCAAATCAAATTTGTACGAACAATTTGGCAAGGTTTAAATAAAATGTTGCGAATGTGTCTGTGAATCAAAACTGTGTAAAAACGACATTGACTTTGTTAGATAGCAAATTTTTTAAGTATGACTCTTCATGTTCTAATGGAAAAAGCGTTCTGATGATCTGTGTTGAGTGTGAGCGTAAAGTTGTAAAAATTAAAGGTTGTCCAAAGTAGTCGTCAAACTTTTCGAGCCATTTAAAAAGAAAACATGGGAATGAAGCCGTTGCAGAATAGAACGAATATGCCCAGCAGGTGAAACAAAAGAGACATCATAGTGAGAACACTGGAAGAGAGGATTCTTCAGCTTCAAAGTCAACCACAATTTCCCAAACAGACTTTGAACATGATTTGGTGGTATTCTTCATCAATTCAATGAATTCCCTGAATGCAGTAGAAGAACCATTTTTTATTACAATGTTAAATAATTTGGGATTACAAAACCACGGAATAAATGTCATCAGCCATCAGAACATTGAGAAGGAGAATTGATGCAGAACACGCGCTACAAATCTCCCAGATCAAATTGATCTTGGAAGCTGCACAATACATGTACTGTTGTTAATATATGGTCGAGTCGTAAAAGAAGTTTTCTTGGAGTAACTGCTCATTGGATCGATGTGGACCTTAGCCGGCACTGCAAAACACTAGCTTGCAGAATGTTTCCTGGAATTCATAATATTATGAACGCTGATACTTGACGAAATTCACACAGAATTCAATCTGAATCCCGCGAAGATACTCGCAACAGTTACTGATAATGGTTCCAACATCATCGAAGCATTCAAAGAATTTGCTGTATCAATTCGGACCTCAGATTCGATTGATTTCGAAGAAGATGATTTGGATGATGAAGAAGATGAACTGGTAAACCTGCCAAGTCAAGCAGATTGTCTGACAACATGTTTGAAGAAAGAGTAGTGATGAAAACGAATATTAGGAAATTCTCATAACTGTAAATACCTGCTAATTGAAAGCAAATAAATATTTGATTTAAATACCATTATTCCTTCTTTTATTTGTATTCATTAATCGACTAACGAATAAAATAATTTATTCGTCTTCGAATAACCTTTCTTTGAATAATGGAATTATTTATTATTCGTGAAAAGCAAAAGAAACAATTTATTCATTCGTTATTCGAATAAATTTTGTCCAACTCTGCTCCTTACCCTTGATACCCCAGTGCCCGGGGACCAGAAGAGCGAGCTAGTTTTTTCACTGATACGGCTTTGGAGCACGTGAAAGCACCATGCAACTATTTTTGAGGAAGACTTCCACTGATGAGAGCGCCTTGATGGCAGTTTGACTGTCTGAAAAAATTGTTACTTTAGATCCTTTTAAACCCTCTGTTTCCAGTGGAGTCCAGTCCAATAATTCCTCCAGTTTCGTGTAGTTTGGTCATAAGTTCGTTGACACCTAGTGACCAGAGTAGCGGGACAAAACTATACCTTGAGGGCAACTCTTGATACAAATAGTGGAGTCGTCCAAGGAAGACCATGGCATTCATACACTAAATTGCGTTGGGTCGTTGAGAGCCAGGGCACTAGAAATAGAATCAAAACCTCTTTTATACATATATATAGAGGAAGGAAGAGCTCCAGCTGGCACCATTAGAATATCATTTACCTACATCTTATCCTCATTTACGTGATACCGCAGGTAAAGCAGACCCAGCATCTCCGCTTGGCAATTTTAGGTGTGATTTCTGCAACTCACCTTGAAGCGTAGATTTAAATCATCAGAAAAGACATCACCACTTTGCCCGCAATTATGGATATTTACATATCTTCCGGTCACTTTTATAAAGCGATCCATTAACTTTAAAGGTTCTATGATGAGTCTGGAACACTTTTATTTTCGGAATCCCTTTCGTGAGCTTCATGATCTCCCTGGAACTATGGACGTGATCCAGGCTCTTCATATGCCAATATTGTGTTCTCGTCGGATGCACTACAGCAACTCGTTACAAATAAATGAAAATGCAACTACGGCAAGCGTGGCATCACTGCAGTGGGTTTGGTGCGAAATGAATCTACCACTAATATCCGCTCATTCCAATCCCTATACAGTGTCCAAGTGACGAGTTACTGTTTACTGTGTGGCACTTGTTCAATCCGATCACCGAGGTATATGTTATTCTGACTTCGGTGAAGTACACCAATTTAGTCCATTTTCACTATTCTGAACTTTTCTTCAACGTGGTGTGTTATTTCCTTCCCCCCACTGCGGTATAAGCTCAGATATTTGTCTCACTCCCATTGCTCTCCAATCTGAAGACGTCTACTATAGTCTTCCTAGAGTAAACAATAGAGTCTGCCTTGCTGACCTTTATGGTAAGGCCTTGTTCTGTGCACCACTGTTCTACCACTCGAAGGCCATTCCCTATGAATTCCTTGATTCCGCCACACTACTGCCCTTCCAGCCTTAGCACAATCTTCTTGGTATGATGTAGTCACATCCACATCTTTTAGAAGCTGCATTTGATATTGGCTGTCTAGTAGTAAGCTTAGTACGGGTATATAATAAGTTTGGGGTTATGGGTAGCAATGGCCGATGAACCATTTGAACTGTTGGATGTTGTAGGAGCTTAGAAAAAAGGTAGGTAATAGAATTGACCCCTGGAGGAGATCGACAGATATGGTTTAGTGCGTAGATTCGACTCCATCTAATATAATTTTGAACGGCCAGAAAAAAACTCTCAATCCAGTTTTTTTAGATTTAACTCGATAACAACAGTTTGTAATTTAGTCAACAGAGCTGGGTGAAATTTTCTGTCAAGAACTGTGGAGATATCTGGAGAAACCAGAATTAAAGCAGGTTTTCACATGTCTTGTGGCACAAAGATCAATTTTGGGTCAACCCATAAATTATTTCAGTACTCTGTGCTGACTCGGTTATTCCATGTGCGCTGGTGAAGTTAGTCGTTACATCTTTTAGAAGATGCATCTGAAAGTGGCTGTTGTCTTCATGTTGAATGTTGAGGCTGCTCTCTCTTTCTGTTGATATGCTTTTAATGATTTGTGAGGCAACAATCCCAAAATATTGCTATGTCTAGTAGTAGGCTTGGTTTGAAGAAAAGAGGAGAATAGGAAAGGTTACAGGGGGTGTGGGGGGTTGCTCGAGGAAATATCGATGAACCTTACATTTGAACTCTTAGGCGCCCATTAGACGATAGCTTTCAGTTTTGCCACAGTTTTGCCAATGACTGACGAAAAACCTAACGTCTAAGGTGATGACTGACGTAATTCTCCGTATATTTTGATTTCCATTAATCATGACTGATGGAATTGAATGCCGCTTCCATGAACGTGTAATGGATGCCTTAGATGTTGTATGAAATCCGAAATACTGACTGTGGGATATTATTCCACTGTCGAGTTGTTCTATTCATAAGCAAACTTCTAGACCGTATTGTGCGCGAAAAGGGGTTGTAGGGTATGTGGATGGGCCGTAACAGGCATAGCGATAAAGTATAGAGAGGGCTGCTACATTCCTACGGTGGCTTAAATGGTCTATGGAGGCGCGAAAGGTGCCATCACCAATGAGTTTGATCGCACGATTTTGCACCTTCCACCGAGATTTACATTTACATTTACATTTACTTTATTTTAAAAATAGTACATCAAGATTATTATTATCTTATAACGCTAAAAGCGTATGTACTTAAAATTAACAATATGGCTATTAAAAGGAGAGTGAAATGTATATTTAAAAGAATGTATATAAATATAAAAAACAAAATAAAGTTTAAATAGTTGGGAAATTGTAAACTAGAAACAAGTGAGAATACGAGGATGCAACTCGATCAACTTCCCTCAAGAATCGGGTCTGCGACAAGGAGATTCGATCTCACCAATACTTTTTAACATTGCTCTGGAAGCAATAATGAGGGAAACACAGCTTAATGGAGCAAATAGCATCTTCACAAGGAACATTCAGGTACTAGCCTTCGCAGATGACATAGTCATAATTGGACGCAAAGCGCAAGATGTAAAAGAAACCTTTTCCAAAATTGTCCAAAGTTCAGCAAAGTTCAATCTACGAGTAAATGACACAAAAACAAAGTATATGTTCGTATCAAAACGAGGACAACGTTTAGGGCGAAGTATCAGCCTTGATGATCATAGTGTGGAAATTGTAGAAAACTTTATCTATTTAGGGACAATGCTTACTGCAGAAAATAAGATAAAGGACGACATCCATAGACGCATCGTAGCCGCAAATAAAACCTATTTCGCACTAGTCCCGGTCCTAAAAAACAAAGAAATTTCAAGACAGTGCAAGGTCAGACTATATAAAACATTAATCCGCCCAGTTCTATGCTATGGGTCTGAGGCTTGGACATTGACCCAACAAACAGAAAATCAACTTAAAATCTTCGAAAGGAAGATCTTAAGAAGAATATTTGGTCCTGTCAGGGTTAACCAGAACGAATGGCGCATTAGAACAAACGAAGAGCTTCAAGAAATGTATGACGAAATAAATATAGCTACATACAACATACAAAAAATTGAATAGACTGCGATGACTCGGAGAAGTTGGAAGAGCTTCAGAAGATAGAATGCTAGCCAGGATTTTTAATGGTAGACCATCAGGAAGAAGAAGAGTAGGACGACCAAGAAATAGGTGGATAGATGACGTGCTAGCAGATATACGGAAATTTCGTATAACAAATTGGAGAGAGCTAGCAAGACGTAGAGATGACTGGAAGAGGAGACTTCGAGAGGCCCGAGTCCTGCAAGGACTGTAGCGCCATCCAAGAAGAAGAAACTAGAAACTAAAACAAAACAAATAAAAAGAAAAGAATACTAACAAGAAGTGAGATTGAAGGAAATATTATTGACTAGTTAAGTAACTAAGGAGACGTTTCCTGAACACACTCAAAGACCCCGAACTCTGTATTTCAGCAGGTAGACTGTTCCATAATTGAATAGAATGAACAAAAAAAGATCTCTGCGCAACTAAATGGGAGAATCTAGGTAGAATTAGGAGTGCTCTTCTAGTCGTACGACCGAGTCGAAGATACTCATGGAGATATGATGGGCGGTCAGAGTGTAGAAGTTTGTAAACAAACGACATTGCTTTGAGGGATAAATATACACCAAGTGTGCAACCCAGAACGGAAGAACGATATCGGCTGATATGGTCAAATCGACGAAGATTATAAACAAACCTTGTACAATCATTAAATGCTACATTCAGTTTATCTCGACATGAGGCATCAAGAGAAGGAAAAACCAGGCTGGCGTAAGTGATATATGGTAAAATTAATGTTTTGATTAGCTTTGATCGAGTTTCTATGGGCAGAATAGAGGCGTATAGCCACAGACGGCGCAAATTGCCATATATTTTAGATAGGGTATGAGAAACTTGATCACAGCAGGTTAATTGCGAGTTCAGATAGACACCTAGATTTTTGACTCGTAATTGGTAAGGTAAGTACGTGTTCATGAGGATGATGGGTGGAAGGAATGAAAAGTCTAATGGACTCCTGTACATTGGAATACAATAGGATTTAGATGCATTTAGTAGTAAGTGGTTGGATAGAGACCACTGATAAATACGCTCAAGATCGGCATTGATGTTGTGTACACAGTTCTCTACAAATCCAATGGGACTATTTAAATAAATTTGGACATCATCAGCATACATGTGCAGCTTACAATTTGTTACAGCACTGCTGAGATCATTTATATACATAGTGAAAAGTAACGGTCCTAGTATGGAACCCTGGGGAACACCGCGCGTGATTGGTAGAGGATCCGAAATTGAGTTTTGTAGCCACACTTTTTGACATCGATTATGTAAGTAATCTCGAATTAAGGAAGCAGCTGATGTTGAAAAACGCATGTGGTCTATTAGCTTAGTGTCTAGAAGCTGATGGCTGACACTGTCAAATGCTTTACTGAAGTCAAGAAGTACAAGAAAAGCAATGTCATCAGAATCAAGAGCCATCCGCAGGTCGGTGGTCACTTTCAGTAGTGCGGTTTCACAACTACACCTTTTGCGGAAACCAGATTGAGCATTCGACAACAGGGACCAGGTTTCGCAGTGATCTTCGATTTGCCATGACATTAGTTTTTCCAGTACTTTGCCTAAGAAGCATAATATGGTTATTGGACGATAATCGGCGGGGCCTTTCGGGGATTTGCATTTAGGTAGTGCGATCACTTTTGCTTTTTTCCACTGAACCGGAAAGCAAGATTTTGTCAGGCAGCTATTGAAAATGTGAGTGATATAGGGGAGGATCACAGGAAAAATTAACTTCAGGAAGATGGGTGGGAGATTGTCTGGACCGACTGAATCAGATTTAATCGAGTAAAAAGCTTTATGGACTTCCGTGTGATTCACATTACGAAAACTGAAAAGGTCAGTGTTACTATCAGTTGTCCTTGAGCAACGAGGCACCTCGCGTATATTCGTTGTGGCGATAAAATAATTATTTAGTTCATCAGCGCTAAGGCTGATCTGGGCTTCACCTTCATCACCGTGAATGCCAAGTTGTTTAATGTTTTTCCAAAGTTTCTTAGCAGGTAAATTAGGGCTAAGCTTAGATGAGTAGAACTGCGCTTTTGCTTTGCGGATGGTGAAAGTTACTAAGTTCCTGACATTTTTGTAGGCATTTAAATTCACAACAGTTTTGTTTTTCTTATATTTTCTAAACAAAAATTCTCTCTCAGAGATAAGTCGACTTATTTGAGGGGAGAACCAAGGAGAGGTAGAAGGAAATACGCGTTTTGTTTTCACGGGTGCAAAAGATTCGTGTAGATAATAACACAGCGAATGGAAATGTTCTACTTGGTTGTCTATGTCAGGGAGGCGATAAATTCGATCCCAAGGTAGTAAGGAACATTCATGCAGTAGTGCTGGGATATTGATAGACTTATAATCGCGATAGGAAAACAATTTCTGCTGAGTGCTTCTGACTGTGAATTTTAGGGATAGATACAGAATGTCATGATCGAGGTAACTAGGTGGGCTAATCTGATTATGAAATAAAACATTTTCAACGTTCGACACAAAAAAGAGATCCAACAACGATGGATTACTACTGTTTAGATACGTCGGAAGTTGGTTAACGGGCTTCAGATCAAACGTGTTGAAAAAATTGAGAAATTTTTTGGAAAGTGCATTATTGGATAATATGTTTACATTAAAATCTCCCCAAATTACGATATTTTCATACTTCGGTAGCGTCGGAGAGCCATAATTCCAGCTCGTTTGCTTCAGTTAACGAGAAAATTCGAGGAGGACAGTAAACCACAGTGGCGAGACATTTGCTATATCCGCAGCTAACTTCAATGCTAAGGAACTCCAAAGCATTAGAAACAGACTCCTTAACTTTAGAAGGCCTGAGGTTTTCCTTAACATAAACAGCTACTCCACCACCAGAACGATTTTTTCGATCATTTCGAAACAGATTGTAGCCATCTAATGAAACAAGTTTCGAGGGGACATGATCGCGTAAAGAGGCTTCAGACACCAGTATGGCATGTATATTCGATCCACGAAAAATTTCCTGGAATTCATCGATTTTATTACGTAGACCTCGCGCGTTAATGTGGCAAAAATTTAAGCCCTGGGCTCTGCTTTGGAAAACGTTGAGCAGTGTTCTAATTTTGTTCATATATATGTAATTTCTTAACCGAAGTCACAGAAATGGGGTAAAAAAGTGGGTTCAGGATGCGGCGCGGTTAAAATCTCAAAATCTAAAAACATGCAATAATATTCTAACATTACAACACCAAGAAGAGAAAATATAAAAATTGAAAATAAACTTAAGAGAAATTAAAAATAAGTCTAAGAGAACTAAAAGAGAAATAATAAAAATATGTACAATAAAAAAAAAAATATAAAAGTATAAGCATGCGTATACGAAACTCCACAAAGAAAGCGGGTTGCTCCAAATTCACTAGGGACATCCTGGAGTTGAAGAAGAGTTGATGGCTTCATTCAAATCAAGAGCTGATTTAAATATACGTGGCTGTTTGTTTCTCTCCAGCTGAACATAGACATAACCCCGACGAGTGAAGACCGAAGCGACGCGATTCTTTTTTTGAAGATTCCGAGCCGTGAGGAATATGTCATTGTTCTTTGTTGTCAGGCTTTCGTTGACGTGAACAAGACTGAGATAATAGGAAGGTTGGTGTTAGCTTTGTTGGAGATGAGGCAGGACTTCGTTTGAGAAACATATTGGATAAAAACTGATACTGAACGAAAAGCCTAAAGTTGAAAGAACCATATAGAAGTGAAAAGAGATTATCTATTGAATGTAATTTTTTTAACAATACTATAGTTTTAATTTCTCATCATTTTTAACCTGTCGCTTATCCCTTTCGGCCAGCATAACCGTTCATTTGATATTTTTTCGCAAGATTGCCTAATCGACTATCTTTACATAATTTTAGGAATAATTCCGCATACTTTCGGTATGATAGATCGGGTTTTACTTATATTGCTAAAGAATTAATCAATTCGAATGAAACTGACAAAAAAAGTTGGTGTTAATTGGTGTTGGATCGGTGTTGATTGGAGTGAATTTGGTGATATTTGATGAAAAAAAATTATTGTATTTACTTATTATCTGAAAAATGTGTTCCGACTATTTTTAAGGAAGATATCGAAAAAACGAGGGGGGGGGGGTGTAATATGGAGATACTACTATATTTACTGTCAGCGCATTTTTTCTTCTTTTGATAAATATTTTATCGTATACCTTGAAAAAGTAATTGCATTTATTAACCTTTTTAAAAAAAACTTCCGTAGGCCAAATAGTTATGCCTTTTAGGGCTGGTTTCACCCCTTTCCACATCTGATTAATATGCTGTCCAGTTCATAAATCACTTTACGGTAAAGTGAACTACAACACTTCATGTAGTCGACATATCATTTTACAAAATTTATATGTAAAATATGAGTAAACATTTATTTCCCTTAAAACTAATTAATTGTATAACCATAGTTAACCCCAGGTATGGTATTTTACACGATTATCAATTTGTTTAAGCTCTTTTGTGGTGTAAGAAATCGTTTCGGTGTTGTTTAATATAATTGGCATCTCTTTGGGAATGTTCTAGTTTCTTTTGGGATTTGCTTGGAATTTAAAGTTGATTGCTCCCCATTCGCTTGGAGTTTGTTGAACTAACAAGACACACACAGTATAAATAAAAACAAAACAGAAGGCAGTCTGGGCGGGTTTTTATTTTATGTGGTTTAGTGGTTGATTTGTGAAAGAGTGTTCAAAATATTTTTCATCTCTACTTCAATATTCTTTATGCTACAAGCGAAAAACTTATCATCGAAAAAAAACATATCTCTTATCAACTCGAACTATAACAAGCTAACCAACAACTCTCTAAACTTACCAACTAAAAAACCGAGTCTGTATTATGTCGTCATAATATGAAAAAAGTGGTGGAAAACAAGCTGCTTTACATTCAGCAGACATTCCTCAGTATGTTGTGCAATATCAATTTTGTTTCGAGGACGGGGGTTTTCATAAATCTTTTCATGTCGCCATGTGTTTACACAAACATGAGCTTCACAAACAGTCTGTTTACATCATTATGCTTCACTTAGTTTGCCTTGGGGATTAGTCTACTTATAAATCCATGGATCAAGAATGTCCTTTGCCCTTTTAACCATTTTTCGTGGGTGGCGTATAATATACCCACCAGTCAATGGTATTTTTTTTTGTTCCATTGCGATGTCAACCTAGACCTTAGAGAATGAAGGAGAGTGGTGGAGGGTAAATGAAAACTCAAGATGTAGAATGGGACCTAGGGAGATGATAAGGGCGGAAAACTTTTCGACTTGACATGTTCAACATGGTCCATGTTGAGCCAAAAAATAAAAGGACTAAGAGAAGCAAAAAAAAAAAATTATGTACAGAAAAGGAGACAGAAAATGGAGTGTATTAATGGAAATTATGAGTGAATTATATTCTGGAGACATAAATGATAATAAGGACTTTTTTATTCAAAGCCTCAAGTATTATGCAATACATTCCTTTAGCATAAAATGGAAATAATTTTCTGTACGAGAGGATGGGATAAATGCTTTGTGCTTCACACATATACATGCACAATCAAAAACGACGCTATTGAAGGCAAGTTTCGAGAGAAGTGACGATGATTCAATTTAATTTCTCGAACCTCCCTACTACTCTTTACAATAACAGATAACAAAAAAACCATCTCCCATTTTTTCCCCACTTATCTCTTAACACAAGATTTTCGTCCTAGATTTTAAGATTTTCATGTTGTTGCCTTTTGTTCGTCATTTTTAAGGTTAAGATTTTTTTAAATTTTATTTTATTATAAATTTTCTTATCCTCTTATATTCTTTGTATATCCACACACATACAATATTCAGTTTATATATATATATATATATATATATATATATATATATATATGTATATACCTTCGTTCAATATTGCTTGGAGGTTGTTGAATGTCACAGAAGCAGAACTACCCCTAATCGTTTGATGTTACTTTGAGAGGGAATAAAAAAATAAAAAATATAATAATAAGAGAAAAAAGCAATTTCCATTTAAGTCTCCCCTTTTTCAGTTATTTCTTCATATTTTTGGGGGGAGATCTGATATCTTTTGATGGAGAAAGGACCTTTATGTGGGCCAATGTTCTTATTCACGGTGAAATTATTGAAATAATTATATTAGTGAAGTTCTTCAACAGTTCTTGTTATGTTTTTTAGCATTATAATCCTACAAAGAACCCTCTTGACAACTTTAATATCTTCCTCCAAGTGACTCAGTTTTATGCTTTAACTTTACAGCTCCTTATGTTTAATGCCCTTACGTCAGGTTCAATCTCGCTTTCGATCGACCCTTCCTTGTGATTTATACTGGTTTATTATTCTATATAATTTTATCCACTATATGTCATAGCCCTGCTTACGATCAACGTATTCGAATCTTCTTAAAAGCTTATGATAGACTTCAAGACGAAATGCTTCAAGACGAAAAAAACTTTTTCGAGGAGGGGAGACATATAGGAAGTACATGGAAAGTTTTTACATCAGCTTTCAACTTTGGAGATCAAAAGCTTGCACAAATAAGAAATATGAACGGTATAAAAATTTAAACAAAAGTTGTCACAAACACAACCATAACATGGTGTAATTATACAAAAGTTGATGCTCTCGCATGCAAAGCTCTTTTCTAGTAAGCTTTCAGAAAAGCTTTTGCTTCTGGATGCATATGTCCTCGTCTATACTGGAAAAAGCGGCATCTCTTGATGAATATAACTATTATATCTTATTATATTCTGGTAATGAATAAATAAAAATAAATTAGAGATGATATTTTGAAAATTATACGTGTTTTTTCCTTATCGTTGCCGTCTATGTGTTCTTTAAAAAAGTGATTGCTAAATTAGCAACTAATCAATTTATTTTTTAGTAAGCGATTAGTCCCATTAGAGGTATCAGGAAGACGAGGCAGAGAAAAAAAGAAAAGGAACGGCAACATAAAGAGTTGCCTGAGATAACAGTAGACCTACATAGACTTTGTAATTATTATACTATGGGTCTATCGGCCCTTAGTAGACTCGTCCCACCTCCTGTTCCATGCTGCGATGGTCCGGCTCGAAGAGCACTTAGTGGATAAGCAGAGTTTAATTTCCTGCTGGTATCTGGAAGCGGATTTTTATTCCATCTTACAGGCAATCAAAGCGATGAGGTCCCGTAGAAGCAAGTTCAAGCGCGTTGATGAACAAGTTACTCTCAATAGGGTCACTCTTATATGGGTCCCGCGCCTAAGTGAGTTCCTGTATCAAGATAATCAGCACTAATTGCACAGTGCGCTTTAAGTTAAATCCACTCCATGTCTAATGACTCCTATCTACGTCACATCAAAAGTAATAAAAGAGTAATAAACAGGTAATAAAAGGGTAATATAACAAAACATCTTAAAAATCCATTTAACCAACACGTTAAGGTGTTGAGGTTGTATTTAATACCTTAAAAATGTAGAGAAAATAAACTGGCATGTTTTTAACTAAATATAGTTTGGCATATTTTTCAAAATAATTTGTATTGGTGAAAGGGAGGGGGTTAATTACTCGCATAAGTTTTAATATCTTAATTTTTTTTTTAATTTTTTGATATGCCAAGAATAGTTACTCTAAAGCTGCGGTTTCCAAACTGGGGGGCGCGACCCCTATGGGTGGCGCTTATAGCTCAAAGGGGGGGGGGGGAGTGGATGATTTTTTGACTAATTTTTTAATTTAATTTCTACTTAAATTTGATTGTGTTTTTTTGGTTAACTATTCACTGGTTTCCAGTGGAAATTCACTGGTTGAACCATTGCTTAGTCAACCAATAGGAAACAGTGAAATTTCACTGACGGAACCAGTGAAATTCACGTAAAAAGAAGAAAGGAGCTTTTTTCTAGCGCGAGCGTCGTTTTCCCAAGCGGGCCCCCATCTAAGCACCGACATGTTGCTTGCCCGCCGTAAACAAACGAGACCCGGCTTATTGAGTATACCATATGGAACACTTTACTTTACAATCATGGAGATAGTTGCCTAGAATATGAGTCACATATATTTTTCACTGGTTAAAACAGTGAAATTAAAATTCACTAGTTGAACCAGTGAAATTTTTACTATTTTGTAGAGAACTTTTCACTGGTTCAATCAGTAAACAGACTAGAATTAATTGGTTTTCCAGTCAAATTATTGTTTACGACAAATTAACACGATTCTGAATCGTCATTCAGTATCATTTTAGCTATGAGTTAATTCACACTGAAAGGCATTGAAAACAATCGTTCAATTGTGAAAACTGTGCGTGCTTATCGTAAAAAATATGGGAGAATTTCGGCGCCTTCAGACAACACAATTCGTAGTTTGGTGAAGATTTTCTTTGATTACGGGTCTGTAGCCACTCGCCAGCGTCCCATTAGACCGTGTCCGCGACGCTCCAATAAAGTGGTTGAAGCGATAAGAGAGAGTGTATAGGCAACACATAGGTATCGCCGAAATTAGGCCTACCCTAAATGGGAAGTGAAGTGAAGTTCGGTACCATTGCATATGAATGTATGAGAGTGACCAAAATGGAAGTGAAGAGGAGGTTTAATTTGGAAAAATTTCGAAGTCATTTAGACAAGTAACCGTGCGGTAAGAACCGCACAACAAGTAAACAAAAGTTAAGAAAGTAGGTTGTTCACTTGCTACACTTCTTATGAACTTTTTATTTTGGTTTATATGTTAATTTTGAAAGAAATTACATGGGTAGGCCTTTTGGGAAACAGAGAACCCACACGTTATTCACGAAACACCACTTCACGACGAGAAAGTCACTGTTTGGGCCGGAGTGTCCCCAAAAACCATCATCGGACTATTTTTCTTCAAAGTTCGAGGAACCCTCGACGGCGCACGCTATCGTTGTAAGTTAGCGCACTTTGTGTGTTCGAAAATGCGTGAAAAAGGTCTTGCCATACCGAAAAATGGTGGTTTGGAGTGGCCGTATTTAACAGCATCAAACTTTTTTCTGTGGGGTTATTTAAAAAGTAAAGTGTATGCCAGCAAGCCGAAGACCATTGACGAACTCAAAGCTAACATATACCACGTTTATAAGCGGAGTTTCCCTCCGGATGCAGCTGGGTGTTTTATTTTGCTACAATAGTATTTTTTCTGTACTTGTAGATTTTTTTTAAACACATTAAATTAAACATTGGTTTTATATTTGTGTTTGTTGCCATTTTAAATTTGAGCTCGGAGCTGTCATCTCAAACCAGAAAGTATTTTGGATTTTCCCTCCCATTGCTCATAAACGCATCGGGAGTTTCACTACGGATTGAAGATACGGGAGTGAAACTTCGCTTATAAACGTAGTAATGTACGAGCGAAAATATCTGCTATAGCGCCCGAAATGCTGGTCAATGTTATGCAAGATGCCTGAAAAAGAGCTGCTTTTTGCGTATAGAATGGAGGTGGTCATTTAATCGACATTGCATTCAAAACCTGTTTTGAAATAAATGGTAGAGAATATCCTAACTAAATCTTGCAAATTTGTCAAAATTGGCTAAAAAATGTCAGAGTTATTGAATGTTGAAATACCGAAGGTCTAGATGGCGCACACCATATAGTATGCAAAATTACATATTTTATTGGGGGGGCGCAACGGTTTTTTTTGCAACAGCGGGCCGCTGTATCATAGAGTTTGGAAACTACTGCTCTAAAGAACTAATGTCGAAATTTGAAAATGTAAGTAGTTCCCTTTGGAACAGTGACTTCGGGTTACGGATGAACGGACGGACAAAATCTTAGTATCGGAATTTAGTGAAAAAGATGAGCTCAATTTTGAAAATGTACTTCCGGTTTTTGTTGGAAGACTATGAGTAATGCCAATGGTAGTTTCATTCTAGTATATGTTTGATATCACAATTTTTTCTGCCGTTTTAATTTTTTGCTAACATTATTCAGAAAATTCTGATTGGGAATAGCCAATTAGCCTAATGGATAATGGCAACATATGAACTTTGTTAGCCCAATTGATGATTTTTATAATTCAAACTTTGTTTCATACTTAAAACAACTTTGCAACGTGTAATCGAGGGGAATGTAGCCTAGGAGTTTCCGCAACCAACTACCATCCCAGATATCTATTGCTCGATTTCAGTTCATCGAGTAATCCCTTTTCTATTCTATCTCTGAGGTCACTGCTCTATCGTGTTAGTAGTTGACGGGGTGAGATGACATGAGCCGGAAAGTTCTTCTGCAATAACAACAAGCGATTCGCGAGCAATATTTTAGGTAGCAATCGATCTTGCCGATACCAGTAGTTTTCGAATTTCATCTGCACGTATCATGTCACATACAAACAGTGTCTTATACTGCAGCTGCATGTATTTGGTGTTGAAGTGTTATAGGATGATTCTCGTCTCGATCTCCTTGGGATGTTCACTTGTTGTGAACGATGCTTACTCGAGATTCGAAGACATTGTGGGCAATACTCTCATTTTCTGAGGCAATATTCTCAGCAGACCACCTATGACACCGCTTTCTTGTCTTAACATCAGCAACTTCTATAGAACCATTAGAAGTGCAAAGAGATTATTTATAAAATGGGTAGTTTTGAACAGTACTATAGCAAGGCAGTTTCTAGTTTCTTATCATTTTTGCCCTGCCGCTTATCCCTTGTCGCCCACCAAAACCCTTCATTTGATATTTCCCAAAATAGCGCAATCGAGTTTTCTTCATATAATTTTAGAAATGATTCCCCCTACTTTTAAGATCCATTGGTAAAAATTTTTTTCACTTTTGTTTCTAAAGAATTAATGAAATTGACAAAAAGAAGTGGTGTTAATTGGTGTTGGTTTGGTGTTAATTGGTGTTAATTAGAGTTAATTTGGTGTTATTTGATGAAAAAAAATTATTGAATTGACTTATAAACTAAAAAAAATTTTTTTGAAAGTACAATTAATACAATTTGGCATCAACTACTAAAGTCCGACTCTCGATATTGCACATGAACCCATTTGCGCCTTAAAAGTATAACGATGAGGAATTCCAGGGCCTACATGCTAGCCATCTATGTATAGATCTAGTCAGATTGGAAGTCTTACCATTCCAATCTGGTAGCGATCTGGACAAGAAAACCGGAGATAAAATTGAACTTCGTTATTATACAGTCATGCTGAGAGGTAGAGAGCGTAGAATATTGAAGGGCTCATATAACTTACCCAAGAACCTGCTTTTCGCTTCATAGCCGTGCAGGTCCTGACTGGAGCCTATTGCCTGCTGTATGTGTAGATCAGGTGGGAGGTAGTGCGGAAACGAATGCATTGGAGTTTTCTTATCCCTATATCTCAAAAACTATTGGATTTATCTCACGAACGATTTATCTTCTTTAACTTTTAGACCTTTGAGGTTTGGCCTTTTTTTTGTATAAATTGACTACGCTAAATTAGGTTTTTAGCAAATTCTAAAGTGCATAGGCAAATGATATTGTTTTCCAAATACTCTTCATATTATACTTGAACAATCCCTCTAAACATAATCCAATCTGTTTATGTTTAAGCATGCACAAAACCACTTTCATACACTTAACTGAGCTTTCATCTTGTTACCAATATTTCCGAGCACATTCAACACGTTCCCAGGATACTTTCTTTCATAAATGAAATTTCTCTCAACATAAAAATCTCATAAAATATAATTTCCATACAATATGCTAAACTATGATTTCCAATATTTTTACATTTACCAAATTCAAAATGTGCACGACAACCTTTACCAAATTCACCATTGAAAATCGAGAGAACATTATCGACAGCTCCCCAGACGCATTTTAATTTGGTACAATTCCATTCTTATTCCCATTGCAATGCACATTTTCCACCTCTATGAACGCAATAAAAACGGTTAAAGGTACATTTTCATCGATGAGCCCTTAAATCCAGCAAATCCCTTTCCAAACAATTTATTTTCGATACCGATACACGCTCGATGACAGAATAATCATTATAGATTTTATATTTTGTATCGTGGTGATATTAATGGAGACGATTGGAGATCTGCAAATGAAATTTACTTGAAATAGTCACAATGCAATCGGAATGCATTTAATAGGGAATTTTAAAGATTAAATTTAAAAAAAGAATTAAAGTTTCGTTGGAAAATAACAATGCCAGAAAACGAGATTAATGCACCAGCAAAAAAAACCATATTTAACCTGAATGTTTTCGCATATATTTTTCCACCACGAATTTTCAGTATAGAATGCCTTAATCGAAAAACGTTTTCATCCCCAATAAAAATGCACTTCAGTAAATCAATTTTCCACCCAACGAGAGCGACCCCCAACATTTGAATGCACTATACCAAAAAAAAACACAGAATAAAAATTCTATAAAGGAAAAATCTGAAAATTATTCATCACAAATTGAAGGAAAACACTCCAAGGAAACTCGATTTGTATTTCTCTGCTATGTAAAAATCCTCCAGGGGTAGGAAACCTTCCATCACCGCCACCGCTGTCGCCACCACTATCAAAGTTCCACAAAGCGCCCCCGGCTGCAGCCAAAAACAATAATCAAATACGAAATTGGTGCTGCTATGCAACGTGGCTAGAGTAACTAGAAACTCTGTTTTTCACCGTGGGGTTGGGGTGGTGCCCTTCAATATCAGTTATTTTCCCGAAAAACTGCACGAATTTATTCAAAATACTTGAGGATAGTTCTTGTACTGGAATTTGCCGAGTCAAGTTACCACTCGTTGCCTGGTATTAACATATTCATGACGGGGTTGGGGTGGTGACCTGGTCTATCTCACAAAATGCAATTCAATATCGCCGTTCTGTTTTGGAAGTTTAGAAATAAAAGAAGAAAAATTCTTAATAGCCAGCATTATGCTTAGGGCAGTGGAAATGCACAACATGGAAGGATTCCAAAGCATTCATAACTTTTCGATTTGGCTTTTGATATTTTTGGGATATGTTTTCGTAGCATTTACATAGATCCCAGCTATGTGCCCTTACATAAACTTTTATCCAATCTTTAGGATTCTCCATAGCCCATCACTATGTCTTCTCAGTGTGTGCTTACTGAAAATTTCATTGGAAATTCCTAATCGTTCTCCATTTAACAAGAAACATTTCACAATATCAATTTTATTTTTATAACATAATTTCAAATTTAAATTGGAGATTTAGCAACAAATTTAATTTTTTTCCACAGATATTGGATTGGATCAACATTTTTAGTATCTAGAATTGTCGTATTGGCGCAGTCAATATAGTCTTGCTTCAAATGACAATGTAGAGTTAGTTCAAGCAAGTCAACTGTACGGAAATCATATGATTTTCGTGTCAAAATGTTATTTCCAAATGCCAGTGTTTCTGGCGAAGGCGACGAGCTATTCGTGGATATTAGGCCGGCCGTATTCCATAGCTTCATATGCTTATTGGCGACGTATTGCACTTTTTTTATATGAAACAAATCGTCACATGCCGCTTTGCTACATTTATTTCCAAGCAAATGTGACGAAAAGCTGCTTATGAAGCTTTGGTCTACTTACTAACGTTTCCCTCACGTATCAAGCTACGGAACCTACTCTTTAATATATTTTGTTACTTTCCATCGTTACTCTAGGACAGGATCCAAAACTGCGGTATTCTGGATGAGACCTCACTGTCAGATCATTTGCACATCAGGTTCGACTTTGCAGATCTCCCACGTATCCACGTCTCTTCCCTGGTTCCTCAGAAAGCCAACTGGTCTAAGTTTCAAGGGGCTTGCGGGCTCGAAATCAGACCTGATCGCGGCTTTTACAAGCTCAGGGTGTCAACTGGAAGCGGCTGCTACGCAGATCGCTAAGCTGCTAATCTCCTACTAGCAGGAAAGCAATACTACTTCTTCCTTTCAGTCATCACGTAAAGTGTCCTGGTGAAATGACAGACTTACTGCAATGCTTAGGAAAGTTACGACATTGTTTACAATAGGGCAAAAAAGTCACCCTAACAGTCTACAACAAGGAGTTGAGACGCTCCAAAATGATTGCCTGCAGGAAGCATTGTGAGAGCCTCCAGATTCTACCAAAGGCAACGGCCCGACTACAATTTTGAGGGGTCCCTATGCCGATAGCCCCAATACCTCATGTGTGCATAGCCCAATAGGGCTAACAAGGAGCATCTAACGCCTTGCCCCATATGGCCCGGGGAGGAAACTTGATTCCTACCCGATTCCGAGTGGAAAACAAGAAGCTGAAAAACTTGAGAATTTCGGCGTGGATATGTGAGTAATAACTGCGGCGGTGTCAAAAAATTTATATTTTTAAACGCGACTGTCGCTTTACCAAGCGATCCCCCAACTGATTACTAATAACGTCCAATGCTGCTTGATTTTCGCAATCGAACGAAAACTGATCTATCAACTATGCTAAATGTCAGCTTTCACGAATTTTGATTGAAGATTTTTGATATGAAACGTGGGCTTTTCAACGGCACATTGCCTTTATCTGCATACTAGCTGGGACCCGGCGCGCCGATGCAGCTCCCATAAGCCAATAGTAGTAATCAGGTGATATGAATTTTAATATACGGTAGGAGAGTTTGAAAAAGGCAATTTTTTGGTATTTTTGATTCCAAATAACAAAATGTAAAACTATTAGGGATCTGACATTTTGATCGAGACAATAAAAACCATCCATTGACATGGCATTTTTCGAGATATGAATTTTCATACACAGATGAAGTGTCTCAATGAACCGCTTATTTTCTGTATTTTGGATAGCTGGGACCCGGTGCGCCTCCCTGCACCATTTAAAATTAATCCAAACCTTCAAAATTCAACTCTTCTTAACCATTTACGAAAAACCAACTATTCCTATTAAAGTTGGACTCATTAGATTCAAAATACAATTACTTGAACTATGACCATGGCCTGTGGATTCTGTTAAAACCATGAACGTTGAAAGATTTAAAATTAATGCAAATAGCAGCATCCAGCATTCGAAATTCGAGGGCCATTTTCTATAGCTTTTTTTAATTTAACACCCGTATTCTAAAACCAGTCATAAGTCATAACGCAATATCTAGTGTGGGGTGAGTATCAAGTTGAGACAATTTGGTATTCTAATTTTGGTCTCGCAATTTTGACAATCCGCAAAACAGTCTCAACGACTCTAAAAATTATGATTGTATACATAGCAAGTTACAAGGGTATAAAGAGCACGTTTGTAGCATATTTTTCAAAATTTCGCACAGAATCGACACACAGCCAGCTTCGATGAGAGGTTCACATACACTCTCCCTTAATGCATCAATATTTTCTGGCGTATGTTTGCTACTTGGTCGCCCAGACTTTGCTCTATCTCCTTATACGAATACAAATTCACCATTAGAGGTGAATTTTTTCTACATTTTCTTGTGACTGGGTGCTTAGAATACCAAAACAGCTGATAGTATCAAGAATAGTGTCTCAAGCTTTCAATCACAAGCAAGAGTCTCAAAAGCTTATGACTTATGATTGGTCATAATTTAGAATCGGCGGGTAAATCTAGAAGTCTGCAATAACAAAATTTTTCGAGAACAATAAAACTAAATTGAAAAATTAAACAAATTTTTTATAGTTGGAAAAAGCAATGTCAAAAACCAACTTTTATTATCTCTTAATGTCACATATTGCAAAATTGCGTTCATATATTCGCATTAAATGTAACAGATGCCATACGTTTCATAGGGGAATTAATTGTACAATTATTTTGTAATGTTTAGCGTTCTTTTGTGCCGTGTATAAATAAAATTGCGATTCTGCACTTCTTTGAGCTCAGGGCTACACGGTGAAACAGTTTTCAATATTGCTGGAGAGTTTAAACTCTTTAAGTGCTTGCCGTTTAATTATATGATCTCCAAAATTAAATTCTTCATAACCAATAACGAAAAACTAAGTATTCCTATAATAGTCCGGTCAAATTAGACCAAAAAATAGGTATGAGGGTACAGAAATTCACACCAAGCTGGAAATTGGTAGGATTGTTCAAAGCACCGTTATAAATGAAATCTAAAAAGTCCTCATCGATCCGGCACCTGGAACCTGGATTTACTCGGGGTCAAAGGTCACAAAAACGGGTTTTTCGCGATTTTCAACAAAACGGTAACTTTTATCATAAAATAGTGTTTACAAAGTTTGTAGATTATGCGATTATCAACAAAAAAGGATCTTATACATTTTCCCGTAAGAATTGTCATTCATGAGATATCGCCGTTTTAAAGATTTAAAGCACTCATATCCCCTCACTTGCAACTTGTATGGCCGAATTGCCATTTACTTAAACTTTAATAACTTCTAGACCGATTATAGTAGAGCAACGTAATTAGGCTCATCTTTTAGGTAAATGTGGATTCTTTTATTTGAAAGAAAGAACAGAAACCTGAGTGACTCCGTTTAGAAGATATGTAGGTTCAAAGTATGGGCAAACTGCTGAAAAACGCCGACTTCCAGATTTTCCTCACACTTTGAACCTACATATCTTCTAAACGGAGTCACTCAGGTTTCTGTTCTTTCTTTCAAATAAAAGAATCCACATTTACCTAAAAGATGAGCCTAATTACGTTGCTCTACTATAATCGGTCTAGAAGTTATTAAAGTTTAAGTAAATGGCAATTCGGCCATACAAGTTGCAAGTGAGGGGATATGAGTGCTTAAAATCTTTAAAACGGCGATATCTCATGAATGACAATTCTTACGGGAAAATGTATAAGATCCTTTTTTGTAGATAATCGCATAATCTACAAACTTTGTAAACACTATTTTATGATAAAAGTTACCGTTTTGCTGAAAATCGCGAAAAACCCGTTTTTGTGACCTTTGACCCCGAGTAAATCCAGGTTCCAGGTGCCGGATCGATGAGGACTTTTTACATTTCATTTATAACGGTGCTTTGAACAATCCTACCAATTTTCAGCTTGGTGTGAATTTCTGTACCCTCGGATGTCTAAATTGACTGGACTATAAACGTTCGAGACATTAGATTCAAAATGCATTTATTAACTTCCCAGTAGGAAGTTATTGTAATCGGTCCGAAAATCGGATTCGAAATTTTCAATGTATTTACACGTTTCAAGGTCCCAATAGCATTTTAAACAAAAATTTGAGAAGAAATATGTGTGTGTGTGCGTACGTTTGTGGTCATTTTTTCCTGCACGATTTCGCGCGAACCGAAAAAGATATCGACTTCGTTCAGGTGCCGTTCGAAGCGTGTTCAAGGAAATATGATCTGAAAAGATTTTCATAAAAATTGGTCGAGCCGTTTTTTTGTTTGAACGACGTAAGTGGTTTTTGTACCAGCACGATTTCGCGCGAACCAAAAAAGATACCGACTTCGTTAAGATGCCGTTCAAAGCGTGTTAAAGGAAGTATGATCTGAAAAGATTTTCATAAAAATCTTTCGAGTCGTTTTTTTGTTTGAACGAAGTTCGTGATTTTTGTACCTGCCCAATATCGCACAAACCAAATATGATACCGACTTCGTTGAGGTGCCGATCGAAGTGCATTAATGAAGATATGATCTGAAAAATCATCATATCATTCGGTCAAGGCGTTTTTTGTGTTTAAATGAAGACTTCCAAGTGTTCCAAGTAAGTTAAATTAATAAGTTTTGCTACTGTCTAATATACTCGTTGGAATGAAACCCGTTCCAAATGAGGTTAACTTTTATGGATTCAGTCGAGCAATAGCTTCCCACGAAATTTTCAATCATTTGTCCATTTTCTGCCATACATCTGCCTACACACAATTCAGGAATAGGTGATTTATCGTGACTAAGTTTTTTAACGTAACGTCCGCATGAGTTGTTAAAGAATTAGCAGAGTGGTCATTATTTTGGTAGATCGTAACTCCAATAGCTGCAATTTCAGGCCCCTTAAATTTAAGAATATACTTGTTAAGTAAGTTTTGGAATAACAACATATTCTTCATTTTTCATCCAAGTGTCAGTGTTAAAAGTAATGCATTAATTTTGTTTACAACTTCGTCATCCTAATCTTGTAAATACGCACATATCATTTGACAACTTAGCGAAAGTATTGATAAACAAATGTGACAAATGTTAGGTATTATATATTATATATTGATTATTGTTTATTTATTATTAAAATATCCATTGATAATATTTCACGTTCATAATACTGGGAAGTTAATCTTGTAGACGGAAAGGGTCAAAAGCCACATCCCAATTAGTTTGAAGTGTGACCAAAATTACCTATATGTGTTTTGTTAAAACCACGAACGTTAAAACATTTAAAATAAAACTGCATTTGTTTGTCTCCTGGGTTCTCATCTGCAATGTCACTGACTCAGGTTTTATTTGTTTACCCACACACCAGCCTCTTCCCGTATTGCAAATCATAGATTTATACCTAAAAATTCAGAGGTGATGGGTTTCTTTCCTTCTTGTCCATTATATATAAATCATCCATTTCCGCTTCTCCTTACAATCTTCCCAAAAAAACCTTGTTGATCAGTTCTGAACCGATTGCTTAGAGAGCTTCATGATACACTATATTCAATGTTTTTCCATTCTAGCTACTGTCAAGATTCTCCGATTTTCTAACTCTTGAACAACCTACTACAGCTAACCGGGAAATGACACTTATTTGGCAAAATTCTTCCGCCATATTGGCCTCACAATTTTGAATAAGTTTTGATCATAAATTGGTTATTTACTACCTTAAAAACTCCCATATACCGATTTTAATTGGAATCGGAATACAATTCGCAAACTCGTCGGCCATATTGGGGTGGCCATTTTGAATTTAAATTTTGATCATAAAGTCGTTATTTGTTACCTTAAAACCCTCAGATACAGATTTTCATTGGAATCGGAACACAATTTGCAAATTCGTCGGCCATTTTGAATTTATAAGTTTTGACCACAAATTCGTTATTCGCGACCTTAAAAACTCCTAGATACCCACTTTCATTGGAATCGGAATAAAATTGGCAAATTCATCCATACTTCTGCGGCAATTTTGAATTTCGGCCATATTTCGGCGGCCATTTTGAATTTCGAAAATCGGTCTTCGAGGTGCATCATAGGAGACCTCCACGGACCTTCATGTAAAAATTCAAATCTCTGCGATGATTTTCAAGGAAGCTCTCCATGACAGCGCCATCTAGCAGTGGTTTTAGAAAGTAATAAAATAGCCTATGTTCTAAGTTTTAATGTAAATAGCACATGGTTAAAATTTCATTAAGATCGGTTGCACGGTGTAGCAGCCTATAGCGAACATACATACATCCCTGCATACATTATGTACGTACACACATTCATTTATATATATATAGATTAGGGTGGGTCAAAACAATATCAATTATTTTTTTTTTACAAGTGACACGGAAAAATGGGTTGCTGGACACCTTACAAAAATTCTGACTCAGCATGAGCTCTTAATTGTAATAGGGAGATCCTCCGCATCGCAGTTTTTTATTTTTTTCTCAGTCTAATAGAAAAAATTAAATTTGTCTTAAAATAATCAAACTTAAGCATTAAATTTCCTACAAAATTCTCCGAAAACATTTCTCTGTACAATCAAGGCGCAAAACGGCCGCCAGCGGCGAAACTATGCCGAATTCGAAAAAACAGTGAAGACAAAATTGAAGCTCTTTAAAAAAGAGGAGGTTATCAATTCGACGCGTAGGTATGTTTTTTTTTGTCCTGTTCACACATAACTTTGTAACGCAATAGCTTTTTTGCCTTTTTCTTTTTTTGCTTGATAGGGTAGTTTCCCACGGTGGTCTCATGAATTTTTTTTTAAATTCTGAAAAAAGAGTTCGAAGGTAGGCTTAAAAAACTGGTAAAATTAGTACACCGTGAACAGATAGAATTATTTTCAAAGGTATCACAAAATTCTTTATTGTCACCAAATACTTAAGAGGGACTTGGCGTAGCGTCTACGTAAAAGTCTACCGAACTAATTATTGCGGGTTCAAACCCCGGGTCGGACAGTGCGACTTTTTTTCTTTTTTTCTCTTCTTCTAAATTCATTCTGATTGGATTAATGTTGTAAAAAATTATTACAAACTCTTCGGTGAGAAATTTCTTGCATACTCATGTAGGCTGTAAGAGTATTCCTTTGAATTGGAAACTATTTAACTGAATTTCTGAAAGGACTTATTTACATATTTAGCCAGCGCGTAGTAACACTCTCTCGTAGCGCAGCGAGTTAAGTAATTACCTCTCGTCCGGGGGGTTCCGAGTTCGATTCTACAGAATGTTGCATTTTTTTTTCAATCGACTTTATATTCTCACAATAAATATTGTTATCTAATTTCGTTCGGGGAATTTTGTTTCATATTAAATAAGTTTTTTTACATTACTCCGAAAATACGTAAACAGATTACTGCGAAAACTATTTAGCTACTGCCTCGATACTTATCGTAAAAACTAATTTTTTTTTAAATTTCCCCCGAAAAAAAAGAACGGACTAAAAAGTATGAAATAAAATAAATTTTTAAAAACCAACTTCAAAAAAAAACCAATACCGTGATGCACAAAAAAGGATGAAATAATCGTTGGTAGTTCTTTACAATACTAATCCAATCAGAATGGATATAGGAAGAAGAATCACTTTTGAAGACGGTGCCAGGTTGAATTTCATTGCACTAATCTTGCTTCGGAAATTGTTTTCATTTCATTGTTAACCTTATGCACTTAATACATCGCCCCGAAAACAGGTCTTAGCACCGTCTTCAAAAGTGATTCTTCTTCATAGATCCATTCTGATTGGATTAGTATTGTAAAGAACTACTAACAATTATTTAATCCTTTTTTGTGCATCACGGTATTGGTTTTTTTTTGAAGTTGGTTTCTTTATGTATAGGGAGTGGGGTAAACTAGAAATAAAATTTGACGCTTGAAAATAATTCAAGCAGGGCCAAGCACATTGGCACAGGGCGGCAATCTTTAGCCGTGTTTCCCTGTACCCCTCACGGGTAAAAAGTTACAACACAAGAGTTTTGCAAATTTACAAAACTATGAAGTAAAAGCTCCAATACTGATTTGTATTTTTACATCCCACAAATAATGTATATTTACTACATAGTTGGTAAAAATGCGTAAAGTAGATTAGGAATATTCCTAATAATATATATTGCAAATTTACAAAACTGCTTGTGAATAAAACTTCCAGTATTTTTTTTGTAAAATTACCACAGAAATTTTTTACAGTGTAGGCAACCTATCACCGTTACGTTTGTTAGCATATTTTTACTATATAAAAAATATTTCATTCGGTTACTCGATCGGTGAAGGTCGCTCTTCTACGTACCTTAGACTATAAGAGGACTACCCCAGACCGATATTTCCAGAGCTTATTTAGGAACATCTTCTACCCGGGCAAGGTTAAATGGGCAGTAGGCTGTTGTCAAATGTAATTGGAATGCTCCCGGCACTCGTTCAGAAGGGCTTCTAGCTGATTCTTGACAACTGTAATGAGCCGGCCCCCATTATCTCATTCCTCCACACACACACTAATTAATCAATCCAAAAGCAACATTCTCCCATCTCATTATATTTAAGCGAGAAACACAATTGGAGCTTTTCTGCCAGCTTTTCGGTTGGCTTGTAAATAAAATAAAATTTTCCAGACAAAATTCGACGAGATTTTCCCCCGTTTAGTGAAGCACAGATCAACAAAAGATAATAGTCCAAGAGCTGGTGACAAAAATCGGTAAGAGTTTCGTAATGGCTCATATTTATATATGATATAGTATTAAAGGTGTACATGAGTCAGCACCCACTCGCAAAGTCAGGTAGTGGAACACATGGCGGGGGGCGCTTTGAAGTATGTTAAAAAATGACATGCATTATAAGAGTTTCGTAATTCTTACTTATCTATATATTCTTACTTATCTATATATATAAAAATGAATATCTGTTGGTTTGTAATGCGACACTAAAACTCAAAAACTAGACGGCCGATTGAGCTGAAACTTTCACAGAATGTGCGTTTTGACTAAATCTCGGTAAACCGCATGGCGCAAATACGCTCCGGTAGATGGCGCCCAAGGAAAATAGAAAAAAGGTAATTGCAGAAAAAATTGCTGGTACAAAAGAAAAAAAAGAAGCGAAACGCGCCCTCGCAAAACAAACAGTTCTTAAAGTTGCAAATAACGAATTTGTGATCAGAACTTATAAATTCAAAATGGCCGCGCCAATATGGCCGACGAATTTGCCTAATAGTTTCACATTTTGTTATTTGGAATCAAAAATACCAAAAAATTGCCTTTTTTGCAAACTCTCCTACTGTTTATTAAAATTCATATCAACTAATTACTCCTATTGGCTTATGGGTGCAGCATAGGCGCGCCGGGTCCCAGCTAGTTTATTATATATGTATATACACCGAAGAAAACCTGGCTACAGAATATCGAGGGCGACTTAAAGAATTAACGATTATCAGTTGTCGAGGCTCGAGACGTCGCCAAAAATCGTGAATGGAGTTCGAGACCCAGCGGCACCGACCGCAGCGTATCCGTTGCGGGGACGTTCCGCTCTGAACGCCAGCTACCGTATCAAAGAAGAAGGTTAACTTACCGTGATTCAAAAGGCTGCTTTTCCGAGACTGCTTTTCTGAATCTCTTTCCCAAGGCTGTGAATTTCCTGTAGCATTGTACGTGGTAGCCTTCAATTTCATTTGGAGCCGATGGCAAATTCACATTATTAAAGCTTAAACTGTTAACACTATGAACTAACAATATTTCATTGCATTTTGCAAGAGTTTTTTCTGCAAACAGTATAATATAATCATCTTTTTCAAACAAATTACGCAGATACTACACAGATACTATGTTACCTGACAATCTGTATCTAAGACTAACGTTTACGGACGCCGATTTTCCATTACTTACCAATACTTAACTATTGCTATATCTCCTATACTATTACCATAGATAAATTTTGTATTTACTATAAATCCTATATTATTACCATAGATGCGATGGTCTGCGCCAGTTTTATTGGTTTTCTCGATAAGTGACCCAATTTTTGAGGAAAATCGAGTCGCTTACAGAGAAAAGCAAGTAAAGGGTGTCCAAATCCAGAGATTCGTCCGTGAGGCTGAAAGGGCCCTAGCAATTTTATTGCTCATCTCGCTGTGACAGGATTTTTCAATCAACATTTTGTTACAAAATATTTTATAATTATTTTGTTAAACACTTCTCGACGTTGAAACTCGCACTAACACATTCAATCGCTCAATTAGATTTTTTATTGTCTGATTCCATTTCATAGCCCATTTTTCTTGTTCTACTTTACTCATCTATACAGGGTGGTCCAAAAGTCCTGAACGGCATAATAAATTTTATTTTTAGTTTTAGGTTCCTTTAGTAATTTTTCCTGAGGAATCAAATGGTATTATCAGATTTTGGGCTCGAGGGCCAAGTGGGGCCCAACTTTGAAGTGTATATACATATATAATAAATAAGTAAGAAATGAATATTGAGCCATTACGAAACTCTTCTACCGAGTATATCCCTATACGAACTCCGAGCATCCGCGCGCGCTCGCTCTCTGCACTTCGAGGGACTGCTGACTGCGTCTGTTCCATTAAATTGAGGTCTGACTGTTTTTTTCTTCAATCATATATAATAAGTAAGTAACAAATGAATTTTGAGTCATTACGAAACTCTTGCACCGACATCAGTTTTGCGACAACTTTGGCGTCGTGCTGACTGGCATGTAATTTTTTAACATACTTCAAAGCGCCCCCCCCCGCCAGGTGTTCCACTACCTGACTTTGCGAGTGGGTGTTGACTCATGTACACCTTTAATACTATATCATATATAAATATGAGCCATTACGAAACTTTTACCGATTTTTGTCACCAGCTCTCCGACCAGGGCTGCCGAACCTACTCCGATCGGAATATTTATGCTCCTCTCGAGCCTTCTATACTCCCATACTCCTCATAGCGAAATTTTACTCCCTTTAGTAAATTTTATTTCAATATTTCAAAACTTACCAAAAAAGGTAGATTTTTGGACTGTTATTACTTTTTTGTACTAGCGGATGAGTTTTGTGGTGGGATCTATCACTGTGGTGGGATCTATCAACGATTAGTGGTTTGATCTATAGTTGAGCCGGACTTACACGAGGCAGTACATTTGCCCCTTAAGCCCGGTATGCTAAGCTCAAGAAATTTCTTTGCCTATTTTTTTTTAAATCCTATGAAAAAAAATTGTTACCGTTATGCTAGAAAAAAGAAATTACACCAGAAATATCGTTTTTTTAATGACGCGCAGATGTCGCTATTGATAAAATTTTAATTTTTCCTCCAGAAATAAGTGTCGATACATTTATTTCTTGAAGAAATTTTAACGGTTCATGAGTAGATGACATGTCAGGTGGGTTTTGAAATTAAAAGAAGCCTTCCGCAATGGTAAAAATGACAATTTTTTAATTCTTTACTAATTAAAACAATTTCATTAATTCCAAACAATCATAAGACAATTTATATAATGTTTGCAATGAAAAAACGTAATTGTCAAAATTTCTGTACTGTTGTCATTTTTCCTTAGGGAAATAAATGCAAAAGTTTTCTTGAGCCTAGAATATGGGGCTTTATACGATAGCAAATTTCACTGAGGCCTCAATTTTTTGAAACCTCCCGGTTCAAAAATAATGTTCTACTGGTATAGAAGCGTGTATCGAGATAAATGAGGTGAGGAGAGATTGTAAATACGAACTGGAGAGAGATCTTACTTCTTTTGAGGCAGTAAAATTTCCAACATGAAATGAGGCGAGGCGAGATTGAAAACATAAATATACATTGTTGAGGCATAGCTTTCTTACTTACTCCGAGGCAGTTTAGTGCATCTATTCATTGGTATTTATTTTGTTGTCTTTTGTTTTTGTCATTTTGGCATTACAACAGCACCTCACCTCATTTGAAGTATGACATTGTACTGGCTCAAAAGAAGAAAGATGCACCTCTTACAAACTTATTTTATAATCGTATCCTACCCAATACTAGTTTGATCAAATCGGGAAAAGAATTAGACGCGTACTAAGCTTTAGTTAGCTACAGTTAATGTAGTGTTTTTAATTGAGTTGAGATTTTTGAGAATTTTATAAACAGACGCTTCAATGTAAAATGTTTTTAGTACTCCCTTGAAGACTTAAATACTCCCCCGAAAAGACAAATTTTACTCCCCTCAGAAATAACAAAACGGCAGCACTGTCTCCGACTATAATGACAGCAGCCAGCTGAAAATTTAAAATTTTTCAAAGCTCGAGCTAACCGAAAACCGGCCTTTTGGCTGACCGAAAATCTGAAGCTGTTATTGTGACCAGATGCATGGTTTTCCATATGCCAAAAGCTCAAGCTGGCAGAAAAGCTCCAATTGTGTTTCTCGCCTCAAGCTCAAGCCAACATGAGTACAAAGGCCATAAGTGCATCGCTACTTCACCTTTTCTTTTTGTTTGTTTCGGATGATTTTGTCAATCTTGGGATGGGTTGCCAAGACAGAATATGCTGTGATCGCAGTGTTACTTGTTTTCACTCAAGATTCAAATTGTTTACACTCAATATTACATGGCTTCTCAGATGAATCTATAACGAAGATTTAGGTTTAATTTTTTTTATGTTCATGTTTATGTACATGCTCATGCTCCCTCATAACTCATGAAATATTTCTACTAAACTCCTTGTATTACACCAGCAATTTTGTTAAATTGCTTATTCAATGATTTACGCTTCAATAACAGCCCTTAACTATCCATAATTCAACTTGGCATTATTATTATAAATAAAGCAAAATGCCACCATTGTGTTCATTTTATTAATCCACAAAAAAAGGATATATTCTCTTATGCAAATCACAATTTTGTTGCTTTTAGCGCAGTGAGTGGTGGAGAAAGTTTCCATCACGAAACAGCCACAAAACACAAAAACAACACAGAAACTAAAATCCCAACGATAATTTCCTCTACCACGCAAAGTGTACGAGGCATTCAACAACATTAAATTGTCCTTAATTCGTTGCGTGGATTTTATCCTAAAAATGGATTTGGTATTGAGTGCGTCCCGCTTTATATCCTTTGCTCCTTTCACCGAAACACGCGGGTGGGGGGAGGGGCGCTACCATTGAAAAATAATAAAACCGAATTAAGATGTTTACGACCCCCATATAAACTTTTACGAGCCACAGAGCCCGAAGTTTATTCGCACTATGAGTGGAAACTACATAAATAAAAGTCCTTTTTTGAGAGGCAGGATACACGTGGATGAAATGCCTAGTTTCAAGGCTGCTGCTACCTCTGATTAATTAACGGTATTTAATTGAGCCATTTTACACCTTTATTCGTGAGATTTTAATGCCTGAAATAAAATGAAAGTTTTATTAGCGTTATTGATTAGCTAAAGGTGAATGTATGTATATGTGTATGTGGGCGCCTTTATGCTATTGTTATGCTTTGGTTAATCACTTTGAGGATTGCAAATTAGTTTGTAACTTTGATGATGGATTTTAATCAAGGATTCATTAAAAAAAATTTTGTTTGATTGGATTTTAGTTGCCTTAAGTGATTTTGTCGATGGGTGATTCGGTGTCAGAGTAGCTTATTGTGCTGTAATCCACCACGTATCCATCCCTTTGTGATCAAAACCATTTTATGTCCTTGGGCGTTGTATACAACAATGGTGTATAATTATGTGCACTTGAATAGTTTAATCCCTATGGGGGTTACAGGTGTAACAAAGCAAGTGGCAGTAGGTGTATTAATAGCGTATAAGATCATAGCCACTTATTTCTATAATTGGTATTAATTATGAAGATAGCAGCAACACTCACAGATAATTAATAAAACAAACAATTTTAAACACACATTTAACAGGCGAAGAAATAGAAAAGCTTTCAGCCTCAATATGGTTGCACCAAATCTTGTCTAAGGATAACTCAAACGGCATTGCCTTCCTCAAGACGCTTGAAGGATCCTTTACGACGAATACCAGGAATACCATGGAGCTACTAATAAGCATCCATTTCCCGGAATCTAAAGTAATTGGCTCAGAAATGTCTTTTGAACCTAACACAGGATCGGAGCTAGTTTCTGTCCACTGATACTGCAATAGTAACAAAGGCTTGGCAAACTGGATTTCCACTGCAGGTAAGATCGAATGCGCTATTGGAATATTCAAGCCTTTTGGGAAAGATTAAATCTTTCCGGCTCTCCTTCAAAAGGGCTTCGAAGAGATCCTGCCGCTGTGGCAATTTTGCACTGGCCCATATTCCGAGGTGATCGAGAGGGCTTGTCATTCAAAAATGTCAGACTTCTTCAAAATGGATCAAGCAAAATTTGAAGGGAAAATTGGTAAAAGGTCCACTAATTTAAAAAAATTAGTTAAAATTTATTTTGAATTAAAAGATAAGATCAAAAAAACAGTTAAGAAATGTAAATAAAAAATCAAGTGAGGAACTCTGATAACAAAGTCTTTGTAAGAGTAATGACTTCATAACAAGAGTTGAATGTCTCATATAGAAATTGCAGCTTTAATACGAAGACTTTTATTCTCATAAAAAGAATAAAACTCATATGTGGCCAAAATTAAATTGTATAGGGCTTATAACGAAAGTTAACCATCTCATAACCAGAATTTTATTCTTATAAAAAAACTTATATAGTAAACCACCGACCCAGGCGCGGATTCAAGGGGGGGCCCTGTGCAAAAATTCAGCGAGAGGCCCCAGAGAGTCCAAAAAATGTTTCGCTCACTTCGCTCGCAGATTGCCCGTACCCGTGACAGAACTATGGCCCATATGAGAATTTCTCTGGCTCGTACTCATTTCTGTGGTTCATTCGATGAAGTAAATATGCAAATAATAAATTCAAATGATTTTTATTGCCAAAACAATTTTTCGCTCGCGAGGCCCCAACACACGGGGCCCTGTGCAGTTGCACACATGCCAGCAGCGGCACTGCTCAAAAGCGCTCGCTGTTTAAAAAACAAAATTGACTCAACTCAAAAAACAAAAACAAAAAATAACCAAACGCACAAAACCGACCCAACTTTTTTGCAAATTAAAAAAACAACCTTAAAAAATGACCTTCAAGGTCAACAGCAGATTTAGTCCAGGAGGGATAGAAAAAAAGTTGAAATAAATTTACCCTGCGATTTTTGGACGCTATAATTAAGAGAAAAATCGTAGGAATTTCGAGCGTTATATGCCTGACAGGAAAAAATTTTGATTTCTCGAAATCTACTGAATAGAAATCCACACCATATTTCACTTCCCCTTCGCTTAAAGGTGTTTTTTCTGAAAATCAAGAAAAGTGCCTGTTTTCAAACGCGTTTATGAGGTATTAAATCGAACCTCACCAACTTTTCTTGAAAATGGGTTGGTAGAGTACTCTTCGAGAATAAATAGGGCTTTTCAAAATAGCTCTAGCACCACCGTGGGCCTTGTTCAAATTTTTTTCCTGAAACGGCTGTTTTTACATTTTTGAGATTTACGCAAAAAGTTATAATTATTTTTGCATGAAATTTTTATTGTAGGTAGGCACTAACAGAAGCCACAATTTCAGCCCTGAAACAAGGTTCTACGATAATTACAGTCCCTGTAATTAAATGTCAAAAAATGGCCATATTTCGCGGTTTTTTTTTGCAAAAACCTGTTAACCGATTTCAATTGTCCAAAACTCATAATTTTCGTCTTTTTAAGCGCTATTACGTACTACTTTTTGTTTTCCAAAAACAAAATTGTTTCGCACCTAAAACGTTGAAAACCCTGTTTTCGCTACCATTATTAGCTTTTTTCCACCTGTTCTCCTGGACCGATTTTTTCCAAAACACATTCATTGAATTCCTACGATTTTTCTCTTAATTATAGAGTCGAAAAATCGCAGGGTAGATTTATTTCAACTTTTGAATACTTTTCCGCTATCTTTCCTGGACTAATTGATCTATACTCTTTCTATATGTTTTGATTTGCGAATCTGAAGTTAGCTGCACTCACAAGAAAGGGCGCGTCTTCCTCAAAAACACATTAGGGCACGTTTTCGTAGTGCACGTTTGTTTTTAATCCACCAGAAAATTCGGTTAGTTTTGTTCGTTTTGTTAATTTTGTTTTTGTTTTTTTAGGAGTAAAAATTTTTTTTCGCCACTTTTAATTCCGTGACCCCCAAAACAAAGTTCTAGATCCACGCCTGCACCGAGCGCCATACTTTCTCTTAATATAGAATTTTATAGTAAAACAAAATTCCACTAATCAAGCTCAATTGAATATGTAGAAAGTATAAAAGTTATTTTTTTCAGATGATATACTAAATTGAAATAAATTATTGAGCAATACCAAAGTTTTTATTTTTTGCACAAGAAATAAAATTTCATAAAAAATATTAGTTAACTAGGTATTTTTTGAATTTGATGACTCATTGCTCTGGAAGTTGATAGGGTAGAGCCTTGACTTTTACAGTTTTAGATAGGTATTCTGCGTACACTGATACCTTATTCATGAAAATAGCTCATAGGGTTACAAAAGTACAGTGTGATATGTAAACCTCTACCAAAAAAACTTCAAAACGCCCTAGCTGGTAAACCGTTACGATTTACCCCCACCCATAGGATTTTTTGTTCGTCTATCCAAAACCAATGTTTGTGTGTGCAAAATACACGGCAATATTCGATCGAAAACGAGAGGATTGAAAGAAGTATTGAAGCATCTGCCGCTGTCTAGTATATTAAATCGTTCACATATTTTTTCTGGTAAGAGAGCACTAAAATTTTTTTGTGCAGGCATTTAGTGGATAGTTTAACGAATATTTTATGTAAAAAAATTTTCTCCTACAACACCGAGAAGTTAGATAATGCTGTTATGACACTTACTTTTTTTTAAGACGAACCTTACACTTTTTAGCAAGTTTAGAAAGGGACGAAAATTCCTTACGGAGATTTGGCACGAGTACAAAGAATTAGCTATATGCTTAAAATTGAAGCTAATCTACGCGAAAAAGTTCAGCCAACTCGAAAAGTGCCAGAAAAAGTATGAACTTTTCATACTTTTTCGGGATCTTAATCTTAATTTTTGACATTTCAGACTTCATTGTTGATAGTATTGAAAGTTAGTGATTAATTATCGTGTACATACAGTGAAATTGAAAAGAGAACTTTCAAATATGCTAATATGATAATATTACGTTGCTATTAGATACGAAAAAGTATTTATTATTTGAAATTAGCTAATTATACAATCGAAACTGCACGAAAATGCAAAGCCGCCTTCTCGCTCACATCAAGATGTCCCTGTCTTTTCATACTTAAAAAGTCGACACTGAAAAAATGTAAGTGTCATAACAGCATAAATTACCACTTGTTTATTGTAAAATTAATTATTTATAAACAAATTATATTTTTTTACGTGAATTATTTTTTGTTTTGTTCCTCTACTATTTCTTAACATACAATCCAATTTTCATTGAAATTCAGTAATTATTCGCTGATATATTGCAATTTAAAAAAGAATACTCGAAATTTTCAATCGCTCATAAATTGTTGAAAAATTCAAATTTTCAAAAACCGTTTTAGGGTATTACTTTTAACCTATAAAGCTACCAAAATATGTTAATAGATATATTAAAATCTAATAGTTGATTTTTAGTGGCCCGCTTAAGAAATTTTGACTCATTATTATCAATAAAATTTCAATCGCAATAAAATTTTAGCTTATATTTTCGCTAAAAATCTTATTCTAAAGTCTATAATCATACATATAAATACTAAATTCTAGTCTGTTTTAATCCATGCGTTTGAAAGTGTCATATTTAACGAATAATTTCATATGAGAGTTATTTAGAGCAAATAACTCTCATAAGAAATTATTTTTCTTCTAAATAACATCGCCGAACTCTTTTCCATACATTGCTCCCTTTCTAACAGTTCTGTTAACGAAAGTATAGCTCTTATAACAAGATTATGTTATTTATTGTGAAAGCCTTACGAGAATACTTCAATACTCTCATAAAAATTCAAAAAGTTTTTTTATGAGAGCTTCGTACCCTTGTAAATAGAGTTAACGTATTTTTATAAGACAAAAATAACTCTCATAACTGTGCCATTTAATTCTGACAACGCATTTATAAAGCTCTTGTAGTGTTCTACTAGTGTAAATTATGAGAATGATACTCTTTTAAAAAAAGTCGAATATCCTCTCATAAGCCACTACTAGGGTCTTATGAGACGAAATTTGTTACTTGGGATGCCACGGAAATACTCTGCTCAAAGGAGGCTCTAGATCTAGGTCTCCTGAAACCCCCAGACTGCGATTGTTAGTACCAACGCAATTACATCTCTTCATATTTGTCGTCAATTTGTTGGCAAAACTGGGGGCCTAGTGTTGCATACTTTTTATGCAACAGTACCCAATCACAATAACCAAATGTTGCATATAAAATCTTCGAACATCATTTTATGTCACCAACACAATAATAACTTATTAATTTTCTAAATGAATCAAACACTTTCTCGTTTTTCTTTTTTTTTTAATGTTATATTATTTATACAATATTATAATGTTTCACAAATGTTTTTGTTGCTTTTTTTTTTTACGTTGTTTCTTTATTTTATTTTTCATTATTTTTATTAACACATTGGCAACCGCCACGGTGCCGAAGCAACCGCGACGGTCCCTAATTCACCACCGCCCGACCGCGCTTTTTATTTTTTTTTTTTGGTATTATGGTTATATGTATTTTATATAGATTTTAAGTCCACTCGGGACCGAAGTTAAAATAGGACTCCCAGTATCTTTTTTAAAATTATTTTATTACCCTCAAGAAGTGTCCAGGTAATTGCATAAATTTTTACATGCAAAAATTGCTGGATTGCACTTTTGGATTCCCACATTTTGGTCGCACATGTTTAAATGTTTGCGAAAATTATCTCGCTGACGAAAAAGCTCAAGTTGCTTTTGTCTTCGCCGTTTCCCGTGAAGGGAAGTATCCTATTACAACTTGGATTTGTCATGAGATAATTTTTGTAAAGTTTTCCGTTTAGGACTTTTGGTTTTTTTTTTGAAAATGTTGAATTTAAAAAGTTTTCCGTTAAGGAATTTCCAATTTGTGGGAAATTTGGGAATGCCAAGTTTTTATACATAACATTCCTTCCCCCCTGGAGCAAGAGAATCGCTACGGAGTAGAGCGATTCTCGTACTCGAAGGATGAGGGGGTGGTGAGGGTACGTCGAGGTTGTATCTAGTCGAGTGGCATTTCGCGCTCAAGAGCCGGATCCTCTTGGTCCGGGAATATATGTATATCTAAATTGTTGGAGAGAGTGGATTTCCATTTCATTTCTGCCCAGCTTTAATTTTAGCCGTTTTCCCTTGGGTATACCATGCGGGATTGCACCATTTTTGGGTATACTCTAGAGCCTTGTGTTAAAGGACGATGAGGTACGGGCGTTCCTGATACCGACTGGTTCAGAGCCTGACGGATACCCGCATGCGTCGTTAGTATTGGTTAGAGGCTTAGGGTTGTTGTTGGGGGCTAGTTTAATGATAGTGTAGCCTTTTGTTGGGCGAGTGTGAGAGTCAGACTTGTGACTTACTGATCACTGTTCTGACCACCTCGTGTGAGTTTGGCCCCTGGTTTTAAAAGTCCGTTATGGCTTGTTTTGGGCGGTGGGGATCCGGTTTTATCTACCGGTCGTAGGTGGCCCACTCGTCGCTGTCGTGTTCGACAGATGGCCGTGGACTACAATTTGCAGGGCTGGGGTAAGTAGTATAGTAGGGTAGCCATTTGTTTGGAAGAGTGTTAGTGTTAGACTCGTCAGGGCTACTGGGTGGTTTTTGGCATTGAGGAGGCCCAACAGATACTGTACGTTTTTTGGAAGTTAAGAGGGCGCAAAAGAAGGGCTCGTGAGACTCACAAAGCATTTCTTTCTATAAACTTAATGAGAATGGTGCCACAATCTGAGACCGGCCTGGAATACAATAGATTCCCTTAGGATTACCTTTTGTCTCAGGTCTTCAGTGGTCTCAAAGCCGTTGAGATTATTATCTAATCTTGACCCATCTTGAGATAGGCAGCTGGGAGGCACCACCGGGGGTTATCTCGGCTTCTACGAGCTGAGATTCCCTGGTTTGGGTTTGCTCCTGCTGCTCTCTGGGTTTCGACTTGGTGGCTTCACTCGTCATTCGGATGGTAATTTCTTCCGGATTTATTTCCGTGCGAGGAAATCGTTGCATATAGTTAGTGTTCTCAATGTTTCAGTGATTTGAGAAGAAGTCACTTCTTAGGATGCCATCTTTGGGAAGGCTTGGCATGTTCTGCACATTTGGGAAAGTGCAAGGATTTGGAGTTAAATTGAAGTTTCTTTGGCAACTTCCGAAGGTCTTTCTTTTTCCAAAGGGCATTTTAAGGTGAATTTATTAGAGTGGTCTATCAAAATTCCGATCTTTAAGTTTGGTTTGTTTAGGAATTGTAAATGATTTTAAAGGTAAGATCGTAAGGGTTTTATTTTTGTTGCAAAAGAGAGATATATGAAGAACGATTTTTTTTTGTGAATCGATGGCATCAGTTTCATCTCGCTAAACGAGGAGATTGAGCCAAATTATGGTGAATGTTTACCAAATAGAATTTTGAATTTGCAGGGACATAGTCTTACTACTTCCAAACCAATCGGCTTGTAGTAAAAGAAAAAAATAATTAATTAAATTTGTCAAAACTTACTGTGTAGTTTTCAAAAAAAAACTATACAAAAATATCTAAAACATATCTAAAAACCCGTTTCATATAAATAGTTAAACGAATAAACAGTGCTTAAAGGGTGCGTGTATAGAACGGAGCGGTAAAAAGAGCTAATGATAATCCGTTTACCCCAAAGGATCTTTTAATTGGCAATTGAGGACTAACAATTTCTCTTAGAGAAAAGTATATTTCTACTCGACCTTCTTCTTTTTATAGGAGTGGTAAAAAGGATACTAGAGTCTGAATAATTTCCAAAATAAATCGAATGAATTGTACGTGGAGGCGGTTGGTTTATTATATACTTGTATTCTTATTTTTATATTTTATGTTTGTTTTTACATTTGTGATTTCTATAAAAATTTTAATTTGGTACATATGTTTAAATATGTTTGTTACATAACCTATATGTTTTTATTTAAGGATATTATAAAGTATGTTTATTAGTATTGATTTATTATTTAGTTTATATGTATTATGTTTTGGTTATATAGTATATATGTTTATATATCTCATTTATATATGTACAAATGTGTATATGGAATTATTTGCCTTTGTTATATATGTATTATTATATGTGTATATATGTTTTTATATATGTAAGTGTGTTTTTATACATGTATATATGTTTTTATATATGTATGTATGTTTTTATATATGTTTGTATGTTTTTATATATGTATATATGTTTTTATATATGTATATATGTCATGTTATTAGTAGTAGAGCAACAGGCTTACGAGCGCAGTGACGTCATCGGTTGTTGTCTTGGGTGTGGATGTGGGTCTAGGGTGTGCCTCGGATGAGCTTTCGTGCTGGCTGAGCTTTTGAACTTGCTGTGCCATGGCTGAACTTGCATGTGCCTCGGATTTGGTCTTGGGTGTTAGTTGGATGTGCCTGCGGAATTAGATTGAACTTGCATGTGCCTCGGATGTACTTGCACGCCGGATAAGCTTTTGAACTTCAATGTGCCTGCGGAATTAGATTGAACTTTAGCGCTGGATTAGCTTTTGAGCTTGCATGTGCCCTGGATGAGGTCTTGGGTGATAGATTGAACTTACATGTGTCCCGGATGAGGCTTGGAAAATTAGATTGAACTGCATGCGCCTCGGATGAGCTTGAGGAATTAGATTGAACTTGCATGTGTCCCGGATGAGGCTTGGAAAATTAGATTGAACTGCATGCGCCTCGGATGAGCTTGAGGAATTAGATTGAACTTGCATGTGTCCCGGATGAGGCTTGGAAAATTAAATTGAACTTGCATGCGCCTCGGATGAACTTGAGCGCTGGATTAGCTTTAGAACTTTGCTGAGGCTTGGATGAGCTTGGGGGAATTAGGTTGAACTTCGCTGAGTGTCGTGGATGAGATTATGCTGGTGATTGAATCTTCAGTTTTGAACATCGCTGTGCTTTGAGCGGGGTCTTGCTATTCAGGACATTACCCTCGAGTTTTGGTTTGCATCCCTGCTAGGCTTGCGCAAGGGGCCATCCCAGCTTCAAGGATCCCAGAGACTCAAGACCCCATTTCAATTTTTAACCAACTCTCCTAAGAAATAAAATATCCCGCCATGCAAAAATATTCAAATTACATTTAAGAAATAAAATATCCTTGTTTCACCTAAAATCACGCCACACAAAACATGTGCAAGTGATATACTTATAAGGGGCAAGCGTGAAAGGAAATTACCATTCATATCTCGACATGAATTTTCATGCCCAGCCGCCAAAACCCAAATCCAGGCATCGAATTGCATTCCTTTGCCTCATAAATTTTTCAGTCCAAATTGACCTCACACATATCCTTCATACCCATATGTCATGAAAGCACCTAAAAAAACTCAAGCACTCTCTTTTCACAAATGCTATTTTTACCGATCGCGCGCCAGGGAGCCTTAAGCAAAATATATATCAAGGGTTGAGATCCCTAGCAGATCTTTAATGTAAACAAATATATATGCCGGGAGTTGGATGTTTCCAATTTCAAGTCCTCGGGGTGCTGCGGCTCAACGGCAAAAAAATCACTAGCGGAAATTTGGGACTTGAAATTGCAATTGACATGTGCGGCTGCACACATATGGCATATTATCGCGGGTTTTAAAAATTTACGGCATCTATTGTTTAGGTTTGAAATTTAGAAAAAAAAATTTCTCGTTTTAAGAGTTGAAGTGGAGAATTTTGCTATCTTTGAGAAAATCGAGTTTCAATGAAAAAAATTTGAAAAGGGAAATTACGCAACAAATGCAGCTGAGCACATTTTTTGTTTATGAGGACCTTTCTTGTTAGACCACCGTGAGTGGGTATAAACAATTTTGGAGGGCTCCTAATAAAATTAAATAAAAAACATTTTTTTAAAACATATTAAAACTTGACTTTATTTTCAAATCTAGTATTACATATTTTCTCTCGATGATGCTGGCTCAATATGTGATCCACGATTTTACTTGTAATGATGATTCTCTGCTGAAATCGGCATCTATCTATTGCATGTATATGCCACAACCCAATGCGGGGTGGCTCTATAAGCAAAACCCCATGCATGCATGCAGTGCACTTCTGGTGTTAGTATAAATCGAACTCTTTTTTTGCATTCTTTACAGTTGTTTTTGGTGTAAAAATTGTTGTCCTCATGTAAAAATTTATTAAGCTTTGAACTTCCTGTTTGTACCGCTCCACAAAACAACATCCACACGTATCTGGCCCACAGGTTGTCCAATTGTTCGACCACGGGCAGTTCATGTAATGTGCTCCATGTATGGAATTAACTTTTCCTGCATTTTCATATTCCTGTACGTATCTGTAGAGCTGTTCTATTTTATGCTTATGCTCTTCTAGCAAAATATCAGAGTATTCGTTGAGAAATTTTGGGATACTCATCTTCGGAGATTACTTTTCTTTCAACTGCTTGTAACGTATAGAAGAAGAAGTATCTTTGCTTTCAGATGGTTGTGCCGATTTAATTGTTATCGAATTTAGCTGATACTTTACTTCTTTTACTTTGTTTCCTTTATCACCCTTTTCGTCAAGCAATTTGGTGGAATCCTTATAACTGCTCATCTCCGCAACCTGAAGCAAACTAACCTTACGTTTCACCTTTTCAGGTATTTATATGATTTTTCGGTTGAAGGGTTGACATTTCAGTTTAAATCACAACCAACACTACAGAGTAAAATCCCCCGCAAGTCCCCGCCCCTAGGCTTTCAAAACGCATGAAATTTCAATGCTAACTTTATTTCTTGCAGCTGCACATCATAAGAATTTTCCACTTCAAATATGCTGATATGGCCAACTTTGCTCACATTGAAGCATATTTTTAACTGAACTTGTTCAATCATGTCTGGGGTGGATTCAGTATAAAATGGGCCCTGCGTAGTGAATCCTCATCAGTTCAACTTAAATTTCCTAAGCGTTCACATCAATCCGGCAAAGATGACTGCAATTTCAGAACTTAAAAACATGGAATTCACCCCCTACTTGAGGATGGCAGATATGGTTATTGGAATGGAGTATCGAATAAAGTCAGCATGTCGACGTTCAACAACCTTTGGAGATCGCATTCAATTGGAGCTGGATGAACACAAACTTTTGCTGCCACCCAGATATAATTTGCTGTCTGAAAAGGCCTTGTCGGACATTAACAACCGAGGAAATTTCTACATCACAAATACTGGACCGTATGGGAAAACATTCATATTTAAATTTGCGCAGCATGAAAGTTTGTCTAGTGATGTACATTATTACACTGAAAATCCTCAAAATTTGTATGAAATATTAATAAATAAATAAAACCAAGTTTTAATATGCTATTTAAAAAAATGTTTTTTATTTAACTTATAATACATCTTTAGCATTTATCCAAGAATTATGTTCTGATGAAAAACCAAGCCATTTAACATAAACTTTATCTCCACTCTTTTTCAATATTTTTTCAACAAGATATAGTTCAGGATGTTCAGCTTGCTGCAATTCCTTTTCATAGAATCCTCCTTTAATTTGGTTGCCCTGGTAATCCTCAAGTTGATATGTCACTGGATTAGTCAGTTGAATCTTGGAGATTTTGAAAATTTCAGTTGTCCAGTTTGGTGTGTAGCCTTTTTCAAATATATGTTTATATTTGCTTATACGGACGAGGTCTCCTATTTTATATGCTGCTGAAGGTGCGATTTTAATGTGATTATAGGCTGTAGCAAGAAGCAGCTTTTCATTTGCTTTACTGACATCGCAAGGACGCATTTTGATTGTTCGATGTTTTTTCGCATTGTAATGGGATAGCAGTTTTTTGATCATATGAAACCATTTGTAGGACCCATTCATGCTAAATTCCTTCCACATCATACTCTTTAAAGTTCGATTGAATCTTTCCACTATTGATGCCTTAAGCGATGTATATGTTGAGTAGTGGTTAACTTCATAATTGCGCATTAGCTTCTGAAAGTGTGAGTTGTAGAATTCCTTGCCATCATCCGTTTGCAAATTTTTAGGTGTACGTCCATCTTTGAATATTGACTGCATTGCTTCTGTAACTTCCGGACCAGTTTTTCTTTTAATTGGAATAGCCCAGGCATATTTAGAAAATGTATCAATTACGGTCAGCAAATAGCGGAATCCTTTGTTAGCATGTTTATAAGTATCCATTTCAACCAAGTCAGCTTGCCACAAATTATCCAAACCTTTAATGATAACTCTCCGTCTAGTAAAATTGCGACGAGCAGGTTTGTGGAGCTCATTCACTACTTGCATCTTACTCATAGACGCCCCCATCTTGCGGTTTTTTTTAATTATGCTGGAGAATATAAATTTTTCGATTTTCTCAATTTCACCATTAATATACAGCGCTAGATCCTGTACTGCTCTGCCCACGCTCTTCCGTATTTCATCATCAACATAGTTTTTAGTTGCAGCATCAGCCTTTTCTTTTGGATCGCGCAGGTTTTTGATTCTTTTCAAACCAAGATCATAGTCCCCATCAGAAGTTAAATAAAAACCGTTTCCTTTTGGCCCCCGCTCGCCTTTGGGACCAGCAGCACCGTCTTTTCCAGGAATTCCAGGTGGACCGCGTTCACCCACTGCTCCAAATTTCTGCTGTTTAGAAGATCGACCAAACTTGTCAACGCTCATTTCAGAAATGGAAATATTTTCTGTGTGTGCGAATATTTATACTATAATGTCAGCTTCACGCAATTCTTCAATGATTGCCACTATCTCATTAGTATGACTATTATTTCCAGCTTGCTGCGATGCCGCCAATATGCGCAGTCTATCAACTAGCTCATTGGGGTCATCCCAATATATGTACTCGATATGTTTCTTGGGAATTTGCATTATCCCCTTTCCAGTATGAGGAGTGCGAATCAACTTTTTTATAATGTTTTTATATTTGAAGCTATTTGTTCCTTTTATTTGCTGGTTTTCCTTAAAATCACGTCTGTAGATGCATGCATCATTTGCAATTTCTTGATAATTGGCCAGATCGCCCATTGAGTAACCTTGGGGCTTTTTCATAAAAAGTAGTTCAGCTAAGCCTTCAGTTATCTTATAATGCTTGCCGCCTATAAGAAAGTGTTCTTTATCAACATTTAAGATTGAGTTACCGATATTTAACATATCGTTGCGATAGTGCACTCCATAAATTTTATCAATTTTCGTGCTATCATTTTCAAGTAGTTGTTTATATTTGTTTAGTATCTGGCCGGGCTCTTTTATGGGCGTTACAAACTCTTCATCCTCATCATCATCAGAATAATACCTAAGAGGTGTACTAGTTGGCTCCAGCTTTAAATATTTACGTGCAGGCGGTGTGTTTGCTTCATCATTGCTCTCTTGTTTAATTTCTTCTTCTTTTGGTTCAACTTTCACCGATGCTGCTGCTGTTGCGAGCTTTTTCAGCGTGCTGGTTATGGGCTTAAAGGTTTCCTCCAACTGAGCTTCTGATTCAATTTTGCCGGTCTTGAGAGCTTTATACTTCTTTCGTATAGCCTCACGTGTTTTTATAATATCCTTCAACAGTTTTTCATTCATGTTGCTTCACTGGCGACTGCAACTACACTGATATTCAGCATGATGATGGACACTTATATAGGCTAGGTAGCCCGGTTAGACCAGGTAGGCCAGACCTGGTAGACCTGGTAGACCAGATAGACCAGACCTGGTAGACCAGATAGACCACACCTGGTAGACCTGGTGGAACAGATAGACCAGACCTGGTAGACCAGATAGACCAGATAGACCAGACCTGGTAGACCTGGTATACCAGATGGCCCAGACCTGGTAGACCTGGTGGACCTGGTAGGCCAGACCTGGTAGACCAGATAGACCAGATAGACCAGACCTGGTAGACCTGGTAGACCTGGTATCTATGATCTTAACAATAAGCTCCTTTATAAGCTCATGAAAGCATCAAAACCTTTTCGATATCGGCCTTTATCTATAGGGCTATCTTTATCAATTACTAAAAATCCATATTTGTCTTTCCAGCAGTTTGCACACGCTTTTCTGAACTTTGCAAATCCCATATCACTATTTACATGATCATTGTATACATGCTTAAGATTCAAATCATCCTGTTTAAATATGATTAGAAAGTTTGCATTATCGCGAATTAGATGCTTTGGTATATGAGTATATGTTTGGCCGAGGTAAAAGCTATCAATGTCTTTATGTCGCCCCATGCAAAAGTAGGCTCTAATATTATTTTGCTTACCGCAGGCCACATCATCAAATATGAAAACCGAGTTTGACTTTGCTTCTTCTGGCGGTATAACGTCGCAGTTGTTTGAAAAGGTATAATAGCCCAAGCCTGATATGCCAGTTACAACTTTTCTCAAATACCCATATTTAGGCTGGCTTAGCGACTTTGAGTAAATGTATATATTCTGGAATCGTAGGCCATTAGGATGCTCCAGCAAACTTAACATAACATTTGTCTTGCCGCAATTCGATGGTCCTACAATAATTCCTCTCATACTGTTTGGCAGCAGCACCCCATGTTTCATCAATGTACTTGTAATTTCGGTATCAGTATTTCTAACAGGTAGACACGCTTGTTGCTTAACAAACTTCATGTTGAACACTAACACAATCCCTATAAATACCGGTGCTTTTATAGATTTTTATCAGTCTTACTGTAAACCTATAAAATGATTGACCATAGCGAGAAGCGCATCATTCATCGAAAAGCTGCAGAGGGGAGAGGGTTATTAAACTCTCTTATAAATAAGCTGCCAGTTGAGCTTCATCTCCCAGGATATCAGTACTGCGGTCCAGGAACAAAGTTATCTGAAAGGCTTGCCCGAGGGGACCCAGGCATTAACCCACTCGACGCAGCCTGCAAACAGCATGATATTGCATACCGCGATCATAAGGATTTAAGCGACCGGCATATAGCTGACCGTATTTTAGAAGAAAAAGCTTGGCAGCGGGTAAAATCTAGAGACGCTAACTTTGCAGAGCGTGCTAACGCGCTATTAATTACAAACGCCATGAAAGCTAAAATCAAAGTTGGAATGGGTGCCAAAGCAAAAATTACTAGCTCATCGAAGAAGAGGAAGAAGAAGAATACACCACGTCCATCATTTCGTGTAGCTGTACGTAATGCTCGAAAAATTTTGAAATTAAAAAAACCAAAAGACCTGTTGGAAGCTACTAAAATTGCCCTAAGTGCAGCAAAGGATGCTATCAAAGGAAAGAAGAAATTATACACTACACCTAGAGTGATACCGGTGCCTAAAGTAGGAGGCGTTTTGCCATTCCTCATTCCACTTTTTGCTGGTCTTTCAGCCGTCGGAGCGCTATCGGGAGGTGCAGCAGGCATAGCTAAAGCTGTAAACGCTGCAAGCAGCGCACGGCAGGAGCTGCAAGAAGCGAAACGCCATAATGAGTCAATGGAAGCTATAGCACTAGGAAAACGTGGGCAAGGATTATTTCTGAAGCCATATAGGAAAGGATTGGGACTTTTCATCAATCCCCAGCCAAAAAACTACTAAAGTCGCTACCCAAAAGAGCTCTCAATGAAAATGATCTGCGAAAATATGCACAGTACATATCCCACTTTAGAGGAGTATTTATGCGCGATCAATTACCTAGAAAACCATGGAAAAATGAGAGTGGGATTGTGAATCTAGATGTTTCATCTGGACCTGGAACACATTGGGTAGCGTACAAGAAGAGTGGAAATATCATAAATTACTTTGACAGTTTTGGAAACCTACAACCGCCGCAAGAAGTTGTAAATTATTTGGGCGATGCAGTCACATACAACTATACACCACATCAAAATTTTAATTCAGTAATTTGCGGACACTTGTGCTTAGAATTCTTGTATAAATAAGCCTTTCATGAGTAAACGTAATCATTTAATTTCAAGTAGCCATGGCGATAACACTCTCTCTCACCAGCAATACATCGATTCTCACCGCCGAATACTTTCCGCCATTGGAATTATCTGGAGATTACGTTTGCGGATTGATTGATTTTCAAACATACAACTCTATCCCAAATATTGATGAGAGCAACAATTTAATGCATGTGGGGGATGTGGTTATCGAAATACCGGTGGGATCATATGAGATTGATGACATAGCTACATTAGTGCAACAAAGTTTAAAAAGAAGCAGCAGCAAAGCATCAGTCTTAATAAGAGCAAACAATAATACCTTGAAGAGCGAAATAAAAGCCACTGAAGTTATACATTTTGATAAAGAGCGATCCATCGCTCCATTGTTGGGATTTGGAAAACGTGTATTGGATGCAAATATGCTACACACATCAGATTTACCTGTTAATATTAATAAAGTTAATACTATACGGGTTGAATGCAGCATCATATCAGGTTCATACATCAACAATAAGCATGTGCATATGCTACATGAATTTGCCCCAACCGTGGGGCCAGGCTATAAAATAGTGGAGGTTCCCGCGAATGTGATCTATTTGCCTGTGAACGCCAAGCGGGTAAGTTCTCTCACGCTGAAGCTCGTTGATCAGGACGGGGATTTAATAAATTTCCGAGGTGAAACGATAACCATCAGATTACATTTAAAGCAGCAGCAGAATGCTAATCTTCAACGATAAGCATATAAATAGGATGAACGTCATCGAAAACATTAGTCAACCATTGGCCTTGAAGCGAGCAAGACGCAGGCTGACAGCAGATAGCATACAATTTCTGAAATCATTTGGTCTAGAATTGAAGCAATGAGCGGCATTTTGAACATTACCGAAGGCACAAGCCATGATGATAGCATAACAAAAATTGTCTACCACACGTACTCATCGTTCGCCTCATCATTCAAAAATAGCGATGAAATCCGCATTCCTGTGCAAAACCAAGACCTGTATGTCCTCGTAGCTGAAAGTTTTCTTTACATTGAAGGAACAATATCGGACTCCGGAGGGCTAGTAAATAATGCTGCAGCTTTCTTGTTTGAGGAGATTCGCTATGAGATCAACGGTGTGGAAATTGATAGAACTCGAAATCTTGGAATTGCTACAACGCTAAAAAATTATATATCATTAAACCAAAATGAGAGCAGGATGTTACTCAACGCTAGCTGGTCGCCAGATAATTCAATTACACCCGCCGATGGATTTTTCAATTTCTGCATCCCCCTAAAAGTATTGCTGGGTTTTGCTGAAGACTACAAGAAAATTATCATCAACGCTAAACATGAGCTTATATTAATACGAAGCAGGATGGATGAAGATGCAATCATATCGTCAGAAGATGCTGTAAACATTTCAATAACGAAACTTCAGTGGCGCATTCCCCATGTTAATGTTGCTGATCATGAGAAAATTGGTTTATATCGAATCATTGAAAGCGGACGTGAAATACAAATGCCATTCAGGAGTTGGGATATATACGAGTACCCTGCGATCCCCGCAACAACCCACCACACGTGGTCGGTCAAGACGACATCGCAGCCGGAAAAGCCCCGATATATCATCCTAGCTCTTCAAACAAATCGTAAAAATGATAAAACAAAAGATGCTAGCAAGTTTGATCACTGTAAGCTGACAGATGTTAAAGTACACTTGAATTCGGAATCATACCCATATGATGATTTGAACTTGAAATTTGATGAGAATAAATATGCTCTCTTATATGATATGTATATAAAATTCCAAACTTCGTACTATGGGCGGCAGTTCCAGTCGCTACTCTCAAGGGAAGAGTTCATGCGTGACGCTCCAATCTCAGTCATCGATTGCTCGCGGCAAAACGAAGCCATTAAAACTGGACCTGTGGACATAAGGTTGGAATTCAAAACAAGTGAAAACGTCCCCGCCAACACAACAGCATATTGTTTACTGCTGCATGATCGAATAGTGGAGTATAAGCCGCTAACAAACGAAGTCAGGAAAATTGCTTGAAATGGCACCCATCATCATCGACATTCAAGGATTCAAATTACAAAACAATGAATTTATTTTGAAGGAGTTGGCCATTTTAAATTTTGAAAACCAAGTGCAGCACTACATATTCCAACCACCATTTCCCTATAAGCAGCTAACTCAGCCTGAAAAGAAGCAAGTTGAATGGCTTAGGCACAATCATCATGGACTCCGATGGGGTGATGGATACATTCCTTACCGCAAACTATTTTCCGTAAGCGATCTACTGCATGGTAAAATAATCTATGTTAAAGGAGGTGAAAAGAAGCGATGGGTTAAGGAAATATTTGGAGTGGAGCTGGACATATATGATGTAGAAGAGGAGGGGTGCCCAAGCCTAAAAGCAGCAGCAGCAAATGTGTTAGCTTGTATAATACACCAAGGCCGATGTGCTCTGAAAAATGTATTTGTAATACGAGATTTTTTAAATAAAACAGATTTTTAAACGTTATAAATATTCTTTTATTTCTTATAATACTATATATTTACAATATGGACATTTATTTACATTAATTCTCATTAAAAAAATACAATTATTGGTTGGGTTGAAAATACCAATTTTACACTTCTTCCATTTCCGCGTCTAGCGGTATTGAAAAATGCCCCCACGGCAATGTATCGGCTCCATTTTCAGTTATATAGCGCTTGTCATCATGAGGGCTTAACGCAATTTTAGCCTGGTTTATTGTATACACCTTGTGGCTAAATGATCGTATACTTCTTTGCTCCGCTATTAGGGTTTTCGAGTTTTCTAAGCACTCTATGTAGTCGCTAAATTGTAAATTGCGTGCTACAACATTTTTCTTTACACCTTTTGCTTTTTTCACGTCATCAGCACCCTGTATTTGAAGGCTGTACATTTTCGCTCTTAAGCCAACAAATGCTGTCATTATTTTCCCGTTTAGCTCATCCTTCATCAAACCTGGAACTTTTTTATTTGCCTGAGGTATGCCATATTGATTATTTGCGGAATAATCGCTGGTGTCAAATTTTCCGATGTTTGCACTCATGATTTCATATATGTTCACAGTTTGAATTTCATATATTAAGGAGTCTGTGTCCATATACATTACTTTACATTTATCACCCAATTCTTTCAGCATGAAGTCATAGTGGAAGTTGTATAGTGCAATTTTCGATATGTCCAGTATTGCCATTCCAGCATATAATGGCTTATTGAATTTGACTTCAAGTCTCCTTAATTCAATAGCGACTAAATTTTCATCAAAAATTGTCCTGCTATGGAAGTTGGGTGCAGCAATGTAGCTTTTAGCGCCATATCGTCCTTCCCACTTCGAGCATAGTTTGATATTAGAATATTTTCTAACATTCTCCATCGTTTTACCGAAAATGGCATTATTCATTTTTTTATATTGATCTTTATCGTAGTTGCTGGTTGCATGCTTTCTTTTCTCGGTATTTAAGTCTATGTATGGTTTTAACCAAGGCGACTGATCAAACTGCAGGATTCGGTGAATTTTCTTGAGGATGAGTCCATGTGATATACATTGCTTCAGGTTGCGGTAGTGTATAACGTATTTCTCTTTTGGTAATAATGTTGTTAGCAGCTTCTCCTGCTTCGATCCTGGGGGTGATTGATGTGTTGGGCAAAATGGAAAGTCCTTATGTGCGTTATGGAGCTCTGCGGGGTAATCCAGATCGACTTCTAATATGTAGCCTGTGGGGGAGTTATCTGGAATATTCATAAAATCAATATTTTCAACCCACTTAAAATTACCAGTGGGAAGGCATTGCGACATTGCCCACCCATATAAATTATTTACATCATAATACATTAAATACTTAGTCTCTATTTCAGGCTTATAATTAGGCATATATTTATTATTCGCTTTACTAAATCTACAGCAGCACTGGCTAATTCCACCTCGAATACCCTTTTCCACAAATAGGAGCATATCCACATCTGCTATCAGCTCCAGGTTAACTTGCGTATACTTCAGCATTGCATCCCATGTGTATCCTGGCAGCGTAAAGTAATGTGCGGGGTCCAGCTTGTAGGTCTCCATGCAGAGAGTTCGGAAGTTTTCGAAAACATCCGCCAGCAGAAGAACATCAGTTTTCAGATATAAATCTGAATATTCACCCAGGCTGTTAATGTTGAAAGCTGTCCATACTTCCTGCGCATGCTCATAATCCTGATCCGAAATAGCTGAGTCAGTCATTTTATTGTAGAAGTCATCCTTCTGAGGCAAGCTTTGATGTTCCAATTTACTCCATCCATCGATGAAATCATAAGGGAAAACCCCTTTCCGCGTTAGAAGATCAAACTTAGCATCATCCAAACTAGACCAGTGCTGCTTAGTTAACTTAAGTTTATGCTTAGGCAGTAAATATGCTAACTTATCTAGAGATTCTGACATAAATCTATACGAATCTATAAATCTAAGCTTAATATTACAATTATCAATATATTTTGTAAAAGAAATGTATCTTTCTTTATTTAACGGTAAAAGATCAACTTTACCTGGAATACTTATTGCAATATCCTTAATTATAAAATGGGCGTCGTATCCTGACAAATTGTGAAATATCACGGGTATTGTTCTGCAGTCGTTGTAATTGATGTTGCAGCTATTGTGTGCAGGTCCGCGGTACTTTCCTGTGAGATGGCAGTGGTCTCTGACTCTGGCTTCTCCGGCTGCAAATGGTTTTTCACATATGTGGCAGCATGAGCTCATAAGCTGCGTGCACTTTTCTTGCTGCGACAATGGCTCCATCGGTCTTATGTTTCCAAACTCTTGCTCGGCTATATCCGCTATTTCTTGCAGCTGCAGTGCAAACCATTTAAGGCAATCTTTACCACGATTCGAACGGTAAAAAGATAGCGATTCATCATATATACATCTGAAATATAGCCCAACGCTGTGTACTTCATGCTGCTGAATTTTCCTGGTAGCTGCATCCTCGCCATTAGCATCATAGGGGTGTAGTATTGACTCCAAATCCGCATACACGCAAAATGGAACCGGGTTCTTATAATTGTAGTTTTTAAAGCTAACAATTTTGTTTTCCGGAAAAGATACTTTGCAATCGTTTGCTTCTTCACACTCTGGAACATGTGCTGCAAGTTTTTCCTGGCTGTAGAAATAAAATAGGCATCTATCGCACACGTATTTTTTATGATGGTATTTAGAAACTTGGCTGTGTATAAGCCGCGACAGATCTTTAATCCAGCAGAAGTGGTACTTCACATCAGCTTCGTCATCCTCAGCGTCTTCAGCATCATAACTCGCTTTTATCATCAGTAGGTTAATGTGTTTATCCTGTTTTTTCTTGGTTAGGTAAACTGGAACAACTGAAAATTTGTTTTTAGTCTTCTCTAACATAAACACATTAACCGATAAATTGTTGTTGGCCTCAAATATTTTTATTTGTTTTAATGTCACTGGAAAGCTGATGCCTTCTAAATTTAACACAGATGTAAAATGCGGGTATTTTGATGTTCTCTGAGCATCACGCTCCACTGGATACAATGCGGAGACCACTGCCCATGCAAAGCACGCATTATCACTATTCTTTACATTTATACACGCCTTCTTGTCCGCAATTTGTTTCGGGAGCGCTATGTATGACGATCCTCTTAACTGTTCAAACTTATTTATATGCACTACCAAATTCACTATTTTTTGTAATGCCCAACCACTGTCTTTCTCTTGAAATTCTTCAAGCTGGGTTAATACGTCTTGCTGCACATTTTTTAAAAACCACTCTTTCAAATTATCGGTGCTCCCAATCGATTCAGTTTTTGTGTGGAAATATTTAATATCACTGATAGTTTCACTTTCATTAACACCATGCTTGATGAATTCGCAGCTCAGAGTAGTTGAAACTTTCACAAAATGGTGCTTATTTAGCGAATTTCTTATTCGTGCTGTAAATAAAGCGCATGCATCTGTCAAAAATCTTGCTGGATCAATGTGTTTGATGTTCATTATTGCGCCAGTCCGAATCCTCACTGCAAACGCATTATCCAATTCCACCCAACGCACACGGTCACTTCTTCTTTCTCCACGTTGTTGAACGCCTGCTCCACGATGGCTGCCTGCTTTTAGCAACGTCTGGAAACCTCTCAACCGGGTGATGCAGTTCTGGTAGTGCTGCTTGGTTCCATTTCTCTGTTCAGCTGCACATGCCGCCTTAAATTTCCTTATGAACATGCTGCAAGCCTTACCAATTATAACTCCTTGCACCGTGTCCCCATCTCTCAAACACTCCTCCATCTGCGTATATAAACCGTTCACAATATTTTGCGTATCCATAATAATTTTTTCACTTTTCACTTTGTCACTTTTTCACTTGTTGTTCGGTTGCTGGCTGTTAAGCGCGAACTGAGGAAATAAGGATTTGATCGCTGCTTTTTATAGCAATCGCAACAAAGGACCAGCAAGGTCCCGCTCAAAGCACAGCGAAGTTAAAAAGCTCGTCCAGAGTGCAAGTTCATCCGAGGCACATGTACGTTCAATCTAATTCCTCAAGCTCATCCGAGGCGCATGCAAGTTCAATTTAATTTTCCAAGCCTCATCCGGGACACATGTAAGTTCAATCTATCACCCAAGATCTCATCCAGGGCACATGCACGTTCAAAAGCTAATCCAGCACTAAAGTTCATCCGAGGCACATGCAAGTTCAATCTAATTTCGCAGGCACATTGAAGTTCAAAAGCTTATCCGGCGCTAAAGTTCATCCGAGGCACATGCAAGCTCAATCTAATTTCTCAAGCTCATCCGAGGCACATCCAACTAACACCCAAGACCACATCCGAGGCACATGCAAGTTCAGCCATGGCACAGCAAGTTCAAAAGCTCAGCAAGCACGAAAGCTCATCCGAGGCACACCCAAGACCCACATCCGCACCTAAGACACCAACCGATGACGTCACTGCGCCAGTAAGCCTGTTGCTCTACTACTGTTATTATATATGTATAATATATGTTTTATGTGTATATGTTATTATATATGTATATATGTTATTCTATATGTTTTTATTTATGTATTTTATATAGTATATATGTCAAGATATGTTGGGTATATAGTGTATATGCGTATGTATCTTGATATATATATGTATTTATTTAAATATATAATTCCATATGTTTATATATTTTCTATATAATGTCAATTATGTAGTATTATGTTAATATATAGAATTTTTTGTATGTTGTTATTTATGTTTATATGTAGGTATATATAATTATGTAGGTATTTTTTATTTAGTTTTTATTTTATTATATGTTGGTTATATAGTAATGTTTATATTTCTTGATTATATAGTATATATGTTTAAGTGTTATTATATGTTGGTTATAATGTTTTTATGTCTTTTTCTTTAAGTCTATAAGTTTATATGTGTTTTTATTTATGTATATTATATAGTATATCTATATGTTAGTCTATGTTGGTTATGTAATATATACGTTTATATATCTTGATTATACAGTAGGTTTATATGTTTATATAAGTTATGTTGTATTTTTGTTTATATATGTTACTTATATATATGCACATATGTGTATACATAGTTATATATCTGGTTGCATATGTACATATATAGAAATTCCATGTATTTATATATATATTTTTTTTTATATATTTAAATTAAGTAGTATATTGGTTGATACATAATTTGTTCTTTATAGTATATATGTTTTTATTTAGTGTATACATGTATTTGCATGATTATATTTTATATATTATATATGTTAATATATGTTGGTTTTATATTTATTATATACATTAATATATGCTTTTATATAGTATATATGTTTGTTTATGCAGTACATATGTTTATATAAGTTTGTTATATATGGATATATGTTTAAATACGTTTGGTACATAGTATATAAGTATATTACTGTTTGTTTTAAGTATATATTTAGTATATATGTTAATATATGATTATTATTTAATATATATGTTTTTATTTTTGTATGAATGTTACTATATATTAACTATGTAGTATATTTGTTTTTTTTTTTTTTTTTAGTATTTATTTGTTATTTTTATAATATTTATGTTTATAGGTTTGTTTGTAATATATATAATTGTTATTTAAATTTTTTATATAATATATATTTATATATCTTTATTTATGTTATTTTTATATATGACGATCGCGGTTGGTGGCGGTGGCTGTGTTTTGATTGTCGTATTACCCTTTTTTCTCTTCTATTTTATTTTAATTTTTAATGATTTAAAGTGACCAATGTCGATTGTAAATCCTTGACATTTAAATAGGCAAGGAAAATGTGCTTACATTTGTTTGATCATTACTTTTTTTTTTGGTTTTTGTCAAATAGACTTATAATTTAAAATAGAAAAAACAATTCAAATTCAGAAAAACTGAAGTTAATTAAATAACAATATTCTCTTAAATAAAAATTTGGTTCCTGTGTTTTACTTACAATGTTACTCTTACTGTTTTTCTTTTATACTTTATTTAATTAACAAAAAATTTAAAATCCTGACATTGGAAAAGATAAGGGAAAATTCCACTTTCTCACTCGCTTTATAATCTTTTGCTGTTAGGTACAGTTTAAAATAGATAACACAGCACTTTTTGAGTTTTTGAATGGAGTTAATTAAATCATTTTAAGCAACATTAAAAAGAATATATATATATATATTTTATATTTTAATATTTGGACAACAAAATTTATCTTTGACTTTCATTTTGGGTTTTGTATATCGACATAAAACAAGTAAATATACTTGTATATAATATATATACCCGCATAAGAAATCTTATTTACTATAACTATTTTTTATATTCTTGTATATATTAAGAATTAAAACTTTTAAACTTTTATTGATAAAAATATTTATGTAAAATAAAAATATAAGTTTAATGAAGAATTTTAGAACCTTATCTATCTTTATATGATTTCTTCTTATTTATTTCCTTCATTATTTATTATTCCTCCATCTTATTTACGATTTGATATTGTTGCTTAATTTAACTTTTTTATACGCTTTATGTTATTTGAGGAGGAAAAATTTGTAATAATTTAAAACGGAAAAACAAATCGCAAATTTTCTAATTCTATTCTATTAGGTGATTTAAGAAACTTTTTAAAATATTTTTTTTTTTTTAAAAAATAGTATAAAAAAGAATTGCATTGAATTAGTATAAAACAGAATTTAGTTTTTATTATCCTTGATTTTGTTTTTTATTTGTCAACATTGAACTTTTTTAGTTTTCGTTTTTTAACTAGATAAAATTTTATAATAATTTGAAAAAGAAATTTATATGGATATACGAACGTATCTAATAAACAAACTAATGTATTACTAATCTAACTATAACTAATAAGTTTAAAAAACATTAAGTTTGTTACGTACAGAAAATTGATGACAAACGTGTTTGTGTGCCAATCACTTGGAAGATCTGTCTTGTTGAAGTCCTTCTTGGGGTGAAGGAACTGTTGGCTTAAAGATGTTTTCTAATCCCTCGTTGGGGGAGCGCCTGTGTCTTGGCCGTCCCCTTGTTGGTCCTTATTGGGCTTTGTCCTGGGCAGGGATGAAGCCCACTAAAATTCCCGCGATGTAATAAATTAGGGGGGTAAATGCGTGCTCGCCTGGAGCAGAGGCACGTTATGGTTACCCCCGAGTGTAGATTCTTGATAGGATCCGAGGTCGTCGCCTCTACTGATCTTGTGCCCTCAGCCTCGGCTCAGGCTGAGTTCAAGGATAGGGTGCCTATATCCAGCACTCGATCAGTAATTGTTAGGCTCGCCCGGATCCTACCGGCTGCGCCATTTTGTTGTATATTTTTTATGCAACAGTACCCAATCACAATAACCAAATGTTGCATATAAAATCTTCGAACATCATTTTATGTCACCAACACAATAATAACTTATTAATTTTCTAAATGAATCAAACACTTTCTCGTTTTTCTTTTTTTTTTAATGTTATATTATTTATACAATATTATAATGTTTCACAAATGTTTTTGTTGCTTTTTTTTTACGTTGTTTCTTTATTTTATTTTTCATTATTTTTATTAACACATTGGCAACCGCCACGGTGCCGAAGCAACCGCGACGGTCCCTAATTCACCACCGCCCGACCGCGCTTTTTATTTTTTTTTTTGGTATTATGGTTATATGTATTTTATATAGATTTTAAGTCCACTCGGGACCGAAGTTAAAATAGGACTCCCAGTATCTTTTTTAAAATTATTTTATTACCCTCAAGAAGTGTCCAGGTAATTGCATAAATTTTTACATGCAAAAATTGCTGGATTGCACTTTTGGATTCCCACATTTTGGTCGCACATGTTTAAATGTTTGCGAAAATTATCTCGCTGACGAAAAAGCTCAAGTTGCTTTTGTCTTCGCCGTTTCCCGTGAAGGGAAGTATCCTATTACAACTTGGATTTGTCATGAGATAATTTTTGTAAAGTTTTCCGTTTAGGACTTTTGGTTTTTTTTTTTGAAAATGTTGAATTTAAAAAGTTTTCCGTTAAGGAATTTCCAATTTGTGGGAAATTTGGGAATGCCAAGTTTTTATACATAACACTAGTATCTATCTTACATCGCGGCTTCTAACTTGAAGGCTATATGAAAAGCCTTTACCTCGAGGGTTTTTAATGACGAGGTGGGCACTTTAGATCAAATAGGTCGCAGTTCCTGCAAAGGCGGCTAGCAGGTTTACAGAAACGACTCTACATCTACACAATTGGTAAGGATAACCAAGGAGGAACTGTAAACCATAGATACAGCGATCGCTACAATTATGGACACTGAAGGTACCTGCTGTAATGTAGAGTTAAGTAAACTGAGAAATACTTTGGTGAGGTTTGAGGCCAGTTTCATGGTAGTGACGTGGGAGGAGAACATACAGAAGGACAAGACAATATGCATTTAGATAGAAGACTCGAGAGGAAGGTTCAGTGAAAAATGCCTTCAAGGCTGGAGTTTTATTTTATGGAACATCACTGGGGATTATTGGTTTAGGCGGCTGGGTGTAGGTACAAACTGTTTGGTGTGCCGACCATGTTTCAGTTAGGACACGGAGCAGAGATATCGACCTGAGTACAGGCATGATGAGGAACGACATCTAAGTGGTAGAACATCGCGAACAGAGCAATGCCTCACCATAAAGGAAAGCAAGACAAACAATGTTGTCTTCCTTAGGATTCTTTTCACAGGATCACTTTATTTTACTAAGCGGAAATGTTGATTCTACTTCATGGATTAGATCACTTTAATAAGGGTCAAATGGCACGAAAGAATATTCTCACTGGACAACTAGTCTGTGATTAGACATATGGAGCAGACAGAGATTAACACATCACTGGAGTTGTTGAGTGCGTCCAAAAACTGAAGGGCTTTCAAAGCAAAATAAAGGTATGCAAGTTTAGGTAAGAGGATATACAAGTATGAGAAGGCTGACAACCTGCAATGCAGGCTTAAAAGTTTAGGGATCCGAGACCCTTCTTTGCCATTGATGCACGGCTGGTAAGTAACCGGATCGAGAACTTTCTTTCTGGGGCCAGAGTACATGTAGGCAGGCAAAGATGTTTCTTAGGTTGCCAAGTTCCAAAAAATACTTGCGTTATATTCCCCTTCAGCTCTATATCTGAAGTTAGTAGGATGTACCGCTTGAAAAGTCTCAGTATTTAGTGATCTTTCGTTCAGAATTGGCTGCTCTAAAAAATGAGATTAAGCTCTTGGATAAGGCGAGAAAATAAAACTGAGATATATAAACCAGACTTATCTATGCGATTTGAACGTAGGTCTTTCTTAAGCTATCATAGGTGCATGCTAGTAAAACGTACAGTTCTGCTTAAAAGATAGTAAGTGGGGTGCCCAAGGCCAGGGACGGATTGTCCCCCCTTAGCGGCCCGAGCATTTCGGTAGTGACCGGCCCAAATTTAATATAATAAATATAACTAGTATCGCCCATTGGTCGAAATTCGACCCTCTCTCCCTAATCTTCTCTCAATCCGTCTCTTTAAAGTTTGACTTCTACGCATTTCAATAACTCATAACTCAGTAATAATTTAATTGAACTATTACCACTTTTTAATTTCTCTATCAGTTCTAAAAAAAACAAAAAAAATTGTTTTAATTAAAAAAGTGTAATTAAAAACTACATTATCATATAAAATTGCATCTTTGAACAAAACTTTCTTCATTTAAAAAACACCATCGCTTACCGTGATATATTTTGATAATAATTTCCACTTTGTTTTATTATTTTTTTAATTAAAATTTGCCGGGACGCACGGTAAAAATCTCCATAGAAAGAAAACCCTTTTCAACATAAGCAGAATGACGCTGAGATACATATGTATATCGCACTACGGCAAGAAAAGTGTCACAACTCAAAAATTGGGTGTTTTGAGTTATTGCCGCCAGGTGACTGTTGGCATTTAATTTTGTTTTCAGCTCTCCTGATGTGCCACTTTTCTTGCCGTATTGCGATGTATATGCATTTATTTCTAATCTAATTTGTTGAAACAAAAACAAAAACAAAAAAATTTGAAATTCCAATTTGAATTGTTTAAAGCGAAGTGAAAAGTAGTTGCGGCAAACTTTCGCTAAACAATCTAGGCTCATGAAATTTAGTCGATTCACAAACCTTAAAACCTTAATAATAAATTTTTATATTCGCCTGTTTATATGCTAACCGTAATTTCTACTAATTTTATCATTTTATATTGGGAAATGCAATACTCATTTCTGAGTGACAGAAATAAGATAAATGAATAATTCTTGTTTTGTGCACACCTTTACGACTCCGGCTTCCATATAAAACCAGTTTGAGCAAAATCGGTTTAGTGGAAGTCGGTTAAAGTGCTGTACAAAAAAAGTGCTTGCGTATTAATATATAGATTGTGCATAATTTTGTGTTTTCAAAGGCATAGGTTGCATAATTTTCATTGTATACTTCGAACTCCGCGGAGGAGAGCACGAATCTGCGAGGAACTCGACTACACCCCCCCTTCCCCGCCTATAGTGTTCTTGAGTAATAATAACACGACCACTCGAGTTAAGTTCTGATTTATTACTGATGATAACATATCACTTAAGCCTAGACTAGAATTCATTAGAGAGAGATGCAGTGACGTACTTCTCACTACACCTCCCTTCAGTAGAGAAAAAGTAGGAGGAATTCAAGGTACATAAAATATAAGGTATGATTCCGGGATACGAGAATTCGTTCGATTCTGCGCATCTATAGAGATATGTAATCCCATACAAATCGTGGGCACCACAATCAACCATCTTGCGATCTTGGAAAAAAATATCGATATAGATATACTATCGATATGGATTGTGGTGCCCACCCTGATATTGATGGATTCTCTTGTGTGCAAGATCACACCTTAAATTTGATGTACCTTGGGAGAAATTAGCAAGTTACACGCCGGGCGCCTATTGCACGGGCATGTCCAGGGTCCATAGGAAATATATATTTTTGAGCAAATACTGCACAGTCCATGCAACGATCGCACTGCGCTCGTCGTACGTCTATATCACGGTCTGTGCAGTACTTTCTCGTGTCGATGCTAATTTCCCATGCATCCTGGACCAGCCGGTGCAATAGGCCCACGGCGCGCACCGTGCTAATTTCTCCTCTACCTTTTCGCTTGATTTAGGACCAGCTCTGAGAAACACTTCTCTCAGGCAGCGAGGGCGGTCGGCCGAAGGCGAGCTCAAAGCGTGGAAGAGGAAAAGCCAAATTCGAGCCGATCTTCGTAAGCGTAGTCACAATTATTACGAAACTTTAAGTTTCTTCACAAAAAAAATCCTGAACACTCAACCTCCAGCCCGTCGTCGCACAGTGGGGTCAGAAAAAAATTATCGTTCAAAAATCGATGGAGCCATCAATTTTCATCGAATCAATTTCGCTTTTTTTTAAAAATATTCGTTGTGCAATTCTCTATCGAACTGTCGAGCCGGATATTTCATATATATTTTAAATTTTTTACAATTTGCAATGGAAATTGGGTTTTTAGGCAAAAATATATTCTGCATTAGCAAAAATACAGAGAAACGTGCCAAAAAGGTATATTTGAGCCTAATATAGTTTAGAAAGGTTTACTAAATTTATCTCAAGGCACTTACATAACCGTTTTCTAGAAACTACCCCTCAGAGATGGTGAATCAACCCCTAAATGGGCGAAAACAGGAATACGGTATGAAAAGATATGAAAAATCCGGCTCGACAGATCGATAGAGAATTGCACAACGAACATTTAAAAAAAAGCGAAGTTGATTCGATGAAAATTGACCGATTCCACCGATTTTTGAACCGTAATTTTTTTTCTGACCCGACTGTGCGTCGGCCCGGCCCTTCGAGCATTTACTCGAATGGCCCATAGGCCAATCCGGTCCTGCCCAAGGAATATAGAAATTTGTGCGGGTTGCCAATCAGATTATTTGAATAATCGTATCATTGTTGAACGGTACTGCGCTCCATATAACCACACTGCAAACCCAAGTGTGTGATTTTAAAACGAATTTTGCGTGTAAAATCTTGTAGTCACTTTTTACGCGTTTAAAATGTGTTAAAATACACGAAAAGTGTGTAAATTTAACACACTTAATGCGTGTGTTTAAAACACGAGAGTCGTTTTTCGGGGAGTAAACTTAGATAAATCGTGACCGTAAGCTTAAAATTTTTGATGTAAACTGCAACGACTTGTCTCGATGCCCTTCTGTTACCGACTGACTGTAAAGAGAGCTCGTGCAGCTCTCTGGTCATTGAGTATTTTAATACTGTCATAACTCTCATTTAAGTTATCCTCTCATGTGTGTTAATTTAGTGAAGTGTGTGAAATGACACATAATGTTTGATTTTCACACGTTTAAGACATGATAAAACGTTACAATTTCTTTAGAGTGTAAAAAATATTATACGCTGCAAGTGTGTGATTTTTACGCGTATGGCTTTTTATCCGCATTATTTTAACACGGCTTATTTTTAAAACGCAATATTTTAACACGATTAGCCGAATTTACATGCTTATGAAGGGTGTAGTGTGTTAAATTCACACGGAAAAAATATTCTGGGGTTTGCAGTGCAACTACATATCTACTAGCGCCTGTAACATCACACTCTATCCAAAGTGATCCGCTACGCACTTATAGCGCTGCAGTACAATAGGCTAGAGAGTCCTTCCCGGGAATTCAGGCCCGGGATTTCCCGGGAAATTGAAAGAAAATGTATTTCCAGTTTCCCGGGAAAAAAAACTAAATTTCCCGGGAGAAAATTTATTGTTTGAAATCGTAAATTTTCTTGGAAAAATCTTGAAAACACTAATAGTCTAAGATACGTAGAAGAGCGACCTTCACCGATCGAGTAACCGAATGAAATATTTTTTATAAGATAAAAAATATGCTAACAAACGTAACGGTGATGAGTTGCCTAACGAAATATGTTCAAGGCTATATTTAATAGGCGTTTTTTCCCCATTTTCTGGCCTTTTCTCTAGTTTGAGGAGAAACTATGCATTTTGTGAAAATATCAAAAAAACAAAGTTGTACAGCATAAAATTTCCTACAAATTTTGTCTTTAGTGTTTTTTTGAATTCCGCATAGTTTCGCCGCTAGCGGCCGTTTTGCGCCTTTTTTAGATTTTGCGCTAAAATTAAGCTTTTGTATGAAAAATGAAATGAGATCAAAGTAGTTGTTGCAGTTTTTCAACGGCTTTTTTTTGGACGCTTTGATTTATCAACAGAATCTGAAAAAAGGCGCAAAACGGCCGCTAGCGGTGAAACTATGCGGAATTCGAAAAAACAGTGAAGACAAAATTTGTAGGAAATTTTATGCTCTACAACTTTGTTCTTTTGATATTTTCACCAAAATGCATAGTTTCTCCTCAAACTAGAGAAAAGGCCAGAAAATGGGGAAAAAACGCCTATTAAATATAGCCTTGAAACTCACTTCAAAACGGTTTGTGTATGATGCGGGTATTACAACACTAAGCATTCATTTTTCTGCCTCTTTTTCGTGTAGCGATTGTGATGCCTTTGTAATTGTAACAATAAAAGAGAATGAGAAGAGGAATTTCTCATAGTTTTTGCAGACCCCGAGTGCGATGATATATTGGTGTTAGTGTAATGGATGGGTGACATACATATGCTTCCCTGCGACCCCTTTCCTAAAGCACCGGTTTGTGTATAGGGCTAATAAACGAAAAGATGGATAGTATAACTTGCATCATTGCCATTTGTAACAGCACATCCCAGTTGCTTCCTTTTGAAATTTTAAAGCATGACAATATTGGCATAATTTATCCATTGGACCGGACCAATCACATAATTGAGGTGAATGCTGTAATAGTGGTATTTATTGTAATTGAATGCTTCCATCCTAAAATCTGTCTGCTCTTAAAGCTTGAATGACGTCGGTCCACGGACATTAACTAATAGCAAACGTAAATAAAAACATTCATGTTGGTGGGATGCACTGTATAAATCCGACCTAAAGCATCCGTAATCAAAAATAAATTAAATGCAATTTGAAATGAACAATTTTATATTACACTAGTTGGGACCCGGCGCGCCTATGCTGCTCCTATAAACCAATAGTAGTAATCAGGTGATATGAATTTTAATATACAGTAGGAGAGTTTCAAAAAGGCAATTTTTTTGGTATTTTTGATTCCAAATAATAAAATGTGAAACTATTAGGGTTCTGACATTTTGAGCGAGACAATAAAAACCATCCATTGATAGGTTATTTTTCGAGATATGAATTTTCATTCACAGATGAAATGTCTCAAAGAACGGTTTATTTTCTGTATTTTGGATAGCTGGGACCTGGTGTGCCTCGCTGCACCCAACGTTTAAACATTTAAAATCAATCCAAACCTTCAAAATTCAACTCTTCTTAACCATGAACGAAAAACCTACTATTCCTATAAAAGCTGGAGTCATTAGATTTAAAATACATTTATTTGAAGTACGACCAAAATTGCCTGTGTATTCTGTTAAACCATGAGCGTACCCAGATGCCAGCCTCTTCCAGATACATAAATCATCCGATTATACATAAATCATCCCACATTTCTGTTTTTCTTGAACCGATTGCTTCAGGATACACTATATTCAATGTTTTTCCATTTGTCGCTAGAATGTCAAGATTTTCCGATTTTTCAACTCTTGAACAACCTACATATCTACAGCTAACCGGGAAATGATACTTATTTGGCAAAATTCTTCCGCTATATTGGCCCCACAATTTCGAATAAATTTGATCATAAATTCGTTATTTACTACCATAAAAACTCCCATATACCGATTTTAATTGGGATCGGACTACAATTCGCAAACTCATCGGCCATATTGGTGCGGCCATTTTAAATTTAAATTTTGATCATAAAGTCGTTATTTGCTACCTTAAAAAACCTCAGATTTCATTGGAATCGGAACACAATTTGCAAATTCGTCGGCCATTTTGAATTTATAAGTTTTGACCACAAATTCGTTATTTGCGAAATTAAAAACCCTACATACCCACTTTCTTTGGAATCGGAATAAAATTGGCAAATTCATTCATATTTCTGCAGCAATTTTGAATTTCGGTCATATTTTGGCGGCCATTTTGAATTTCGAAAATCGGGCTTCGAGGTGCATCATAGGAGACCTCCATGGACCATCATGCAAAAATTCAAAGCTCGGCGATGATTTTCAAGGAAGCTCTCCATGACAGCGCCATCTAGCAGTGGCTTTAGAAAGTAATAAAATAGCCTATGTTCTAAGTTTTAATGTAAATAGCACATGGTTAAAATTTCATTAAGATCGGTTGCACGGTGTAGGAGCCTATAGCGAACATACATACATCCATGGGTGGATGCGACACTTGTCGAGCTTACTGCAGTCACCAAATTATTCTACATACTATGATTATCTATGCATGTGTATTTTCGCCAAACAAAATTTCCCACCCCACCAAACGTCAATGCAAGTGTTGATTTTCCGCTGGCGGTTTGCCTGTAGTTCATCTAAAAATTCTGGAACGAAAAAAATATTTGCCACAAGAATAATGGAATCAGAAAAGGAACCCCAAAAGACGTAAAAGAGAGGACATAAAAAGACGGATTCCGTACGATTTGAACTTGGTTCACTTGTTCACCGATCTCTTACTTTGCCTACCCGCCAGCCAGGTTCACGGCTAAACGTGGCTTGGATTGTATTCTAAGTCGTTCGACTTTAATATTCAGGAAATATATTTTCGAACTCAAGTTGATTCCGAACACACGTAATATTCCAATTAATGTTCAATAGTTCAGTAAAAACGCAATTAACTTAACTTTCAACCAATTTCACACAATTTATTTTTATATTAAGCTAAAATAACTATTTCTCCTTTTGTTAACAATTTCTTCACTTATTATCAGTTCAATTTTATGTTATTTTTAAATATAATTAAATGTATATAATAAATGTTCAATCAATATAAACAATGTTCCTGTTTTTTATATCAAAATTAATGTTACCAATATTTTTACTTGACTTCTGATTTCAATGTTGATTTCCTTAGAACTTTATCGGTCCGAGGTTCTTCAGCCGTCTTGCTTGTGGATGATACGTGGACAAGAAGACTGGTCCAGTTTTCCCGTCTTCCTTTTATTGGGTCTCCTTAGCGGTTTCCTTCAGTTTTGGGGGGAAAGAACTTTCCCGCTCCTGTTGAGGTCAATGCACTATCGCCTTCCTATTGTAGTTTTGTATGCAGATCGGTCATTGACCCACATCTTCTTGTGGACCCGTATGTCCCCCTTCGTGGTGAGCTTTTTTCGAGTCTCGATTTGTTATTCGTTTTCTTGTTGTTTTTATTTTGTATGTTGTCTTCTTGATCGTTGACTGTTTTCACTTTGTGTCAGATTTTGACAGCATCGTGTTTTTACTTTTTCCGTGACTACGTTGGGTGAAAATTTAAGGTTGAGAAGGGTTGATTTGATCATCCCCGAACAGCAAGTGTGTGCGTAAAATCAACGCGAGAAATAGAATCCAAAAGCGTTGATTTCCCCTCTAAGCACCACTTCACCCTTTGCCCTGAAACTCGTTCAACGACTGCAGTAAGCTCGACACGTGTCGCATGCCCCATACATACATACAAACATTCATTTATATATATATATAGATATAGATATAGATGTATACTAAAGTTACAAAGTGGCCGGCTGTGGATAGGTTTTAGATAGACGAATGGAACATTTGCAACAACTTTCCGTAACCACTGACAACTTTCCGTAACCAATTATTCCTACAGAAGCTCGAGACATTAGATTCAATATTCTCCTACTAAATGATATATTTGCCGTTATATCTGTAATGGTGTGTGAAATTATGAAATTGTTTCTGATACAACAGAGAATGAAAGACAATTGCGCTGTAATTACCTTGAAAGTAGGCATGAAATTGCGTCGCGCCAAACGACGTCATTTGGAAACAACTGTTTTATTTTTGGATGTTGGCTAGGAAATGTGTAGAATCACTTCCCGTTCCAGAAACTAATCCCGCTCTGGTGGCTGGACCAATTGTGGAAATATCACTTTTCAGGAGCACCGAGTCGGCGCAGCCGGTCATGTTAATTTTGTCGTGCTCGCTGGCTATTCGCTTGTCGTTCATTTTCAGTAGCTCTCGAACGTAATTCGGACATGCCAATACGACTATTTGCATTATCCGACGCTCGCTGGTCATCAGTGCGGTTTGCACGTGAAGTAGCTCGCCGCGCATTTGACTGACTTCGACGACCTATGCAAGCTCGTGTTCTTCTCGGCATTGTAATGAACAATGTAAAAATGACACGGACTTGTCTTCGCGGCCACTCAAATCTCAAATAAGAACTTTCCAATATCGAAATCCTCTAACTAAGTCCTTTGTGGCTATGTCTAAGGCCGGCCGTATTCCAAAACTTCATATGCAGTTTTCCGTCACTTATTGCTTGGAGATTTATTTTGCAAAGCGGCATCTGACGATTTGCAGCTTTGGAATACGGCCGGCCTCAGCCTGCAAAATCAATTTACCTTAATAGAATGGATGAGCAAAATAAATGTTCGCAAAATGCAAATAAATTCGCTTTAACCAAATCTATTACCAAAATCCACTACCTTTTTTAAAAAAAAATGCGATAGCAGTTAATAATAATTGAATCAGTCCTTTCAAAAACCTCATAAATCACCTTTTTTTTAAACATTTTTCCCCCCAAGCGCTTCCTTAAACGTAGATGCGTATTCCGGGTAATAACCACATAAGTCAACACATTCTTCCTCGTCAAATAATACCGCGTAATAATTTGCGCCTTCTACTCGACATTATATGAGTTTTCATTATGATATAGATAAAAAAGTTATTATCAAGTTATTATCCAAGGTACTATCAAGGTACGTCTCAAGGTACTATCATACTTAAGTTAAAATCATAGCTCATCATATTTATGGCCAACCGACCGAACGACTGAAAAATCTAAAAAACTGGTCATTTTGGGAATTTTCACTGCAAATTAGTTTCAATAGCTTCATGGCCTACCTATTGTTTGACAGCTGCGTAAGTGCGAAATTGTCATTAAATTGGGGTTTTTGAGAAATGACCGATTCAATTTAATGACAATTTCACATTTACGCAGCTATCAAACAATAGGTATGCCATGAAACTAATCTCAAGTGAGAAATCCCCAAAATCCCAGTTTTTTTGATTTTTCAGCTGTTCCTTTTGGTTTTTTCTAATGGTTTTTTTTCTAATTGGTATTGAGGCTAACAAAACAAAACAAAAATTATTGAAATCGGTCGAGCCATTTTCGAGTTTCGCACGGCATTCATTTTTATATATATAGATGTTAGTGCATAATGAAATATTTTTTTATGTTACGTTTTTCATATTGCTATGTTTGTTGCTTTCAAATATTTTTTTTTATATATTATTTTTCTTATTACTATTTCATTATTAATATTTTTGAATTAAATTTAGTTGTGTGTTTTCTTAAATGAGTTTTTCATTTATTTTTCAACAGTAATTGTTCCTCCTAATTCCCATTTCACTCCTAATTTCTAATAGGTTTCATTTTTCCCGGGTTCCCGGGAATCCCGGGAAACATGAACTTATTTTTCCCGATTCCCGGGAACAAAAATAATCCGGGAAACGTGACTCTCTACAATAGGCCAAGTGAGTGGCTGCGGTACTTTTGGACCATACACGTCATTAAAGAAGAAGAAGATGAAGAAGGCTTGTTTAAAAAACCTAAAGATCTACCTGCAACGATCGGCACCATTAATTTATCTCTCAAATAGCTCTCTGATCAAGAACCTAAAGACTCACATGGAACAAAACTGCAAATATCTCCTTAATACCTTCCTGCTTTCTACTAAGTGGAGTACCTTAACAATTATGCTAGAGCTCTTTAGTAAAACTTCCGCATTCCAAACAAGATATTAAATCTGCTGCGAGATTAAGACTTCAAAATATCGCTCTTAAATTAATTCGAAAACAATATACCCAAAACCGATTTAATACCGAACTGCAGTGTAGTAGCTTGATTCCAATTTCAAAACTTAGTAGACAATTTACACGAGGCGTTTTGTAAAGTGCTTTCGAAACTCCCAGCTGAGGATTTCTTGTGGTGGTAGTACTAAACGCGAAGCTATGATAAGAACAAAAGTGAAACTGGTGAAATTGTAAAGTTGTAAGTTTCCTTCAATTTCATACTTAGCCGCCTTAATTCTATCCTGTGCTTTGTTCAACTAAGCCCGCGCCCCCGCCCCCTCCACTCGTGCAAAACACTATACTTTACTCTGGATTGAAAGTTTCCTTCCTGTATTATACATATGTATGTATATATAGATCTGTGTGGTGGGATAGTTACAGAGAAAGAGAATGCAATTCTATTTACACTTCGCTAACGGCATGGAAACTTTTGATACTAAAGGCAGCAGTAAACTGGAAAATTACAAACTCCTTCTTAAAGGATATTTCGGTTTGGCTAAAGTGTGTCTGTGTGTTAGTGAGTATATACGTGAACGCTTATTGTATGGAATGGATTATATTGCATTCCACCGGGAATGTTTGTAAAGAAATCACCACCTGCTGGATGTGAATTTTAATTAGTTTTGTGAGGTTCATTAAAATTTTGAATACAAAACTCTCCTTGCGCGTTTCTATTTATATTTGTAAGAAGTTTCAAGGATAAGAAATAAATCCGCTGGTACCTAAGCATCAGCGCTTTCCGCATCCATCTTATTGTGCTGTGCTTAATGTTTATGTAATATGTGAAGGATATTATAATTCTTAATTATGTATTTCGGCGTATGCCATTCTCTAAGCAACACAGTCCCCATACATACATACATACCTATGCCATGGGGATCAAATCAAGGATCTTTAATTCGACGGTAATGATGAGGAACATGAATGTAGAAGTTTATACCTTGGTTAACCTTAAGGTAAAAGTCGAAAATAATAATGAACACACCTTTCATCGTCATTCATGATAGAAGTGAGATGTGCGGCGCATAATTGAAATGAAATGAGTTTTCATTAAGCCGTATACATTTGGATAAAGGTAAAGCCCTTTTTCCCGAAAAACTTATGCTGTTTAACTTTAAGGAGAGCGACGACAGGAAAGTTGTTTGGCTTGTATCACATCGCCCCATCTTACTTTGCCTGTCATTAAATAAGGCAAAGAGATTCCCATTAAAGATTTCTTTCATCATCCCGAGCTAACTTATTACTTTAGGATATCCAAAAGCCGGTGTTTGGGTTTTTCGATGTAAGAGAATCTTGGAAGTCGTTTTGCACCCCCTCCCCTTCCTAAAACCATACTCACCATTTTTGGTATATAATATATGAAATCGGCAAACGAAACGTGTTAATGATTCACACGGAAATGCTTTTCGCATTGTCATATCATCGCACCCCAGGGAAATGCCGACTTATTCGTGGCACAGATGAGAAATGAATCTTTACGTGCTTCCATCATCCCTTTTATGAGTTATTGGCCTTGTGGTTAAGGCGAATGGTTTTCGGGTGCCTTAATAAGGGTGTCGAGATTTATGCCATTTCCGAATGAGGTGATCAGGCCTGATGAGCTACGGAATACGCATGAATACGTCTGCTACAACCAATCTTCACGTACAAGAAAACTGTGCTTAAATCCAATTTGGAATGGCCTACTACGAGACGATACAGATATCATTATAATGAGACGGGATACGTTTTTCGTCTGCTCTCTATCTCTTTCTTTCACAAATCTCGTTAAGCTTAAAATTTACTTCGAGGATGCATAGATATACCAGGATGAGGCACGGAGTGTATATAAGGACCTAAACGACGACTTTTGGATAATTCCTCCTTTTTATCTTGATATTCCGAAAGGAAGCTGATAAAAGGAAACATTGTAATATGTATTATAAAACTATTTGGGCGATTTTTGAAGTAAAACTTTTTTTGGGGAGCCTTTGTCCCAAAAAATTTACTTGGGAGTGAATTGCTTACATTCCCGCCAGCGGGGGGGGGGAGGTAAAAGGTGAAGAAACTCGAGTGTGTGAGTGTTGCATAGACAAAATTATTTGGTAATACACGCTCTGCCTTACTGCATCAATATTTTCTGGTGTAGGTTGGCTACGTTGTCGTCCAGACTTTGCTGTATCTCACCACATGAATACAAATTCACCATTAGAGGTGAACTATTAAAGATTTTTTAAAACTGCTGATAGTTACAAGAATAGTCTCCAACTACCAATGACAAGCATAGCTTGTGACTTATGACTGGTCACAATGAGGAGAAAGAGGAGGAGGAGGCCAGGTCTACCTGTTCTGCCTGGTTATCTAGCCTGGGCTGCCTCGCCTATATAAGTCTATCTGTACAGTTGTATATTAGTATAGCTGTAACCGTCAGTGCAGTAACATGGAAGTGAAACTGTTAAAGGATATTATAAAAGATGTAATTCCATATGAAAGAAGTATAAAGCCAGCCAAGGCTGGTAAAATTGATAAGAGGCTCAATTAGAGGAAACCTACGTTTCTACCTATGTTTCTACGCGCATTCTAAGCTTTTTAAATCAAGACTAATATCAAGAAACTGCAAACTGACTATGTATAAGAGTCTCATCAGACCTGTACTGGTGTATGGCCCTGAGACGCAGTGTGGCCAACACCGAAAAAAATTTCCCCCTAAAAGTGAGTCAAAAACCCCCTAAAATCAGCGCTAAACCCCCTAAACTTAATATTTAGTATTTAGTAAATATTTTCTTTCTATCAAATTATAGTAAGTATGCAATATGCAAAATTCGGCATTGCTGACACAGTGGATCTTACATTTTTATCTATATAATAATATTGCATATTGCAATACCTCATTGGCGAAAGTAAGGATCCAAAATGCAGTAGCAGAAGGGTTCGAAGTCGGACAAGGTCTTAGCCAAGCGGATAGATTGGCCCAATGCTTTACGAAGTGGCCCTAGAATGGGTGATAAGGAAAACGTAACTCCGGAGAAGTGCATCGATAGCGACACAGTCTGTACAATTACTTGGATATGCGGTTGACGTGAGCATCGTGGGAAGGTCCTTTCGGCAGCAAAAGAAGTTTATGTCTAATTCAAAGAGACGGCAAATGGCATATAGGCCTGAACATCAACGAGGGGAAAACAAAGGTGATGCAATAGTCCAGAGCTCGAAGACTAAAGCTTAATTTACATATTCGACGTTTTTCTGCCGCGCCGCTCTTTTTTAAGATTTCAACCAATCAAAAACAATATGACGTGACCGAAATTGCTTCTGATTGGCTGAAATCTTAAAAAAGAGCGGCGCGGCAGAAAAATGTCGGATATGTAAATTAAGCTTTAGAATGGGAAGAAATATAACTATCGACGAACACAACCTAGTAGTAATCGAAGTAGTCGATAACACAGCCTACCTTTGGGTCTACAATTACAAAAGGAAACGAGGAAAAGGGTGAGATAACTAGACAGACGAATACTACTGGCTAATAGAGCCTTTTATACGTAAAAACAAATACTGCCCTCAAGATTTGTGCACAGAAAAACGAAACTTTCACTCTACAAAACAGTAATATGTACCACCAGTACTGTGCTATGGTAGGGAGCCTTGGGCTATGACCTAGAACATAGAGGAACAAGCCAATAGGTTTGAGGGAAAAGTTCTCAGTTGCATAATAGCCCCAACGAGAGAGGATGAAATATGGCGAAGGAAATACAACAGCGAGTTGTATGACATTTTTGATGAAGCATAACTCCCAACGTTTATAAAAATTAACAAACTAGTCTAGCCGGCACGTAATCAGGATGGTGGACAACCGTATCCCAAAACGGCTCATGGTAGCAGAATATTCGGAAAATAGACCAGTAGGCAGACCTAGGAGGAGATGGATAGACTCTGTGAGGACTGACGCAGAGGCAATGCTCAACATCCGGAACTGGTGATATGCTGCCGTCAAACTAGGAAAAATGCCCTAGAGGAGGCCAAGGCTGATTTGGGCTGTAGCGTCATTAATAATATTTCATGATATTTTCTTGCAGTTATGAAATTATTTCAAGTCAAAAATTAAACAACGTCAGCGTTATAATAAAATTTAAAAAAAGATCATTATATTATATTATAAAATATAAAATAAATCCCCCTAAAAAACCCCCTAAACATTTTTACCCCCCAAAAAATCCCCCAATTACGTTTTTTCCCCCTAAATTTAGGGGGAAACCCCCTGAGTTGGGCACACTGCTGAGACGTGGACGCTAACTAAAAAAGACGAAGCAAACCTAAACATATTCGAACGAACGATAATGAGAAAAATATATGGACCCATAATAAATGAAAATGGGCAATATATTTACAGATCTAACAGAGAGCTGAACAATCTCATGAAAGGCGAAACCGGGCAGGATGCATAGGATGCCACCAGGACGAGCGCCGAAACAAATATTAGATGCTGATCCTATAGGACCAAGGAATAGGGTAAGACCAAGGATCATCGTAGAAAAAGATCTGAGAATACTAGGAGTAAGAAGATGGAGAGAAGTAGCATTGGACAGAAACGAATGGAAGCAGCTTAGGAATCAGGCCAAAGTTCACCCCGAATGTAGAGCCAAATGATGATGATGATGATGATATTATTGATCTTCCCACCGCTATCTGTGGCTGCTCTTTTCATCTATGTGCTGATGATCTGCAGCTATATATTTCTGGTCCGCCTAATCAGATTGAATTCTGTGTTGGCGATTTACCTTTTATTCGTAGAGGATTTTATACCTATACCTTAAATTTAGATCGCCTCCCTTAAATCTAGATCCGTTCGCCCTTAGGTCGTAGTGGGTCTCCATCCTGTGGCGCGACTCCAAACTTTAAATACTTGGCAGCGTAATCTGTTTGCCCAAAATCATCCTTGCAGGCGTCTGACCGTTAGAACTGTAGATAACTGCCCTGAACACGGTTTTTTTATTGAATTATATAGAGATGTTATTCGTATTGTAACGGTCGGTTATTTATCGATTATTTCTCCTTATTAATTATTCCGCCATCTCGCGGAAATTTCCGAAATTATTAATGAAGTCACTTCCCGAAGAATTTTAATTCAAAATTTGGAAGTAAGTAGGCGTCGAAAAACAAAAATTTAGCTGGATAGAAAAAAATAGAATTTTGTGGGAGTCTGGTTTTAGATTTTGAGAAGAAAAGTGGATTACACGAACACGGGTACCTCGTCGCCATCGCTATCGTTTTTGTGCCCCTAGTTTTTCTTTGCATGTACATCTCACCAGTATAATCAGGGTAGAAACGGATGTCAGTGCTCAGTTCTGATCCGAAAGTTTTCTATGGGTGCCTTCCATTTAGACACAGAAAGACAATTGTGTCCGACACAGCGTGTCGCTCTGTGTCGTTCTGTGTAAGCCCAAATGGAACACATAAGTTCATGAAAAATCCGCCACGGCGCACTTTCCTCGTTTTTATTTTTGTTTGGCAAGTAAATCGTAAATTTTATGTTGATAATTTCTTTAAATTAATTACCCGACATCTTATAAATGCTGGGAATCTTAAAAATGAAACAATATTGTTGTAATTATAAATTAACGATCACATTTCAATTGGCGAGGGTTGGTAGCATTGTCTTAGTTGTGCCCGGCTGTGTCTAGCTGTGTCGTTGATGGAACACTTCTGTGTCGGACACAGTGTAACACTGTGTCTCTCTGTGGCTAAATGGAAGGCACCCTATAGTAACTAAAAATCGGCTCGAAATTCGGCTATAAAAAGTGTTATAACTATATCGGATTTGCCAAGATCTAGTGCCACCGAATATTATGTAATAGATAGTGTACAGGAATTGTGCATATAGGATAATCTAATTGATAATCTGTGAATGGGATTATTACTGGCTAATAGGGAAGGCAGTGTACGCAATTTTTCCTGTGTCTGTGACCAGAGAACATCAAAAATCCATGTGTTTCATGAGTATTTACCTGTAGCTATTGTCAATATGCAATCTTAATTTGCAGCGTACAGACTGTGGTTATATAGAGTAGAGATGCCGCGAATAGTTGTTATAGCGAATAGTCGAATACCGATTAACCGCCATTCCCTATGGCGAATAGTCGAATAACTCGCCATTATTATTCGACATAAAAAAAGGAATATAAAAAATAATTTATTTGTTATTAAATAATAATATCACGCTTGTAATAGTCTTGAACTTACCAATCATTTATTTGTTACTGTAATCTAAAATTTTACTAAGGTTATGAGAAAATAAAACAATGAAGTTAAAGAAATCAGTCTCATATTATACAGATTTTACATTTTTAAATGCTGGCAACCCTTTTCTTGTATCTATTTTACGGGGAATACCCCGTTTTGTATAACCCAGCGTTTAGGGGATTTTCCGCCCAATCGATTTCGCTTATGTTTAGGTTGGGCGGCACGCATTTGTTTGTCATTCGTGATGAGCTTGCTTGAGAACAAGTGCTTAAGCTAAGTAAGATATTCTTGATTAAAAATTTCAATAAAATTAAAGACTGAAATAGTTAAAGTGTAACTTAAAAAGAAAAACAATCATGCCAAATCCCGGGAAAAAATCTCATGTTTGGCGTTATTTTGAGGAGGAAGAAAACAGTGCAAAATGTATTTTGTGTGGTGCAAAATTAAGTAGAGCAGCAAAAAAAGCAGGAACAACAGTTTTACCATTCATTTAAGTAGTATTGTGATTGTGAGTTTTGTAATAATTTGAATAATTGCCGCTACGTACGTTTCTGACTAAGGGTTCCTTGTTCGCAGATGAGTATGTTCAAATTTATGGAAGCTTAAGTCAAGCTCAAGATAATGCGCCCGCAGAAACATCTCCAGGTACCTCCGAATCCACCCGGATATCCAGTCAGCCTTTGGTGCAACCGTCTCTGCAACAAGTATTCGAAAAAAAGAAGCTCTGGGACATCAACGACTCTCGTGCAAAAAAGTACCATTACTTGATTGGCGAAATGATCGCTGTAGACAATGAGCCACTTTCCATTGTCGATCATCATATGGGATTTAAACGTCTGATTAATAATGCATTGCCGCCATACACTATTCCTGGCAGGACGTACTTCACTGAGAAAATCATTCCAGATATGTATGAGAGAGTGGTTAGCAAACTAAAGAGGGAGTTAGAAACGGCTGAAGATATAGCATTTACCACCGATCTTTGGACTTGTTCAGTAAATAATGCCGCATTTCTGAGTTGCACAGGACACTGGATATCAGAAAACTTTAAACTGAATCATGCCGTTCTAAACATGGTGCATTTTCCTGAATCACACACATCAGAAAATATCAAAAGAGAACTGTTAGAATGTGTAACGAAATGGGAAATACCCATCACTAAAATTCGAGCGATTGTTCACGATAATGGCGCGAATATGGTTAAAGGAGTAAGGGAAACTCTACTTCCTTCAGAGCGTTGCTACATACATACTCTCCAGCTGGTGATAAATGATGCATTAAAAAGCAGTCTCCCAATAACAGAAATTCTGACTAGTGCCCGCCGCATTGTGACACATTTCAACCACTCGGGATATACAAAACTTGAAAGTATTCAATCTGAGCTCGGACTGCCTAAACATAAACTTATTCAAGATATTCAAACTCGCTGGAACTCAACATATTACCTACTGGAGCGTCTACTTGAACAAAAAAGAGCAATTTCAGTGTATATCTCAGAATCAAGGAGCGTGAATTTTGAAAATTTAACCAGCGACCAGTGGGAGATTATAGAAGAACTGTTAAAGCTCTTAAAACCTTTCCAAGAGATAACAAAAATAACGAGTTCCACATATGCACCCATATCAGATGTGATACCTACAACAGTTTCATTATCCAGATACCTAATGAAAGATGCGCTGATTCAACAAACTGAACACGTTGATTATTTTAGAAAGACGTTAATAGAAAATATGCAAGCCCGTTTTAACTTGGAGGATATGTGCTTTAACAAGACATATTACTTGTCGACATTTTTAGATCCCCGCTACAAGAACTTTTTCTTTGACGCTGGCCAAGCTAAACGGGTCCGTAGAGTTGCGCTCAGAGAAGGTCTTAGACTTTCCTTAGACGACGAAAATGATGATTCGGATCCAGAAATAGCATCCAAAAAAACTCGTTTAGACAATGAAAGTGGTAATGCCGATTCAGAAACACATAAACTATTTTGGGGATGTTTTGAAGAATCTACGACAGAGCAGCCTTCTGAAGAGCAACCCAAGAATGCCACTGCTGAAGAAATCGCCCACTACCTCGCTTTAGCAAAGGCTGACAGAAGTATAAACCCATATGAATGGTGGGCTTTGAGTACCAATAAGAATGGTTTCCCCATTTTAAGTAAGCTTGCTAAACGACACTTCATCACACCAGCAAGCTCTGTTTATTCAGAAAGACTCTTTTCTGAGGCAGGTTTGATTTATGAAGAAAAGCGCAACCGACTTGATCCCAATCGTGCAGAAAAACTAGTTTTTTTGCACCACAATCTGCCTCTTTTGGACTTTAAATATTAATTAAAAAGCCCACTTAATTAACTTCAACATGACATGACTGATTTTTGCCTAACTTTTTATATTAATGATATTAACTAATACTGAAGTGTGTTTTGTTTTTTAAGTTTAATTAAAGTTGGATTAATTTGAAGTCTATAGTTTTTGTTGTTCATTAAAAGTTTATTTTTAGACAACTATTCGCCGAATGTCGAATAATGCTAGCTATTATTCGGTATTCGACGAATAACAAAAAAATGTCGAGTAATGACGAATACCGAATAATAGCGAGTATTCGCGGCATCTCTAATATAGAGCAGGTGCTTGTATAGGTAATTTCAATGCGTGGCCTAATAATGATAAAACAACTTTTTTGAGAACCTAATTACACAACAAAAAAACAATAAAACAAAGCTAAAATTTTTCATGAATTATGCATGAAAATATCAAGATAATCTATTGAAGGTAGTGGGAAGTGAAGTTACATTCTACTAAGCCACCAGATAAACTCTTATTGAACTACAATTGGAGGAATTCGTTTTCATTACAAATTTTATAAGGCAGTGAAATCTCGGAGGTACCACAGGGGCTTCATGCTTTATGTATTATACTGAGTAACCTTCATTCACTACTTGGTGTCGGTTTACTCAACGGACGATTTTGGTGTCATCATAATCAGACAAGGCGTAGAAGTGCAGCAAGTGGCAATATTTTTGTTTTTAATTTTACCTTTAATTAACTATATTTACAATTGTTTTATTACATGGAGATATTTACAATTTTCAGAGTATATTACTAAAAATTAGCTTAACTATATTTACAATTCTTTTGATTATATAATATATCAACAAATTTTGATTATATAATATAATTCCACATTTTTAAAATATTGATTATTTACACATTTTTTTATTATATTGATAACCAAAACAAATATTAATACCAATCATTATATTGTTGAGTCAAATTTTTAAATACGTTACATTAGAAATTTTTGGGGTGCAAACAGGTATTCTATTTTTCTGGGTAAAACGATTGCGCAGTAAAATTCTAATTTTGTTATCGGGCGATTGCCTGGAGCGTCCAAGAGTCGTGCCCTATTGGGAGTGTGCCCCAAAAACAAGGTAAAGGAATAAATACTATAACATCGTTTGGCCAAATCGACGTTATCTTTACCGTTCATATTTGTGTTTTTTTGGTTGCGTTGTATCGTCGAGTTTTTTTGTACCCACTGTACACCTTAACACATAAAACACGTAATCATTTCTTTTTGACAAATTGTTGTTTTTCCTTCCGTTTAAGTGTTGTTGAACTTGTTTAGGATTAATACAATTATTAATTGAATATATGAAGTTGAAGTGGTAATCACGTTGCATATTTTATTACCCAGCATGAAGTGCTAGGTTTGTTTGGAATTTTTCCAGGATGGTTGGAGGGATTTCCTCTCCTGGGTTCTCTCGTCGTTGTTCAGACTTTATTACAGGTCCCGCGGATGCTTTAGAAAACGACCATGGAGCTCTGTAAGGAGTGACCTACGACCGGGAATGAATTGAAGAAATCTCACATCGAAATATAGGTAAGTGGTGAACCATGTAGGTATCGGTCCGGTCACACCCCCCACTACCCCTTCCGTTGAGCTAACGTTTACTGTGTAACACCCCCTAACGCTTATTTCGGAGGATTAGGGAGGGTGAGTTTCTCAGAATTTTTTATGTCTGCGATTGCTACCATGATCAGTTCTTCAGGGCTGCTGATGATAGAAGCATGACCAAGTATGATGGCAGCAACCTTGCTGTTACAAGCAAGGATCTCCATTGTGCCGGTACAGTATTAATTTGAAACCCTATTTCTACCGTTTCTACCGTTTTAACTTTTTCTATACTGGATAGGGTAAATTTAAGAAATTTCCTACATTTAAGAATGTGGCGAACTTCACGACAATAGAGGAAATGACCAGGATACACTATGGCCAATGTTATTCCGTTTGGAGCTAGGATGTGCAGATTTTTCGACTTGCCAACTCTTTAACAACTTACATGCAGCTGACCGGGGAATGACAGTGATTTGACAAAATTCGTCCCCCTTTTGGCCCCGAAATTTAAAATTTATAAGTTTTGATCATAAATTTTTTATTTGTTCCCTTAAAATCCCCCAAAATACTGATTTTCATTGGAATCGGAATACGAAATGACAAACTCATCGGCCATATTGGCGCGGCCATTTTGAATTTATAAATTCGTTATTTGATACCTTAAAAAATTTTCATAGAAATCGGAACACAATTGGCAAATTTGCGTGGCCATTTTGAATTTCGGTCATTTTGTGGCTGCCATTATCAATTTCGAAAATCGGGCTTCGAGGCGCATCATGGGAGACCCCCACGGACATTCGTGCGATTCGTGCGTTTCGAAACTCTACGATGACTGGTGCGCCCGCTATAGTGCACATATCGCACATACACGCATACAAAAATTTTCTTTTATTAATATAGATAATGTTCCTCTTCTAATCGTCGACTGTGTCTGCTCTCTAAGATCTATGGCACACTTCGCAAACTATGGCTACATGGCAGTCTGTTATCCTCACCTATTCGAGCCAAACTTATCAAATGTCTTGTAGTTCTTCATTTTCGTTACTGCTCGCTGGTAAATATTTTCTTCGACTCATCCTGCCATCAACGTCTTGAAGTGGCATTTAATGCTTGCCTTAGGTTCATTTTTCATTTGAGAAGATCTGATCATGTGTCGGGTGTCCAAAATTCCTTAGGCTGGTCGCACACTGCGGCCGATTCGGCCGTATTTGGCCGAATTTTTTACGGCCGTATTGAACCGAATTTCAACTTTAAATTCGGACGAACTTTGGGTTAGTTCCCATCTTAAATGCTAATTGTTTCATTTTAAATGGTCACACATATAAATATATCCTAAATAAAATAAAAGGAAGATTAATAAACATTTCTATGGGAGCGCACTTCCATTATAAACTTCAAATCTGATCGGATAAAACCTACGGACGTCAACGGCCGAAAAAACGGTGTAATGTGCGAATGAGAATACGAAAATAATTGTTTGAAAAATTCGGCCGATTACGGCCGTAAAAAATTCGCCCGAATCGGCTGCAGTGTGCGACCAGCCTTACTGGGCTGTGACCTATTTCAACTCCTCGATCTTATGGCTTAACTTCCCTTGAATAAGGTTTTTTATACCAAAAGCCCCTCTGCCAGCTTTCTGCCTTCCTCTTTCCTTCGCAATCCTAGAGATCCATCAAATTCCTGATTCCCGCTCAGATTTTCCTAATTGGTAGTCGTTCCTTCTTTGTGTATACCCTCAGAATCTGGAATCATCTTCCAAATCACATACGAAGCCTGATCACAGCCACAACATTCAGAAGACATGCATCTGTTTTTCTATCTTCTTCTTCTTCGTCTTACTAGCTTTCTCTATTTCTCTTTCCCCGCTCACTTATCCACTTCACTGTATGTATGTATGTATGTAGACAAATCTTGCAACTTGATTTTCACCCAGTTCGCGTGACAATGCAATCTGACCATTTTGTGAAATAATGAAGATGGTGATTCCAATATGGCGGCCGAATTTTTCTATTGTGCTCCCCGACCCCCGACATGGGTATCAAATGAAAGGGTATGACAAATAGAATACAATTAGCCTTATGGCGTCATTCCAAATTCAAAATGGCGGCCAACACATAATGGCGGATTAACTTTTTCTTTCTAACCCACTTAAAATGGGTATCAAATGAATGACAAGTAGAATACTATAAGCTGTGTGGCGTCATTGTAAATTCAAAATGGCTGCCGATACAAAATGGCGGACTACCTTTTTCTTTACAACATCCTCGATATGGGTATCAAATGAAAGAGCATGACGAGTAGAATACATTAAGCCTTTTGACGTCATTTTGAACCTAATATGGCGACTACCACAAAACGGAAGAAGACGTAAGGCTAAAAAGTAAAATATTAAAAATGTATAGTTTAGCAAAAGTAAAAAAACACGCTTTTATATTAAAATGAGCTGAAAAATATTGCACATATCTACAGTAAAAAGCCAGAAATGCTTAAGTGCAAATTCGATGATTTTGAGTTTATTGCATTTTTCTATTCCGTATTTCCTTCTTTATCATTGCCTTCTTGTCTTAAACTGAGCTGTGCTTGCTAAGTTATTGGACCGGCAAAAGTAATATGGTGACCACAACAAAATGGCGGAAGATATATGATAGACTAAAAAGTAGAAAATAAAAATATATAGCTTAAAAAAACTAAAAAATACGCTCTTATTTTAAAATGAACTAAAAAGAAAAAAATAATTTGGAAGTTTTTATTGCTCCAGCCAGTATAGGGAACAGCCCACCCTTCGAAATCAGGCAAATAATTAAATTAATGAAGTTATTGGTAAAAATTATAAATATAACTTACTAAAATGTAAAAAATGCGTGGGGCGCTAACGAAAAGCTCCAGTGTTAATAAACTAATAGTATATGTTGGAAAGGAGGCTCTTTGTATATTTTTTAACATTAGATGTTCGCTTAGGCTAGCACTCCTTTTGAGCTCCCTTAGGAGCACTCCTGTAACGATTTGGTTGGAGACAAACAGGAGCATTATAGAGCTTTTTTAAATATCTACAGTAGAGCTATTCATGGAGGCCTGTGGATATGTGAACAAGCTCCGGTGCCGAAAAGCTTTTATTTTTGTTCAGTTTTTGCAATTGCCTTTTCCTTTCCAAGCGCGAGTGTGGTTTTACCAAAGCGGTCCTCCAACTAAGCTTAGTTAGTATACTAACCACGTCCAATGCTGGTTGTCCTCCATATCGAACCAGAACCGGTCTATTGGTATGGTAATGTCACCCTTTATAGTCAACAAGATAATCGCCCACTTTCTTCGTTCTATTAAATTTCTGAAAAGTCCAGTAATGCTTCCTCGGGAGTATATTTGGCAGGGCTCAAAATTAGCTCCTCTGAGGAGCGCTCCCAATTTTTCCCGCTGGGTAGCACGACCCAAGACCGCCATATATATCTTTGCTTTGAAACTAATATTTAGCCTTTCTGATTTTAGTCCAGTCAAATTAGTAAATGAAATTGCATTTTAAGAGGTACAGAATTTTTTTTTTGGTATTTGTTCGGTTACATCTGACAAATACAAAAAAAAAAATTCTGTACCTCTTAAAATGCAATTTCATCCCCTTTTTTCGACTAATTTGACTGGACTATTTCTCCGTAAGCAGTTTCGCTTTCGCTGTTTGCTCCATTTTATCTCCGTCCCTTTTGCTAGGACTACGTTGATTATCTTAAATTATTTCTCTCTTGTTATTTAAAGAGTTAAAGCAAAATTTTCTTGCACCTTCTTGAATTTTAAACCAAAATTTTAATACCAACTCTGCGAATCCCAAATTCATAGTGAATGACGTAAAATCGATTCTCTGTAACTTTATTATTATATTTATATGTAAGTTATTCTCCAGTGATAGATCTGGTAGCCACAAAAATACGAATTTAATTTAAGGTACATTTAATACTTTTATTCAAGGGCACACGTTGTAAATTCTTGACAAGATGATAAAGGCAGGCTTTTGACCCATAGCTCGGTCTCTCCATACATTTCAGCATAATGTTCCTAGAAAACCCGAAAATCAATGATTTGAAATGTCTCTTTAGAACGGATGAAGGACTCGAAAGAGGTTTTTTGGTTAAATTTTACACAAATAACTTACTTCACAAAAAGGCATTTATCAATCAAATGAGTTTTTCTTTATGCTCGCACGTCTACCTTAATTGTGAATGAGATTAGTGAGGGATGATACATTAAGGTTTGCCATTTTAAAGAAAAAAATAATACAAAATATAAAGTGGGAATATTCTACAATTTCACATATCCTGTAGAATGAGTAAAAGGATTTTTGTAATTTAGTTCTGGTAGACGGAGAGTTTCGTAGATTAACTTTTTTTGAACTATATTTTCATGAAAGCGTCTATGATTGACGGCAGAGCGCTCTCGGAATCTATCAGACGATTTAAACAAAACGTGCAGTATAAGTCTTGTAAATTGTATTTTGGTTCCCCAAGCGGAGATGGTGGCTCTCCAGGGGACGAGGCATCACCAAAGTTTGAGTGTAAGCTAATTAAGAAACAATATTCTCATTGCATTGGACCATGACGCGTATGAATCAGAGAGAGTGAGAGGGAGAGTGAACGAGAGCGAGTGTGAGAGAGAGAATGAGAGAGCGAGTGAGAAAGAGCGAGTAAGAAAGAGCGAGTGTGAAAGAGTGGGAGAGATAGTGGAAGAGACAGTAAGGGAGAGTCGAGAGAAAGTTAGAGAGAATGAGATAGAGCGAGAGAGAGTGATAGAGAGTGAGAGATAGAGTGAATGATAAAGAGATAAAGGCAGAGACAAATGCATCGCTGGCATTGAAGTACGTCCAAACTCTGAATAGGTGTCTGAACTAATATAATGTAACGATAGGTTGAGAAGGACATACAGAAGGAAAACTGGGCAGTGCCTGGATGGACTGCTATATGATATCATAGGTAGAATGTGGAGAAGAAACTGCATTGCAGAATGAGACGCCGGGATACACCGGAAATGGTTGGAAGCGGAAGTACTCGACTAGCATTTTTGGGGGGTGCAGATGGGGCCTCATGTAGGTTCCATATGGATTGCCCCTTCCCGAGTAGTGGGAAAAAAGGCAAAAAAATTTGAGAATATTTTTAAACGAGAGTGCGGTTTTTCTAAGCGGGGCCCCAACTGAGTACTAATCCCGTCCAATGCTGCTTACCTCCGCAATCCAAAGACAACTGTCTACTGAGTATCCTAAATGATAGTTTGCATGATCATCGTTATAATCGCCTGAAATATGAAGAATGGCAACAACAAAAACTAAAGCTTTGTATGAGTAAAACTAAAACTTAAGCTTAAAGTTTGGTCATGAAAAAGTCATTGGCCGTCTTAACTCCTTCTCTAGTAATATAGCGCATTTTCAGATGCTAGCCGATGACGTCCAGGCCATCAACCTCCGACTTGACTCTTTGTCTGGCACCCTGGCTTCTGTTCTATCCAACTCGGGTTCCTTGATGAATAAGTTCCAGGAAATTTCTTACCGTGTTGCAACAGCCGTGGAATCTATTGACGACATACATTCGGCCATCCTGAATCCTGTCGCTACCTCTTCTTGCACTCTCAACTCCTCGGTTTCTCTTCATCCTATACTGGATGATATTAAAAGGAGCACGAGGCGTGTTCGGGCTGATATTGAATCGCTGTCAACAGCAGTGGTTCAAAATCACAATGCCCTGAACTCGCTGTCTTTGAAATTTGAAAGTGTCCTCGATGGGGAAAACTCCCCCTCTGCGGTGGCGGTATCTAATGGCGCCCTGCAGGTAGGGGAGCAGCACCCTGCCCCACGGCTGTTTCTCTCTCGGAGAATGTTATCCTCAAACAGGCGGAAAACAATTCAATCGCGCCAGGTGTAAAAGTCGTAGGAATGGTCGAAGTCGTCAAGCCACCTCTGGTGATGGTGTCACCTTGAGTTCCTCGCCCCGCGTTCTAGTGACAGAGTCGACTTCTGATACGGCCTCGATATCAACCTCTTCGCCGCCAATAGTGGGTGATCCCCCGGTCACTGAAGCTGCTGATCCTCTGGGACCTTGTATCCCTCTGGTTACTGTCCCGAGGCCTTTAGATAGCTTCATCTCGCGTTTCTCTCCCGAAACTAAGATGGAGACTATCCTCGAATACTTAAGAATGAAATCTCTAGATCCTGGAACAGTTTTGTGTAGAAAAGTCAGCAAGGCTTCCAAGCCTGTTGCTTCTTTTGTTTTGTCTGCACCGCCTGATATTGCCGAGACTATCTTGGACTCTGGTTTCTGGCCTGCAGGTGCCCTTACCAAGCTTTTTGTCCCGCGTACCCGTACTCGAACCCATCATGCAAACACTTCCACTCCGAGCGCTCCGCTGATGCCAAAAAACTCGAGACGCTTTCCCTCTACTACCAGAACGTAAGGGGGACCAGGTATAAAACTAACCACCAACGGCGGCTAGTGGGTTCGATGTCATAGCATTCACTGAAACCTGGCTCCATGAAGGCATTCTTAATGCTGAACTCTTTGATTCCTCCTACCAAGTGTTTCGGAGGGATCGTTTCACTGACTCGGAAGCTCGCGCGGGTGGCGTACTTCTTGCTTGCAGTAGCCATCTAATTTGTAACCCAATCTCGCTTCCTAGTTTCTCCAACCACCTTGACGTTGAGCTTGTCGCTCTCAAAATTTTCTTCTCTAAATCTAATCTCTTCCTGCTCTGCTGCTATATCCCACCAGATATGATAAGCACTCTTGACGATGGAGGTAAAAACCTTTATGATATTCTCATCTCTTGTGTTGATCATATCCAGTGTATGATGAACACCGGCGATGAGCTACTGCTTCTAGGCGATTTCAACTTACCCAATATTCAGTGGGTATATGTCGAAGATAACGATAACTACCGCCCTGAAGGGAACCTACAAAGGAGATCTTTACAAAATATATGACGCCCTGACCAAGACTTTGTACAGTGTATAATTCCACATGGGCAAACACTAGTAGGTAAACTAATTACCCTGTAAAATGTTAGTTTGTTCGCTCACGAAAATTACAAAAGTAAATGAGTGTTTGTTTACACATCACAATGTCACATTTAGACTCTAAACTACTGAACCGATTTTGATGAAATTTTTACAACTTCAAAGGATATCAAATAAAATTAAACGCTAGTATACATTTTACATTAAATAATTTTATTTAGGTGCTTACTTAAATTACAAATTCAAGCATACGTTTCTTTTTCGCGAAAGCATTGGTAATTTCATCGATATTCAGGTTCACACCTTTGTGTATATTTAGGAGAGCCAGCCCGGATAATCTTTCCTGTACCATTGAGGCGCGAAACCAAGATTTTACTCTGCGAAGATTAGCAAACGATCTCTCTGCGGTAGCTTCAATGAGATAAGCTACCACCTCTGGTATGGCGGAATTGTTTTCACATTCACTTTTCCATTTGGCCATCCAGAGTCGGTATTCATTTATAACAGTTGATTCGCTATCGTTAATGAATAGCCGGTAGGTACATCTGGAAAACTTTTTTCACTGTTTCGATATCGCTATTCCAGTCCCTGACACTAACATTTGGTTTAGGTAGAAAAACTCCCAACTGAAACAGGTCGAGTATAGATCGGGCCAAGTCAATAATGCACGTTGCACGAGCAAATGACTTATTCAGCTGTACACTTCCAATTGCTGAAGAAGTCATTTGGTCGGGCAACGTGCATTATTGAGTTGGCCCATATTTTCAAACTCCGTGACATTTAGCGCATGTTGGGGTAAAAAGCTCTTAAAAATGTTTAAAAGCTTGAGATAAATTTTCTTCTTTGTATTTTACATATTTGCTACAGAAATAATTTGTAGCAATTTCTATTAAAAAATACGAAATTTGTGTTTTTAATACTTTGATACTAGGATTGTGACGTTTTTCGTCAGTCGCATGCGCGCTTCTGCCTGGGGAGATTGTGTTGCTTGTGGCTGCGGAGAACTTCCATCTTATGAATGAAAACGCTCATGTATATTTAAAAAAAATTATTCAGGATTGTTTTTAAATTATTTTAAATTTAGAGATCAGAAGTATTTCGCATAATTATAGTAAAATTATACTTATTATGATGAATAGATTTACTTGGTGAGCTCTGCTCAATACATATAAAGATAACTTAACTTTATTCATTCGGCATGCGCGCATCCCTTCCCAAATTATTTTGTTGAGTTTTTTCTGCATTTGTTGCCTTTTTAAATGAAAAGAGGGGAAATGATAGAACAAAATTTATAAAACTTGGCAACGAGGCGCGCAGAACTGTTCAAATGTTTTGTGTCACGGAGTTTTTTTTTTATGTGGAAGACTAGAGCTAAGGGAAAGCCCTTTGTACTGTTGACAATCTATTTTCTTCTTTTCAAAACATCTTTACCTCCGGAGACAATCTCTGCCCTAAACAATTAATAACAAAATCTAATAAAGGTATGTAAATTGATTTCCGAAAGTACTCTTCTGCCGATTTCATTCTGCCGGAATTCATACATGACAATCTTCTGAAGGTTCAATTTCACTAGGTCAAAACTTCAACGAAATCCCCATGATTTTGATTGGCGATTTCATATTATTTTTTCATTAGATACTAGGTCCGAACTTTGTGGATGAAGGGGAAAGTGGGGATGATGAGAGGTACCACCCCACTTCTCCCTTCATCAACAAAGTTCATGAGGAACGTTCTTGGAAGCGAAGGGTCTCTAAACAGACCCAATATTGACAAAAGAACCACGACATATGGAACCTCACGATTTTTAGACCAGTTTCAATCGAAAATATTTCAGTTATCATAAAACCTTTGCTTCGTTTTTAGGTTTTAATTTAAATAGGAATTCATAAATATTGATATTCTGAAATTGTACTTGTATCAAGTCCCTCGGTAGGCTCGTTACTATACTGCATCTGTCGTTGGCCCTACTTTTCTGAAACCGTATTATATATCCGACAGACCTCCACTATATCAATTGCATATTGCTAGCTGGTTAATATTTTAATAATTGTGGCAGTTGTTGGGTAAAAAATTTGTACTTCTAAAGTGTGGTCTGAAGCATATTTTTTTATTTTATTAAGGCATAGGATATAATATCATCAGCCTATCAATCTCAATAGACCGTGAAAGTGTGACGTCACAAGTCTATTAGGGTTGTGGGCATGCCCATCGTGCCCACAACGGTGGATCCGCCCTTGGTCCGGAGGTGGTATCCCATGCCTTTAACTTCAAAAAGGCTAATTTTAGTGAGCTGTCATCTAAGCTTTCCTTGATTAATTTCAACAGTTTACTATCTGCAAATAAGTTGGATGACGACGTGGCACGATTTTATGGCGTACTATACGAAGCCCTGGTTTCTTGTGAACCTTATGAGCCTCAAAAATTACCCAGTTCATCTCTACCTTGGTTCAATAATGAGCTCAAGCATTTGAAAAATCACAAGAACAGACTCTGGAAAACCTATTTAAAGAGAAACTATACTCCGAGTCTTAATTTATTTATAAATTGCTACAACCGATTTCGCTCACTCTCTTCTGTTCTGTATCGTGAATATCTTAGCTGTATGAGCGATAAAGTGTTTACTGATCCTAGAAATTTCTTTAAATTCGTCAACTCTAAGAAAAAGGTTGATAACTACCCTAATTCCATGCAGCACACATGTTTGCCTCATTCTCACCTTCTGACTTTCAGCCTAATGACAATAATTTTCGTCATATAATTCCTAACCGAGAGGCTTATAGTGTATCCCTGACGAGGGACGAGGCATCACCAAAGTTTGAGTGTAAGCTAATTAAGAAACAATATTCTCATTGCATTGGACCATGACGCGTATGAATCAGAGAGAGTGAGACGGAGAGTGAACGAGAGCGAGTGTGAGAGAGAGAATGAGAGAGCGAGTGAGAAAGAGTGGGAGAGAAGTCGCTCTTTGAGTGAGGAAGAGTGGGAGAGATAGTGGAAGAGACAGTGAGGGAGAGTCGAGAGAAAGAGTTAGAGAGAATGAGATAGAGCGAGAGAGCGTGATAGAGAGTGAGAAATAGAGTGAATGATAAAGAGATAAAGGCAGAGACAAATGCATCGCTGGCATTGACTAACTAATTGCTCCTTTAATCCCTCATGGGACATAGGGCGGAAACAGTTGCCCTCCAGCGGACTCTGTTTTGCGCGACAGCTCTCAGCTCTGACCAGGATCTCCCGGTTGTTGCGGCCTCTGCTAATAGGGTTCTCCTCCACGTTGTTCTAGGTCTTCCGACTCGACGAGTTCCTTGCGGATTCCAGTCGAGGGCCTGTTTGGCTAGATTCTCGTTTTCGCGTCGCAAGGTGTGGCCAATCCAATTCCATTTCCTTCGCCTGATTTGGTCGTCTATCCGTTCTTGGCCGGCACGGCGCCATAGTTCTTCATTTGAAATTCTATCTTGCCAGCGGATTTTTAGGATACGACGTAGGCATCTGTTGATGAAAACTTGTAGGCGCCCTGTGATGAATTGGGTGACTTTCCATGTTTCGCAACCGTACAAAAGAACTGCCTTAACGTTGGAGTTGAACAGCCGCAATTTGGTGCTAATTGAGATCTCCGTTGATCTCCATATGTGAAACAGGCATGCATATGCGCTTCGTGCTTTATTTATTCTGGAACTGACGTCTTCTTCTGTACCGCCGTTTTCGGTAATAATACTACCGAGGTAACAGAATTTATCTACCAGTTCCACGTCACGGTTATTTAGCGCTGTTGGTTCAAGGGTGTTTGCATTTATCCGCATTTCTTTGGTTTTAGTCGGATTTAACCTTAAGCCTGCTGAACTACTTTCTGTTGCCAAATTGTTTAACATGTTTCTGAGGTCCTGGTGTCTGTGGACCAGCAAACAGATATCATCCGCGTAGTCGAGGTCCTTAAGGCGGTCTAACAATCCCCATTGTATGCCACCTGTTCTAGTATCTAGAGCGCCGACAAGGATATCGTTTATTACTATAAGAAATAGTAATGGCGAAAGTAGGCATCCTTGCCGTACTCCTGAGCTCACTTCAAAGCTGTCGGATAGTTTTCCATTGTGAAGAACTCTGCATTTGGAATTGTTGTATAGAGCTTTTATCAATTCTATTATTTTATCCGGCAGTCCACGTTGCCGTAGAGCTCGCCATATAAAGCTCCTATTAACCGAGTCGAACGCTTTCTCATAGTGTACGAAAGCAAGGTAAAGGGGGGATCGGAATTCAGTAGACTGCTCCACTATGATTCTCAAGCTGTTAATGTGGTCTATGCAGGAGCGGCCTTTTCTGAATCCAGCCTGCTGTCTTCTAAGCGTTCGATCTACTGCCTCTCTTATCCTTGATAGTAATATGTGGGACAAGATTTTTCCCACAGTAGATAATAGACAGATGCCTCTCCAATTGTCACATATTGTTAGGTCCCCCTTCTTTGGTATTTTGACTATGATACCTTCCGTCCAATCCTCCGGAAAGGTACAGGTGTTCCATGCTATTTCCAGGATTGGCTGTAGCGCATCTGCTATGAGGCTTGAGTCGGCTTTCAACAACTCTGGCGGGATGCCATCTTTTCCAGCTGCTTTACCATTGGCCATTGCATGAATTGCGGTTACTATTTCAGTCTTGGATGGGGCACGAGTGGTGATTCTTATTGGCTGTGCATTGTTGTTGTTGTTTTCCTGAGGTTCCTGTGTAAATGAACCATTCAGGGCGGCGAAGAAGTAATCTCTCCATCTTTGGAGTTGCTCCTCGTCGCTGCACAGCAGCCTTCCATGCGCACTCTTTACGGCATGCTTTTTAGTAGAGTGCTTTCCCGAGAGCTGTTTAGTGATTTGGTACAGCACCTTACTGTTGCCTGTGTTTGCCGCGTTTTCCGCTTTCTCTGCGAGCTCATTTATCTGCCGCCTTTTATCACGCCGGACACTTCTCTTTACCTCCCGGTGTAATTGGGAGTATTCCCGTTCAAGTTGTTGTTCGTTTTTCCAGGTCGCTTGTAGAGTTCACGTTATTTTTGAGGGACCTTCTGCGTTCAATTTTTTGCCAGGTTGTGTCCGAGATCCAGTGTTGCTGGTTTCTTTGGACATAACCGATGCTTGTTTCCGCTGCTGTTATTATAGCGCCCTTTGTTGTGCTCCACAGCTCTTCAATATTTGTGTCGTCAGAAACGGTTTGCTGGTTTAAGATTTCTTGCAGTTTGCCAGCAAATTCTCGCTTTTTGGTGCTCTCACGCAGAAGGTCTACGTTAAACCGTCTACGGTTTATAGCATCGCGTTGGACGTTTCTGATTGCGGCGATTTTTAGGTGGATAGATGCTACTACCAAATGGTGATCGCTTCCAATGTCTGCTCCCCTAAAGCTCCTGACATCCTCCAGAATAGTTCGCCATCTGCGACTGACGGCCACGTGATCTATCTGATTTCTCGTTCTACCATCGGGCGATAACCAGGTCTCCTTGTGTATCTTCTTGTGACAAAAGTAAGTTCCACCTACCATGAGTTGATGGGAACTACAAAAGTCAACGAAAAGTTCACCATTGTGATTGGTATCTTGGCTTAGGCCTTGATTTCCAATTGTGTTTTCAAGGCCGGTGTTGTTGGGGCCGATCTGTGCGTTTAAGTCACCCATCAAAACAATGATGTCTCCCCTTGGAATAGAGCGAAAACCCTCATTCAGTCGCATATAGAACTCGTCTTTGATGTCATCGTCTGCGTCTTCAGTTGGAGCGTAGCATTGGACTATCGTAGTACTTCTTAGTCTGGTACGTAGGCGCACGGTAATAATCCTCTCAGAAACTGGTGACCACCTAATGAAGCGGACCTGGCTTCCTTGGTGAGTATTACGCCAAAGCCATTCCTACGGTTTTCAGTTTCGTTTCTCCCAGAATATAAGAAGGACTCACCGTTTGGGCAGATATGTTCCCCCGCATTGGGGCCTTCTGGTCTCGCTGAGTCCCATGACCTTGATTTTATAGCGGTTCATCTCTTTGAGGACTTCATCCAGCGTCCATCAGCAAGCAGAGTTCTCACATTCCATGATCCGATTCGTGTCCTGTTTCGAAAAGCAAAGGTCGTCGTCGTGTTGTCCGTCCGGTTCCGAGGCAATGTTTGCCGATTCGTAGCAATTGTGTGTTTTATGGGAGCGGGTTGCTAACCCTCAGCCCAACCGACTTAAAACTCTGTTTTGGGAGGGATTAGGACTTGAGGTGGGATTAGGACTTGCTAACAGAGCTGCTAGGTGTTCGTCTGCAGTGACTCTTCTCGGGTTTCGGCAGAAGTGACAAATCCGGTGCCACCACCTTCCGAGGTCTTTGTTAGCCGTTCGCCCCCCAAATTGGCATTGAAGTACGTCCAAACTCTGAATAGGTGTCTGAACTAATATAATGTAACGCCAGGTTGAGAAGGGCACACAGAATTCCTAACCGAGAGGCTTATAGTGTATCCCCTTCAATTTCCAATGACGATATCGATATAGACGAAACATATTGATGAACTCCCATACGATTTCACCTCTGATTTTAGTAAGGCATTTGACAAGCTCTCCCACTCCACTCTTAAATTAAGGATGTTAGGCTTTCCACGAGCCCTTCTAGCATGGTTCTAGTCTTACTTAGCTGACAGGACCTACCAAGTTCTTTTCCGTGGATCAAAATCAGTAACCATTGAAGCGTCATCCGGTGTTCCTCAAGGAAGTCATCTCGGTCCCCTGCTCTTTATTCTATCAATTGATGACATTGTTCCCTTGGTAAGACACTGTAGAATCTTGATTTATGCTGATGACATCAAATTGTATCGTCACATAACGAGTATCGAGGATTGCAAACTTTTGCAAGCTGACCTTGACATCTTTTACTCTTGGTGTGTGAACAACAACCGGGTTCTCAATATTAGCAAATGTGAAACCATGACTCTTGGGAGAGGTCGCAGTCCTATAATTTTTAACTACACCTTTTCTAACGAGAGTGTCCGTCGTGTTAATTTTGTAAAAGATCTCGGGATTAGATTTGATAGGAAACTCGAAGCTCACATTAACTATATTGCTTCCAAAGATAGTTTAGTCCTGGGTTTTATAAAAAGGTTGTCTAAAGAATTCAATAACCCCTTGATTACTAAACGCGTTTATATCTCTCTTGTCAGACCATTACTCGAGTATGGGTCCCAAGTTTGGTCTCCTCACTACTCTTCGCACGTTGGAAGAATTGAGTCAGTTTAAAGGAGGTTCGTTCGATTCGCACTATGCTATGCTATGATACGCACCATATGAATCCCGACTTAAGTTACTCAACTTAAGCTCTCTTTCCAGGCGTCGTGAAGTGGCCGATGTTGTATTTGTTCATCAGCTCCTTAATGGAAAGGTCGACTCAGGTTTTCTGAGTCGCCGTGCGTCGTTTAGAGAGTGGATACAATTTGAGACGGCTACCTCTCTTACACACTAACTCCTCTAACGCGAATTACGACAGATTCGAGCCTGTTAATCGCATGTTCATTAATGTGAATAGAAATATTGATGTTTTTAGCGTGAGCCGTGAGCATTAGTAAGGACGTCCTTAAAAGGAGTCTTTTCAATCTCACTTGACTGACTTTTCTTGCACGCTCCTTTGTGTATTGCATTTCTTTCTGTTTTAATTGAATGTGCAATTTCTGGAGGGTCACATCTCGCATATACAAATGTGCGAGGTGTGACCTCTTCGGGACTGCATATTCAATTTATATGTTGCATGCTTTAGTTGAGCCTATCTCAGTGCTACTTGTGCTGAGCTGGTAAATTCTGCTTGGCCCAGCTAAGAAGTGTACCTTCTGAATTAGAAGGATACAATAGAGTTAGCATGATTATATTGCATGTTATTAAAGCTTTTTAAAATGCTTTCGGAGTACATACATCGGGCATACATCACTCCATCACTAGACCAAGTCTGGACCTCCAGTGTCCGCTGTATTTAATCAGGGTCCGATTTTCAAAGCCCACTTTCACCAAAATGTTGGGTGAGCATATAAAATAGTTCCAGTCTGAAGAAAGCAGTTCCAGAGTTTTTTCTGGCCAAGGCAAGGCTTTCGCTTTTTCATTACCTGCAAAGCACTGATAACCCTGGACGCGTCACCCGATTTCCACTTCATTGAGATACTTCATTGATTGAAAGACATGAGGCAGGCTCCCTTCAAATAGTTACTTGCTATATCTAGAGGAATCCCAACAAGGGAGCAATGGGTAATACACAGTACCCTTTTAGAGATGATTCTATGTAGAGTAACGAAAAGGACCAGAAAAAGTGATTCTATTTGGCATGTTGGGTCGATGTAATAATAATATTTTTTTTAGTAAGATTTTTGTGAGTAACTTTACTAGACTGTGGGAATTGATGCTAAACAAAAAATCGTACAAAAGATCCACGTAAACCCAATCAATTTCAGCAATACAAAACAAAATCAAAAAGAAATAGGTTAACACAAAAAAAGTTCCTATCAAAGAAAATTCCTCTTCTATACCATTTTCCACAAAATATAATAACTCACAACCGCCCAACAGCAGCGGAAAAAAAGGAGAGAAATTTATCTACGTTGTGGTTTAACTCACAATCAGTCCACCCCCAAAAGTAGACGAGGGTTATTTGATTAATCAAATCGGAAATTCATAAATATTAGGGGCTGTTGGTATACGTTGATGTGCGATGCTCCCCACACAGGAGATGGGCGAAAACTAATCTGTTTAAATATCTAATGTGAAATCGATACTCATCCGATGATATTTATCGCCACTATGCGGATAGTTCATAAATCAAAGTATTTCCCCCGAATATTTCTAGCTGACAGTTCATCTCCCATAGATTTTCATAGTCTGAGGTCTTTGGGGCTTTCATCATTTTTGGGAGCAGCTTTATTGACAAATAAAAGATCAGCCGAGTCATGTCAGCCTATCTCTGAATTGTATCTAAAGCGTCGCCTAGTCTGCTTGACCTTTTCGCATCACTAGATATCATCATCCACTATGTTATCGCACCACCCCATACTCTTGTTGGTAGTGTATGTGTCCTTTATGATGGGTATATGTACCCTCGCACACTATACACTCGCTATAACCTAATAGGGTTTTCGGTCGTGATAGCGTTTATGTCCTTATAATAATGCATATTCATAAATAGGTCCTTTCGAGCAAGCTTCGGAATTTATTGTACCTAGCTTAACATCATCAGCACCACCACCATAATCGCCAGTGTAACCACCCCCTCCTTCCGCCCCCGCCCTCTCCTCCCAACCTTCCACTCGGCAACAACAGCACCTAAAACCTAAATATTTATTATTGTAAACTCTCAAAGTAGCATCGTTGGCATCTCCATATAGCATACAGGAGACAGATCCTTGACAAGCTGACGCTTGTGTTTCGCCATTTGATTTGTTAAGTCTCTCCTCATCCCATGAAGGGTTTCCGCCACTTACCATCCCTTAAATGTCGGATTACACCTTTTTAGGTTTTCATAAATTTTCTTTAAGGCCAAAGGTGACTCTAGTCAAATTACGTATGCTAATTGCAGGTCTGGAAGGCAAAATTCCTTGTCGTTATGTAACTAACTCAAAATATTTGTTATGTGGGTGCCGTTTGAGTCCATGGGCGGTTTCATTCGTCTGTGTGTATTACTGTTGAAATTCATGGAAATTATTAATGATTTTGAAAGATTTTTAATTAATTGCACGCTTTTACTCATTCGTTTTTGATGTTATAAATTTTTGGAATTGGCAGCTTTTTTTGAACCCACGTGGGTACACGTTTCTTATTTAAAGAAGTGTCAAGGACCGATTTTAATAAAGAATTTCTGAGTATGAATGAAATGAAACAATTTAAAAAATGAATAATTATTCTCAGTCTGCAGCGATTCCAAAACGATTTCATCTAGTTCGGCATCCATATACTCTGGTCTAGACGATCCTTTCAGCGGATGTTGGGCATATCTTGCTGTCACTTCCCATAATACTCCGCAAAATACTTTCGTTCTTCTTCGCTATCTTCAAGAGTAGAGTGGAAAAATACGTCCGAAAGGAGTTTGAGCTAGGGATACTCAGCGACGTACAGTGGGACAGAATCCCAAAAAGCTGGCCAAAACCCCTAAAATGAAGATTCTATTTCGGGACTTTCTCTTTGCGGAATTTTAAGTAGGGGCCCCGAGGGTCGTAGAACATCTGTCCTCGGGGTACAGGTACGTTTTCTCCCTTTGTAGGATCAGTTCGAAAGTGGCCGTTACACGAGACGCAGCTATCGAAGTTTCTAACACATATTGTGCATTGAAAATAACTATTTGTTAAATAGTGAAAATTAGTGCTTTTGAAAAGTTTAAAAATGGATTCTGTTCACGAAGGTGAGTGGAATTAAATCGAATATGTATAATCGTAAAATATTCATTGCAGAATTATTGATACGAATTTAAATAAATCAACTTTTTTGCAAAACGCAGAGAAAAACTAATTTTTCAAATAACTTAAAGTTTATTAGTTGTCCTCGCTCGTTTTCTAAATTTTTTTTTTCACTTGTCATAGTCTAAAGAAAAAAACAAGAAGTAAATTAAAGTGCGAATTTTTGCAAATTTGGAGATACAATTTTTTTTTTGAAATCGCGCAAAAATCGTTGCACAGCAGGGGGTAATGAAACCGACAAAAAGTTCCGAAATGGGAAGGAATCTCTTGAAAACTATATAACAGGGGGTTTTCGAGGTCGCTGATTACGAATTTGACACTATTTTTTCAAAAAAAAAATGGCGGATCCAATATGGCGGACGGTCACATGAAAAAATGCATATTCGCGGATGAAATTCGATACCCGGGAGTTTTCGAGGTTGCTGATTACGAACTAAATATTATTTTTAACATTTTTAACTTCCCAGTAGGAAGTTATTGTAATCGGTCCGAAAATCGGATTCGAAATTTTCAATGTATTTACACGTTTCAAGGTCCCAATAGCATTTTAAGCAAAAATTTGAGAAGAAATATGTGTGTGTGTGTGTGTGTGTGTGTGTGCGTACGTATGTGGTCATTTTTTCCTGCACGATTTCGCGCGAACCGAAAAAGATATCGACTTCGTTCAGGTGCCGTTCGAAGCGTGTTCAAGGAAATATGATCTGAAAAGATTTTCATAAAAATTGGTCGAGCCGTTTTTTTGTTTGAACGACTTAAGTGAATTTTGTACCAGCACGATTTTGCGCGAACCAAAAAAGATATCGACTTCGTTAAGGTGCCGTTCGAAGCGTATTAAAGGACATATGAATTGAAAAGATTTTCATAAAAATCGGTCGAGCCGTTTTTTTGTTTGAACGACTTAAGTGATTTTTGTACCGGCACGATTTCGCGAGAACCAAAAAAGATTTCGACTTCGTTAAGGTGCCGTTCGAAGCATGTTAAAGGACATATGATCTGAAAAGATTTTCATAAAAATCGGTCGAACCGTTTTTTTGTTTGAACGACGTAAGTGATTTTTGTACCAGCACGATTTCGCGCGAACAAAAAAAGATACCGACTTCGTTAAGATGCCGTTCAAAGCGTGTTAAAGGAAGTATGATCTGAAAAGATTTTCATAAAAATCGTTCGAGTCGTTTTTTGTTTGAACGAATACTGGGAAGTTAATCTTGTGGACCGAAAGGGTCAAAAGCCACATCCCAACTAGTTTTGTATTTGCCGGGGCATATTGAGTATCGGTTTTTCCCTGCGTTTTAATGTTTTTCTTTGTTGTTAAATTGTAGTCGAAGCGACTAAATTTAACGTTTTTTTATGTTTTCAGGAACCGAAAGAGTACTTCAGTTAACACGAAAAGAGATCTTCTGCCTAATTAAATATGCTCTTTATACTGAATCTGCTGACTTATTAGCTCTCACTATTGAAAAGCACATGACGCTCCAAATGGGGTTCGCATACTTCATGACTGAAGAAGTGAAGAAAAATTTTAGATACGTCATGTACAAATTGCGTACTTTATGGAAAGAGGCTCGCCGGATAGAGGTGTGGTTTTTCAACAAGAAAGGGGATTGGCTGAGCGGTCAATTGATGCTATCGGAGGACGGATCTTCTCAAAGTACTGCGGAGACAAAGGAAATCGGTGGTCGACCTTCTACAAGTTTTTCGGATAGCAGTGAAAGGTCCAAAAAGGCGAAAAACCGAGGAATTGAGAAAAGACCACAGCCTAGAAGAACTCTCTTATGCTACGCGGATGAGCCTACGTGCAAGTGGGAAAGTTGCCGCTGCGCAGGTATTGAAGAACGTCACAGCGGGGAGTCCGTCTAAGGCATCGTCCTACCTGTCGTCTTCTAACACAATTAAAGAAAGAACAATGACGCCGGATGAAGCCTTGTCAGTTTTGGTAGAAGGTAGATTTTCCAAAAGTCAGTATTTAGGCGGTAAATTAGTTCAAAGTAAGGCGTATCCGTGATACAATGTACTGCAAAAAGCTTGTTAACCACCGATGAAAACAATTACATGTACAGAAAGACGCGCAGCTATCGATCTTCAAGCATTGTTAGATCTCACGGTGAAACGAATCGTTTTAGCAAAAGAAAATGTTGTACAAAATATGTCACCCGGTGATTTGCTTAAAATGAATTTAATTTGTAAATGGGGTTGCGATGGAACTTCAGGTCAGAGTGAATATAAGCAAAAATTTACGAGTTATGATGGCACATTCACAGACGCAAATATTTTTTTACGTCATTAGTTCCTTTACAACTGTTTTATCTTGATGAGAAAAACGAAAAAATTGTTGTTTGGCAAAATCCTGTGCCTTCTTCTCCGCGATATTGTCGACCAATTAAAATAGAATTCCTAAAAGAAACAGAAGATGCAACGAAAGCTGAAGGTAAATATGTGGAGGAAGATCAAATAAAAAATCTAGTTCCATTTTCAGACATGGTTAACGGAAGATTAATAAAAGTAAATTGGAATCTTGCTTTAACCATGATCGACGGAAAAGTGTGCCATGCATTGGCGGACAATCCAGCTACTCAACGCTGCTACCTTTGCAAAGCCACGTCAAAAGATTTTAATAATCTTGACAAAATGTTAACGCTGTCAGTCAATGAAGAACATTTTAACTTTGGTCTCTCTTCGTTGCATTCGTGGATACGCTGCTTCGAGTGCTGTTTGCATTTATCTTATAAATTAGACATTAAAAAATGGCAAGCACGATCAGAGAAAGAAAAACAAAATGTAAAAGAACGAAAAACAGCCACTCAAGTCTTTTAGAAAAAACCTTGGTCTAATTGTTGACAAGCCAAAGCCACGATTCGGGAGCACGAATGATGGCAACACTGCTCGTCGCTTTTTTGAAAATGCCAAAATTTCATCCGGAATAACTGGAGTAGACCTTCGTTGGATTACCAGATTTCATTCCATTTTACAAGTTGTTTCATCAGGACGCGAACTTAATATTCAAAAATTTAGAGATTACGCTTGGGAAACTGCGAAACTATTTGTTGAATTGTATCCATGGTTCTTCATGCCACCATCAGTTCATAAAGTGCTTCTTCATGGCCCAGAAATCATTGCTTCGGCTTTGCTTCCAATCGGTCAGATGTCTGAAGAAGCCCAGGAAAGTTGCAATAAATATATTAAAAAATTTCGTCAGGACTTCTCGCGCAAAAGCAGCCGTTCTTTGACAATGAGAGATGTATTTTGCCGCCTTTTAATTAGTTCTGATCCTTACATTTCAAGCGCAAGAAAACTTCCAAAAACTAAAAGAAAACAAATGTCGTCTCATGCTAAATATTTAGTTGTACCCGATGTGTCTACTTTAGAGTCCGACATCGATTTATGTGATAGCGATAGCGAATAGATAGAGCCTATTGGTTAAAAATAAAAATGTAAATTATAAACTGAATTATTATTTTGTATTTATTTGTACCTATTCGTTGTGTACGATACTATTTTTATGCTTCTGAAATTTTTTTAATACGATGAAATTGTATTAAAACTAAAAATATCAATTTTTTATATGACTGTCCGCCATATTGAATCCGCCATCTTGTTTTTTGAAAAAATAATATCAAATTCGTAATCAGCGACCTCGAAAACCCCCGCCGGGTACAGAATTTCATCCGCGAATATGCATTTTTCATGTGGTCGTCCGCCATATTGGATCCGCCATCATGTTTTTTGAAAAAATAATGTCAAATTGGTAATCAGCGACCTCGAAAACCCGCAAGTAAGAAATTTCAAAGCGATTATTGCACGTTTTGAGGTTTTGGCCAGCTTTTTGGGATTCTGTCCCACTGTGCGACGGCTCCAAAACGTCAGATGGCGTCGGGGCAGGAGTCTATCTAGAGACCACAAGGAACTTTTCGGCGACGCACCCTAGTATCTTTTAAGCGGAGCTACGGTACTGGCGATTCTGAAAACCTGCTAGACAATGGACTTTCATTTGAACGTACACAAGGATGTGTAGCTTTGTAATTTCTCTAGTTAGCCAGGCCTCTATAAAAGGTCTAGCCTCGTTAATGATATGCTCATAGTAACTGAAACGATGCAGAGCCGAGCTAGATAGAATCGGCAAAAGGCATAAAGTCACTCTCGTCTGGGATCATAGGAACATAGAACATAGATGCAAACGAAACAGTCGACCACTTACCTCAGCAGAGAGCCTCTATCCCGGGCTTGGAGATTGAGATGGTTAGCAGCGCAATAGGCGCGGCCAAATCGCTATTTTTGACTACCAACTGCTGCTATCTAGCCAAAGGTGAAGCGTACAGGACACCTGAGTTATTTCTAGAACGACTGTGTGGAACAACCAAGCTTCAGAACCGACGTTTGTACTACCAGTCTGACATTAGGAGTATTAAGCTTAGTTTGGGAATGAGCCGAGGTGGCTAGCCTTATATTGCCGGAAAAATATTGCCATGTATGCAGGCGAATGGTAGTTTCAGTGAAATAGCCACTATAAATAGCGATAAAATTTTGTGAAGGTATCTTCATTCCTCCTACGGTGCACAGTGGGGCACGTCCATAGAAGGTTCTGCTCAAAACTCAATTTTCAAAATGTGGACTTTTGCAAAAAAAAATTATCAGCGTAGTTGTAATAATGTATCAGATCACGTGTACAAATATTGAGTCGCTGACGGTTATAAGTCATCGAGTGCATCAGCTTAAAGTTTACGGTTTAGGCAAAATAAAAATTATCCGATAACGTATGACAGTTTATGCGCGATATTAAAACATTTTATTTCTAACGTTTAACGCTAAAATCTATTGAAATGTATTATGTGGGTGTTCAAGCAAGGTATGTGGATTGTTATACCATTTTTTATTATATTATAAGTTCATCGGTTTCTTATATAGGACTTAAATTTTGTGGTAGTGTGTATTTTTTTGTAGGGGATTTTTTAAATGACATTTTTTCCAAAATGCGCAAAGTTCTATTTTTGACTCTTTTTTTATTATAAACGGAAGACTTTATATATTAGTTAACCGAAAAAATTAGCAATAGAACTTTGCGAATTTTCGTGAGGAGAGGAGAAGTATTTTTGCGCAGAAGTTAAGCCAAGTGTGATGCACTTTTCTTATGTACCATAGGGGAAGTATTGTCAGGCCTAGTGGATTTACTAACGTTCAAAGCAGAGACTCATTCTTATGTCACGCTTCTGCGTAAGCTTGACCATATCATGTTATGTTTCTCTCGAGTGTCACTAGAGCGTGATCCACTTTAACCTTAAGCAAGATGCCGGCGTATCTCATCCCACTTGTATCGTTTATGTGAAAAATTTAAGCTTGTAGTAATAATCCATTATGTCGTTCAAGCCTTGGTGCAATATCTAGTAGTAAGTTACGTTTGAACGATGGAAGAGGATAGGATAGGATTGGGTTTGTTGAGTTCTCGAGCGGAAGAGGTAGACCCAGACACCTGTGTGCAAATGCTTCTCCCACAGCATTTGCACACAGCTGATTTAAATAAAACAAAGTAACTTCGGTCTAATCCATTTATTATAAGGAAACACTAATTATTACGTTATCGCAGTGCAAAATGTTTATTAACTAAGTTCAAAGTCTAAATTAACGTTCGATTCAATATGGGTTAAAATTCACGGTCACGGTCGCACGGAGAATCTACTGCAACTTGTCTCTTTATTATTATTTTAGAAGACAGCAGCAAGTGACTGTCTCTTAGCACAGTTAGATGAGCAGCAGCTGGTGACTGGCGTTTTTTCAGCAACCTGATAACGATCTAGATAAGCATCAGGTAAAACTATGGTTTTACGTAGTGCAAAAATAGATTAGGGGATGGAGGGGCAGACAGCAAACTTCTGATGACGCTCACGAATATAAAAGCCCAAAGATTTGTATAACTCGATGCCTCAATGGAGTGTTATTCCTCCTGAAACGAGTTCAACCCCCTCTATTGAATGATAAAGGCTGTGATGCCGCCGGAGAGGCAGGGGAATGGGGTAAAAAAAACTAACCGGTTGGTATGCACGCCTCTGTTACAGATATGAATGTATTCGTATTCCACCATTCCAAACGTGAGTGCTGCTTTACCAAGCGGTCCCCCAACTAATTACTAACCATGTCCAATGCTGCTTGACCTACGCAATTGAACCAGAACCGGTCTACTTAGTATGCTAATGGCACCCTTTATAGTCACCAAGATAATTACCGTTTTCTTCGTCCTATGCAATTTCTTAAAACTCAAATTTTGCTCCCTTAATAGCATGCTGAAAACGCTCAAAATTCGCTCCCCTAGTAGGTTTCCGAATTTTTACACTGTTTTGACCACATTTCATAGCTATTGTAGTTTTGTAGATTCTCATTTTCCTTTCTGTGAATGTCTCTGGATTTCATTACTGGCAGTAGTGAGAAGTATGTTCTATTGGCGGCGTTTATTCTTCTTAGCACATCTATCGCTTCATCGTTGTCTTCGTGGACTGTGGACCCTAGGTAATTAAATTGGTTTACCTGTTTGGAGTTATATTCCCCACATGTGATGTTGTGATTTCTTCTTCTTCGACGAGCGAACCAAAAGATATATCTATCTACATATATCTATCAATCTACAAGTTTGCCATTAACATACCATACGTCAATAGTAAAATCCACAACAAATCTCAAATTACCCATGAAAAAATATGACCTGTCGAACTTGTTGAGTCTACAGCACAAAAGTAGCCCTGCCATCTCATAGTTTATATATTCGTACATTAAAATTCAATTGAAATTCATTCCCTTTCAACAATGAAATGCCTTGCCACTCGCCCTAAAGGTCCATCCATCACCATTCAGGAACAGTAATAAATTTATTAAGCCTTGTTCACATATCACTCACTCACTCTCTCTCTCACACTTTATTGATGATGACTAGCCTTATTCCGGCCCATTAAGCCTCCTGTACAAGGCATAAATCTGTTTGATTTGCCAAAGCATCAGTGATGAAAGCTGTGAAACATATGCCATCCAATCACAGGATGATACCCCCACACACAGTGCATTATTATTATCGGTACCTACGCAGGAGAGACAGACATTTTTCCAGTAGCATGAACTTTTTTACTAATAGTGTCACATTGAATTTTTATTTATATTGTTTTTATTTTTATTTATTTATTTTTCATATTTTATCATTTGTACTTTTCACTCTACAAATAACATGGGTTTAATAAGGGCCGACACAGGGTGTCTGTGATATTTTTTTTATTGTGATTTATGCCGAACCTTTTTTCTTTTTGCTGGAATAGAAGAAAGAAAATGACACAAAATCAATACTATTCGAATTTCGATCTTTTGGAAGGTGTAGAGTGGGGTGTAAAGGTGTGGGGGAAGGAAATAATAAACTAGAATAAAATTTTCACCTGCCACTTTTACGGACATCCTTATTCCCAATTCTGATTATTGAATTGAAAATGTAAATTTCAGATGATTCGGTGTTCTGGAAAGAAAGCTAGACGTCGTGCAGGGCTACAGAATGAAGAAGGTAGGGACCCCAACGGAAAGATTTTCCCGGATTGTGGGTGTGTGATTTGCCTTATGATTTCGTCACCAACTGTAAAATTAAGTGATTTAAACTTTCACTGCGTTTTTTTTCAATTTTTCCTTTCTTCCTTTATACATATGTATATGTATTTATCTGTATACTATATAAATTTTGTTTGGTATTTGTGGTGCCAGGTGTGAGGATATATTCCTTTTTGATTTTCTTATGGAAATAAACTTTTTTCTTATTTTCATACACATTACAAGTCCAAAGTGATTTTTTACGATATCTGACAGGTGGGACTTTTCCTTTTCCTTATTTTTTTTTGTTGGAAGGAAAAAAATTATATATTCGTTTATGGCCCCCGTTGAAAGAATGATTAATAACGATGTGATGACCTTGGTCAAAATGGTTCACTTCAGGCATCAGTCGATCTAATTAACTTTTGGACTTTTGGTAGAGAGAGTTGCTTCAAAAGTCATTAGCCTAAGCACTCTTCATGGAATTCAGTTATATCTCTCACTTTTTGTTGTTGGAAAAAACCAGAGTGATTAATATTATATCAATTTTCTTATTCAATTAATTGCTGTATTAATGGGGAATTATATGGTTGTAAGAGATGATAATCAGGAAGATTTTTTTGTAGAGATCAATAATATATTCGCTTGCTCTAATAGCGAGAATAGTATCTACGTTTTGTGTGGAAACTTTTTATGCCAATTGAAAATTAGGTATAGATTCTTTATCATACTTTTCAGGATTTTTCTTAGAGGCGACAAGTTGACTCTTATGGTACACGATTGGTTCCAGATCAGGTGCATGGAGCATGGCTTAGTAGTATTCATAGAAGAACGATCAAATTGGGTATCCTGTTTACTATCTTTAAAGCTGAGGCAGGGCCGGCTTTAGATATTTTGAGGCCCCAGGGCAGATATTTGTAGGCGCTTTTAATTTTTTAAAGATATTTCTTTTAGGTAGATTACCTAAGTTATTATGCATTAAACAAAAGTAAATGCAAGTGCAAGCTTGTAATGTACATCTGCAAACGGCGCAATCAGTGAGCTTCTGTGTTCGATTGTGTTTTTGCCCAAAACGCCAAATTTTGACACGAAAACACGTGTTTTCGAGGCGGTGTAAACGCCGTATTATAACTGCGTTTATATCGCCACGAAAACAAGTGTTTTCGTGAACTCGTTTTCGAAAAACGAGTGAAGTGGTTACATCGCCTTCTGCTTTTTTTCGGATGACAGTCGGTTTAAAAGCAGAAATCACTAAGTCAAACAACATAGTTTTTAGTAAATCGATATTTAAGAAGTGTGTGGCTCCGAAAATTTGGGAATTGTATTTAATATTAATCGGGTCAGTATACATTGTTTTCGTCAAAATTTGGCGTTTTGGGCAAAAACACAATCGAAAACAGGCGTTTTTCATACAAATCGAAAACAACTTGGGAACCTGTTTTCAATAAAAACGACAACGAAAACAAGAAAAGTGTGGACAAGAACCCAATTCAGCGTTCAGCACTTGTTATACGCAAGTCATTTTCCGTATCACACTTTTTTTTAATTCTCAGGTTGCCATGGAAAAAATTTAAAACGAAATAATTAAATTAAAATTCAATTAAATAGGCATAACTGTCACTCGAAAACAAGCAGAAGGCGATGTAAACACCACACTCGTTTTCCGAAAACGAGTTCATGAAAACACTTGTTTTCGAGGCGATGTAAACGCCGTATTAGTTTACTTTTACAAAAGAATTGAAATAATTATTTAATTCCAATTTTTTAAGTCAAACTTTTTTTAGATTAAAATTCAACTTAGGGATTTCTGATTGAATATTATAATAGTAGCATGATTGACTTAGTGGAATAAATGGGCGCCTAAAAACCTTACTAATATCAGTTTCCGACTTATAAGGTTTTGCCAGCATAAAGTTGGCATTATAAGACTTACTTTAGTATAAATAACCAAAAACTGGGAAAATTGTACTTAGTGAATTTTGCTGTTAAACCAACGATATGTTTTATTAAAAACAAACTAATAGTGAGAAAATAGTATCGCAAAGATTTCTATTTAATAAATTGTTAATAAAGAAGAGAAAATTGGCAAAAAAAGTTTTTATTAAATAATAAAAATGACAAAATTAAAATAACAAATGTCAGTTAAATAGAAAATTACATGCGTATAACAAGTGCTCAACGCTGAATTGGGTTCTTGTCCATACTTTTCTTGTTTTCGTGGTCATTTTTATTGAAAACAGGCTCCCAAGTTATTTTCGGTTTGTATGGGAAAACACTTGTTTTCGTTTGTGTTTTTGCCCAAAACGCGATTTTTTGACGAAAACACGTGTTTTCGAGGCGATGTAAACGCCGTATTAGAAAATTTTCTTGCTAAAAAGTGAGTCCGCTTGCCTTCGGCTGCCGCAAAAGTCAAAGAATTGATGAAGAAAACTATAGCACAAAATGAGACCGGAGAATCTGATTCTTCAAATCATTCTGACAAACCAGTGGAAAGATCATAACAAATTAGTCCAGCTGGAAAACAGCGAAGTCTGACGATGCTATTTCTAACGAACTGCTTCTCACCGATCCATAGAAAAACATCGATACACAATCTCAATAATAAATACTTAATTCTTTCGGCAGCTGCAGAACCGGTTTTACAAGTTTATCTAGGTCTGCACTGGTCTTTCGCGAGTAACTTTCTCGGCTTTACACGGAGATATCTGTGTGCGTTCCGATAATTTTGCTACCCACGGTAAGAGTAAGAGAGTAACCAGAAGCACATTGTGTATGTCTGAAGTTTTCAAGCCGAAATTTTCTAGTGAACATGTTACTACAGTACCCTCTTGTCCTTTCTATACATCTCTCTTAAAAACCCGGTTCTGCTGCTGCTGAAGGAATACTAGTGTAGAATGGGCCAATAGATGCAAAAGTATAATAAAGCGCCCCTATCGGATGTCTTTTACGTTTTTTCAAAGCTAATCTTTGTTTACCTCCTGTGCACATCCGGCATTATGTCTTGAATTGTGGAGGCGTTAGGGGACATCCATAAATTACGTGAGGTGATTTTGGCGATTTTTCGACCCCCTCCCCCCTTGGTGAGATGTCGTGAGATTTGGCTCGACCCCCTCCCACCCCCCCTCAATCTTACGTGAGATTTTTAAAATTTTAAAAAATTTGTAGGATTTACACTATTATGCGTATTTTTAGTGTAAATACCTTAATCTGTGCTTGATTGCATTTAGAAATCATAATTTGTGTTGAAGAACAGTACCACAAAATCATAACAGCACCAACTAGGCATGCACCCAATATAAACTACAATACCTGTGGATTACCATTTAGCAGGTGATTCTGCCTACCCTTTGGAAACCAACCTCAGGGTGCCTTACAGGGATAATGATTTCTTAACAAGAGAACAGAAAACTCGTGTATTTGTAGAGCAAGCATATGGAATATAAAAAAAATTTAGAATTTTACAATATATTGACATACGAAGGTTGGCTTTGGCATCCACTGATTCGTTTTTAGAGAGTAACGACTTGACTGTTTGAATAGTAATGGTAGAGCCATTTATGACTCTGGAGATATACAAACTTCGGAGCATTCTTCTATAGATGTCATCTTTGGGTAAAAAACCTGTGACTGAATGACCCAGGGGGTTACCCTGGAATGCGATTCGAAAGTCATGAAATTCGGAAATAAGAAAATGGTATCTTCCACCAATGCGAATTCGAAATAAATTTGTCCTCCTGTTATCGGATTTCAGTCCGTGAATAAAGCCATTGCCGCATGCGCTGCTTTTATTTGTTTGTTATAAAATATTGAAACAATTTATTGTTCGCATCAAAATGTCAAATTAAGTTAATAAATGAAGTTGGTTGGCTGACAATAATTTCTTTTCGAAGATTTATCAGGCATCGCTATTGGCTTCCGTTTGCTTCCTACTTTCGTATCGCCTTAGAAAAGCGGAGTCTGAAGTCACAGCCAGCTTCTCAAATTGACGTTTGAGCCGCCTGTACATCAGGATACAGATTCAAGAAGTGCGGATCTGTTAGACTTCCATTCTTCACAACTCTCGATAATGATAACAAAAGGTTTTCAAAATCTATCTTGGCCTCTAGTAGGTATGTCAGAGCATATGGTCGTCGATTCAAAATTCGAGTCCTGTAAGATGCTTAGATAACTAATTATGTCGCCTGGTGCAAATGTCTGCTTTTTGTAGTGACAATGCACCGCAGATAGCATGTGTTCTGACTGATGTGAAAAGAGCCGATTCTTAATATAATCTCTATGATTGCAGTAGGACTGGGTACGGTACATTATGCACTTTAGATACTGAGGAGGGCATTAGGTTCCAGGTTTATCAATTGGGCTTCTAGGCCTTTTTGTTTTGTATAAGCTTAGACCCCCACACTAGTTCATCGTAGGGTCGCAATCTGTCCAAAAATGGTGGTATAAGTCAATGCATACATTATTTTCGCAGTTTTTCCCAGACCATTGTATAAAAAGATAAGAATTTTTCATCACGTCTTCATTCCCAGATATTTAAATTATTTTCTTTACTTTTTTTGGGATGTTCCAGTTGGACGGTATTTGAAACAGTGAACAAATACAGTGTAAACGGCAGTGCAAAATTTTTATACCCAATTGCTATTGAGTCGAAATATAGTAATAGTATCACGTATACTTTTTATGTAATGGATTCATTATTCCTTCTCTATTTGCAATATGTTTTGATAAAACCTTTCACCATGTTCATCTGATACGGCACCAAGATTTTCGTGAATGAAATCTAATTGCGGGTCCGAAAAGACGATTTTAAAGATTTTCTCATTTACAGATATTGTACTTAAAATTGAAAAAAACAAAAAGATATTAAGAAATATTGCAAAAAAATTACAGAAAAATCGAAAAATACCCATTTTGAGGGCTAAAACCCCCAAAAAAGTGGGCTTCTCGGAGTAGAAAATCGGTAGATAAGACTTTATAACCCCTTATTAAAAAGCATAAAAAGAAGCGCTCTGCCAATTTTCAGCATGTACCTAATTATTTCCGCTATATCGCTTTTTTCGGCTTAATTTACCTGTACTATTAATTTAACCCAGTTTTCTCGCGATTTTACACTGTTTCTTGCGGAAAAAAATTACGTGAGATTTGCGGAGACCCTCCCCCTCCCCCACGTGAGATTTGGTGAGATTCGGCTCGACCCCCTCCCCCCCCTAAACACCTCACGTAATTTATGGACGCCCCCTTATCATTTAAAAACTAAATAAATGAACACATTACTGGATCTCCGCGGTAGTGAAGGCGCCCTCAACCAGCTCTGAAAGTTGATTTAGCCCAAAAGTTATCGCCGGTTGAAGTTCAACAATAATCATGTGGTGGGGGTTGAATGCAGCTGTATGCGATTAACTCGTAGAGTTTAGATTTTTTTGGCGTAATGCCCAATAACAAACTCAAAGTGCTAGTAATTACCTTTAGAATGAGGGCTTGATCGTCGTTATCGCTTATATAGTTTGCCACCAATCCAAAGCCAAATTTCGCACTGCACGGGGCTGAAATGAATGATAACGACATTTTTTTTGAATATTTCGTTAACGATTGGTCATATGAAAATGCAGTAAATGACACAAATATGGACAATAAAAATATCTTTCAAATGAAATATTGATGGCAACTTCATGTCGTTTTATGTCCTCGACACATCCAGCGGGTCAAAGGTACACCGCGAACGTTACGAGACATCTCGTCGAATAACTCGCTTCCAGACAGTTTCGCGGCTTATAGTCCGGGAGCCAGTGACATATTTTTGTCAGTCATTTCATTTCGGCTGAAACTTCGTGGAGCGCTCAATTCAGGTGTACTATAAAGCATCGTGAACGTCAGCTGGCGCACCGTTGGTGGCTTGTTGCCAGCTTTGTACGTGAACGCACCCTAATGTAAGCGCAGCACTACCAGCTTTTCATGCGCTGAGTTCAGAGGTAAAAAGCCCCCGTTTGAAATAATGAGTCAATCTTAAAATTTTACGGAATCCTTTATTCATATGATAACACAATCGAACGAAGAAATATTTGAGGAGTTTTTTTTAACATGTACGGCCAGAAGACATTGAAAAGTGTCAATGAGGCAAGAGTAGCAATTTCTCAACGGACGTACAACCTTCTCGATAACGATATTTTTCAACTGCCCAAAAAAAATATTGATAGCTCGACCGTACCACGGTGCAAAGTAGAACTACATCAACATTTTTTAAGAGAGGCTGACAGGATTTCCCTCGATGTACGGCCAGCTGACGATTGTTTTTATTCAAAGAAATATGTCAACTCTCATCTGATCAATTTTCAGCCGGAGTGACCGGAAGGGTCCCGGCGCACAAAAGTGATGATATAATAAAAAAAATACTATTATAAAGATCTTAATTTGCTCCGTTTATTTATGCTATTTTTTTAATTTGATCCCAATTGGAAGACGAAAAAGCTTTTATGATAATGCTGAATACACTAGTAATTTGCTCCGGGGTTAATTCAATTTGCCCCGTTCAGAAAATTGCAAATTTCCAAATAATTCATATTAAATCTTAAAATATTTAGTTTTCTATATACTTTTAAATGATGCGTACTGCGGGTGCGCGCATCATAGCCTAGGGACTTTTGAAAGGGAAACATCCACCGTGATACTTCTCCTCCCAAAACCCACCCCCGTCCCAGAGATGAGTTGCAGTTGCAGTGCAGTGGTTGCGGTGGTCAGCAGACTGTGTACCAGGAAGTAGTGCGGTACTTGTCGAGGAGACCGAAACGATCTCTACATTCGACGTGGCATTAATACTCCATATATATTCAATAGCTAGGACTAGGCATACTGGAACCATTGCGCTCAAATCGTGGTGAATGCAGAGGTTAAGGACATTGCATCAAACCCAAGGATTGTTGTACACACTGCAATGCCAACAAGCAATGCAGTGAATTTTGGTGCAAAGTGGAAACTGCGTGTGAACCTGAGAAAGTAGAGCTGGTGGAGTTGGAAACGAGAGGAGATGGTGCAGTTCGTTGGGATGAGAGATGAGCAGAGAAATTGGAGGCCAAGATCTGCGGATGCATCAGATAAGCAAAAATACTTTACCTTTATTTCCTTTTTTTCATTGAATAGATATGTAGTATTAATGCGACGTCAAATGTAGAGATCGTTTCGGTCTCCTCGACAAGTACCGCACTACTTCCTGGTACACAGTCTGCTGACCACCGCAACCACTGCACTGCAACTGCAACTCATCTCTGGGACGGGGGTGGGTTTTGGGAGGAGAAGTATCACGGTGGATGTTTCCCTTTCAAAAGTCCCTAGGCTATGATGCGCGCACCCGCAGTACGCATCATTTAAAAGTATATAGAAAACTAAATATTTTAAGATTTAATATGAATTATTTGGAAATTGGCAATTTTCTGAACGGGGCAAATTGAATTAACCCCGGAGCAAATTACTAGTGTATTCAGCATTATCATAAAAGCTTTTTCGTCTTCCAATTGGGATCAAATTAAAAAAATAGCATAAATAAACGGAGCAAATTATGATCTTTATAATAGTATTTTTTTTTATTTTATTATATCATCACTTTTGTGCGCCGGGACCCTTCCGGTCTGGAATGAAATCACTGAAACCATTCTTTTTTGCGTGTTTGGGGGCTGCAGTTGCCCCACCCACCAATGGTGCGCCAGCTGACGTTCACCATGCTTTATAGTATATTGAGCGTTCCGCGAAGTTTCAGGCGAAATGAAATTGGTCGCCAAAATCTGTCACTGGCTCCCGGACTATTAGATGAATTAGAATTTTATGTAATGCACGGAATTATCTATATTTTGAGTTATTTAACAACTTTGGAAAATTATAATAATGCGAAATAGTTGCTGAGAATACTGAGCTGACGGATAATTTTGTTATATGTTTACAAATTCGAATTCAAGTTCAATAATACTTGGTCCTTTTTCTTGTTCATTTATCTAGTTGTAAACATCTCTGTGAATTTGTAAATAAAACTAAAAGTTGCTTTTAATAACAAATTGAAATTTGAACGTTTTCCCTCCTTTTAGAAGCTAAACTTAATCATTTTAAATTGGCAGAATAAACAAAGCGAACTACATTATATTTTCTTTTATCCTTTCTTCTTTGAAATTCATTCAATTGTCCTTTTACAGAATCAATTGGCACACTCATGTTAAGTAATTTGGTTTGAACTTTATAAATGAAAGTCAGACAAACAGGACAGATATAATAAAAATCTGATGATCCGTTTACGTTGTTTACGCATGTTTACGTTTGTCTACACGGTAAATGTAAACAACGAAAATTAACGCGCCTAACTGTTTTGTAGTCCCAAACTTGTATACGAACTAATAAAACGTGCAGAAACGCCATATTGATGTTGATGGTACCAAAGCATGCTGGGAGTTGTTATAGAAAACAATGTCCTGGGTATGCATTCGCTAGCTATGGCGTTTCATATGTGATAGTACAATTTGTGAAATGGCTGAATGTTGCCTGCCCAAAATATCAGTTTCTTAGGGCAATTATGAATTTACGTTAGACGTGGGCGAAAATGAAATAAAAATTGAATACAAATCATTAACGAAATCTCCAGCACCAGTTTCTCATGGAACAAGCCTTGAAGATCCTTAAAGCTCCAAAGGAAACGTGAACCCTATTTCCGTGATAACATAATTTTTCTTCCTCGGTTATCCGTGTTTGATGGCAAACTTTAAGGGTGATAAGGCTTCTACCAAAATCTCGACAATCGCTTCATACAAATCTGTTACGGTAGTAAAATCTAAAAATTTGTTGGTTGTTGTTGATAATAATTAACACATATTTGCCAGAATGTGTAAGGAATCCTATGTGCTCTTGCTGGCCACATTTTCGCAAGGTTTATGCTGTCATAAAGTAAGTGAAAATAACCTTCTTTCCCTCGATTTATTTTCCAGGGCCTAAAGGGAATATACGACTAGTGCGGTACATGAAAAACAGACCTTAGTGGCTGTCGGTAAAAGGAGTATAGTATATATAGTAGAGTGTTGGTGAGTTTTCCATGCTCTGTTTTTGGGGTACCTCATGCCAATGATGGCTAACAAAAGTTTCGGAATGAACACATTTTTGCTTCCAAGAGATTAGGTTGCTTGGAATTAATTATTAACACTTCATTTACTTTCCGCCATGTGACATTGTTTTTTTTTGTTTTGTCGTTGGTGCTATTGTTTGCCTTTATACTTCTTCTTTTAAAGATATAGAACGTGTTTAGTACAAGTCTTTTCGGATATTTAAGATGGAGCATATTACACGCCATTGAACTTGTTTATGAAGCTGGGCTATACGAAGGTTATTTCTGGACATTAAATACCTCAATACTAGTGTCATACAATGAAAAGTGGAGAATGGGAGAAAACTTCCTGTTTCATGACAAAATCTGATTTTTTTGATGGCACTGCCCTGTTAATAAATGCTCTTGAAAAGTACTTTGTTCTTAAAGAAGAATTTGTTTGCTGAATTTGAAACTTTTTGTTGTTAAGTTGTTGTGGACTAATCAACGTGTTTCTCTATCGAAGTACTTGAAACAACGAACAATAAAATTTGAGATACTTTAAGTTCTTTCTGTAATCGGATAAAGACTTCAAGGGGAATTTCTTTTCTAAAAGATTAAGTCAAGAAAATGCTTGAATTTTTCTGTTCAAGAAATATCGTTGCTATGTTGATGAAGGTATTCTAACTTTTGGAAACAAATGTGTAAGAATACAAAGTATTTCTAAATTTCACAAGATTGTGTGTGTGGAAGAGGGTGGGGGGCTTTGTCTCAAATTATAAGGTATAAATTTTGTATGACAATTAAATTTACCTGGACCTATCCAATATCAATGAAATCATCTACATAAAACAAACAAAAAAATCTGTGTCGGGTCTATAAGAAACATTAGATCTATAAAATAAAATAAAACAAAAATAATCTAAAAAATCTGCCTCGTGTTTAACCAGAAAATGAAGATACAAAGGCAGTGGATTTAACAAACAAGCAGCACAATCAAGTTTTCACCCCTTCCAGTTTTTCCGATCTCGGACGCACCGGCGCACAGTGGGGCAAATAGCTCATTTTTTGGACAAGCGACAATTCCCAAGTCTGGAATTAACCCTTTAATCGGCAAGACCGTCAATGGAAGGTCTTCACCCTGACCCAATTATTTTCTAAATCAAAGTTTTTTTCCACTCAGATCGACAAAGGCGTTTTTCGTATTAAATGTACGATTCGGAATTCGGAATTCTTTTGGTAAGTTGTTGTAATGTATATTTTAATAATTTGTTATTAGTTTTATGTAATAAATAAAAATTTGTGAACAAATTTTGCATTTCGGGAAGACCTTCTGAAGACGGTCTTGCCGGACTAAGGAAAAAAAATTCCACCAACGTAATTGAATGAAATTGTATCTTTGAGTTATTTTACCTCTCTTTTGCTCTTTTATTTACCTGAAACAAACGTTTTTATTGTTTAACAAAGGTGTTTTCAATATGGAAGAAGAAGTAGAAAAATGTCAACGCTACGGAGAATCAAAAAAATTCAATCTTTCTTCCATGACTGGTGAGGAAATTGAACTGTTAATGCAGTCCATTCCCAGTGAAGACGAAATTCAAGAAAAAGATGATGACAGCGTACTTGATCCCGATTATGCTTGTCATGATATCACACCTGAAGATGATGCAATGATAAGTGATTGCTTAAAGGTATTGAATACCACAGCCTTTGTAGATGCTGTTACTTTATCATTGAATGTAAGTACAATTAGTGATGGACCAGCACAATATGCTGCTGTATCAAAACAACAACCAACTTTAGAGATGCTAGCTACAACGTCAGTGGTAGCAGAATCAACTCCAGAGCCACATGTTAATGTAGCAATATATAGTAGATTATGTGTACACGAACAGATGTGTTCAACTAAAATGCGTCATCATTTACGTCAGTATTTACCGGACAAACCACATCCATGGGGAGTAAAGTTTTTTGTTTTGTGTGACAGCAATGGTTACTCCTACCGATTTGAAATATACACTGGAGCTCAGAATGACATTATTTTGCCTGGTACACCAAACATAGGATCAACAGGAAATGTTGTAATCAGGTTGTCACAAACGGTTCCAAATTTTGTCAATCATATCATCTACTTTCACAACTTTTATACATCCCTCCCACTTCTAGTTTACTTGAGAGCTCGTGGTATTTTTTCTCTTGGCACTGTCAGATCCAATCGAATTCCAAACTGCAAATTGCCAACAGAAAAAGATAGAGATTTGAAAAACCAAGTATGAGGTTATTCAGTGGAATTCGTTGGTTTAGCGTACGGTATCGATATCAGTACAGTTTTGTGGAAAGATACAAAAAATGTGACATTGTGTTCAACATATGTTGGTACGAAACCTTTTCTAAAAACCAATGCCGTCCGTCAAGCATCAAAAATCCCTCGCTATAACCGAAAAACCAAAAAATATATTGAAGTTGAATGTCCACAAATCATTCGTGAATATAACTCTCACATGGGAGGAGTAGATTTGATGGATTCATATATGGGTCGTAATGGACTTCATATAAAAACAATGGATATGGCAACTAGGATTTTTTACCATCTTCTGGATATGGCCATAAATAAACGCTTTCGTTCTCTATCGAAAAGTGAATTCTGAAAAAAATCGTGATATTTCTGAGATTGACAGAAAGGAAAAAGACATGTCGATGTCTCAATTTCGTTTGAAAATCGCGAAAGAACTCTGTGCTTCTGCTGAAAAAAGACCCGTTGGTCGTCCATCATCCCTACCACAGCCAACTACTAGCAATGGTAATATTGGTAAAAGAGCAGTTCATCCGGTGGAGAGTGTAAGGTACGACGAGATGAACCATTTTCCTGAATGGGGTCAAAAAAGTCGTGCAAATTATGTAAAAAGTCAGATACGCACACGTTTTGTACCAAATGTAACGTTCACTTATGTTTTTCAAAAGCCAAAAACTGCTTTAAACAGTACCACGTGAATAAGTGATTCATTATTTATCATTACTTACTTGTTTACCTGAATGAATTCAGTATTTTATTTGAATAAATTTTGTTTTTTTCTTACTACAAATATGTTTAATTTTTTTTCCTTACCCCGGCAAGACCGTCTGCAGACGGTCTTCCACCTTTTGCACCTGGTGACTAAACCAAAAAAAATATCGGCAAACGGACTTTGGATTCGTGTTTCTCGTACCAAAATTATCCTAAAACCAAAATTCTCATAATAGAAAAGATGCTATTTCTATCTTGCCGATTAAAGGGTTAATGAAACTTAAAAATTTTTTTTTAAACTATTCGTGATAACATTGCCTTTAATTCTATCGAGCCAGATTTTTGAAATTTGAAAATTAAAGATGGCTAATCCAATATGGCGGACATAAATTTTGTAAGAAAATTAAATTTTTGACAAAAGATTCTTTAATATTTTAATAAATTGTTACTTTGGGGATTTTTTTGGAAACCAGAAATTAATTAATAATAATTAATTTCAATAATTTTAAGGAATCTTACGAAAAAAATTTAATTTTCTTACCAAATTTATGTCCGCCATATTGGATTAGCCATCTTTAATTTTCAAATTTCAAAATTCTGGCTCGATAGAATTAAAGGCAATGTTATCACGAATAGTTTAAAAAAAAATTTTAAATTTCATTAATTCTAGACTTGGGAATTGTCGCTTGTCCAAAAAATGAGCTATTTGCCCCACTGTGCGGCGCCCGACCCTTTATCGGTTAGTTTTCGTGGCTTCAAGAAAATTTCTTTTCCGTGAAGTGCCATTTATATAAATATTCTCTCCCCCCCCCCATCACTCTAAGTGAAACCAAACTTTTATTTACTGACGACTTAGATCGTTATCAGGTTCCAGGTACACTTCAGTGCATAATCTCTTCCCTCAAATTATTAAATCCAAAAAATCTCACTATTTCGGTGTTGACTCACTTTTGACGCTCACTGTAGGTATATCATATTGAGGTGCTCATGTAAATCCACCATCAGAAAAGTGAAATAATCATTCAGTGATTGATGAAGAGGTTAAATCATTAACTCCACTGCTGGCAGTAAAAACTTCTAGTCGATCAGGAAATATTTCTCTTCATTAACAACTCCTACTTTCGTGGTGGTAGAAATAGAAAGCAAATCCAAAACCGACCTACCCATCTTGCATCTCTGTTCGCCTCAAATTCTTCCTTACCTGATACTGATACCGCCTCTAACCGTCGAGTCTTCCTTTTACTCACTGACAGAGCTTTCTTCAGAGCTCGCGAACTGTATAGTAGGTGAACCAAAGCACTTAACTTCAATAAATTCCCTGGCCCTGATAATAAAACGCTCCCTGGTTCTCAAGGAATGTGAATCATCTTTGGCTAAACCTTTGCGCCAATTCTACGCCCTTTCAAATTTCTCCAGAGTTTATCCGGACTCTTGGAAACTGGCTCAGGTTCAGCCTATACCGAATAACGTGACTCTAAAGGCACAAACAGATTGGCGCGGCGGCGGTGGCGGAATCCTCTCGCCAGAGAGTTTCGCATACATTTAATTTCGCTGCGCCGCGGTGCAGCAAAATTAAATGTATGGAAACTCTCTGGCGAGAGGATTCCGCCACCGCCACCGCGCCAATCTGTTTGTGCCTTAAAGCCTGCACTATAGTACTCGCGAAGTTACTTCGGCGAAGTACTTCTCGAAGTTGATTGAAGCCGCGAGGAGCTCAGTCACACGGCGGCGCCCGCACGCGATGCAACATGTATAACGTTCAAGTGGCAGCTGCCGTTGCAATGTGCACTTTCGTGTATTATAAGTTATAACTACGTGTATACTCATCATAAAAAAAATTAAAAAAACTGGACAAAAAGGAGATGGTGGATGATAGCCATGCACCGAAGCAGAACTAGGTTAGTAGAATAAACAAGGCTCAATGAATTTTAACATTACATGCATCGTCCACGTCGGCACCAGATTTAATGGAAGCATCTACTTTTCTGCGGTAGCCCCTGTATGTAGCAAAAAGTTATTTCTTCTTTTTCTTCATTTCTTGTTTGGAAATTTTGAGGATTTTATGGATACGCGCCAGAGCATCATTTACTTTGTTTTTATCCTTATAGTGGAGTCGGACAAGCAAAACATAATGCTGTTATAACACTTACTTTTTTTCAGTGTCGACTTTTTAAGTATGAAAAGACAAGGACATCTTGATGTGAGCGAGAAGGCGGCTTTACATTTTCGTGCAGTTTCGATTGTGTAATTCGTTAATTTCAAAAAAAAAATACTTTTTCGTATCTAATAGCAACGAAATATTATTATATTCGCATATTTATTTAAATTTCACTGTATGCACACGATAATTAATCACTAACTTTCAATACTATCAACCATGAAGTCTGAAATGTCAAAAATTAAGATTAAGATCCCGAAAAAGTATGAAAAGTTCATACTTTTTCTGGCACTTTTCGAGTTAGCTGAACTTTTTCGCGTAGATTAGCTTCAATTTTAAGCATATAGCTAATTCTTCGTACTCGTGCCAAATCTCCGTAAGGAATTTTCGTCCCTTTCTAAACTTGCTAAAAAGTGTAAGATTCGTCTGAAAAAAAAGTAAGTGTCATAACAGCATAAGGAATTGTTCCCAGTCTCAATTTTTCTTTTCTTAATATGTTAGTTACATCGAATACTATACGAAATGGACATTTTCTACCACTGGCAACCGCCGCTACGTAAGTTCGAAAAATTCGAAAAATTCCACTTTTTTTTGATAACGACAGAACGATAGTTTTTGTAAAACTAAATTATTTTTTGGCATATGTCAAAAATGAATTATTGATACAAAAAAAGAGTTTGATAAAAAAAAAGTGGAATTTTTCGAGAAAATTGACGAAAAAATAAAAAAAATCACGATATTCTATTCGTGTCGTTCAATTTCAAACAGCGTCTTTTCCACTTTTGACAATTTTTGAATAAAGTTGTGGAAACGCTTCTTGGTAGCCATATCTAAGCATGCATGTTACAGTTTTATTTCAGAATTTGCCTTTTCACCTATATTTTAATGCGCAAAAATCGGGTTTTATTTCAAAGCGCAGCCTTTTCCAGATTCGGGGATTTACAAAAGTGGCTAATTCCAGAACAAAAATATTATTTTTCAAAACCTGCCTTTTCCCTGTATGATTCTGAATCTGTGCACCATGAATAGTTCAAAACCTTCCTGTTCCATCAGTACTGTTTACAAAACGGTTCTTTTCCATGAAAAAAAGGGCAAAATTTGATATTCTATCATTTTCGGTGAAATAATCGAAACGACAGGTTGTTTGTTCTGCAGTGTTCTTTGATTATAAATAAAATTAATTAAAAAATAAAATTAAAGTCAACAAGTAATGGATTCAAATCAATTTGCTAAACAAGTTCTTAATGGTAGAGGCAGAAAAAGTTTGAAAACCGTTAAATCAAAATCAAAAGTGTAAGTCTGTGGAATTAGTTTTGTTGTGGAGCACCACCCCATAAGTTTGTTTATACTTCTCCAGGTATTCATCCAGCAAATTGCCGAAGCTAATCAACTGCCGGCATAAAGGCAAATCCTTTAACTGTGCTCGGATATCGAAAAAAGACATTTACAAATTTTTCAAGGACTTTTATGGAAATAAAACCAAGCTCACCCAAGATGCATTTCTGCTCAGCTACTGCCTACCGCAACCCACAAAAAGGCATGACCGGTACAAAGGTGGCGCACGAAAGAAAGTTTCCATTCAATACTTCGTTCGGACGAGTTCAAAGAAGATAAAGAGAGTTTGCCAGTCATTCTTTCTTAGCATCCTTCACGTTTCAAAGGATCGCATTCAACGCATATGTTCCCGACACTTGGAAACCGGAACTGCTCCTGTAGAACTTCGAGGCGGGGATAAAAAATCAATGAAATTCGAAGATAAACGAAAAGGTGTTATTAATTTCATCAAGACGTTCAAAGTATTGGAAATTCACTACTGCAGGAGCAGAACTTCAAATCGGCAATACTTACCAAGCGAATTAAATATTTGCAAAATGTGGAAACAATATAATCTTCAAGCGGAAAATGCGTTGAAGGTGCGACATAGTTTCTTCCGAAATATATTCTGCAGAGACTTTAATATCGGATTTAAAACACCCAGTTCTGATAAATGCTCCACCTGTATCAGTCTGAAGGAGCAGATTAAAGTGCTACAAAAAACTGGCAATGAGTCCGCCAAAGTTGCAAAAATGACAGAGTATCAAGTCCACAAGGAACGAGGAAAGGCATTCTTTAAACTGTTAGCTGCCAGCAGAAATGACACGGTAACAATATCATTCGACTGTCAGAAAAACATGGTATTACCGAAAGTACCCGATCAATCTGCGTACTACAGCAGACAGTTATATTTGTACCTGTTCGCAATCGTTGTCGGTGATTCACACAGCAAGCTGACCACAGACAACGTATTTTTGTACACATTGACGGAAAACGACTTCGCGAAAGGCTCAAACGAGATAGCTTCGGCTATCTATCATCGTCTGAACCTTATTGACTTTAAGGATAAACAGACCCTTCGTCTGTTTTGCGATGGCTGCGGAGGACAAAATAAAAATTGCACTGTTGTCGGGATGGTGGCAAACTGGTTCGCCACGAAAGCTCCGAAAAATTTGAAAGAAATTCAAATAATATATCCTGTTCCGGGTCATTCTTATATACCGCCGGATAGGGTCTTCGCGCTAATAGAGAAAGAAGTTCGGCGAAAGGAAGTTATTGCGACGAAGGACGAATACTTTGAAATATACCGGAAGTATGGTCTACTCATTAAATTTGGAAGTGATTGCCCAAATTTGGATTGGAAGACAGAATGCACTAGAGTGCTGAAAACCCCGGGATCTTGGCACTTCAAATTCAAAGCATCGAAACGGTTCATCCTGAAGAAAGGATGTCGCTCAGAAATATTGATTCGCGGTGAACATGCTTACAGAAGTGACCTGGGTGCCAACAAATCTGTATTAAGGAAAGGGATGCGTCTATCTTCCATGAGACCGCGGACAATACAGCAAGGAATTAAAGTTAAAGACGAAAAAATCAAAGACGTGAAAGCCCTGTTAGAGAAACATTTTGGAGATCAGTGCTCGCAGATTCCTGAACTTCTGTTTTATAAGGAAGTTTTTGATCGAAATGAGGAAGCTGATGAGGACGACATCGAAAGTTTGTGCGAGATGCCTGATGAAGACATCGACCTAAGGATTTGAAACTTCATACAGAGCTTTCTGCAATGAATTTAATTTTTATTTGATTTTGTTCTTATTTTTTTTTGAATTTATTTATTGTTTGAATTTTAAATTGGTTTTTTTGTTCCTTTCAAACATTGTACTGAAAAAAAAATAATTAAAGAAAATGTCATTAACCAAAACACTTTTTTTTCCTGTATGTTGTTTTCGGAACTCGCCTTTTCCTGCTCGTTTGAAATCAAACCGCGTCTTTTCCAAAGTGTCGCACCAAAACTGTCTACTTCCAAAATTCAAATTTTAAATCTATCTTAACTGACACATTTTGAAGTTTGTGACAAATGCCATCTAGATGACAGTATTGTAAATAGTTGAAAAGGAAAAAAAAACTGAGTATATCGCGCAGGTTTTTTGCAATTTCTGACTTTGCGCTTAGGGCGGAAAAGACGGTGTTTGAAATTGGACGACACATTCGATTCTATTCATTTTTTTCATGTTAAAAATTTTTTTTCTTTCACCATGATAAAGTACATAAAAAAATCTACACTTAAAATAAAAACGAACCTTATACGTTGCGATGCACAAAAGTTATTGGAAAATCAATTTTCAAATTTGAGGTTAATTTTTGAGACTTCTATAAAAAATTTCGACTTGACATTTTAACCAGTTTATTGCTCACTATATAAAGTATAATTTCTGAAAATTTCATCAAATTTTATTTAAAACATCCGAAGTTATAACCGAAAACCAAAAATTAGCAGTTTCTTCAGTTTTTAATTTTTTTTGTGGTTATGTTTGCAGATTAAAATTTCATTTTGTAGCCGCTGAGAGGTAATATCATAATGAACAGCCTCAATTTTTTTCGCTTTCTTTGGACTTACACATACCGAGAAATTCTCATCTATTACTACGTATACATGAGGAGTTGAATAGTTGAGTTGAGGTTGAGTTGAATTTTTGACAATCGACAAAATTCGACAAAAATCATAAACAAAACACAGAAATGCTACTGTCAAATAAATTCAACTACTCAAGTACTGAGATCGCGTCTATATGCATAATTTCAACTCAACCCAGGTAGCAGAGCTGAGTCGAGTTCAGTCGACCCTATCTCAACTCGACTCGCGTCTACATGCATTTCAACTCGGGTTCAACCTGGGTTCAACTCATCATGTATACGTAGTATATATTTAGAAAGAACGACCAAAATGGTAGATTTTTCACAAAATGTCCCATAACTTACGTACCGGCGGTTGCCAGTGGTAGAAAATGTCCATTTCGTATAGTATTCGATGTAACTAATATATTAAAAAAACAATTTTTGAGACTGGAAACAATTCCTTTTTCACTCAAATTTGATTCTTGTCCGACTCCACTATTATGACCTCTGACACTTGGGTCCCAACCCAGCAGGGAATTTACGTATTCACGAAATAGGAATGCTGGATATCTTGGTAGAAATTGGAAGCCCTCATATTGGAATGTATGGTAAGGCAAAAAATAGCTCTTATACCTTTATATCGGAATGAATGCAAAAGGTGGTCGTTATGCCTTCGACCCTAGGACATCGCAATGTTAATCGAAGGGATGATTCGATCTAAAAAGTAGACATTACGATCGTCGTTATGCTTCGACCCTAGGACCTCGCAATGTTAATCGAAGAGATGTTTCGATCTATAAAGTAGACATTACGCATTCGAAGGATAATGTACGGAATCGGCTCTAGAAGGTTTCTATTCCCTTCTGGGTTGTTTTTGTGTCGCCTTTCGTTCATCGTTTGTTCATTGTGCTTGATGTTTGTCTTCTTTTTGTTTATCGTCGCCGCTCATTTAAATTTTTGCGCTAATCGCCAAAATGCCTTCTCTTTTGGCGGCTGTCGTCGCCCATTTAAATTGAGATGCCGCCCTTGCCGTCGCGTCGGCACGGCATATTTATAAAATACATATCACAATACATATTTATAAAATACATGTACGAATTTTTTGATCGCTTCGCTCGCGAAAATGCCGCCCAGTGCAAATGCACAGTCTCCACATATGGGTGCCGCGGCACTGACGGACAGGCTCAAAGTGTTGGACCTCTTGCCGCTCTCTACTAGGAGAAAAATCTTATCACATCTCTTACCTTAGAAGTCCTTAACGGCAACCTTAAAGTGCAGTTTCTGTCGGATATGATCAAGTTCAATGAAGACATCCGACTTAAGCTGGTGACATATACAAGCGTACATGCATTGCATTCAGCGGCTCCCTGATATGCGGAGATTTTCCACTGACACATAATTGCATGGTTGCGATCCGTCCCGGCTCTCACAGATAGCCCAAAAATCTGAGTAACGAGTCGCATGTGTTTGTTGTGTATGCTTGTGTGTCCTATGTCGAATGCAGCAATGCAGAAAAAGTTGAAAGTAGCCCGACATTTGCGTGGCATGCGGAACATTCACGGAATATTTCGTCAGGTCGCATTTGAATACACACACTTCTATTTTATCTGTCAACGAATGCAACGCATGTACGCTTGGATATGTCACCAGCTTAACAAGACATACGAAACTGCTAAAGGAATACCCACATTGGACAGAGCATACAAGGAACGAGCCGGTCAACAGCTGGTCAACAATTATAGATCATGTTACTCCTTCCTGACATCCTAAATACAAACACTCTTTAGAATTAACTAATTTAAATACACCAGTATTTTGTTTTACTATTTGTTGTACTTAGTTTAAGTGTAGGTACCTTGTTTGGCCAATAACTAATAGAAAAAGTAAATAATGGGTCTTATTGTTGAATCCGTCGGGGGGAAAGTGAATGAGAATTTGACAGTTTATGATTTTCGGAAGTGCAAGTTAAACTAAAAAACCTCTTGTTTGGTGTTCTGTATCCAATGCGAACTGTCATACGATTGTCATTTGAATTTTGAAAAAGGAATATGTCATTTCATAAAGCAGTTCCGCCCGGGCGGCGGATTGAACAATCGCAGCGACAAGTGAAAGTGCAAGTCTTTAGCGACGGGAATCCCAAATACGCCGGATTCCACAATCCGGTCCGTTATGACAAAACAGCACGACATAAAACAATTTTGCTGGAGAGGAGAAAGTTAGTATAACATAAAGATCACTTGGATTAGAGAACAAAGAATGGGGAAGTGATAGGACGGAGTTCGTACTTTATCAGAAAACTAGAGACGACTTTTGGAAAAAGTAAACATTGACCGATCCTTAATATTAGTAATGACTTAAGATTGAACGAAACTAGCTTTGAATTTGAATTTTGTAAATTACACTCTGAAATTGAATCGTAGATTTCGATTTGCATTGTATTATTTATTTGAATTGAGCAACGCCACTTTTGAGTATCAAATTATAGATAAAAGTTAGATCAAGAATTGTAAGTTTGGATTTGTTCGAATTTGAATTAATAGTTGAATATTAAAAAGCTAATTTTGTTTGTATAGATTTAAAGGGAGATGTAGAGAATAAAATTGTATCACTCTTCTCTTCTTCTTGACTCCCATTGTGCATAAAGTCATTCCAGCACTTCATCAAGCGACAGGCAATAAATTGTCAGTGGAAACAACAATGTGTTTATTATTACCCAGAAAACCATACGATTAACCAGAGCAGAAACAGACCAATTTTAAGGAAAAGATTGTATCCAGAACCTTCTAACCATCAACCTATTAAAAGCCATCCAATCACATCGAATGCTAAAAACAACAAAAACAAAAATAACCACCATAAAAGATGCGCCAAACAAGTGCACAACGCTTCCCGTCTTAAAGGCAATCAGTAACTTAAAACGCAGATTCTACTTACCACAAGACCAGAACAATGCAACCGCGAAGGGAATCAAGCCTACATGAAGGTCATTCTCGATCGATACCTTGGTTGATGCTAGAACAAAGTTAACACTTCAGTATTAATTCTCGATCTGATCATGTCGGTACAGCACTTAACCGCATTTGTTACAATATTGTTAATCAGTACACCTGCTAGAAATGCACCTGTCGAATCAAAACAAAATGTAGTTAAAATTTTAGAAATGACACGTGAAATGAACGAGGATGGAAGCTTCAAATATGTGTAAGTAAATTAGTGGAATCAAAAAAGTTATTATTATTATTTCTTGATTGTTCCGGTTGTAAGGTAGAGCGTCGAATTTGGACCGGTTTCGATCGTATATTTTACCTTGACTATTTAAAAATCGTCTTGAATATTAATAGTGACATTTGTTAAATTAAACTAATTAATTAATTTATTTAAAACTAGAACATCACTGGACGATGGCACCTTTCATTCTGTTGAGGGTAAACTAAAAGAGGTGAATGGAACCGCAATAATTATTCATGAAGGAACATACTCCTATCCGCTTCAAGAAGGAGGGCTGTTTACATTGATTTATGTGGCAGATGAAAATGGTTTCCAGATAAAATCAAGTAAAGTTTTAAATACACATACTCAAAAAAACAAATTTTAATTTTAATATCAATTTTCCAGTTGATAAAGGATATCCACAAATTGTACCAGAAATAAACTCAAAAGCCATCGCCAGCATTCTGGGTTAGATTACAGAAAATTAAATTTTAACACCTGTTTTAATTTTAAACAATAACAATTGTTAATTCAATGTTATAAAAATTCATGAATAAACTTTGATAAATGGTAATACTAGTTAACTGGAGATTTTTATGATGAATTTCAGACGGTGATTTTTTTCCCGATTTTATCGAATAGAACAGTGGCAATAATAATTAATGATAATAAAATCCCGTATTCGTGAAATTTGTTTTCCCGCGTACGAACTTGCCACTTACGGTGTGGCCACACTACGCGGTCTTGGGTCGTACGCGCTTTTGCCTTTTTTTTTCATATAGAGTTTTATGACTTTTTTACGACTTTTTTACGACTTTGTCCATGGTAAAGGCCGTGCGGCCAAACAACGCGGACAAAAGGCTGTGGTTAAAAAGGTACATTGTGCGTCCACACACTATGAGCTTTTCAAAAGCGCGTACGCCGTTTCAAATGAGAATTGATTTTTTCTCACTCATGACTCAGAAAATTAAAAGATCACGCGCGCTTTTGGCTGGCCGTACGACCAAAAGCGCGTGGATTCTAAGTCCGCGTAGTGAGGACGGGCCTTAAGATTCGATAAATCTCGAATGTATTTTATCGAATACGTGATGAAGTAGCCTTTAGTTTTATATTGCGTCGTTCACATGAATGAAATTTTCCCGAATCTCGAACTTTTTTGTTCTAGGCTGTTCTTCGAACTCGTGCGTCGAATTTTAATTGTCAGTTAAATCTTGTCAAGATGGAAGGCCATTTTTCGATATCCACCGAATTATTTATTTCGCTCATTGAAGAAAGGCCTGATTTGTGGACATTTATAAAAATAAAGTTGCTACACAAAATTCGTGGATCCATGATGACGGCTGGGCTACCGTGTGTAAAACACGATTTACGTTAAAACATCGAATCGAACAGTCCCGTGTGAAGAGCCGTCCCGTTTTCGATAAAACCATATACGTGAAAAACTCGAATCGAATAGTCGCCGTCTGCACGTAGCCTTATGCCTCGTTCAGAATGTCAAAGTGCAAATTTTACTATGTGAAAGTGCAGTTGTGCCCCCGTTCATCTACTGCATTCATTCTACTCCTTTCCACTGGTGGTTCCGAAAATCCATTTGGAGCTAACAGCATTAACATTTACATAGTAGTCCAGTCAATTGGTGTAAAAAACTGATGGTTTCGTAACATAATTGCGGAAGTTTTTTTTCTCAACGGTTCTTTATGTTTTTTGTGTGTGCTGTGTGCTGAATCCGAATTTCAAGTTTGCTGCCTTGTAGGAGGTCCGCTTCACAACGAAAAAAGCAAAAAACCTCAAAATCTTACCACTTTTTTCAGTTTTTCGCTTATATCTCGAAAGCTATGCGTTTTTTCGAAGATGACTACTATATACAAAATTAAAGAAGACAAAATTTCCTACAAAATGATCTCGCTGAAAATGGAACTTAGGTACTTTTTTGGGTGTAGAAAACGATAAAAAAACCTTTGCTGCGCTAAAGTGTATGCTAAGTACACGATTTCGAAAACAAATTCGAAAATTTGGTTTTTGCTTTATATATATAGAAAAATAAAAAAAAATCGAAAAACTAACAGCGCCACGTGAAAGAGTAGAAAATTTCACTAAAATTCATATTATAACTTATTTTAAAAAAAATTGTTTTATTATTATAAAAAATTACTAAAAATAAGAAGAAAATTCGAAAAATCTAGGCGCTCCAAAAAGCTGAATTAAAATATTCTAGCAAGGCGTTCGGAGAAAAACCAAAGTATCCTTGCCTAAAATGTACGCAAAAATAAAAATAAAAAAAGCATTTTAAAAAGAGGACTAAGCTTTCTAAGAAAGCAATTAGTTTTTAATTTTTTGTTTTTTTTCTCATAGAAAACTTGACTGGAAGTTAAAAGTTGTAAAAAAAATTCTCACTGATGTTTATAAAATTGAAGATATATTAATGGAGGTGTACAAAAAAAATTCCGTGTCCATTCATTATCATTAGATATTCACTTTTGATGTAAAAAAAATTAAAATGATAAACATTGTCTCTGTTTAATAAAATCTATGTTTTAAAATATTCAACTTTTCTTACAGCATTCATTCGACGCCATTTTTATTTTCAAAACAGCCGGAATACAGAATATGAAGAAGAAAAACGCGCCCGGGTCGCCGCCAGTCTTTCACTTCTATCCTCTGGTGCCGGCTGTTTTTGAAAATAAAAATGGCGTCGAATGAATGTTGTAAGAAAAGTTGAATATTTTAAAACATAGATTTTATTAAACAGAGACAATGTTTATCATTTTAATTTTTTTACATCAAAAGTGAATATCTAATGATAATGAATGGACACGGAATTTTTTTTGTACACCTCCATTAATATATCTTAAATTTTATAAACATCAGTGAGAATTTTACAACTTTTAACTTCCAGTCAAGTTTTCTATGAGAAAAAAAACAAAAAATTAAAAACTAATTGCTCTCTTAGAAAGCTTAGTCCTCTTTTTAAAATGCTTTTTTTATTTTTATTTTTGCGTACATTTTAGGCAAGGATACTTTAGTTTTTCCCCGAACACCTCGCTAGAATATTTTAATTCAGCTTTTTGGCGCGCTTAGATTTTTCGAATTTTCTTCTTATTTTAAATAATTTTTTATAATAATAAAACAATTTTTTTTAAATAAGTTATAATATAAATTTTAGTGAAATTTTCCGCGCTCTCACGTGGCGCTATTAGTTTTTCGAATTTTTTTTATTTTTCGATATATAAAGCAAAAACCGAATTTTCGAATTTGTTTTCGAAATTGTGAACTTAACATAAGGCCCCCATCCACGGTCAAACAAATCATCAAACCAATTTTCGACAAACAACGCAAACATTTATGCTTTGACATTTGTTGGCCATCAACGAGGGAAACTTTCTTCAAACATCCCGAGCGACAATTCCTGTAAACAAAACGAAATTTCATATGCTTTACATGGCACACATAAAAAATTCACACACACATTTAAGCTGTTTGAAGGAAATATTAAACCAGACGAATATTTTCTTCAAACAGCGGCCAACTTCGAAAACTTGTATTTTATACACGCACACTTAGAATTTTTTCGATGTTGGCCACAAATTTGATGGTTTGTTTGACACTTTAGGGCTGCAAAGATTTTTTTATCGTTTTCTATACCCAAAAAAGTACCTAAGTTCCAATTTTCAGCGAGATCACATTTAGTGCAAGCTTTCGCTCTAAATTTGGCTCTGACGACTGACGATGAGCAGTTTCGGCAGAAATCCCGCTGAAAAACATTCGATTTTGGCCTTTCGAAAACGTAAAAACGCCCACTTCCATCCCCAACAACACGAAAAATAATACACCTTATGGACAAAAACCCTTATTCCACCTGAAAGTACATTAAATTTCTTACAATACATGTCTCTAATATTCAATTTTCTCATAAGTGCGGAGGGAGCAAACGACAAATTACAAAAAATGCCTTCTGCGGCCAATTGAAATCTTCCCCATGCCGCGATCTCAGGCATCTTCACATCTATATTAATGCTGTGAAGCCTACGACATTACCCTCACTTCTTCAAATTGGCTTGGCAGCATTTCTTTACAAAAAATATAGTTCTCGCAAATTGATAGATGTTCCGTCTTCCTTCCATGTTCGTCGTACAATGAAGCAACTCGATTTAAAATATCGTCTTATGTGCCGTTCCTCGATTGTTAACCAACAACCACTTTGTCAGAGGGTCTATGATAACGCCGATTTCAGCATTCAAATTCTGGATAAGGACGAAGCACATTCCAAGAACAACAATAAGAAATTTACGCATGGGGAAGTCCCTGCCGTCTAGACCGAGAGTAAGGTGAAAAACTGGTTTTACCACATGTAACAAAAATGCTCGTGGAGATACACGGAATGAGGGCATCCAAAAAATGTTGTTGGGGTCAAAAGGTTGCACGGCTGAACGATGTACCACTAGCACAAATCGTTGGAAGCTTAGGAGCTACACCACTGAAACATTTTGAAAAGAAGAACGAAGTCGGATTAACCGGTGATCACATCATCCCTCATACTAAGACCATCGTTCCATTAGTGCCACTCCTGCTGTAGCTGTACAGCAAACTTAAAAATGTTCCAGGAATTTCTGGATGTAACTAAAGAAGTACCTTACCAAACAACATTCAAAGGCTGCCAACCCAAATGCCCCTCTCGGGGAATACGACACGATATACACATCATTGTTGTCTGCCGTTAAAAAGACACAGGTTGGAGCAGCGTGCAACTTTCGTCACGTTCGATCAACCTTTCCACTCTAGGGCGCGAGATGTGATAGCGAGTCGTGTGGGAGACCCTGAGCTACCATCTACGCAGTCAACAGCACTGAAAATAATATGACAGGCTAAGCCAATGACACGGCGATCGGAGGACACACGTTAGCTTTTCGAGTTCTTGGTACGATGATAATGGAGTCCAACGATCCAATTCGGTGTTGAGCATCTTTTATACAGTTGGGATCGAAGTAAGCTACCGAATGCACATGACTATTGTGTTCGATGGGTACTCGGATCCATAGTGCGCTTGAGGTGATCGACCAAAAAGCTATCCGTGGAGATACAATTTAGCAGACCATGACACCAATAGTTTCACAAGTAATTTTTCTACCGTATGCCAAATAGTTATGAGCAAAAATGGTCTTGTTCTTGCAGTCTTATTAGTGCAGGCGCTGGGCGGAATTGAGTGGCAAAATGTGAGGACCGCATCCCGTCAACAGACTTCAGTTGAGAATAGCTCAAGGATAAATAATTCGGATGTTGCCGGTCCATTTTTGGGTCCATTTTTTATCCTTCTTTTTTTATTGGCACCCATACGGCTTCTGTGGCCCGCTTTTTAACGATGAATTTTGATGAAGCACCAGAAAATAAGACGAAAATATGTAATACACACTTTTGATATCACCCTTAGTTTTCGAGATATTTACACTTGAAGTTGACTTTTTGAGGTATTTCCCAAAAGTTTATGGTTATATCACAGCTAGGATTTCAGTGGCATCCATATTTTAATTATGAGTTTCGATAAAACACGCAAAAATAAGACGAAAATGTAAAATAATTTTTTTCGATATCTCACTTCGTTTTTGAGATACCGAAAAATACGGAAAAGCTTTTAATTGGTGCGATTAAATAAAGTGCTAATAAGAAAATATATAAATGTCGAGTTTTTGCATTATGCCTCAGACTGCGGTACATCTTGAAAACGGTCAACGTGTATATTTCACTGAAGAAAATGCTCTCCAACGAGCTTTCCAGCCACCAAAAACTACACTTACTGAATTTTTCACACTGTGCCAAAACCTAATATTTTCGGACAATTCGCAACAACATTGTTATATACCTACGTCCCTTGCTATTATACATGGAACAAATGAGTTAAAAAATGGAAGCCACGTAGACAAGGCGAACCACATCCAACTATCGCACGCGTATTGAAAGCAAAGACATTGGGACGACTTTACACAGTGCATCCAAAACAACGTAAATGCTTCTTTTTGCGTTTGTTGTCGCTGAATGTTCCAGGACCAACGACTTTCGAATTTTTACGAACAGTCAATGGTCAAATATTCAATACATTTCAACAATCATTGGGATTTGACACTTACTGATGCAGCATTTGCATCCACGCCGAATAACATTCGTCACCTGTTCGCAATTATATTGACGACATGATACCCAACAGAACCATCGGTTTTGTGGGAAAAATACAAGAACGGCATGACTGAACACATACTTCGCAGAATTAGACAAACAAACCAATATCCAAACTCTGGAACTTTTATAAGAATAATTAGTTTTTCGTTAATGGTTACAAATATTTGTTGAAGAGTTGAATTTTGAAGATTTGGATTAATTTTAAATGTCTTAAGGTTGGGTGCAGCGAGTCGGAAAGGCATTATCTTTGTTTATTTACGCGCCGGAAAACAAAACCAAAAACATAGTTTACCAGCAAGTTTTGTAAAAGAATAAACACATATGTAATTTTGGTCACACTTAATATGAAAGCATTTTGCAACTAATGTCTCCAAATTATACAGAAATAAGTATTGGTTCTTTCCTTAGTTTGATGTTCAATATTTTCATAAATTTCACATGTTTTGACGAACACAATTTCGCAATATAAGAGAAAATAAAAGTTGGTTTTTTGGGATTGCTTTTTCCAACTATAAAATATTTGTATCATTTTTCGATTTTGTTTTATTGTTCTCGAAAAATTTTGTTATTGAAGACTTCTAGATTTAACTTACAAAAAGCTATAGAAAATGGCCCTTGAATTTCGAGTTCTGATGGATGCTGCTATTTGCATTAATTTTAAATCCTTTAACGTTCATGGTTTTAACAGAATACATAGGCAAATTTGATCATAGTTCAAATAAATGTAATCTAATCACTCCAACTTTTATAGGAATAGTTGGTTTTTCGTTAATGGTTAAGAAGAGTCGAATTTTTAAGGTTTGGATTTGATTTTAAAGGTTTATACGTTGGGTGCAGCGAGGCGCACCGGCTCCCAGCTATCCAAAATACAGAAAATAAGCGGTTCATTGAGACACTTCATCTGTGTATGAAAATTCATATCTAGAAAAATGCCATGTCAATGAATGGTTTTTATTGTCTCGATCAAAATGTCAGATCCCTAATAGTTTCACATTTTGTTATTTGGCATCAAAAATACCAAAAAATTATCTTTTTCAAACTCTCCTACTGTATATTAAAATTCATATCACCTGATTACAACTATTGGCTTATGGGAGCAGCATAGGTAGGTACGCCGGGTCCCAACTTTTATTATAAGAAAAAAGGGAGTACACAAGACTTACATCTTTTAGAGTACAGTAAATAAAATATATAAAAGAGTACAAAATTTAAAAAATAAAAAAAGAAAAAATAATACATAATGCATAGACTAACCTAAACTTAATAAACTAAAAGATTACAAGGAAGAAGGAAAAAGCGTAAGGACAGAGAAAGGAGAAAGGGCAGAAGATAGAGAAATAAGTGGACAGCAAAAGAAAAGAAAATACTAAAGAGAAGAAGAGGGAGATGGAAAAAGAGATGGTTGCTTTCTGAAAGTGTTGACTGTGCCTATTCTTTGAATATTGCTGGGAAGATTATTCCAAATTCGAAACGAATGTACAAAGAAGGAACGGCTACCTATAAGGGAATAGTGTACAGGAATGAGGAATTTAATAGAACGCATGGATTGGAGAGGAAGGAGGAAGTCTGAGAGGTAAAAGGAGTTTTCGTGTGGAGAACTCTATGCACTAGGACCAATGCAGAGACATTAACAAAACAAAAGAGGTCACAACCTAGTAGGGAGTTTCGTACACCAGACTCTATGTTACTATGCTATGTTTGAAAGAACAAGACCAGGAACAAGACTTAGCTATGCTCGCAAAACCAAGAACAAGACTGACTGAGCAAGAACAAGACAAGACCAAGACTATATGAGTCTTGTCTTGTTCTTGCGTTTGCTCATCACTAATGCCAAATACAAGGATAGACTAATCATCATGCCGACGACAAAATGCAATGAAAGTAGAATGGCTCACAAGAGTATCGGAATTGTGAAGAAAAATGTTGATCTTCTGGCCAAAATGATAGGTCTCCAAACTCACCCCAATGTATATTTCCCCTGCGCTCGCGTAATTCAACCACTATAGTTACTTACACTACTACATTCCCTGATCATTCAGCCTATTCAAAGGAAATAATAGCAATTTCTGCTTGCTCTTTACAACACCCAAACAGCTGAGGTATTAGCAATACGTGATATCATCCTAGAACGAATCAGCAAACACGTCTCCCAGACGTCCCACTAAAGCTACTGCTCAACAACACGCCTTTAGACATTACCATCGGGTGCAGCAGTGGATCGTAAACAACTTGGATCCAGAGTAGTGGAGGTGGAAGTTGACAAAAAATACACTGAAACCACCGGCTCCCGAGAGGCTTCTTCAGCTTATATCTTGCAAATGCAAGACAGATTGCCAAGGTTGGTGTGGGTATAAGCAAACAGGACTGTTCTGCACGAAACTGTGCCACCAATAATGTTAAGGATCATGCTTCAACATTGACGATAATTTCGATATAGAAGAGGAAGACGACCTGGACGAGCTCCTTGCAGAATCACTGCCTGAAGCAGCAGTATTAATCCATGTAATATTTTGCTGCATAAGGGTTTTTAAGGGTCATGCTGATGACGCCAGGCTGAAGTAATGCCTTTAAGGCTCGTACCGGTCTGGACTTGAACGTCATGCAAGTTTAGTCAGTAGGAGTCTGGCACTGGTTTTCGAGATATAAGCGAAAAACTGAAAAAATTGGGAAAATTTTGAGGTTTTTTGCTTTTTTCGTTGTGAAGCGAACCTCCTACAAGGCAGCAAACTTGAAATTCGGATTCAGCACCCCAAAAAACACAAATAGAGGGAAAGCCAGCGACGTATTTTGTGTTGTCATTTCATCCCTCATGAAAATTTCCACACTAAATCTTATATGCCTGCTTAACAATAAAAGTTACTTCTGGCAGCCCCCTCCCTGTGGCCGGGATGAACTACCCCAAAATTACAAAGAGGGTAAAAAATAAAGTTCAATTTTGTTATAGTATTACTCATGAATTTTCTGGAGATTATTTTTGATAGTATTCTCTATTTATAAAAATTAATGCCAGAACATTTACCCTTCACCTAATGCTTGCCAGAACGCTCTAAATATTTATTTAAAAGGGTTTATTGCATAAATAGTCCATTCAAAACGCGAAGGGGGGTGTTCCAACATAACACCATTAAGAAAATCGAACCCTACATGTATTTTGGGTCGCTGATTACGAAAATCGGGGTCCTGCGGTCCTAAAATAAGGGCGTCACCCTTAAAAACGAAAAAAATACCCCTTTTTAAGGGTTGTTCGCGATAATTTCTATAATAATGAAAAATAATCTAACGAAATCCATTTTTTTATATTTATTTGCGATTTGGTGGTTGATTTATACTAAATCAGCCAAACTTTAAAACAAGGGATAATCCTAAAGGGTTAAAACCACCCCTAAATCAACTGAAAATAAAAAAAATTTTTTTTCAAGTTTATGCTTCAAATTCGATTGTATGAGTATTGTAACCCAAAAATTATTTATTTTCACCACTTAAGGGGGTAAAACTACCCCTACATTAAAGTTGAATTTGAAAAAAATTGAATTTTTATTTTACATTAAAATATTATTTTTGATGAAATGCTATTAAAACATTCGGAAAATTTATTTTACCCCCTTTTAAAGGGATTAAAGCCCCCCCAAATCAAAACAAAAAAAATACATTGAAAAAATGTTCTTTTCGTAGGTTCCAATTTAAATTTTAAATAAATTTTCCAAATGTTTTAATAATTATTTCATAAAAAATAAAATTTTTGGCTGACTTAATGGGGTAAAATGTTGAATATAATTAAGCAGAAAAAAAAATGTTGCTTATTTTTTTTGTTTAAAGTTGATTTCTAAAGTTGTAGGGGTAGTTTAACCCCTTAAGGGTTGAAAATAATTTATTTTTGGCTAACAATACTCATAAAATCGAATTTGGAGCATAAACTAGAAAAAAAAATTTTTACAATTTTTTTTATTTTCAGTTGATTTAGGGGTGGTTTTTACCCTTTAGGATTATCCCTTGTTATAAGGTTTGGCTTGATTTAATATAAATCAACCATCTTCGCAAATAAATATTGAGAAAAGTGTATTTCGTTGGATTATTTTTCATTATTATAGAAATTATCGCGAACAACCCTTAAAAAGGGGTATTTTTTCGTTTTTAAGGGTGACGCCCATATTTTAGGACCGCAGGACCCCGATTTTCGTAATCAGCGACCCAAAATACATGTAGGGTTCGATTTTCTTAATGGTTTTATGTTGGAACACCCCCCTTCGCGTTTTGAATGGACTATTTATGCAATAAACCCCTTTAAATAAATATTTAGAGCGTTCTGGCAAGCATTAGGTGAAGGGTAAATGTTCTGGCATTAATTTTTATAAATAGAGAATACTATCAAAAATAATCTCCAGAAAATTCATGAGTAATACTATAACAAAATTGAACTTTATTTTTTACCCTCTTTGTAATTTTGGGGTAGTTCATCCCGGCCACAGGGGGCTGCCAGAAGTATGTTTTATTGTTAAGCAGGTATATAAGATTTAGTGTGGACATTTTCATGAGGGATGAAATGACAACACAAAATACGTCGCTGGCTCTTGGTCTAAAAGAACCGTTGAGAAAAAAACTTCCGCTATTATGTTACGTCAAAACTACCATTTGACTGGACTATAGTAGGAGATTCTGAGTGAGATATGGAAGGCGTGATATCCGAGGATCCACCATCAAGCTACACATCATTTTACATAGGACGTCATGGGTAGTATCAGACAACGTCCATTTAGAAACCTTTTCATAGGGTCTGTTTCATAAGTGTGTCTTTTTTGGCTTATAAATAAATATATAATCAAATAAGTAAATAAATAAATATATAGACGAATAATATATGAGATATTTACCTGGTACCTAAATATGGCACGCTACAGCATACGTCACACAAAGCACATTGCGATATTTTTGTGTAAACGTTTTTCACGAGTGCCCTTTCAGCGGCGATGGTGTCCCCGTCCACGATCCTTTTACGGGGATGCTGCCTGTATCTACCTACCTACCAATTCATGCCAAACTTAATATTTATTATTTACTCGAAATTATCTGAAAGTCAAGTTTGTTCCTAATGCTATTAGATACTTTCCATTTACTACTATAACCTTCATTTATAAAAAAGCAAAACTCCAACTTAAAAGCAGTATTTTCCTCAAAAACATCTTTGATTGCAGAAGTAATTAAAAGAACTAATTAAGTAAGTGCTTAATTTGTATTTCCGAAAGCTTTACCTTAGTTATATCCATCCAAAAAAAATAATGTTGCCATGTGCTCCTAGAGATGCTGAAAATCTTCAAAGCATAAATTTCTCGCTTAGCAGCACCCACACTGAGTACAAATACATGCAATCAAAAGACATTTTATCTATTTATCTCCTCAAAAAATACGCTTGGATAGGAAATTAGCAGAGAGCAGAGCATGTTGCTTATGGATTCGTGTAATTAGTT